>JASXTE010000007.1:29204795-29854795 GCA_030280995.1 Hemileia vastatrix | reverse complement strand
TCCCTTAAGGATTATTTTGAAAAAAAGATATAAGTAATATTTTTTTACTATATATCTTAATCATTAACTCATTTATTTATTTATTTCAATTTAATTTTCTCAGCAAAATCAACTATTGTGAAAAATGCCCTTGACTTTGAGAAGATGAAGTTTGATCATATGCTAAGGAAAAATCAGCAAGCCTTATATTTGGAAGAAAAAAAATTTGAGGCAGAGCAGATGGAAAGAGTAAATGACCATCAATTTCAAAGAGAAATGGCTACTTTTGAATTGGAAAAACAAGAAAGTTTTTAAAAAAAAGATTTCATTATGGAATGTGTAAAAAATGGCCAATCTTATGAGGACATTAAAAAATTACTTGACCTTTTCAATTGATAAATTGTTTTTCTAGTTAACCTTATTTTGTTTGATTTCTTTTTGGTAATATTTTCTTATATTCTGACTTATAAAAGGTCTTGAATATAGTACGTTATTTTTGACAAATTTTTGAAAATATCATACAATTTTTCTATCTTTACATTCAAATCAATAAGTTTGCTTATACTTTTATTTTGACAAAAATTTGAAAATATAATAAAAATTTTCTATCTTTACTTTTAATTCAATAAGTTTGCTTATCTAAATACTTCTAAGTCAATAAAATTCAATATCTCTTTTGAAAATTTGGCAATACCTCCCCTTGAATTTTATTGAAACAAGGGGTGGGTATCACCAAAATTTTTCTAAGTCATCAATTTCACATGTCAGATTTAAAAAATTGGCAATACCCTCCCCTGCATTTTATTGAAGTAAAGGGTGAAAGTCATCAAAATTTAATATAATTACATAAATTAATTAATATATAAATAAGATATTTCAAATTTACTACTTTTAAAGTAATGACAATTCCTCATGCCAAAATGCAGATCAAGTCTAGAAACTAGGTTTGGGACTTTCTACAGGTATAGGCTAGAGGAACCCCATGAAACAAATTAATGTTATCATGATTACCTTTTATACAACACATGGTTGCTGGCCCATTACTTTAATTTCATAAATTGAAATATCATATTTATTTATTAAAAATTTATGGAAGAATATTAAATATTTGGTGACTCTATGAATCCCCATACTTTTTAGATCTACCTAAAGAATTTTTAAATTTATTACCTTTTTCTTCTATTTTTTAACTTGTTTATTCGTTGTATTAACTTTTGACTGATCTGGAAAGAGCAACTGAAATGCGTGAAGTCTCAGGTCCCCCCCCAATATACCTGTTTTTGGTTGAATGATCATCAGCACCAATGCAGCCAGATCACCTCCAATCATTTTACTCAACAGACAAATTCCTTAGATGTCAATAAGCACATGTATCTTCTTCTGAATCTCTCTCCCCCTCTCTCTCTCTATGTCATTAATCCCTCTTCTCTTCCCCTCCTATAAGATGCAGTACATTAAAATCAAACTTCATCTCAACTCCCCTCCTTTTTCCATTAACGATGCTACTGTTAGTTTAGATCCTAGAGATGAACTTTATCAAGTTCCCAAAAAATTCAGAATTGATAAAAAACCCGTCTTCGTAGTAGTAGTAGTAGTAGTCATACTCATCATCATCAAAAGGATTGATGATGATGTTGATGATGATGTTGATGAGGATGAGAAGGAGGAGGTTTGGCGGATGAGGAGTAAAGCTGGAAACTGGACCAAATTGTTGAATAGCTGATTTGGGAGATGATGATGATGAAGATGAAGATGTTGATGAGGATGAGGATGAGAAGGAGGAGGTTTAGCGGATGAGGATTAAAGCTGGCGACTTGACCAAATCAGTGAATTGTTGAAGTAGGAGATGATGTTGATGAGGATGAGAATGAGAAGGAGGAGATTTGGCAGATGAGGAGTAAAGCTGGAGACTTGACCGAGTGAGTGAATTGCTGAAGTAGGAGATGATGATGATGATGATGCGGAGAATCAATTCGTCTGATCTGAATGAAAAAGAGTCAAGTTAAAAAGATAGGAAGAGGGAGGATAAAAGGTGATCATGGGAGTGAGAAAAAAAAAATTGTACTAACCTTTTCTGCCAGAAATATTGATAGGAATCTTGTGTGAACGGTTGTTAAGTTCTTTGATCACTCGCTTAATGGAGTCCACATTTAATTGAGGCAATAAAGAATCATAATACTAGATTAAGGGAGAGAAGTCAATGTGACATTCAAAGCAAAGAAAGAGGCACAAAATCAAGTTTACCTTACAATCCGATTTTCAAATTTGCCAGCTCCAGCTGACATGGCCAAGTAAGAAATTTCGGCCCAATGCTTGGAATTGTCGAGCGGTTCCTTGGGTAGATAATTAGACGATGAAGGAAATTCTGATTCTGGATGGGGAGGAGGAAGAGAAGAGAGAGCAGAGGAAAAGATATGGGAGAAACGAGAGTGATAAAATGTGGGAGTCAATTGTTCACGACTCGGTGCCAGATGATCTCGCGGAGGAGAATGGCCAGACAGATAGCAAGAATATAAATAAGAGACAGCGGAGAACCGAGAGGAGGGAGCAGAAGAAGGGGTAGCAAGTATGGGAAGGAAAGGAGGAGGCAAATGAGGGGGGAGATTGGGAGGAGGATTAGTGGATGAAAAGCAACAGCAAGAAAACGAGAAGGAACTGTCAGTCGCTGGCTGAGAAGGAAAAAGTGGAGGAAGTTATGGAGCTAAGGGGCGTTAAGTTTGGAAGACAGATGGAGGTTGATCTGGGGCTGGAGGAGGAGGAGAAGAAGAAGAAGAAAAAGAAGCCGTTGACAAAGGAGGAAAGGAAGGAGGATGAGGGGAAGGGACAGAAGAAGTAAGAGTGGAGAGTGGGGGCAAAGAGAAAGAATTGGAAGGGAATTGATAGTGAGAGTAGGGCTGAGGATTGAAATAGTAGCTGAAGGGGAGATGGGGGGAAAAAAAGTAGGAATTTCTGTATAGATAGATGGGAAGGGGTGGATGGATGTAGTAAGAAGGAAGATTATTGCTGGACGAGAGCGGTGCAGCGGATGAAGGCCGGGATACTGGAGAAGGAGAAGGAGAAGACAAAGAAGAAGACAACAATGGAAGATTGTGATGAGTATAAAAGCAAGGATTCTGATGAGAAGGCAAAGGCAAAGGATCGATAAGAGGCGCTTAGGAAGAATGAGAGAAAAGAGGGAAGGGAGAGAGAAAAAAAAGGTAAATGATGTACAATGTTTTGAGTTATGAAGTGTTATGCTGCAGAGTGCTGTGTATAAATGGGATGATGCTGACAAATCAGTGAAGCGGGACTTGATAGTGAAATCAGCACTTTTGGTTGAGAAAGTGCGGATTTGAATGAAATAAGTGACTTTTTTCACTTTTGAAATCCACCAGTATTGGGGCTAGTGTGTTTTGGAAATCCGCACTTATCTAAGTGCGGATTTGTAAGTGCATATTTGCCAGAACTGACACCCCCTAATATGTGATTTCATGTTGAGCTGGTGAAAGAAAACCAATGAGCCATCCAAAAAAAAGATATTCACTGTAAATTCCAAAAAAAAATGAATATGCAACAAACCAAAATACCAAACCAAGTGAATATAGTACACAAAGAGGACATTTGGAGAGTACAAAAAAATAATTTAAAAGGGTGGTGAAGAGAAATTTTGGAGAGTAATAGGCATAATGACAGAGCGTATGCCAGTTGAATGAATGTTTTGTGATTCAAAGGAGGGGAGAGCCGGTGCTGGTTCAGGATCCTCTTCTTCATAAAGATCATTCCACTCATCCTTCAAATCAGCTAGGATATTGTGGAGTATAACGCAAGTCATGATCCAATGATTCACACTTTTGATCTCCAATTTTTTTTGAAATTGGATTCTGAGCTCCCAAAGACTAGAAAATAGTCCCTTTAAAATACCTATAGCATGTTCAATTTGTACTCTTGATTGGGCAAGGCGATAATTAAATTTAGTTCTGGGGTCATTTTCTAAGGTTGCACCACGGAAATCAGGTATAACGTACTTCCCACTTGCATATGCTGAGTCTGCAAGGAGGTACTGAGATTTGTCAAAGTATGAGTCAGGGGTTTGAGAAATCCTCATTCTTTGGAAGACGGAAGAGTCATGACATGAGCCAGGGCAGCCACTATGAAAAGCAATAAATTTTTTATTGACATTGCATACAAGTTGTATGGCAATAGAGTATCTAGAAAGAAGATAAAAAGTTAGTTTATGAAGGATGAGAAATTGGAGAAGATTTTGAAGAAACCTTTTTTTGCGATCAAAATAATGGTTGCCATCATGAGCAGGCTTTTGACTCAAAGGTATAGTTGTGCCATCAACAGATCCTACACAGCCAGGGAAACCTTCAGCTTGCATTACTTGAGAGGATTCAAGTTGCTGTTCTGGAGTTGGCCAAGCAAGTGTTTGAGACTTGAGGAAAAGGATAGCAATCATACAGCACTTGGTGTATAATATCACGGTACCATATCCTATGTTAAAGAGATTATCCAAACGTCTTACAGCAGCACCGTTTCCGTTTGAGCCAAAGCAACATAGTGCAACAGCAAGTTGGATGGCAGAATTACGCTGTTTGTTATGGGAATTGTTATGGAAGATAGGATGGTTGGAGATGAGTTGTTAAAGTTTGAAGAAAGAATCGGGAGAAGTTCTTAAAAGTTGGTTGAAGTTTAAATGAGGAATGTTGAGAATGGAGGCCAGATCATATCGGGGATCATGATAAAGATTTGGCCCCCTGGTGATGTTGTAACACTTTTTGGAAAGAAAACACATATAAGCTAAAGCATCTTCCAAATCAGAGTCAGATTTAATGTAAAGAACTAAAAGAAAAGTAATAGCATTCATTGTTGAGTGAAGTAGCTTCCTATTAGAGAGGTGTTTCATTGTTGCCAGTGGAAGGGTTATGTGATGAGGGAAGTGGGAATTCACTTCCAAATGTGCAGTTGGGGTGTGTAGATAGAAAAAAAACTTAAGTGTTCGCCACCAAAATTAAGTAGCATAGAGTGAGGAAAGACTTAAGGATGGCATCAGAAATTATATGTCATGTGACTTTCTTAAAAATCTATCATGGATGAGATGAGTTTGGGATCAGGAATTAGGAATGGAAATTGGGGTATAAGAGGCAGGATAATGCATTATTGTGGATTCCTTATCCACTAGCCCTGGGGCTAGTGGATAAGAATCTTCCGCAATTAATAATTTCTGATCCCGGAAAAAAAATATTCTGATCCCTAATTGCGGATCCCTGAACATTGATACCCCCTAATAGTTATACTCAAATAAAACTCACAATACTTGGATTTAAATGCATGCTAGTGGTGGAGAATAGATGAATAGAATATAGTTATAGCTTATATAAAGATAATATCAATTTATAAAGGCTTTATAATATATTTTTGAATAATAATAATTGTTTTATAATGTTTATTTGAATTGTAGTAAGTAAGTGATGTCTAATAACTGCCAAAATCCTCCCTTACTTATGCCAAAATCCACTGGAGTGCACAGACCTTCAATCCAGATGATGTCACTGCTATCCCAGGCAATTACAGCACTGTGAGGGCCCATCACCTCCCCATGGCTTCCACTTCAAGCAGCTTCAACACCCAGACCTCCAGTAAGGACCCTCCATCACAATTAATGATAACACAGACCCATACCATAAATAGAAAATCCAGATAAAAGCGGATACCATAAAGAAACAGGTGAAATAACTCATCCAAAGAGTATATAATGAAACCCAAAGCATATAAAGGAAACAAATGAAATTTCTAAGCCCCCAATATCATCCCCAAGCATCCATATTAACCCAGCAATGACCTCCCAGCCCATAAATCCGTGAATATTCATCCAAGGAAGCAGATTAAGTTGTCCAAACTGAGTGTATGTGCCTGAAATAGATGTATATGTTTTTGTATGCGTTGTGAGTCCACTGAATATGTCCATATGACCTAAAATAAGCAGAAAAACAAAGTTTATAGGCTATTAAGAGGCTAAAACTCACTTATAGACCTAAATATACATAATATACTGCATATTTCACTGAATATGATATTTATATATACATATAAGCTTATGTATGTAAATAATTACTTAATATCACTTAAGATAAATATATTATGACTAGATTAACACCTTAATAAGTATTATTAGGCTATGGATAAGCTATTTAAACTACTATAATTTATATAATAGAGTAATAATTATATATATATGTAATATAATCATATATATTATTGTTTTAACCTTATTTTTAAGATATAAGCTTAATGTACTTAAGGTTATCTTATTTTAAGTATAAGAAATACTCATTCCTAGGGATATATAGGCTGAATTTATTGGTTATTTCTTATCAGGTAGAGGTTATAGCCTAGATAATTGAGAACTCTTATTTTACTTAAATGGACAGGGTTTTCTATGGTTTATTCAATTACATTGTATTCTGCTTACAGCAAGGTTACTGTAAGAGTCTTTCTACAGCAGAATCGTCCATACAAGACTATTGGCTCCTTATTCAATGTTGAAGTTTGGGGCCAATGTTAAGCTTGTCTACAACAAGCATGGTCATTGGTTTATACCATTTGCCAATTATTGAAAAATAGACTGGGAAGACCTTCTTCCAATTCTTCAAAGGTGCAATTGAACAAAATTGATTCATTGGTGTTGAATGTCCTCACATCTATACTCAATGAACTTGATCTGGGTAGTAATGATTGGCTAGTAGAACTGGAAAGTCATAGTGCAAAAGGAGTCTTTGACTCCGAAGCAACTCATCACATAACCAGTGATGTACATCTCCTGACTGATTTTAAAACACTTCCTACCCCAATTTAAATAGAAACCGCAACTGAATTAAAGGCTGCTTTCATCATGGGTTATGGAAACATTCTTATTAAATTCCTCAATGAAGAACTGATCAAAATTAATGGTGTTTTCTATTGTGACAAAGTGAAATAAAGTTTAATACCTCCTTTTGATTTTTTGAAGAATGGAATCTCTTTATGTTTCAATGATGATCATGATGACATTATATATAAAAATAGAAAAACATTATTCATTGCTTCCATTTCTCCCTCTGAATGTAGGTGGACAGTAGATCTAGTATACCCTTGTAATCTAGATACTAGTTCATTTTGAATTACATACTTTAACTCTTTTGCTTTCTTGCCTGCCCCTTTTGTCCCTTCTCCTACTTCCCACATTTTCTATCCCAAAGCTGTTCTCTACTCAATCATGGATCAGAATTGATGCCTTGGTCATACTAGCACATGAATTCTTCAATGCATTTTGAAGCTGGGTTTATGTTATGCTGCACTAGTTTGAATTGTGACATATGCACAGTATTAAAAAGTAAACAAAAGAATACTTGTAAATCAGTTAAATGGGAACATCCCCTCGTGGAACTGGTTTTATCTGATTTAGTTGGCCTAATGGTTTATATTACTGACCAAGGTGAAATCTATGTAGCTACTTTCCATGAATTCTACTCCACCTATGGTGAAGTCTTCATCCTACAAAAAAATCTGATGTCTTTTTAGCATTCCTTAATTTCTAAAATCACCTAGAAAACATTACAGGTAAATGCATGAGAATTTTGTGCACTGAAAGTGGCAAAGAATATATGAATAAGAAGTTTTCTGAATTCTTATCTCATAATGGCATACTACATGAAAATTCAATGCCCTATCATCACAAGCAAAACGGAATGGCTGAATTTTTTAATGAAACCATTGGAGAGATAGAAAGAACAATAATACTTTTTTCAAACCTACTAGCAACATTCTGACCACTTGCCTATTGCTGAGCATCATATGTTCATAGTGAATTACCAAATGTCAGAGTTGCTAATAGTATGCCTTATCAGTTGATCTTAAGCAGGATATCTGACCTATCTCCAATAAAAATATTTGGTCAATAGGCTTATGTTCACATCCCTACTGAAAAGAGATCAAGAATGGAACCACAAGTTTTGCGCTGCTGCATTGTTGGTTATCTGGATGGTGCAAAGGGTTGGATTATTTGACATCCTGACACTAACACTTTTGTCCAATCAGCTAACTTCATTCCTGAGGGTGAAGAAGCTTTTCTCCCTAACCTACAAAACCCATATTCAGTCTCTAAAGAAACCATTTTGCCTCAGGCTAAAGGAGATTTATCATTTATTATGAATTCACTGCATTTTGGTGACTTCATGGCTGAAGAAACAGTAGCAGCACAGGACTCTTTTGTAGATTTAATCAATAATAATTCATGTGAAATTGCTGACCACCTTCTAAAGACATGCAAGCAAGCAATGAAAAGGCCTGATGCTTCTAAGTGGGAACCAGCATGTCAAACAGAACTAGATAATATTTTGAACATGAATGTATGGGACCTAGTTCCTCCCCTTGAAGGGAAATTACTAACATTTGCCAGGTGGGTTTTTGCCCTTAAACATGATGAAATTGGAAACATTATCAAGCATAAGGCAAGATATGTGGCACAGGGACTCAAAAAAATAGAGGGTGTTGATTTTAATGCTAAATTTGCCCCTATGGCTACCTTTGCTTCTCTTAACTTGCTCCTCACTCTTGCAGCAACTTATGACTGACCTATCAAAGCTTTTGATAAAACTGCTGCATACCTCCACAGTCATCTAGATGAAGAGATCTATGTAAAGCAGTTGGAAGGGTTTGTAACTGAAAATACAAATCATGTGTGCAAACTAAAAAAGGCTTTTCACAGAACCAAACAAGTGCAACAGTGTTGGTGGAAACATTTGAGTAATATGCTGTCACATCTTGGATATAAAGCAAGCAACCAGGATGCCAGGGTATATGTTTTATCAAAAGAGGGTTCAAAGGCAATGCTTTGGATCCATGTTGATGAAAGAGTAGTGGTGGAGAGTAGTGAAGAGGTGCTGGAGCAATTACAAAGAGATATGGGCAAGCATTTGAAAGTCAGATGGTCTAATGGTATTTCTTCTATTGTAGGCCTGGCGATTTCTTGCTGCAAAAAAGGGCTTGCAATTCACCAACCAGCCCTTGTTAACAGAATCCTCAATGAACACAACACAACACATCTCACTTCTCATTCCCCATTACCTAGTAATCTTACTCTGGTTTCCTTAAAAAATAAATATCATTCCCCAATGGAATTGACCAAATATCTCTCAATCATAGGCTCCTTATCCTATCTTTTGGCTGGTTTTAGGCCTGATTTAGCATACTTAGTCAACTTCCTGGCATGTTTTTCATCAAGTCCAGGTAAAGATGAATGGGATGTACTAAATCAGTTGCTCAGATACTTGGAACACACTAAGGATCTGGAATTTCAAATATTCCCTCAACCCTCCAATAAACCACTAACTGATGGTTAATGTGATGTGACATGGGGTGGTGAGTTTGCCAGAGCCACGGGTGGTCAAATCCTTTGCCTCAATAACTGTCTTATCCTCTGGCAATCAATGCATCAATTGAGGGTAGCTACTGCATCTCTTCACTCAGAACTTATGGCTATGTCAAATGCAATGCTCCAAGCTCTATGGATGAGGAATTTATTACAGGAGTTAGATTTGTGTCACGGTCCAACTACTTTTTACTGTGATAATAGGGGGTATGAAAGTTAGAAATTTGTAATTATTTAAAAGGTATTTCACAACACAAAAAGAAAGCCACAAACTTGAATTTAATTCTCAGTAAAAAGTTGTTTTGGAGGAACAATATGGTTTATTTTAAAAAATAATCATGGTTGATTTGGTGGAAAAACTAGGTGTTTTGTAATGGATGATTTCTAACTTTGATACCCCCTAATAAAGGGGCTCTAGTGGCGGCAACTGATAATCCGTCGGACAAGAGATGCCCTCACATTGATCGAGATTTCTACTTTGTCAATTAGCAGGTTCACTGTTGTGAAATTAATATTGAATGGGTGTCCTCTCATCATCAAATTGCTGACCTTCTAACAAAAAACCTGGGGGCAAATGTGTGGCGTGATAAGAGACAGTTATTGGGAGTTCATTAATTTTTTTTATGTTTTTTGTTGAGTGTTACATATATATATATATATTCTTTCTTTCTCTCTCCAGACTATTTAATTTTTTGCTTCTCATGTTCACGGTGATGGAAAAATCTCTAAGAGGGGGAGTGTTATGGATAGATATACATAGACTTAGCGATTTATGTGTTATGTTCTTAGCCTGGTATATAAACCTGTGGTACCACGTCTGCTAGATCTCAAGTTCACTCCGGAGATAGCACTGACCTTGCTACCATAGGTAAGTACTCATGAAATATATGCGGGTTCACTCCGGAGATAGCACTGACTTTGCTACCATAGATTCACTCTAGGTGAGAACATGATCTATTCTCTTATTTCGATTGTTGTATAGAATATTTACTGACCGAAGTCATTCGGTTCACTCTAGTAATTAAACTCAGATTTTAGCTTAAGTCTTCACGTAACACTACCCGTGAAAATAATTATACACTGCGTTCCTATAATGTTTGTGTGCTCGCGTGGTGGTAAAATGTACAGCTATTTGGGAAAAGCTTGCTGTCTCTTTGCCTTCCACTCCCCGCCAAAAACATGAGATTAAGCCGCTTTTGGCGGGGGATGAGGGGCGAAAAAAGAGCAAGCTTTTCCCAAATAGCTGTACGTTTTATCCGAAATGAAACCTTTGTATTGGCGATATTTTGGTAATTTAAAGCTTAAATTGAGTTTTCTCGCTGACTAGAGCGCCCAAAATGTATTGTTCGTTGCAAGTAGTAATTTTTCTATTAAGAATGAGCGCTCCGATAAGTGACAATTTATAATTTGTCAAAAGTTTAATAATCAAGAATATAATCAAACCCGTAAGCATTGAGACAAAAATGAAAATTTTCGAAAAATTATTGACAGCCCAAAAGTTGAGCTGCAGGTTTTTTTTTGACATCTGCCATTCATTTTGTGGCAATAGCGTTGATTTCTCAGTTGTTTTTCCGCTCTTCACCATCTGGGTTAAAAGTGAAGTCCACCTAATTGTCATAAAATGAACCGATCCCGTCAAAAAAATACTGCAGCTCAACTTTCGTTCTACCAATAAATTTTCCAAAATTTTCATTTTTGTCTCAATGTTTTCGGGTTCGACTGTATATTTAAGTTTTGATACTTTAAATTCCACTAATCAGTAATTGACATAACTGTCTAGTTTATATACATCGTTGTTACAGCCTAGTCACAAAATCTTGCGGAATTTTCGACGAAAAAATAAAAGTTTTGACCACGAAAAAATTATTTGCCTATTCAAAAGAAAGTACCCCCGCCCTTTCCTCAACCCTTTTGAATAGGCAAATCATTTTTTGGTGAGAACAACTTTTATTTTTTCTTCAAAAATTCCGCAAGCTTTTATGACTTAGCTGTACTAAGACACAGAATAGAAGAATATGTTGGAAGCATACAGCTAATCCTGAAAAGCTTGCGGGTTTCTTGCCACTTATTCCCTGCCAAAAGTGACATAAAATTCATGTTTTTGGTGGAGGATCGGAGACGAGAAACCCGCAAGCTTTTCAGATTTTGCTGTACATAAAATGCTTCCAACATATTCTTCCATTCTGTGCTACTATAACAGGTCATTCAAATAGATGAACCGCAATATTTTCTACCTCTAAGATGAGTTATTATTGAGTAGTTAAATTTATTACAAAGGAGTAATCCTAAATTATACGTTTTCTAATTTAAAACGTGAAAACTGCACATTATACAGATATGTATAAGTCAAAAACAAAATATTTGATTCAACAAAAACATTAGGGGGTATCAAAGTTAGAAGTCTTCCATTTTAAAATACCTCTTTTTTTCCACCAAATCAACCATGATTACTTTTTAAAATATGCCATACTGTTCCCCAAAAACATCTTTTTACTGAGAATTAATGTCATGTTTGTGGCTTTCTTTTTGTGTTGTGAAATACCTTTTAAACAATTACAATTTTCTAACTTTGATACCCCCTATTATTTGTTAAGTCACTAGTACTATGTACTTAGTTATGTGTGCAAGTGTATATAGTCTGTAGTCGCAGCGTCCCCTGTTCTCCGGTTCTTTCTGGAGTTCTACAGGCTGACACCGTGCTACAGGTAAATTAATGCATTACTAGGTTCTTTCCAGAGTTCTACAGGCTGACACTGTGCTACAGGTAAAGTAATGCATTACACCACACAATATGTGGGGGTGGACTTGCTAGCAAGTCCGCAACCTTGGACCCAAACTCACCACAGATTGAACACACATTAAGCTATTGATAAAGGAACCATACAATCAGGAATGAACACCACTCAGCAGAACAGTTTTAGGTGGGTGTTCAAGTAGAGTTCAGTTTGGGTCCAGTATGAGTTCAGTCTGAGTTCCATCTGAGTTCCATCTCAGTTCAGGTTGAGGACTTGCTAGCAAGTCCACCCCCTATATTGCGTAGTGTTACTAGGTTCTTTCCAGAGCTCTACAGGCTTACACCGTGCCACATGTTATGGGCTGTACCCGCGGGCATTGAAACATTAGCCATAAATAACTCCACAGTGTTAGCAACACTAGGAAGACTAGTAGCTGAAAGACCCCCAGCGCATGTCTGAAAGAGACTCACCTGAGTGTTGTGCTGGTAAAAAACACACCTGACTCACTTGCTCAATTTCTAACCATGAGCTACAAAATCTAGGCATTGACCCTCTTAATATCCCAAATTGTTTACCCTCAACTTCCAAAGCAACATGTGCCCATACTAATACATCTATCACCCCTGCCCCCACTCTCACTCCCATTCCAGCTACACCACCCTCCTTGTTTTACCCTCTTCTCCCAAATTAATCAACCCCCACTACCTTGCCTTCATTTACTACCCTTCCTACTAATCCCTCCAATCCCACACCTTCCCCTCCCACTGTTTCTACTGAGCTTTAGCTCCCCACCCCCACAACTCCTTCTCTCTCAGAAACCTTACCTGAGCCTAATCTTATCAATGACACCACTTGTGCAATAGGTGGCTTATCTTTACATTCCACATTGCTTAAAAATATGACTGACCCCTCTTGTAACGCACAGGGGCATTTAGTTTCTCCATTCCATTGCTCTACACCGCCACATATGTCATCATCTCAACCATCCATCAGTAGGATTGAGCAACAGCGGACTCTAAAGGATGTATTGGAATTTACAAAGTCAATCCCCAGTCTTGAGGCATCTAGTAGCAACTACTCAACCTGGCATTGTAACTTAATGGCATTAAAAAAGATTTTGTTGGCATGTGTGCCTATGCAATTAATGATGAACCTGGTCCATATGAATTTGAAGACAGGGTCACTCACCTGATTCTCTTACATTCAATTTCTCCACAGTTAAGACATGAGATTTAAACTGAATGGAAAGCACGTCAAATGTATCTTCACATCAATAAAAAGTTCTCTAGATCTAATCACTCCTCTACTATGACTGCCATTTGCAATTTCATAAATCTGAGACAAACTCAGTTTACGTCATACAGTGAGTATCTAGAATTGTTCAACAAATACTTTGAGGCAATTGAATTTCAAGGGATCATATTTGATCATAAAATATTTAAAGCATTGATGTCCCACACTTTGTTACCATCCTTTCTAAAAACATTTATGTGGATCTATGTATTGCTTTGGATAACCTCTCCAATTCAAAATCTGTGTTGTTTGAGGACTTCTGTCAACTCATGCGAAGCCTTGTCCAGAATAGAGCTGATTGTGAAGTCATTTCATCATCACCTACCACAACTCTTGCTGTTGAACCCTCTCTTCATGCTTCCACCCAACTTCAAAGGAAAACAGATTCCTACAGGCCTCCTGGAGCATGTCAAAATTGTCATGAATGCCATTCCACTGCTCACGTTATGGCTCATTGTGCATATAATCCTTATTCTACAAATTTCTCACCTAAGCTATACATTATGTGTGAACATGAAACTACCTTTGCTTCTGATCCCAACACAAAAAACAGAAAGGTCTATATTACCTTCAAATGCCCTGAATATGGTCCCATTCATTCCAGAGATTTTCAAATTGAAGCTAATGAAATCACTATCTTTGAACAAAATGTTGAGGTGCTATACAAAATGGCTGAAAAAATTGATCTGAATAGTGCTGAATGGTCTCCTGAGGCAATTGCTGAAGACTATGCTATCTTGGACAGTGGAGCAACTCAACATGTCACTGGCAATGTGAGTCTTCTCAACAACTTCAGACTTCTTAAAAAACAAATTCCAGTCAAAGTTGCCACTAACAGTTCTTCTTCCTTCATCACTGGTATAGGGGATTTAAAAATTAAAGGGGATGGAAAAATAGTCACTATTACCAATATTTTCTATTGTCCAGATGTTTGGACTACTCTTATTTCTTTATTTGAGTTAGTGAGCTGTGGTTTCTGTTTTGGTCTGTGCTCTGAAAATAAAACTTGGGGATTTATTTGAAAGAAGATTTAATTATGACTGGCCAGGTAGAGAATACCAGAAGAAGATGGATCTTGGATGTAATTAGTGTTAGTATCTGCAATCCAAATGATGTTCCCTCTTATTTCTACTCCTTGCACCCTTTGCTACTTTTCACTGTTAAAAAGAATAATCATATCAACCATCCACCTGCAGCCAAAGATTCCCTAATGGACCTGCATAGAAGACTAGGACATATCAGCATTTACACAATCAGAAAAATCATCAATTCTGGTATGGGAACTGGTTTACCATTATCTATGCATGCAGGTAAGATTGATTGTGAAGAATTTTTAATTGCAAAAAGCACAAGGAAACCATCAGCCACCCATGAGTCAAATCCAAAATCCCTAATGAGTTTAACTGTTGGAGATCTTGTTGGTCCCATGAAGCCAACTATCCATGGTGCTAGGTGGGCAGAAATGTTCAGGGAAAGCTTGACCTCCTATGGTGAGGTATTTTTACTGAATACCAAATCTGAAGCAACTTCTTCTTTTTTTTCTTTCTATAAAAAATTATGAAAATATAACTGGGATGAAGCTTCAAATTTTACGCACTGATACAGGTGATATGCATGGAAATAAAATGGCTCAGATCTTGGCCGATATTGATTCTACTCACAAAGTTACACTCCCTTATCATCATGAGCAAAATGGAACAGCTGAAAGGTTCAACAGAAAAGTTGGTGACATTGCAAGAACAATACTCCTTGCAAGCAAACTACCTGAATCATTCTGGGGCTTTGCATACAAGTGGGCAGCTCATGCTCACAACTGTATTCCTAATGTGAAAACAGGTGACAAAACCCCTATTCAGATGAAGTACAATGCTAACCCAAACTACTCCAACTTTTGGATTTTTGGTGAAACAGCTTTTGTTCACATTCATAAGGAAACACCACAAAAACTAGATCAATGTGCCTTGATTTGTAAGTGTGTAGGTTATTCCTTAAACAATGCTGGTTGTATTTTTTGGCATGAAGAATCAAAAACCTTTTTTGAGTCCAACATGGATGTTTTCCTTGGTGACCAGCTTCCTGCTCATAACGCTGCTTATCAATCACCTCCATCCAAGAGCTCTCTTGGTCATATCCTCAACAATATGAAATTAGGTGACTTCAAGGATGGAGAAAAAATTCTTCCCCAAGAAAAAGCTGTACATGAAACTGTAAAAAAAGGTTTGTCTCAATCACCCATTATCCCTAGAACCCATTTTAAAGCTATGCTCTCACCTGACAGCCGTAAGTGGGACTAAGCATGCAAAAGGGAACTATTGAACATAGAAGATATGGATGTGTGGTATGATGAAAAGCTTCCTCCTGGCACTAAGCTCACAAATGCTAAATGGGTCATCACCATCAAAAATTCTTCATCTAAATCCCCAACCTACAAAACAAAATATGTAGCAAAAGGTTTTTTAAAACAGTATGGTATTGATTTTACTGGCACTTTTTCTTCACAACAAATTCTTCTCACTTTAGCTGCTTATCAAAAATGGCCAGTGAAATCTTTTGATGTCACAGCTGCTTACCTTCACATCCCGATTGATGAAGTAATTTGGGTACACCCTCCTGAAGGTTACCAGCCACATGCCATTGGTAATTCAGTATGTTAAAGAAAGCCCTCTATGGTACAAAGCAAGAAGCAAGATGCTGGTGGTTTCATATAGCCAGATAATTGGATGATATGGGGTACAAGGCAAGTCAGTATGATAATAGTTTCTATGTTCTTAGAAAGAGGGGATGTTTGGGTGTGATATGGATTCATTTTGATGATGGTATAGTGACTGGAAGTAGTGAGGAGGTATTGAAGGAATTGGAAGATGGTTTAGATGGTAGTTTAAAGGTAAAATGGAATGATACTGTGAATAGTATTGTAGGTGTTTCTATCAAGGAAGTTCCAGAAGGTTTTGATTTGCACAATTCTCAACTCATTGACAAAGTTCTATGGACTCATAACCCCTCTGGACTAACTAAAATATCACCCCTACCAAACAACCTAGAAATCACCATAGCCAAGGATGAGGAGGTAGCTATTTATACAACTAAATATCTCTTTATTCTATGTGCTCTCATTATGTGGCAGTAGCAACTAGACCAGACCTATCACTCCCTGTCAAATTTTCAGAAAGCTTCTCATCCAAACCTACTGCCACTCACTGTATTACTCTCAAAAACCTTCTCAAATATGTTAAACACACTGCCAAACTCTGTATCCACATTCATCCTGACCTTAATTCACCACTTGAACTCCTATCTTTTTCTGATTCCACCTTGAATAACAAAGAATTCTCAAGAGCTCAAAGTGAACACCTACTACTCCTTAACTCTTGCCCCATTGTGTGGACATCAAGACAACAGTTAAAAGTAAGTGACTCTTCTTGCACTGCTGAATACGTGGCACCTAGTGGTGGGATAAAGATGCCATTTGGATCTCAAAACTTCTCAAAGATATATTTCCTGATATTCCCCCTATCAAGATCTTCTGTGACAATAAAGGAGAAATTGAAAATGCAAAAGATAATCCAGGAAACAAGAGGACACAGCATGTGGATAGGTGTTTTTATATTGTGAATGAACAGATCTTCCTAAAAAAAGCAACATTGGAATGGGTTCCCACTTCTCTAATGCATGCAGATATACTCACAAAATCACTAGGCCCATCTCTGACAATGCTTAGAAGGAAAGATGTCTATGTGTGGTGATGGGGTTAAATTTATTTTCTTTTTCTCTTATTTTTCTCATTTCATTTTATTTCTTTTTCATTTTGAAGTTGGTTATGTTTGCGTGGGGGGATATCAGTATAGTTTTTCATAACTAAGTGGGGGATGTTAAATCACTAGGACTATGTACTTATTTATATGTGAAAATGTATATAGTCTGTAGTTGCGGTGTCTGCTGTTCTCCAGTTCTTTCTAAATTTCTACAAGCTGACACCATGCTACAGTTAAAGTAATGTATTACTAGGTTCTTTCCAGAGCTCTACAGGCTGAAACCTTGCTACATTATTAACATCAACAAAACTATATACAAAATATAATAAGGATCAAAATTTATTTAAGTTATTTATGTCTTTGCATTATATAGTATTCTTGTTGATCTTGCATATTAAGTATTGTGAGAAGTCACACCGTAACAGCCCCCCATGGAAAATACATAAAAGAAAATATTAAAGGAAAATTATAAAAGATGAAAGAAAAAAAAATAATCTAAGAGAACAAATAGTCAAAACTATACAACATAATAACAAAAAATTCCAATGTGAATCTCCCTGGAACCACCAGCCACTTCAAAACACATTGTTCAATTTTCTGATTACATTATATAGTTGATCACCTATAATTTCAAGGTAAGAAAGACTCTTCAGCTATTGCTGGAACATAGACTAAAAGCCCCCATCTCCCCAAGAGTCCGCTTCAAGGTAAAGATCAAATCAGACCCATCAATCAAGGCTGTACTACAAGCCATGACAAATAATAGAAGAAATAAAAAGAAAAAAAACTAAGTAATCAAAAACTTTTTAAAAATTTATCTAAGGTTGTCTTTGGAAGCCCTTTTGTGAAGATATCTACCATTTGATAAGTGGTAGAAGTTCAGATGCATTTAACCAAAGAGTTATCTACATGCTCATGGACATAGAAACATTCTCTCTGAAAATTTTTGGTTTTTTTATTGATGTTTTGTATTTTAGAGAACACAATCAAAGAAGTATTGTCTACAAACAAAGACCTTGCCAAGTTAGAGCCTAATCCCATATCACTTAACACATTCCTAAACCACACCACCTCTTTCACTGTCGAAGTCATTTCCATCAATTCTTCATAATCCAAAGAAGTTACCACAACAGTCTTCTGTTTCAAAGACTATGATACATGAAGCTCATAGCTCATGGCCATGAAGCCACCAACAGATCTAGAAAAATTATCCCCCATCCAGCATCACTGTGACAGCTCAAGATATTGGAGGATACAGTTTTCAATTCCAGTTCATAGTGAGACGTGGCATTGATGTAACATAACAAGTGTTTGATGCATTTCCAATGACATTCATTAGGAATAATGGTAAATCAGCTCAAATAGCCTACAAAAAATAAAAAGTCTGGTCTGGTTGCAACTGCCAGATAATTTTCAGTACCAATAATCTTAAGGTAAGAAGTAGCAACCACCTTAGGAACACCATCATCATTGGTGGATGTCACCAGTTCACCCCCAGATCTATTGGGGTCTTACAGGCCAATGTAGTGAAGCAAAAAGACAACAGTAATTTGTTACACAATTTCTTTTGGCTTAAGAGGTGATTGCCATCAAAATATTTCCTAACAGAAATCCCTAAAATTTCTTCAACATTATATTGCCAAGTGATCTCCACTTTTGAGGAGATCACCAATTTCAACCAATTGATAATTTTAGATGAGGTTCCAAATATGCAAACATCATTAACATGTACCCACAAATAATATTATTCCCCCCCCAGAGGGGTCATAGGGTAAGCATGTAAAGTCATCCACAGTGAGTGTTTCTTCAAAGCAGAATTACCAGAACCTACCAGCCTGCTTTGTGCCATACAGAGATTTATCAAGTTTTAACACACAGTTAGGAGAGGAAAGACTGATTTTTGATGGTGGTAACATATAGACATCTGCATCAATAGGAGAAATCAAGTATGCCCCTACCACATTAAATTTTGCAGAGAGGAGTTTTTTTTAGATGCCAAAACAATAAGGAGCCTGAGTGTCAAAAAGCGTGCTGTAGGGGAAAAAGTGTCTGTGTACTTGACACCATATTTGTTGAGTATAACCATATTCCACCAGAAATTTATATGATGCTCTGAATAATCTATATAATGTGTACCTAAGGCAAAAATAATGTTTTTTGAAGTACTTCAAGTCTAAGCAGAAGAGCTGATATCTTTTTTATATAATATAGTTATATAAAATTGATTTTTGGGTAGTTTCTTAATCTGTTATATGGAAAGAAATCATATCATAATAATATATAATCAACTTAAAACTATTTTTAATATATAATTTTTTAAAAATAATTCTTAATTTGTATTTATTTTCAGAACTTCAAAGTATTTAATAAAAATATTTTAATATATAAATATAATTGTCAGCCTAAATATCCTTAGGACTGAGTATTTCTTATGCTTAAAATAAGATAACCTTAAGTTGATTAAGCTTATATCTTAAAAATAAGGTTAAAATAATCATATATATTATTTTATTATATATATATATAATTATTATTCTATTATATAATTTGTATTAGTTTAAATAGCTTATCCATGGCCTAATAATACTTATTAAGGTGTCAATGGAGTCATAATATACTTATCTTAAGTGATATGAAGTAATTATTGACATACATAAGCTTATATGTATACATAAATCTCATATTCAGTGAAATATGCAGTATATTATGTATATTTAGGTGTATAAGTGGGTTTTAGCCCCTTAATAGCCTATAAACTTTGTTTTTCTGCTTATTTTAGGTCATATGGACGAAATCAGTGGACTCACAACGCCTACAGAAGCATAGACACCTATATCAGGCGCATACACCCAGTTTGGACAACTCAAATTACTTCCTTGGATGGTTATTCATGGATTTATGGGTTGGAAGGATGTTTCTGGGTTAATATGGATGCTTGGGGATGTTATTGGGGGCTTGGACATTTTATTTGTTTCCTTTATATGCTTTTAGTTTCATTAAATCTCTTTTTGATCATTTATTTTACCTGTTTCTTTATGGTATCCGCTTTTATCTGGGTTTTCTATTTATGGTATGACTCTGTGTTATTATTAATAGTGATGGAGGGTCCTTACTGGAGGTCTGGGTGTTGAAACTGCTTGAAGTAGAAGCCATGGGGAGGTGATGGGCCCTCACAGTGCTGTAATTGCCGGGGATAGCAGCGACATCATCTGGATTGAAGGTCTGTGCACTCCAGTGGATTAGGATATAAGTAAGGAGGGATTTTGACGGTTTATTATCATCATTCAATTACTACAATTCAAAAAACCACTACAATACAATTATTAGCATTCATAAATATATTATAAAGCCATTATAAATTGATATTATCTTTATATAAGCTATAACTATATTTTATTCTTCTATTTTCCACCACTAGCACGCATTTAAATCCAAATATTGTGAGTTTTATTTGAGTATAACTATTTTATTAGTCTTCCCCTGAGGTTTAATTACTAAATCATTTATCAATAAGTAGTAGGACCATAAAATAACACTATTATATCATACTTATATACTAGACTATACTGACAATTGGGGGTCTTTCCTTATATTTTACTTATTATTTAGTATAAGCCTTGGGACGTGATTTTTACCTTAGTACAACTCAAAATTAACCAAATATTTGGGTCTGCTGCATATTAGTGGGTCATCATAACTCATTGATTGCGGAAAAGAACCCTTATAATAATTGTACTAATTTTTTATCATAAAAATTAGATATTTACAGTAGTAACTGTACCCAATATAAACCCAATTTCACTTGGTATTTGGACACCAATATAACACCCAATTAAATTGGTATTTGGCTAAAGCTTGGTAAGCTAATTATTCACCCTTATAGAGGTCTAGTTAAACTTATTATTATATTTTTAACAGATTTTTTCGAATTTTTCTTCCATTTTATTTAAATAAATAAAGATATAAATTCAGGGTAAGCTCCATTGCTTTTTTATTAGTAATATAATTACTAATATTATTTGTCTACTAATTCCATAGAGTTTTTTCCTTTTGTAGACGTAAAATATTGTCATTCTGAACAATATGAGTGCTCCCCAGGACAGTGTAAGTGAACAGCCTGCTTATAATACCAGGTCTAAAGCTAACAAAAACTTCCCAGGACATCACCATGGAGGGACAACAGTACCCCCAACCAGAAAGCATGAGTATAGAGGAAATTGACGCCCTCTTAAAAAAGATAACTATAAAAAAGACGTCTCCTCCTCTTCAGGATCAACTGTCCCACCTGGCCAAACAGGTTCTGAAGTTGGAGGAATCAAAATCTCTCATGTTCAAAGAAGTAGAGCAGTTGCAAAACAATTGTAAGGTAGGGTTTCAGCAGATGGATCAGGCAATGGCAGAATTAAAGGGAGGCCAGCCCAGTCAATCAAATCAGCAACCCCCTACCCAAGGAGGGTCCACTCACTCCCAGGAGAAAATCCTGGTAGACAAATGGAAATGGGACTGGTTTCACCAACAGTGGACAAGCCACAGTTGCAACAGGGATCCACCCCCTCATCTGACTTCCTCAGCTCACCCTTACAAGGGAAAAAAGCGCCAAAAATCAGGACTGGCAACCATCCCTTGGTAAGTAACTTGCCCTCTCAGATTAGACATAATACTGATAATTACAATATAGGTAATTCTATTGATGTTAAATCTGTACAAAAAATAGAGGAGGATTTAAGAAATTTAGGTTTTAGAGTAGATACACCTGACTTGTCTTTTGTCCATAATAACAGCACTATATACAATGATAATATAGTTAATCCTCAGTTGCAACCACCTACTAGTGAGATGAGAAGTTCACAGGAGAGTGAGAGAATTGAAAAGGAGGACATGGAATATTTTAACAATAATCCAACTGTCCATAGAATTGTTTCAGAATTGTGGAATAGAATGACTGATTGTGAGGAACAGACAGTTAAGCTCACTAGTGATACAATTTCATCCTTGACATTAAACATTTCTCAATTAGCAACACGTAATAAAGAATTAGAGAAAGAACACTTGTCTCTAACTCTTAAATATGATTCATTGAGTAATAAATATAATGACCTCTCAAACAAATTTTGTGAGTTAGAAAAATTATATGAAACACATTTATTAAAAACTGAATCAAGAACAAAGTTATCTTTTGCCCAGACAAATCAAAGTGACTCTGAGTTGCTACAAAGATTAACTAAAGTTGAGATTGAAACAGCCAATCTACTGATGAACCAGGATAATCATAAGTATAATCAATATAATAATAATCCTTTCATTGGCAAAAGTTAATCTCATTCCTTCCCTGTACCACCACAATTAAAACCATCTGGTGGTAGTGTCAAATCTGAAAATGTAAGTCACAAATCCGCGCAGGAAGAAATACAAGACCATTTATCAAAAGTGAATGAGTTGTTGAATTTACCTAAGATTAGTGAGATAAAATCCAATCAGAAGAACTGGCCTAAGATAGATCAGTACCCAACTTATGATGGGGAAGCCAGCTCTGATTGGCAACATTTTATTCAAAGAATTGACAACTTGAAATTCTCATATAAGTTACCAGATGAAGAGATAACATCAAAATTAATTTCTTTATTTAAGGATGTTGCTTTATTATGGTTTGAAGCTGTCTTAAGTGAGGGTAGAGACTACTCTTGGGCTGAATGGAAACAACTTATTGAAAAACAATTTGGAGGTTCTAAATTCAGGCTTACTCAGCAGAGACTGTATGAGAAGACTAGGTATAATCTGTTGAATGGTGACAAACCTATGGTATTTTTAATGAATTTAAACAAAATATTAAAAGCCATTGAGCCTCATATGGATTTTAACTTGTGGAAAGATAAGATAATATACAAATTACCTATATCTGTCAGAGACATTGTTGTAGCTAGAACATTAAATGTTACTGAATATTCTGACTTTATTAATATTTGCAATGAAATATTAGTAAACCATAAGTATGAATCAAGGTATTCCACTTATAAGCAAAATGTTGAACCTGTAAAAACTCAGAATTCAAAAAAACTTCAGGAGAAGCAGAAAAAACCTACTGCACCTGTAGTACCTAAAAAGTATGAAACAAATACTTGTTATAAGTGTAACAAATCTTGGTTCAAAGGTCACAAATGTGAGAAAAACATAAATATTGTTTAAAATCAACGTGAATCTGAAACTGAAACTGAAATAAGTAAAGAATCAAGTGATTATGACAGCAATATCTCATATAGTGATGAAAATGAAGTCTGTATGTTGGAAGATGATTTGTCCATCTTTAAAAATCCAATATTAAATATGGACTCAAATGAATCTTTAATGAATTTTGAGGATGCTGAAATCATTAAGGATATACAAGCTGATAGCTTTAGAATGACACCTATCACGGTTCCAGCTATCATTTCTGGTGAAAATGTTAATATAGTATTGGACACAGGAGCTTCTGGTTCAGTTGTTTCCACTAATACATTACAGAAAATTGATAGTGAATATCACCACACAATATGGGGGGCGGACTTGCTAGCAAGTCCGCAACCTTGGACCCATACTCACCACAGATTGAACACACATTGAGCTATTGATAAAGGAACCATAAAATCAGGAATGAACACCACTCAGCAGAACAGTTTTAGGTGGGTGTTCAAGTAGAGTTCAGTTTAGGTTCAGTATGAGTTCAGTCTGAGTTCCATCTGAGTTCCATCTCAGTTCAGGTTGAGGACATGCTAGCAAGTCCACCTTCTATATTGCGTAGTGTATAAGTTTAAGCTTGAACCACTTCAAAATAAAAATTGGAGAGGTTTTGGATCAGTACTACACCCCATTGGTAAATACAAAGCTGCTGTTTTCTTTAAACACCAACATGGTTATGTAAGGGTAACTTGTGACTTTGTAGTAATGGATAATACTAATTGTAGTAACTGTTTTATCATTGGAAATGATATTCTGACTAAATTTGGTGTAAAATTAGACCCTGCTAATAACAATTTTACAATTGGCATGAATGGTAAAAGGAAATTTAAAATAAATTCTTTTAACACTGTCTTACACATTGAGTCAGTAACAAATTCTCCGTCTAAAGGAAGAGAATCCAATGAGATGCAACTTCTGGAAACAGAAATTTCAAAAGCATCATTTGGCACTCAGATAAGTGAAACTGAGAAAAATAATATTTTGGAATTAATTAAAGCTTTTCCAATGGCTTTTGCACATGGTACAAATGAACTTGTCCTTGTAAAAGATCATGAAATGAAAATTAGTTTAACCTGTGATATGGATAATATTCCTGCTAGTCTTAAAAAGAAACCATACCCTGCTTCACCAATGAAGAGGAAAGACATAGAGGATAATATTAAGATTTTATTAAAAATGAACATTCTTGAGAAGGTTGAAACTACACCAAAATATTGTGTAATATCACCAGTGCTGATTTCTTATGAACAAGAGAAAGCAAGACTGTGCGGTGATTATAGAGCATTAAATACATTTACAGTAGATGATATTTATCCCTTGCCAAGGATTGCCTCTATACATGCTACCCTTAAAGGTGCTAAATATATAAGTTGCCTAGATGGAAATAAAGGGTACCATCAAATTCCTGTTGAAAAGAATTCACAGAACTTTTTGTTGATAACAACACACATGGGAATTTATAAGTATGTCAGAATGCCATTTGGACCAAAAAATGCTCCATCAGTATTTCAAAAGTTAATGGATATAACATTCCATAATGAAATGATTGAGGGATGGTTAATGGTATACATTGATGACATCATAGTGTTCTCTAAAACTTTTGATGAACACTTAATCCATTTAAGGAAAGTATTTCAGAAAATGGATGAAATAAAAATGACCCTTGCATTGAAAAAATGTAAATTTGGGTTTGAATCTTTAAAAGTGCTTGGTCATATTGTATCTGGCTTACAAATATGTGTAGACCAAAATAAAGTGGCTGCAATAAAAAATATTGGCATTCCTCAAAATGTGAAGGATGTACAATCTTTTCTTGGAATGTGTGGTTATTATAGACAATATATAAAAAACTACCAATCAATTGCTGCACCACTGACCACACTGATAAAGAAATCAGAAGCTTTCATTTGGAATAATGAAAGACAACAAGCTTTTAATAAGTTGAAAGAATGTTTTTTATGACAGCTCCTATCTTAGGATTACCAGATTTCCAATTACCTTTTGTATTATATACAGATGCAAGTTTTATTGGACTGGGTGCTGCTTTGCATCAAAAACAACTTATTGAAGGTAAAATGTCAGAAGTAGTAATCTGCTATATTTCACGTACTCTGAGAAGTGGTGAATTGAAATATGGTGCTACTCAACTTGAATGTTTGGCAGTAGTATGGGCTCTTGAAAAGCTACATTATTACCTTGAAGACCAAAAATTTGAGTTAATCACTGACTGTAGTGCAGTTAAGTCACTCTTAAACATGAAGACTCCTAATAGACACATGTTTAGATGGCAATTAGCTGTACAAGAATACAGAGGACGGATGACTATTACACATAGAGCAGGAACCTTGCACTCTAATGTAGATCTGTTATCTAGAGTACCCCTGCCTAATAATGATGATAATCCTGCTTATGTTCCTGAGTCAGAGATTATTAACATTTATGGCATTTATATTGTAGATCTTGAGGATGAATTTATGCAATCAATTCTTGATAATTATAATTCAGATCCTGACTTAAGTAAATTAACTACAATATTAAATGATCCATCTAATGCTTCAATGAATGTTTTAATAAAAACATTACCAATTAAGTATAAAGAGGCATTAGAAAAAGTAAAATTTTCCATTGAGGATGGGTTTATATATTACAGGAAAAAATTAAGTAATGTAATTGTAATTCCCCCTTCAATGAAGGAGTTAATGTTAAGTATATGTCATGATGATATATTAGCAGGACATTTTGACTACCATAAAACATTAACCAGAGTAAAAAACACAGCATGGTGGATTAACATGTCTGAGGATGTTCAGAAATATGTTGAAACATGTGATTCTTGTCAAAAATCTAAAAGATTAACAGGAAAAAGAGCTGGTTTATTACAACAAATTGAGCAACCAAAAGCTCCATGGGAAATTATTAACATGGACTTTGTAACAGGTTTGCCAATAGCAGGGCATAAGAGTTATAACTCCTGCTGGGTAATTGTAGATAGATTTACAAAGATGTGTAAATTTATTCCTACCCACAAAGAGGTTTCTGCAAAGGACTTAGCTTTTTTATGGTGGACACAAATGTTAAATACAGCAGGTTTCCCCAAAGAAATAGTTACTGACAGAGATCCTAAATTTACTTCTGAGTTCTGGACGTCACTTATGGATGTTTCAGGGTGTCAATTAAAACTTTCTACAGCACACCATCCACAAACTGATGGGCTAGAAGAGAGAATGATACAAACCTTAGAAGATATGATAAGAAGATACTGTGCTTTTGGTCTTAATTTTAAAGACAATGACAAATTCACGCATGATTGGGTAACCCTTATCCCAGGTTTAGAATTTGCATATAATAGTACAGTCCATTCTGTCACTGGCAAAAAGCCATTTGAGTTATGGTTGGGTTATGTACCTAATACCCCTTCTAAAACTCTTAATAATTTACCTAGATTGGATATTCATCCAGGTACTAAATCTTTTCTTCAGATGCAGGAATTATGCAGAAAACATGCTCAAGAATGTATACATAAGGCTTTTGAGTATGAAAAGAAAAGATGGGATAAAGCCCATAAAGAACAAATGTTCAAAGAGGGTGATGAAGTCCTTATTTCAACGCTACATTTCAATTTAAATGGTAATGTTAAATTGAAGGATCCATTCATTGGACCATTTGTAGTTAAAAAGATGGTTGGTAATAATGCTGTTGAGGTTATTCTATATGCACCTTATGATAGAAAACATCCAGTATTTCCTATATCTCTTATAAAATCATACCATTCTAATGATACTGAACTATTTCCAAGAAGATCAGGAAGGCATAAACAGCAACCTGAAGAAATAGTTGAAAAGGCAGAAATTGAAAAGGGAGTTGAGTATCTATTAAGATTTAAAAATAAATCAAGTGAATATGACCAGTGGATTCCAGAAAATGAAATCTCTGATCTTAAAAATCTCTTGAAAAAATTTAAATCTAAATAATACTGATCATTCAGTATATGTATAAAAATTATTTTTTTTATTTTTTTCACTCCTTAGTTTTAATTAAAATGTCTTAACATTTTTTTTATTGTTTTTTTGGGGTGAGGGAGTGTCAGCCTAAATATCCTTAGGACTGAGTATTTCTTATTCTTAAAATAAGATAACCTTAAGTTGATTAAGCTTATATTTAAAAAATAAGGTTAAAATAATCATATATATTATTTTATTATATATATATATAATTATTATTCTATTATATAATTTATATTAGTTTAAATAGCTTATCCATGGCCTAATAGTACTTATTAAGGTGTCAATGGAGTCATAATATACTTATCTTAAGTGATATGAAGTAATTATTGACATACATAAGCTTATATGTATACATAAATCTCATATTCAGTGAAATATGCAGTATATTATGTATATTTAGGTATATAAGTGGGTTTTAGCCCCTTAATAGCCTATAACCTTTGTTTTTCTGCTTATTTTAGGTCATATGGACGAAATCAGTGGACTCACAACGCCTACAGAAGCATAGACACCTATATCAGGTGCATACACCCAGTTTGGACAACTCAAATTACTTCCTTGGATGGTTATTCACGGATTTATGGGTTGGAAGGATGTCTCTGGGTTAATATGGATGCTTGGGGATGTTATTGGAGGCTTGGAAATTTTATTTGTTTCCTTTATATGCTTTTAGTTTCATTAAATCTCTTTTTGATCATTTATTTTACCTGTTTCTTTATGGTATCCGCTTTTATCTGGGTTTTCTATTTATGGTATGACTCTGTGTTATTATTAATAGTGATGGAGGGTCCTTACTGGAGGTCTGGGTGTTAAAACTGCTTGAAGTGGACGCCATGGGGAGGTGATGGGCCCTCACAGTGCTGTAATTGCCGGGGATAGCAGTGAAATCATCTGGATTGAAGGTCTGTGCACTCCAGTGGATTTGGATATAAGTAAGGAGGGATTTTGATGGTTTATTATCATCATTCAATTACTACAATTCAAACAACCACTACAATACAATTATTAACATTCAGAAATATATTATAAAGCCATTATAAATTGATATTATCTTTATATAAGCTATAACTATATTTTATTCTTCTATTTTCCACCACTAGCACGCATTTAAATCCAAATATTGTGAGTTTTATTTGAGTATAACTATTTTATTAGTCTTCCCCTGAGGTTTAATCACTAAATAATTTATCAATAAGTAGTAGGACCATAAAATAACACTATTATATCATACTTATATACTAGACTATACTGACAATAATTATTTTTATATTTAAAAGTATTTAATAAAACTTCTAAAAAAGTGTATATTTTTTCATGGCTTAAATTAGCTTGAACCACACTTGGAAACAAGATTGAATTGAGAGTTCAATCTAAGTCCCACCAAAAACATTATAAATAATTTTTTTATTTAATCTAAGTCCCACCAAAAACATTATAAGTAATTTTTTTATTTATAATGTTTTTGGTGGGACTTGGATTGAACTCTCAATGCAATCTTGTTTCCAAGTGTGTTTCAAGCTAATTTAAGCCATAAAAAATAAATACTTTTTTAGAAGTTTTATTAAATACTTTTAAATATAAAAATAATTATATTTTTACATCAAAATATTTTTATTAAATACTTTGAAGTTATGAAAATAAATACAAATTAAGAATTATTTTTAGAAAATGATATATTAAAAATAGTTTTAAGTTGATTATATATTATTATGATATGATTTCTTTCCATATAACAGATTAAGAAACTACCCAAAAGTCAATTTTATATTACTATATTATATCACCTCGTGCAAAGTCATGTCATGTTTGTGTTTCATGTTGGTATGTCCTACAATCTCACGCTTTAAATCTGGGAAATGGCTCCACAAAACTCCAGTGTGACACAATTTAGCCAAGGGCGGTAGGTGCTAACAATTTGAGTTATTGATCAATTCACTGTGCTGTAAATAATCTCTCAAACGGCTAGTTAAATTTACATATTTACTTGCCTATTGTGTTTTGTATGCGTTATGAAAATGTAAGCAGATCAAGGAAAGGCATGTTTGTAATTCAAGAAAATCTACTTTGTCCAATCAATGCTAATCATCAACTTATAGTCACATCTTTCTATTATAAAAAAATTTTTTCTTGAAACTCCAGATACAATTACTTGGGCTATATAAACAGTATAAAGATGCAGAATGAATGACATGCTTAGCTGTGCTGAAAACTGCCTTGTGGATTGATTGCCACTGATTAGGCTCACATGTGGTGGTTCTGTGGTTTCTTTTTTTGTTTTATATGTTTTACATGTAGTATAGGAATGACTTAGTGATTGTTAAGTAAATAACATGTATATAGTCTTTGGTGCAGCTGATACATATAAATCCTGTTCAATCCAGAAAAAGCACTGACATTACTACCATAGGTTATGGGCTGTCCCTAATTTGTTACTAGCAGTAATTAAAATTTGTATATTCCCAGAACAATTGTGTGCCCCATGCTTGGCTCACATTAAACGTGTCTAAAAACTGGTATTGAAAAATTTCCACCACTTTCTTTGCCCTCTATCAGACACTTAATCCATGCTGATTTCCCCTAATACCCTGAATCCATTCCAGTCATGTCCTTGCTTAGCTCAAGAGCCCCAACTTACTCTTAGCAGAGAATTACTGAGTCTTAATCCCCCTCTGACTTTTAATACCAAAAAAATGCAATAATGGCACTTGTTCTTGGACACAACCTCTTTGCCTACCTCCTCTAGTGGCAGTGCAAGTACAGCTTGCCAGCCAGTACTTACCTCACCCATCTCTCATTCTGAATCATTAGCTAAAGATCTACCTGCCCAACCCCACTCTCCCTCTCCCACTCAAACTTGTGACCAACTCCCACACCTTACTACTCCACACACAAATTTTAATCCCTCAATGGCATCACAACACAATGCTGGTTCACATTTTCAACAATTGAGACACCATTGTATTCATGCCTCAATGTTGTGTCATGTGGGAACCAGACATGTTCAAAGCCCAGGCTCTGCATCATCTCTAAGAAGTAATTCTTTCATTTCAGATAATTATAATACCCCTATTGATACCTACAAAATCAAGTACTGGGCCAATTTCATTGACAAGATAATACAGAGAACAAATATAATGTCTAAGTTGAAAGCAGATGGTTCTAACTGGCAAACTTGGGTAAAAAATATCAGCATTTGTTTAATAGACCGTCTACGTTCAACTATGTATATATCAGATGCTACTGCTATAAAATATGATATAAAAAAATTTGAAGATAATATGAGCTGGCATGCAATTTACAACACAATTGATGAAAATCTTCAAGGCTTCATCAATGTTGGCATTACATGCCATAAAGTGTTTTCTATCCTCAGTTCCAAGCTTGACAAAAATTCTCACACTGCTTGCATGGCTCTTTTTAATGACCTTCTAAATATCAAAACCTTGCCTTTCACAAACATCATGGACCATGGGAAAAAAGTTAAGTCACTTTTAGGGGCATTTAAATGCTCAGGTTTTTTTTGGTCTAGATGTAATGGAAGCAGTTTTCACCAAACTTCTATTACCATCTTCAAGCAATCATCTTTCCACTGAAGCAAATTTTTAATTTTAATTACAAAAAGACAGCTCTCAACCTTCTTTTGATGAAACAATGAATGTACTTCAAAATTCTTTTATCAATTTATCCCACTCTACATCTTCCACTGCTCCTAACATTTCCACAGCTTTTTAACTGATAACTGATCCTGATTCTGCTTCATCTTTGGCTTTCAAAAAGGAATGAATGGATAGTTACCACCTTGGAAAAAAAACCTGATTATTCCTGTTTTTACTGAAAGTCCTTTTAACATTTTCAAAAGACATGTCAATATGATCCCAAAAGTAAAGGTTTTAATGCTTCAGTTTGGGGTCAACATGAAGCTTTTGCTCATGACATTTAAAAAGCTATTAATATAATCTGAAAATCACTGAAAAAAAGAAAAGGAAAACAGCCAGTTTGAAATTCCTTGAAAACACATTTAAATGAAATCAGTTTTAAAGTGCTAGATGTTCTCACCAATGCATTAAAAGAGCTGGATGTTGGTATTGATAGCTGGACCGAAGAGAAAGATAGTAAATATTTTCAAGGTGTTTTTGATTCTGGTGCCACACATCATGTCACTGGTGATGTATGTATTCTCTCTGACTTGAAAAGCTTGAAAACTCCTATTTGAGTCAAAACAGCAACAGATTCTGGTACTTCTTTCATTATGGGCCATGGAAACATTTTCAATAAGGGATGAGGAGGAGAATTAGTTACAATCAGGGGTGTTTTTTATTGTGACAGAGAAAAATATACTCTTATTTCTCCATTTGATCTTTTAGATAATGGTATTTCTCTTTCTTTTTTTTCAGGCTGAGTTCAAGCACAGAGACATGAATAGCTTGATTATTCAGTTTTCTAGAAGATTTTAATGGTCCTATATGAATATAGTAGTACAAATCCAATAAGTATTAAAATATAACTCAATATAAGGGTCTCAGTAATTTAAATCACACTAATTATATATGGGTTAAAATCTTATAGTTGGTAGAAAAATAGATGTAGTAATTCAGATACTATTCAAAAACTTTATAAGTACTATTGATATGCATTTTAATTGTATTGGTTATATATTTTTATTGTAATGATAAAGAATGTAGAAAAAAAGACCAAAAACCCCCTCATTTTATACCCAATAATCCTCCAATAAACCCCTTTGATTTACCAGTCCTACAAATTGCTAATGATGCCTCATTATAGCCAATACACCTTTCCAACAACATAAAGAATGAAAAATAAAGTAATTAGAATGATATCACCTGCCAAAATCCTGGTGTAATAGAGATAATCTATCAAAATTAAAGAATAAGCAAAAAAGAGAGTATATGCATGTAATACCTTAAGATAAAAGACTAAAAAAGAAATAATAGCACTAAATATTTCACAATATTAAGGGGAATAAACAGTAGAAATGATGGGGCTAATTATGAATATATACTACATGAAATCCCCATCCAAAAATAACCAATATTGACTGAGAAACCACTGAGAAACCCAAAAAAAGGACATGAGATATGGGGTAACTACATGCAGTCCTTGGAAGGCGCTTGCATGGGTAAATCCTTGGCTAATTTTGGCAAATTTAAGTTTGATAGTTATTTAAAGGTGCCAATTTTGAGTTTATTAATGAAACTAGTGTATATAACAAGTTCAATGCACCTATAATTAGATTATGACACTAAATAAGTGCTGTAGACAATCCTATAGTACTAGCTATAGGCCTTGACCAAGGGAGTTGGAGAAAAACTAGAGAGAAAAACCCCTGTCCCTTTAGAGAAATACAAATGAGATTTACTTGCTAGTTAAATTGAATCTTTTTTGATAAAGCTTCTTTCCAACATACTTGACTGCTTGATGAGCCAAGAAAGTAGTCCCCAGAGAGACTACCAGACCAAGGAACTGAAATGTAGACCAATGGCCACACCAGAGAAAGCAATGATACTTGATGTAGGTTGTAAATCCACACCAGAGACAGAAATAATACTTGATATAGCTTGCAAGAATATACCAGAGAAACAGTGACAAGAGTTGGGGTCAAGTAAGAACTAACCTTTTAACAACCCAGCCAAACAAACACCAAGAGTGAATCCAGAGATCCAGATATCCCAGATTGTAGATGATCTCTCTAACATGCTTTAAAACTCCCACACACAGACCCCCTAACCAGATCCCCAGCTTGATCCAGCTCTCTCAGCTATCTACATGCATAAAATACTCTCTAGAGACTCTCCCGCTTTCAGGCAAGCAGGCCACCCATCTTAGGTAGGGCTTCATTGAGGCGGGCAGGCTTCCTGTAGGTGGGAAGCCTCTTCTAGGCCTACAAACACCCAAAAACAACTAAACAACCTCTAAAACTACAAAACAACACAACTACTGATAGAAAACAGCTAATCACATATAAAACACACCAATATTATGAGAAAAGAAAGGAAAATTAGCTGAGACATAATAAGTGACCCTAAATTAAGCCTAAAAAATACAACTAAACACCTTAATAATAACAAAACACAAATACTAAGCACCATTACCCCAACTAAACCCTACATACCAAATACCCCCAAATACACATTCCAAAGGCCTATGCATCAATGGAACACCACAGCGCCTGTTACCTTTTTTAGTGTGTTTCCCCACAGTGGAAATAGAATGTGGGATAATTATAATTTGAAAAATCTAACTTTGCTAAAAATGAAGCTATTCACACAGGAAAAATGCAGGCAGTATGTGGCCAGTACACAGAAGCTGTTTCTGCCATAAATAACACCAAATTTAAAAAGTTTTATTTTTATAAATTTGAGTATCCAAATCAATAGTCCTAATTAAGAAAAATTGATCTGTCAAGGAACATATTTAATATTTTTAAATTTATAGTGCATATATTCAACTTTTAAGTTATTTAAAGCACATTTATTGTTTTTCACATAAAACAATGAAAACTACAGCTTTAAGTCTACTTAAAAATTATTTAGCCTTATGTGAAAGGCTCTCAAGGCTACCCTATCATATTAAAACCTACATTTAGGTACATAAGACTTATAAAAGGTGGATATATGCATGTATATAAGGTGTTATAATGGAATATATTGTATTTTATCATAACTTTCACTTATGTATACAAATTTTGTACCTTTATTTATTGTTCCCATGTATACTCCATGTGTTTAACATAACTTATAAGTAATATTTACTCAGTTCTGTGAATATCCAGGCTGACACTTTCCCACCCAAAAAACAATAAAAGATGATAAGTTATACATTTTTTTATTTTATTTTTCACATATTCAGATAATTCTGTAGCATTAAATATTAATTCTTTAAAGATATAAAACATAATAAAATATTATGAGTATTGGTTTTCAACCCCTCAGCTGGTTGAACATAATATTATTTCTGTTTAATTTTTTTAAGAAGGGAGGATATGTTTGAAATTTCTTTTTCAGGTATCCATTTATCAAATTCACTTGTTTTTCCCTTATATCATAATAAATACCCAGTTCCTTTTTCATTGGTAAATATTCTTTTCTTGAGTATTTTTTTAATCTCTGCTTTTTCCACAAGTTCTTCAGGGTTATTTTTAGGCCTTCCTCATCTTTTTAGAAATAAGTCAGGATCATTTGCATGGTAAGGTTTTAATAATGAGATAGGGAAAACTGGATGTTTCCTATCATATGGGGCATATAATATGACTTCCACAGCATTATTACCAACCATTTTGTTGACTAAAAAAGGTCCTACAAAAGAGTACTTCAGTTTAACATTACCTTGTAAGTTAAAATATAGTGTTTAAATTAGGATTTCATCTCCTTTTTTGAATTCAAATTCCTTATGAGATTCACTACACAATATTTGGGGGGGACTTGCTAGCAAGTCCTCAACTTGAATTCAGCTGGAATTCACACTGAACTTTACTTTGAACTCATCTTGAGCTCTTAATCAAAAATGCATGAGTATGTGCTGGAATAATAGTTAAATTTTAATGAATAATTTATAGAAATAATAAGAAGGGAAGATTAATAATCTGATTCATTCATAGAATTATTTTCATAAAACTCATTTTCATTTTAATTTTGAATTTCACTTGACCATTAAAAAGACTTAAAATTATACTATTTATTTGAAAAACATCACTTTTAACCTCTCTAATGATTTTATTCTTTTTTTTTTTGAAAAACTATAAAATAAGATCATTGGTTCTTTTTATTGATAACTCCTTTTAACCAAGAATTTGAAGCTTTTATTTTTTAATTTAAATCATTTTACCTGATTTTTTTTTGTATTTTTATTATTTCTGATTATGCAATATAATTATTTGCAATTCAATGAATTTATTTAAGAAACATATTGAACCATCAAAATTCTCAAGTTTTTATTCTAGAATACTGTGAAAAGACTCATTATCAAAAAAATAAAAGATAGAAATAAGTTTTCCTAATTTCTGTTTCAATGAAGTCCTCTAATAGCTTCTTTACACTAAGCACTAATAATTGATAAATTGTTTAATTATATGCCAAGAAAGAAGTATAATTCTTATACCAGTGAATTTTAATCTTGTTTTTTACAATTTTTGTATGCAAGAAAATGATTAAAACTAAAAGGAAATATCTTTTTGTTTTTTTTCTATTGAATATTCAACTACTAAGAATTCTCGCAATATAAATTTATTCAATGTAATACATGTATGATATTCTGGAACTCTTCATGATGTATTTCATCAAAATTCCATGTAAATATGGTTATTTGGTAGAGTAATCTCATGAGTTGAAATAACTAATCACTACTTAGTGAATTTTCCATATGAAAGACTTAAATTCAAGCTAGATGTAAATTTTCAAAGATAATAAAAGCAAAGTAGTATAAATTTACTAAAACTTTAATTTTAGTGCTTGATTTTGCTTCAATGCTGTATTGTGGGATAATTTAAGTGTCAACCTGGGAATAAGCACCATATAATTTTCAAAGTGCTCTCATGTTAAAAAATGTGCTTCAGGTAAATATTTCGATTGTATTATTTTTCAAGAACTGAATTAAATAGGTAAAAGTGGTACTTTTTTATAATTCTATCAGTTTCAAATTTAAAAACTATTATATGATATTCATTTTGTAAAAAAGACACAATAGGTACTTTAGATTATACCCATGTAGAAAAGCAGCTGTAAAGGCAAACATCATTTGATTAAAAATAATATTATTCCATGTTTTAAATGAAAAGAAAAAATATTTCAATTTAATGGTGTTGAAAAATAAATTAAATGAAACATTTCAGGTACACTTTTTTAGTCATTAGAAGTAAAGTTTTGATAGGAGTAATTCACAACTGAACACTTACACACAATTCTAAAATTAAATATATGGGTTCAAGATTTATCAATGATTTATTGGAATTATGATATTTATTTTGATTGGTAGATTTTATATGATGTCTCTATTCAATTTCTAAGTGTATGAAAAACAATCCCTTTGATATTTTATTTAAAAAGAAGAATTTAAAAATTTTCTGGAAATTGGCCTTATTACAAAGCAATACTGGAATGAGTATATTGTTATAAAAAATAATTTAAATCACAATATTTCAAATCTTCATAACAGATATAAAACAAAACATTAATATTAAAATTTGACTTTTTATAAAAATATGTATTGATTTAAAAGATATTTGCTTATTGTTTTTTTTACAAAATGACCACTTTTATCCTGTGAGGCTTCACTTCAACTTACAAGTATAAGTCTAAAAAATTTATATGATGCTCTGAATACTATATATAATAGGGGGTATCAATGTTGACCGATATGCAATTAAATTAATTGCGGAAAATAATCTGCATACCCCAATTATCTTCCGCAATTATTTTTGCTAATAATTGGGTTATTAGACACTTTACGTGTCAATGTTCACCTCTTATCTGACATTTTTATCCTCAATATTTGATAACCACATCTTGGACAACTTTCTGGATATCCCAGCCTTCTACCTTGCTGCGCACTTCCATTCTCATCCCATCCTGTTCATTCTATCCGCTCAGAATTTCTCCCCATTTCATCTATTTGATTCTTCTCCTTTTCATCTTGCTATCTCATCTGCTTGTTTCTGCTCCTTTTCATCTTCATTTATAATAACATGCCTCGTCATCCTAGATCTTCTCAAAGGCAGCCATCACCCAGTTGTTCTTCAATTCCCACTACTTCCTCCTTCCCCCGCTCAGCCAAGAAATCAAAGACTGTTCAATTAAAAAAAGATGAACATCTCATTCTTATCAACTGGCTGAAAACCAAATCTAACTATGATTCTTGTTTTGGTACTGAGTATGCCACTAAAGTAGGACGGCCCCCCACATCAAAAGTTAATGGCTATCTTCTAATGGCAAATGAATTACGCAATAAGACCAAGGGAAGGATTGATCTTTTGCCTAAACAGATGTCTGAACGCTTCAAGCATTATCGAGCAAAATACAAGAAGGCAAAGGCTCTTTCATCTTCCACTGGTTTTGGGGTTACTGACATTGATATAACTAAGGGTATAAAATCCATAGACAATAAACTTGATTCTTTATGTCCTTACTTTAAAGAGATGGATGCAATTTTTGGAGAGCGAGCCGATGTTAATCCTGTAAACATGTTGAATGGAGAAGATCCTATCTCCAAACATGATGTCGAAGCAAATCTTTTCCCATCCTCTTCCTCCACTCAAGCCTCCCCTCTTCTAAATTCTACGAATCTAGATAGCTTTGCTATTGATCCGATTGGCGATTTAACCCAACCCAATCTAACTCAGGTCTGTTTCTTTTATCTTATCAATTCTATTTTTTTATTTACTTATCTTTTTCTTATTTCTTAAAAGGCTGATGAACAAACCCAGGATCCTCAATCAACTGAGTCTGAAGCTAGTGACAATGATGAGGAGGAAAATGCTACGTTGAACAAAAAGAGAAGGGCTTCAACTAGTCTAAATTTCCTCTCCCAAAGAAGACGAAAAAGTGATACTTCATCACAAACACCTTTTTCTTCGATGGAACAGTTTTTAGAGAAACGTGATGCTGGTAAGTGATATCATACCTCTTATTACTTTACTCTGCTTTTCTTCTACTTTATGTTAATTTTTATTCTCACTCTAGAACAAGTGGAAATTGCTAAAGAGACACTGAGCTTTGAAAAGAAGAAATACGAGCTCTCTTTAAGGAGGGATGACAGAGTACAAGATTTGGAAGAGAGGAAGTATGAGCTCTCCTTACGGAAGGATGATCGGATCCAAGATTTGGAGGAGAAGAAGTTTGAGCTCTCTTTACAGAAGGATGGTAGGGCCCAAGATTTGGAGGAGAAGAAGTTTGAGTTAACTCTTAGTATTGAAAAATCCAAAAATAAGGAAAAAACACTCGAGCATCAAAACTTAATGGAACAGATGAAGTATAAGCATGATCTCCAAGAAAGTTCTAAAAAGAAAGATTTCTTGATCGAATGCATTAAAGCAAACAAATCTGTTGAAGAAATAGAACGTTTAATGAAATTTTTTGTTGACTAGTTTCTTTTATTTCTTTCACACTTCATGTGTTCATATTTATTTGTACATAAATTTTACAATTATTTTCTGTATTTCTTGAAATATCGTATTTTAATGTTAAATATTCTTTTTTTAAATAAAATTTTCAAGTCTCCTTTGAAAATTTGACAATCCCCCACCCCTGGATTTTTTTGAAGTAAGGGGTGGGTATCACAAAAATTCTTTCATGTCATGAATCTTGAAAGTTTTATATGAAAATTTGGCTTTACTACCCCCTGCATTTTACCGGTATCCTAAAAATTCTTACATGTCAAGAATTTCACAAGTCTTATAAAAAATTTTGGCACAACCCCCCATGGATTTTATTGAAGTAAGGGACGGGTATCACAAAAATATTTACAAGTCAAAAAAATTCTATATCTGTTTAAAAAAATTGGCAATACTCTCCCCTGCATTTTATTGAAGCAAGGGGTGGGTATCACCAAAAATTTTCTAAGTCATCAATTTCACATGTCAGATTTGAAAATTTGGCAATACCCCCCCCCCTGCATTTTATTGAAGTAAGGGGTGGAAGTCATCTAAATTTAATATAATTACATAAATTATTAAATAAATATCTAATATATATCAATTTCCCTAGTTTAAAGTAATGACAATCCCTCAAGCCAAAATGCAGACCAAGTTGAGAAACATAAGTTTGGGACTTTCTACAGGTATAGGAAAGAGGAACCCCATGAAACAAATAAATGTTATCATGATTACCTGTTATACAACACAAGGTCGATGGCTCATCACATTATTTGAGAAAATTGATATATAAAAAATATTTATTAAAAATTTATGAAAAAATATAAAATTTTCGATGACAACTCTAATCCCCATACTTTTTGGATCTAGATAAAGTTTTTTTAAATCGAATAACTTTACCTTCTTTCTTTACCTTATTGATTCTTTGTATCAACTTATTACTGATTTGAAATGAGCAACCGAAATGAGTGAAATCTTGACAGGATTTCAAACCAGGAGGAGCTTTGGTCGTTTGATGATTATCCTTAGAAGAATTCCAAATAGTTTCGATGATACCATTTCCCAAACCAAAATCAATGATGCACCGGTGGTCTGGAAAATATAAACCATGTCCTTTGATTTTAGCTGGAGATGGTATTGGGTGGCCAGTTATCAGATTGATATATGAGAATATTCCAAAAGTAAGAAAATTGGCATCATTCCTATCGATATGAATCCTATTGTGGAATCCAGAATGAGTGATAATAACATTAGAAAATAAAATATATTCGTGGCTGATATCTTCCAATTTGGAGTCACACCAATTCGGTATTCCAACTTTGGTTGCAAGTTCATGATTTTTTTCAAATGCTTTATTACAGAGCTTGTTGAGTTGAAAAGCAAGAAAAGAGTCAAAGGAAGGTAGAGTGTCCCATAAGCAAAAATCTTCATCTTTTTGAGCTTTAGTGATATTCTTGACCAACGAATATATGCCTAGATAATAATCATATAAGAGTTTCAGAATCCTTATCCTCTAAATATGCAATATAAAAATGTGAAATAAGACAAGTGAAATTTGGAAAAAAGGCTCAACTTCAAAGGTCAAAATCTCAGCAACCACTGAACCTAATTCAAACCTGTTTGTGGAAAATGAAAGATTTGCTTTAGTAGAATCTTCAGTTAAAGGACATGCGATTTAAATAAACCTAACCCTAATTTGTTACATAAAAAAATGAAATAAAAATTTAAATTGGGAAAAAAAAGGCTCAACTTTAACGGTCAATATCTCAGCAACCACTGAATCAAATTCAAATCTGTTTGCAGGAAATGAAAGGTAGCCTTCAGGAGAATCTTCAGTAAAAAGAACATTAGATTTGAATAAACCTAACCCTAATTCCGAGTCTTATTTTCAAAATTTTACAAAAACTTGAAAAGTGGTAATGAAGATGAGATCAAAAGGAGTTTTATAAGTTCACTGTTATCCAGATAAGAGTCATACATATATTTAAGTATGAAGTTTTCATAAAAGGAATGAGATATCATATAGGCATGAAAAAAAGGAGATGAAACTTACCTTGATTGAAAAGTAGGAAAAATAGAGTGAGAAAGATTGATGTTGGAATTGTGGGGAAATTGAATATGGAGTAAGTGAAATGCATAAAGAATGTGCAATGTATGTGTTTCAATGAAATGGAGCCAAAAAAAAGTGAAATAAGGGAAAGGGGGGATAATGACAATGCCAAGGAGGGATGAAGAGTAGGGTGATGGAGCTAAAAAAGAAAGTAAAGAGGGAGAGAAAAAAAAGGTTAATTATACCATTGAAATCCAAAATAACCACTTACAAAAAAAATTTAGATAAAAAAAATAAAATAAACAGAAAAAAACAAAAAAAAATATAATTAGTAATCAAAAAATCAAAAAAAAATAATAAAATGACTTACCTGGAGAGATGAGATGACAAAATGAATGAAACCAAATTGTTTGAGGGATGTTGGAGGAGAATAGGAAAAGGATATGAGGGATGAATGAAAAAAAAAATCACTGACAAAATATGCAATTTCAGAAAATATGCGATTTCATGTTGAGCTGGTAAAAGAAAACCAATGAGCCATCCAAAAAAAAGATATTCACCGTAAATTCAAAAAAAAAAATGAATATGCAACAAACTAAAATACAAAACCAAGTGATTAAAGTACACAAAGAGGACATTTGGAAAGTATGAAAACATAAAAATTAAAAATTAAAAGGGTGAAGAGAAATGTTGGAGAGTAATTGCAGGCTTTTGACTCAAAGGGATGGTTGTGCCATCAACAAAACCTACACAGCCAGGGAAACCTTCAGCTTGCATTACTTGAGAGGATTCAAGTCGCTGTTCTGGAGTTGGCCAAGCAAGAGTTTGAGACTTGAGGGAAAGGATAGCAATCATACAGCTCTTGGTGTATAATATCACGGTACCATATCCTATGTTAAAGAGATTATCCAAACATCTTATGGCAGCACCATTTCCATTTGAGCCAAAGCGACATAGAGCAACAGCAAGTTGGATGGCAGGATTACGCTGTTTGTTATGAGAATTGTTATGGAAGATAGGATGATTGGAGATGAGTTGATAAAGTTTGAAGAAAGAATCGGGAGAAGTTCTAAAAAGTTGTGTGAAGTTTAAATGAGGAATGTTGAGAATGGAGGCCAGATCATATCGGGGATCATGATAAAGATTTGGCCCCCTGGTGATGATGTAACGCTTTTTGGAAAGAAAACACATATAAGCTAAAGCATCTTCCAAATCAGAGTCAGATTTATAGTAAAGAACTAAAAGAAAAGTAATAGCATTCATTGTTGAGTGAAGTAGCTTCCTAGTAGAGAGGTGTTTCATTGTTGCCGGTGGAAGGGTTATGTGATGAGGGAAGTGGGAATTCACCGCCAAATGTGCAGTTGGGGTGTGTAGATAGAAAAAAAACTTAAGTGTTCGCCACCAAAATTAAGTAGCATAGAGTGAGGAAATACTTAAGGATGGCATCAGCAATTATAAGTCATGTGACTTTCTTAAAAATCCATCATGGATGAGATGAGTTTGGGATCAGGAATTAGGAATGGAAATTGGGGTATAAGAGGCGGGATAATGCATTATCGTGGATTTCTTATCCACTAGCCCTGGGGCTAGTGGATAAGAATCTTCCGCAATTAATAATGTCTGATCCCGGGAAAAAAAATTCCTGATCCCTAATTGCGGATCCCTGAACATTGATACCCCCTAATGTATGGAAAGATAAGAGATATTTATTAGGGGTTTTCTAGTTACTATGTTTCTTTCTTTTCTCTTATTTTTTCTCTTCCTCTTTTTGGTTTCTCTCTTTTCTTTTGCTTCTGAACTATATTAGTTGTGGATGGTTATAGGGAAATTACTAAGAGGGGGGGTGTTACATGTAGTATAGGAATAACTTAGTAATTGTTAAGTACATAACGTGTCTATAGTCTGTGGTGCAGCTGACGCGTCTAACTCGGGTTCACTCCGGAAGAAGCGCTGACACTGCTACCATAGTATGAACTTCGCACTAGGAACAAAATAAACAGCAGAATTTCAACCAAGATGCTGATTCTCAAAAAGAAACAAAATAAACATCATGGTCCTCTGTGATAAATGAACCTATTTTTCAACCATGTTATCATATTAAGTTTTGTTTGTTATTATAGTCAGACAGTTGAGTGGCAGTCTTTAGTGTTTTTAACTCCCATCCATAAAATGTCTTCTGCCAGGTTTTTCATCTATCGTTTAGAATTTGTTAGTGTTAAGGATTCTTTTTACATCTGGAGCTAGGTATCACCTTAAAGCTAATCCCAAAAAGCTAGCGGCTTTCCAGAGGTGTTTTCCTTAGGAAATCAGAGTCGGGATGATTAAATGAGCTGACATAAACTTACCTTCTGGGGGGTCTAGGAAAAGAAAAAAAGTTCAGAAAGCCGCAAGCTTTTCTAAATTAGCTATACTTAAATTTAAATGTGCGATGGTTATGTGCAGCCAAGACTGAGCCTAGTTGCCGTCACAACTATGTTTATACCCAAATCCAGTAAATCCACTGCTTTGGATTACTCAGTTCTCCATGACGGTCAAGACGATAATAATAGTTTTGATAATCATAGTGTGATGATTAAGTACTTAGAGGGCAATTTCGTTCATAAGTTTGGTAGATCAAAAGGAAGTGACAAAAAATCAGTCACATGAAGTATCACTTGGAAGAGTCTACTTCATTAACATCAACTATTTTGTTTCCTCTTGCGTTAAAGTCAATTATAATGAGGAAATGGATTGTATGTTGATAACGTTTTATGGTACGTGTGGGATATGGTGGGCAAGATTTCTTGATATTTCAAGTTATCGTTCAAGTAAAAATGAGATTTTTCTAGACGAAATGTGTATATAATGCGTCGCAAGGATTATGAACGTTTTTTGAAGTTGGTAGCATTGAGGATCGATTTATGCAACTATAATGAAAATGTAAGGGAACAAAATCGAAAGCGTTTTCATGGGTGGGTATCAACTTGGATGCTTATTTACAGCTAATCCTGGAAAGCTTGGGGTTGTCTTACATCTCATCTCCGTCAAAAGCATAGGTCAGCTACCCTAAAACACATGATTTTGGCTGAGGAAGGTATACAAAACAACCGCAAGCTTTCTATGATTAGCTGCATTTTGTGTTAACATCCAGAAGCATCTGAAGGCTAAAAATATATATAAAGTATGTATGTCTAGCTACTCCAAAAAAATTTACGTCTTTCACGTCTCTCATCCTCCCACTCAAAACATGAGTTTAGCTTGCTTTTCGTGGAAAGATGAGAATCAAAAAAACTGCAAGCTTTTTCATCATAAATGGATGTAGGTGGCTCATCCATATTAAGCTCAAGAAAAAGAAAGATTATTGTGTATCGTAGCCATGGACCCAGCGGGTGTCTGCATCAAGATGTTTGCCGCTCGGCATCGGTTGAAGAATGTCGTATGAATTGATAGCATGGCCGGGTATGTATGCATGTGTTCATTGGAATGATTAACTTGATTTGCTGAGGTTTTTTTTGAAGCTACAATATTCAATAAGATCATCATGTGGTCAAGAGAAGGGTGGTTCATTTGACGTTTTCTTCTCAGCTAAAAAACCAATACACTTAATGCAAAAAGGCTTACATCCATTTTGGAAAATTTTTCAAAATTTTTGAACAGAAAATACAGCAAATTCTGGAAAGCTTGGGGTTGTCTTGCCTCTCACTTCCCCCCAGAAAAAAAAAACATAGGCCAGCTGCCCTAAACTCATGATTTTGGCGGGGATCGGGATGTAAGACAACTGCAAGCTATCCAGGATTAGCTGTGTATGATATTTGACAGCGAACTGACTGAAGATGAGTGAATCGAGGCTAATTTCACTGTCAAATGTCAAGTTTTCTATCAAGGAATTTGGAAACTTTTCGCAAGCTCCCCTGCATTAGGTGTTAATTATATCTGACTAATATGTTTTGGTTTAATCTTATTGAATTGTGAATGTTGGGCACTTTGGCTACAAAATATTTCTTTAACTACAAAAGTGACAATTCAGATGAAACTTTAACACATTTTACAATCAAAGACGAATATAAGCAGTCAAGTAACCTGTAGATGATGGTTGGCACTTTTTTGGACCCTATTCTTTTCACTTGAGAGTTTAGAAATCAGTTTATACAGGTACTTTGAAAAAGCTTGTGGTTGTCTTGTTTCCCATCCCCTGCCAAAATCATGCTTTTAGGTAAGCTGACCTATTCTTTTGGCGAAGAATGAAAGACAAGACAACCGCAAGATTTTTCAAACTAGTGGTCTGCCCAGGTGGATATGGTTGGCTAGAGTGCAATAAATTTACAAAGAGATTTGAACGAAAGATGAAACAACTAACGAAGAGTCGCTATATCAACAAACTTCCTACATTTCACAGAATGCACCATCAGCCCATGATGGACCAATCTTACCTGCATTTCTCTGATATGCAAATACACCCAAGCACTCAATGACGCGTGCACACACATACGCACACACTTTTTTCACACAGTCACACACTAGCTTTCGGCTTTGTTTTTTTGATGTGGGTAGTGAGGTATAATAGCATCACCATGTGGTCAAAAAGTAAACTGACATCCTCGCCAGCAAGTTGAGAAGAATAAAAAGCTGCACTGGTAACTAGTCCATTACACTTCAAACTATCAACCCATCAATATATTGATATATATCTACAAACTCCCACTCTCAAGGTCGCCACCGCTCCACTAAATCTGATTCTTATCATTTTACTTTGGATTTTCATTTTGATTGTTAATCCGATTTTCAAACGGCTTATCTCTGTACCATATGATCTTTTAATGTGATTTGGCCCTCTACTCAACTCCAACGTCTTTACTTCTTTATACCTGATCCTCAAGCAACCTAATAATTGATCATCCATTCACCCATTCCGTCAGTTTGTCAGTGGGTCTTGGCAGTCTTTTTTATTTTGACTCCCGGTGCTGATCTTCAAATTATCATTTATCGCTTACTTAATTGTGAGGTGGCTCTCTAATTTGATCAACAATAATCAACCTAATTTCTGCCATTTATGGACGTGTAATATCTTTTCCTTGAAATTATCGGTCTATCTTCTCGATAGGCTCGTATTATCATTGGTGTTATTCATCCTATCTTTACTGCTGTGATTCTCCGGCATCTCACCATCCTCCTTCCTGTTGTCATTATTTTTACATTTTATATTCAATTTATATCCTTTCCAGGCTGAAAAGTCTCACATTGGTTCATTCTGTTGAGAGCTCTGTTGAGTTGTAGAGACTCTATTCACCACCAGCTGGATCACCTGTTCCTCAGTCTTGTAAGTTGACACTTACTGCTCACTGCTAGTGGAGAGAGTTCTTTTTTTGTCGGTCGAGCTATATAATTATCTACCCTGCGGCTCATCATCCCTTTCAACCCTCGCATCCTTTATCCTACTTGTAGCCTCACCACCTTTCTACTCTCCTTTGTCAAGATAAAGATATTCTGTGTTGGCAACCATCTGCGGGCTGTCATACTTCATTTTGCTCTTTTCACACCAAGAATCCCAACTCATGGCCACATATCCCACTTCATACCAACACTCTCCTTGTGCCAGTTCGCCAACAAAAAAAAATAGTTTCTTTTTTACTCTTCGCGGCCTTGTCTGTTGCTGGTCACAAGATAAATCTAGCCATCGCGCCGAAAACATCACAACTCCCCCTGTGCGTCATCCCCCCATCCCTTTCCCAAAACATATAAAGTAAGCTTTTTCTACTCCCTTGCTTGTCCAGCATTCAATTAATGATGGCTATTAACCATTGACTTTGTGAATATTGATTAGGAAACCGGAATCTCCACATCACGTCTCTCCCAAGCTTTCCCAGGATGATCCTTGTTCCCCAAATTATGATCAATCTTTCTTTACAAAATTTAGACCAACAGTTCCAAAACTTTTTTGTAATCTTCCTAAACCCCCACCACCTGCTTATTCCATAAACAGCCCAGCTCGGTTATCATTTTCATGCATCAATAATCGCCCAGCCCGCTCAAGTCGTGCGCGTGCAGAAATGAGAAGTATCCGTAAAACTTTGCCTGTATTAAAGTGCGTTCAACCAATTCCAAACAATAATCCTGAATATCTTGAAAAGCAATTCCATGTGTTCAAGCAGCCGAGCATGTTTCTGTGCAGTTGGAAAAGCAACTTATCCATTTATTGTTTTTTCTTTTTCTTTTTTGATCTTGCCTCACACAATATCCGTATATCTCATTCTAGTAAATATGGTCCCCCTACGACTGCAGGGCGAACGCACAGACCACCCCCCCAAGAAGTAAGATTTTGGCGTCAAATCCGCCGATGATTGTCCCGAATAGGGTGAAATATATAGAACACCTGCTTGCCTCAAGAGCTTTCGAGTATTGCTTAATTAATCATTGAGCAGGCAGTACAAGAAACAAGATGGACGTTGTAAATTTGGACTTCATATTTTGTCTTACGTGGCTTTGTTTAAATGTCGTCATATCATTTACCTTTTCCTGTCTGTCCCTTTTCTTTAGTATGATATATATATATATATATATATATATATATGATTACCAATTTATTTTATATTAGAAGTTTTTCATGCCTATTGGGTTTGTTTTGTTAAATTTTATTTATACAAGGAAATAAGATCTTACATTCCTTCCTGCTATCAAAATTAATCATCTCTATCCCCATCAACCACACTTTAACCATGATTCCATACACAGTCCAAAAAAAACTGTGTGTTAGACGTCTAGTGCGTGGCTTTTTGGCCCTGTGATACCTCTAACTTACCTGATTGATCCAAGTTATGTTTTTCAAATTTTACTTTGAATGAAATTAAATTTTCCAATGTATTAGCTTAACTCTTCCAATTTATTTGCTAGTATCGAAAAAAAATGTTGCTTAAAAACATTGATTTTTTCACCTTTTTCCTGGAATATTATTGGATTTTTAGGTGGCTTTCCTGGTGTAATTAAAGCAATCCTTTAAATGCTCCCCTGGTATATATATCCCTTTTGATTTTTATTGTTTATATTTAGTGATCTAACAATCTCTAGTTGCTCCTTAACATAGTATTACAAATTATGACAGATTTCAATGAAGTTCAGTGTGAATTGGTGTCAAGTATATTATTAGAATTTTGGGTATCCATTTTAAGTTGAATCGGAGTTGTGCTGACTTGAGTTCATAGTTTGAGGAATGAGGGTGTTAGGCTTCAGCTTTTTGACTTAGTATTCCTCTTGGAGGTCAACGAAACAAAATGTCATTTATAGGCATGGTCAAAGATGTCAAATCAACAATTAATTTTAACTAAATTCACACTTAATTAATGGCCAATTGACAAAACACAATAGCCTCAAAACTGGTGTACTTCAAAATAGAATTCATTTTAATTTTTCTTACTCAAACAACTCCATTTTAAAACAAAAATTTGGCTTTGTTAACTTTGATATGATCTATTAATTTAAAATACTGGAGGTTAGTTTGTGATGGTTAGGTTGATTTTAAACTAGCAAATAATTTGAGTGCTGATCTGTCAATTTTTTAGCCCCCTAATGTCTAGCTTTGTATATGGTTAGAAGAAGCATGAGAAAGACTTGGGTTGGTAATTTAGTCTTCTAGCAGAGCATAAATGTTATAACTCAAAATTTGAATTTTACAAGCATTAACTCAATGAAAAAAAATGAAGATTGAAATTATTTTATATTAATATTTATCAACTATAACAAATTGTAAGGGTAGAAAAATCATTTGTCAGGGAAGATGGTCAATTGAAAAAAGGACCACTCAGGACCAAAAAAAAAAAAAAAAAAAAAAAAAAAGGAAAGGAAACAAGAAGAAAACAATAAGAATGAATTAAATATCAAAAGAAAGCTTGTTTCATATAAAAAGGAATTTAGTAATTGTGTACCTGCCAATGGGTTCAAGGTGCTTATTTGTGGCTCCATCCTTTTAGTAACAAGCTAAATCAACTACCCAATTCTATGAAATTATTTTTGGATAATTCATTAAAAAATGAAGAAACTATAATCTTTTAAATTCTTCCAAAATCATTTTATCATAATTACTATTAGTGGGTATCAAAGTTAGAAATCTTCTGTTTCCAAAATACCTATTTTTTCCACCAAATCAGCCATTATTATTTTTTTAATATGCCAAATTGTGCCCCAAAAACACCTTTTCAATGAGAATTAATGTTAAGTTTGTGGCTTTCTTTTTGTGTTGTGAAATACCTTTTTAATAATTACAAATTTATAACTTTAATACCCCCTATTATGTTTCGAGAGCAGAATTTCAGGATTTTTTTGATCTCTGCTTGACACTCTAAAGAAAAAAAATGTGATTTTTGTAGAAAGATGTATATTAGTTATTCTAAACATTTATAAAAAGAATCCAGATGTATGTCTAATGATCCAAACTTAATCACAACTAATTTGGCTAAAGAATTTCACACCAAATTTTTTGGAGTTTTAGATTTTTAAAACTTTCACCAGGAAAAAACTTAAGTATATGTAGTGCAAACAAAGCTTTAAAAACACAGAAACAAAGAAAAATCACCTTCAAAAGCTAAAGTAATCAGAAAAAACTCTATGAGAATTTTTTTTGTATGTTTTAGATATTTTGTTACATAAACATAAATGTTGTCCAGTTTATCTTTTTTTTCTCATAATGACCTTTCATAAATTCTTTCATCATTTTTCATTTTCAACTTTTTTTTCAGCTCTATACCTTTTTAATAGCTTCTCACATCAAAATTAAACCTGTTACTATCCTGAAAACTCTTCCATAGTATTCAAAACAGGCATCTCAATTTTAATGATATTACCTGTACTAATGCAAGCTGAATACTGCTCTATATAAGCTTATACTCAATTTTATTCCCACTCAAATGCATTTTTTGGTCTATAATTTCATTTAGAAAATCAAAAAAAATGAAAATTTTCCTTTTCTCCTGTTAAAGTTGTGAGATTTATGAGCTAAGGTAATATGGGGATCAACATAGAATTATTTTTTTGAATTCTGTTTTCAAAATTTTCTTTTTGAAAATTTTTTCAATGAGATTTGGGCTATACCAAAAGGTGTATTTAATTATATATCTGAAAAATATTCTCAACATAGTTGAAAAAATTTCTTTTACATTATTCCATTGATTTTATGTTTGTAACACAAAGAAACCAGAAACAACATATGAGAGCTTGATAACAGGCTCCAATCTCAAAATTTAATTTAATTAAGCTTTGGATTTTATGTAAAAATTTCTTTCAATCCCACCTATTGAATATTGAACACACTAATTCACACAGCTTTGAACCTGAGTTTTTTTAAACTCAAAAATAAATTAAGAGATTGAAACTTTTTAGCAGGTGGAAGAACAGTGGGGAAAAAGTGTGAACTAGAATTTGAGTTCAGTTGTGTGAACCTATTTAATTTATGGGTACATTTTTGTGACAAAACATGGAATCTCACTTTTTGGGCCAATGGAATGACTCTAGAAGTGACCATTTCAAAGCCCTTGATTCTCTAGTGTGTCTGACATTAACATCTCTTTTGCTTACTCCTTTTGCTGCCCATTCATTTGTCCTCCTTCTCCTCAATCTTCTTGAGTGATTGTTCTTTTATTTTTTATTTTTGAATTTTATCATGAGTTCTTGTTTTCACCTTCTTCATTAGATGCTGTTCTCATCTTTTTGAAATCATCAACTCCCCCATGTAAAACATATAATTATATCTAGTTTTTAGTATTTCTCAATCATGAACCTCTATTTTAGTTTTTCCTAACTTCCTTCTCCTCTTCCTTACTTCCCTAATATCCTAATCTCACTCTCTATCACTCCCCTCAAAGTGCCTTTGTCTTTCTCCCTGTTGCTTCACCACCCTTCATCCATCTTACCTCTTTCTGTCACTACTTTTTTACTCTACACCATGCTTCTCTTTACCTTGAAAAATTCTCATATCTTGTCAGCCTGATATCCCCAGGACTGAGTAAAAATTACTTATAAGTTATTTTAAACACATGGACTATACATGGGAGCAATAAATTAGAGTACACAAATTGTATACACAAGTAAATTTATGATAAAATACAAAATATACCATTATAACACCTTATATACACATATATATTCATCTTTTATAAGTCTTATGTACTTATTATTAAGTTGGAATATTTTAGGGTAGTCTTAAAAACCTTAAATATAAGACTACATAATTTCTAAGTAGACTTAAAGCTGTTGTTCCCATAATTTTATGTGAAAAACAAGAAATGCGCTTTAAATCACTTAAAAGTTGACTATATGTGCTATAAATTTAACAATAAAAAAAATGCACTTTGAAAAATCAAATTTTCTTAATTAGAGATATTGATTTGGTTACTCAAATGCATAAAAATAAAACTTTTCAAATTTGGTGTTTTTTATGCCAGAAATGGCTTCTGTACACTGGCCACATACTGCCTGCATTTTCCCATGTGAATAGCTTCATTTTTAGAAAATTTAGCTTTTCTCACACTATAATTACCCCAAATTCTATGCCCACTGTGGGGAAACACACTAAAATAGGCAATAGGTGCTTATTTAGTGTTCTAGTTTAATTATAAATGCATTGACACTTATTATATGCACTAATTTCATTAATAACCTCAAGCTTGGTGCTTTATTTCACTACCACACTTAAATTTGCCCAAATTGGTCAAGGATTTACCCATGCAAGATCCTGAAAAAGAGTGCATGTAGTTACCCCACATCTCATGTCCTTTTTAGTTTTTAAGTGGTTTCTCAGTCAATTTTGGTTATTTTTGAATGGGGATTTCACATATTTTAATGTCATGATTAGCCCCATAATTTTTACTGTTAATCCCCCTTAATATTGGGTAATAATTAGTCTTATTTTTCCTTTTTTGGTCTTTTATTTTGATATATTACACACATATACTCTCTTTTTTTCTTATTCTTTATTTTTGATGGATTATCCCTATTATTGCAGGATTTTGGTGGGTGATATCATTTTAATTATGTTACTTGTCACTCTTTATCTTTTTAGAAGTTTCTATTAGCTGGAAAGAGGCGTCATTAACCATGTATAGAGCTGGTAAATTATGGGGTTCATTGGGGAAGTTATTGTGTATAAAAGGAGGGGTTTTTTAATCTCGTTTTCTACATTCTATATCATTACAATCAAACATATAACCAGTAAAATTTACAAAACATATCAATAGTACTTATAAAGTTGTTGAATAGTATCTGAATTATTAAATCTATTTTTCTACAAACTATAAGATTGTAAGCCATATATAATTAGTAAGATATAAATTACTGAGACACTGTCAGCCTAAATATCCTTAGGACTGAGTATTTCTTATGCTTAAAATAAGATAACCTTAACTAGATTAAGCTTATATCTTAAAAATAAGGTTAAAATAATAATATATATTATTTTATTATATATATATATAATTATTATTCTATTATATAATTTATAATAGTTTAAATAGCTTATCCATGGCCTAATAATACTTATTAAGGTGTTAATGGAGTCATAATATACTTATCTTAAGTGATATGAAGTAATTATTGACATACATAAGCTTATATGTATACATAAATCTCATATTCAGTGAAATATGCAGTATATTATGTATATTTAGGTATATAAGTGGGTTTTAGCCCCTTAATAGCCTATAACCTTTGTTTTTCTGCTTATTTTAGGTCATATGGACGAAATCAGTGGACTCACAATGCCTACAGAAGCATAGACACCTATATCAGGCGCATACACCCAGTTTGGACAACTAAAATTACTTCCTTGGATGGTTATTCACGGATTTATGGGTTGGAAAGATGTTTTTGGGTTGATGTGGATGCTTGGGGATGTTATTGGGGGCTTGGAAATTTTATTTGTTTCCTTTATATGCTTTTAGTTTCATTAAATCTCTTTTTGATCATTTATTTTACCTGTTTCTTTATGGTATCCGCTTTTATCTGGGATTTCTATTTATGGTATGACTCTGTGTTATTATTAATAGTGATGGAGAGTCCTTACTGGAGGTCTGGGTGTTGAAACTGCTTGAAGTGGACGCCATGGGGAGGTGATGGGCCCTCACAGTGCTGTAATTTCCGGGGATAGCAGTGACATCATCTGGATTGAAGGTCTGTGCACTCCAGTGGATTTGGGTATAAGTAAGGAGGGATTTTGACGGTTTATTATCATCATTCAATTACTACACTTCAAACAAACATTACACTACAATTATTAACATTCAGAAATATATTATAAAGCCCTTATAAATTGATATTATCTTTATAAAAGCTATAACTATATTTTATTCTTCTATTTTCCACCACTAGCACGCATTTAAATCCAAGTATTGTGAGTTTTATTTGAGTATAACTATTCTATTAGTCTTCCCCTGAGGTTTAATCACTAAATCATTTATTAATAAGTAGTAGGACCATAAAATAACACTATTATATCATACTTATATACTAGACTGTACTGACAATTGGGGGTCTTTCCTTATATTTTACTTATTATTTAGTATAAGCCTTGGGACGTGATTTTTACCTTAGTACAACTCAAAATTAACCAAATATTTGAGTCTGCTGCATATTAGTGGGTCATCATAACTCATTAATTGCGGAAAAGAACCCTTATAATAATTGTACTAATTTTTTATCATAAAAATTAGATATTTACAGTAGTAACTGTACCCAATATAAACCCAATTTCACTTGGTATTTGGACACCAATATAACACCCAATTAAATTGGTATTTGGCTAAAGCTTGGTAAGCTAATTATTCACCCTTATAGAGGTCTAGTTAAACTTATTATTTAATTTTTAACAGATTTTTTCGAATTTTTCTTATATTTTATTTAAATAAATAAAGATATAAATTCAGGGTAAGCTCCATTGCTTTTTTATTAGTAATATAATTACTAATATCTTTTGTCTACTGATTCCACAGAGTTTTTCCTTTTGTAGACGTAAAATATTGTTATTCTGAACAATATGAGTGCTCCCCAGGATAGTGTAAGTGAACAGCCTGCTTATAATACCAGGTCTAAAGCTAATAAAAACTTTCCAGGACATCACCATGGAGGGACAACAGTACCCCCAACCAGAAAGCATGAGTATAGAGGAAAAGGACGCCCTCTTAAAAAAGATAACTATCAAAAAGACGTCTCCTCCTCTTCAGGATCAACTGTCCCACCTGGCCAAACAGGTTCTGAAGCTAGAGGAATCAAAATCTCTCAGGTTCAAAGAGGTAGAGCAGTTGCAAAACAATTGCAAGGTAGGATTTCAGCAGATGAATCAGGCAATGGCAGAATTAAAGGGAGGCCAGCCCAGTCAATCAAATCAGCAACCCCCTACCCAAGGAGGGTCCACTCACTCCCAGGAGAAAATCCTGGTAGACAAATGGAAATGGGACTGGTTTCACCAACAGTGGACAAGCCACAGTTGCAACAGGGATCCACCCCCTCATCTGACTTCCTCAGCTCACCCTTACAAGGGAAAAAAGCGCCAAAAATCAGGACTGGCAACCATCCCTTGGTAAGTAACTTACCCTCTCAGATTAGACATAATACTGATAATTACAATATAGGTAATTCTATTGATGTTAAATCTGTACAAAAAATAGAGGAGGATTTAAGAAATTTAGGTTTTAGAGTAGATACACCTGACTTGTCTTTTGTCCATAATAACAGTACTATATACAATGATAATACAGTTAATCCTCAGTTGCAACCACCTACTAGTGAGATGAGAAGTTCACAGGAGAGTGAGAGAATTGAAAAGGAGGACATGGAATATTTTAACAATAATCCAACTGTCCATAGAATTGTTTCAGCATTGTGGAATAGAATGACTGATTGTAAGGAACAGACAGTTAAACTCACTAGTGATACAATTTCATCCTTAACATTGAACATTTCTCAATTAGCAACACGTAATAAAGAATTAGAGAAAGAACATTTGTCTCTAACTCTTAAATATGATTCATTGAGTAATAAATATAATGACCTTTCAAACAAATTTTGTGAGTTAGAAAAATTATATGAAACACACTTATTAAAGACTGAATCAAGAACAAAGTTATCTTTTGCACAGAAAAATCAAAGTGTCTCTGAGTTGCTACAAAGATTAACTAAAGTTGAGATTGAAACTGCCAATCTACTAATGAACCAGGATAATCATAAGTATAATCAATATAATAATAATCCTTTCATTGGCAAAAGTGAATCTCATTCCTTCCCTGTACCACCACAATTAAAACCATCTGGTGGTAGTGTCAAATCTGAAAATGTAAGTCACAAATCCGTGCAGGAAGAAATACAAGACCATTTATCAAAAGTGAATGAGTTGTTGAATTTACCTAAGATTAGTGAGATAAAATCCAATCAGAAGAACTGGCCTAAGATAGATCAGTACCCAACTTATGATGGGGAAGCCAGCTCTGATTGGCAACATTTTATTCAAAGAATTGACAACTTGAAATTCTCATATAAGTTACCAGATGAAGAGATAACATCAAAATTAATTTCTTTATTTAAGGATGTTGCTTTATTATGGTTTGAAGCTGTCTTAAGTGAGGGTAGAGACTACTCTTGGGCTGAATGGAAACAACTTATTGAAAAACAATTTGGAGGTTCTAAATTCAGGCTTACTCAGCAGAGACTGTATGAGAAGACTAGGTATAATCCGTTGAATGGTGACAAACCTATGGTATTTTTAATGAATTTAAACAAAATATTAAAAGCCATTGAGCCTCATATGGATTTTAACTTATATAAAGATAAGATAATATACAAATTACCTATATCTGTCAGAGACATTGTTGTAGCTAGAACATTAAATGTTACTGAATATTCTGACTTTATTAATATTTGCAATGAAATATTATTAAACCATAAGTATGAATCAAGGTATTCCACTTATAAACAAAATGTTGAACCTGTAAAAACTCAGAATTCAAAAAAACTTCAGGAGAAGCAGAAAAAACCTACTGCACCTGTAGTACCTAAAAAGTATGAAACAAATACTTGTTATAAGTGTAACAAACCTTGGGTCAAAGGTCACAAATGTGAGAAAAACATAAATATTGTTGAAAATCAACGTGAATCTGAAACTGAAACTGAAAAAAGTAAAGAATCAAGTGATTATGACAGCAATATCTCATATAGTGATGAAAATGAAGTCTGTATGTTGGAAGATGATTTGTCCATCTTTGAAAATCCAATATTAAATATGGACTCAAATGAATCTTTAATGAATTTTGAGGATGCTGAAATCATTAAGGATATACAAGCTGATAACTTTAGAATGACACCTATCACGGTTCCAGCTATCATTTCTGGTGAAAATGTTAATATAGTATTGGACACAGGAGCTTCTGGTTCAGTTGTTTCCACTAATACATTACAGAAAATTGATAGTAAATATAAGTTTAAGCTTGAACCACTTCAAAATAAAAATTGGAGAGGTTTTGGATCAGTACTACACCCCATTGGTAAATACAAAGCTGCTGTTTTCTTTAAACACCAACATGGTTATGTAAGGGTAACTTGTGACTTTGTAGTAATGGATAATACTAATTGTAGTAACTGTTTTATCATTGGAAATGATATTCTGACTAAATTTGGTGTAAAATTAGACCCTGCTAATAACAATTTTACAATTGGCATGAATGGTAAAAGGAAATTTAAAATAAATTCTTTTAACACTGTCTTACACATTGAGTCAGTAACAAATTCCCCGTCTAAAGGAAGAGAATCCAATGAGTTGGAACTTCTGGAAACAGAAATTTCAAAAGCATCATTTGGCACTCAGATAAGTGAAACTGAGAAAGATAATATTTTGGAACTAATTAAAGCTTTTCCAATGGCTTTTGCACATGGTACAAATGAACTTGGCCTTGTAAAAGATCATGAAATGAAAATTAGTTTAACCTGTGATATGGATAATATTCCTGCTAGTCTTAAAAAGAAACCATACCCTGCTTCACCAATGAAGAGGAAAGACATAGAGGATAATATTAAAATGTTATTAAAAATGAACATTCTTGAGAAGGTTGAAACTACACCAAAATATTGTGTAATATCACCAGTGCTGATTTCTTATGAACAAGATAAAGCAAGACTGTGCGGTGATTATAGAGCATTAAATACATTTACAGTAGATGATATTTATCCCTTGCCAAGGATTGCCTCTATACATGCTACCCTTAAAGGTGCTAAATATATAAGTTGCCCAGATGGAAATAAAGGGTACCATCAAATTCCTGTTGAAAAGAATTCACAGACCTTTTTGTTGATAACAACACACATGGGAATTTATAAGTATGTCAGAATGCCATTTGGACCAAAAAATGCTCCATCAGTATTTCAAAAGTTAATGGATATAACATTCCATAATGAAATGATTGAGGGATGGTTAATGGTATACATTGATGACATCATAGTGTTCTCTAAAACTTTTGATGAACACTTAATCCATTTAAGGAAAGTATTTCAGAAAATGGATGAAATAAAAATGACCCTTGCATTGAAAAAATGTAAATTTGGGTTTGAATCTTTAAAAGTGCTTGGTCATATTGTATCTGGCTTACAAATATGTGTAGACCAAAATAAAGTGGCTGCAATAAAAAATATTGGCATTCCTCAAAATGTGAAGGATGTACAATCTTTTCTTGGAATGTGTGGTTATTATAGACAATATATAAAAAACTACCAATCAATTGCTGCACCACTGACCACACTGATAAAGAAATCAGAAGCTTTCATTTGGAATAATGAAAGACAACAAGCTTTTAATAAGTTGAAAGAATGTTTAATGACAGCTCCTATCTTAGGATTACCAGATTTCCAATTACCTTTTGTATTATATACAGATGCAAGTTTTATTGGACTGGGTGCTGCTTTGCATCAAAAACAACTTATTGAAGGTAAAATTTCAGAAGTAGTAATCTGCTATATTTCACGTACTCTGAGAAGTGGTGAATTGAAATATGGTGCTACTCAACTTGAATGTTTGGCAGTAGTATGGGCTCTTGAAAAGCTACATTATTACCTTGAAGACCAAAAATTTGAGTTAATCACTGACTGTAGTGCAGTTAAGTCACTCTTAAACATGAAAACTCCTAATAGACACATGTTTAGATGGCAATTAGCTGTACAAGAATACAGAGGACGGATGACTATTACACATAGAGCAGGAACCTTGCACTCTAATGTAGATCTGTTATCTAGAGTACCTCTGCCTAATAATGATGATAATCCTGCTTATGTTCCTGAGTCAGAGATTATTAACATTTATGGCATTTATATTGTAGATCTTGAGGATGAATTTACGCAATCAATTCTTGATAATTATAATTCAGATCCTGACTTAAGTAAATTAACTACAATATTAAATGATCCATCTAATGCTTCAATGAATGTTTTAATAAAAACATTACCAATTAAGTATAAAGAGGCATTAGAAAAAGGAAAATTTTCCATTGAGGATGGGTTTATATATTACAGGAAAAAATAAAGTAATGTAATTGTGATTCCCCCTTCAATGAAGGAGTTAATGTTAAGTATATGTCATGATGATATATTAGCAGGACATTTTGACTACCATAAAACATTAACCAGAGTAAAAAACACAGCTTGGTGGATTAACATGTCTGAGGATGTTCAGAAATATGTTGAAACATGTGATTCTTGTCAAAAATCTAAAAGATTAACAGGAAAAAGAGCTGGCTTATTACAACAAATTGAGCAACCAAAAGCTCAATGGGAAATTATTAACATGGACTTTGTAACAGGTTTGCCAATAGCAGGGCATAAGAGTTATAACTCCTGCTGGGTAATTGTAGATAGATTTACAAAGATGTGTAAATTTATTCCTACCCACAAAGAGGTTTCTGCAAAGGACTTAGCTTTTTTATGGTGGACACAAATGTTAAATACAGCAGGTTTTCCCAAAGCAATAGTTTCTGACAGAGATCCTAAATTTACTTCTGAGTTCTGGACGTCACTTATGGATGTTTCAGGGTGTCAATTAAAACTTTCTACAGCACACCATCCACAAACTGATGGGCTAGCAGAAAGAATGATACAAACCTTAGAAGATATGATAAGAAGATACTGTGCTTTTGGTCTTAATTTTAAAGACAATGACAAATTCACGCATGATTGGGTAACCCTTATCCCAGGTTTAGAATTTGCATATAATAGTACAGTACATTCTTTTACTGGCAAAAAGCCATTTGAGTTATGGTTGGGTTATGTACCTAATACCCCTGCTAAAACTCTTAATAAGTTACCTAGATTGGATATTCATCCAGGTACTAAATCTTTTCTTCAGATGCAGGAACTATGCAGAAGACATGCTCAAGAATGTATAAATAAGGCTTTTGAGTATGAAAAGAAAAGATGGGATAAAGCCCATAAAGAACAAATGTTCAAAGAGGGTGATGAAGTCCTTATTTCAACGCTACATTTCAATTTAAATGGTAATGTTAAATTGAAGGATCCATTCATTGGACCATTTGTAGTTAAAAAGATGGTTGGTAATAATGCTGTTGAGGTTATTCTATATGCACCTTATGATAGAAAACATCCAGTATTTCCTATTTCTCTTATAAAACCATACCATTCTAATGATACTGCTCTCTTTCCAAGAAGATCAGGAAGGCATAAACAGCAACCTGAAGAAATAGTGGAAAAAGAAGAAATTGAAAAGATACTTAAAAAGAGACACCTTACTAAAGAAAAGGGAGTTGAGTATCTATTAAGATTTAAAAATAAATCAAGTGAATATGACCAGTGGATTCCAGAAAATGAAATCTCTGATCTTAAAAATTTCTTGAAAAAATTTAAATCTAAATAATACTGTTCATTCAGTATATGTATTATAAAAAATTTTTTTTATTTTATTATTTCATTCCTTAAGATTAATTAAAATGTCTTAACATTTTTTTATTGTTTTTTTTGGGGTGAGGGAGTGTCAGCCTAAATATCCTTAGGACTGAGTATTTCTTATGCTTAAAATAAGATAACCTTAACTAGATTAAGCTTATATCTTAAAAATAAGGTTAAAATAATCATATATATTATTTTATTATATATATATATAATTATTATTCTATTATATAATTTATAATAGTTTAAATAGCTTATCCATGGCCTAATAATACTTATTAAGGTGTTAATGGAGTCATAATATACTTATCTTAAGTGATATGAAGTAATTATTGACATACATAAGCTTATATGTATACATAAATCTCATATTCAGTGAAATATGCAGTATATTATGTATATTTAGGTATATAAGTGGGTTTTAGCCCCTTAATAGCCTATAACCTTTGTTTTTCTGCTTATTTTAGGTCATATGGACGAAATCAGTGGACTCAAAATGCCTACAGAAGCATAGACACCTATATCAGGCGCATACACCCAGTTTGGACAACTAAAATTACTTCCTTGGATGGTTATTCACGGATTTATGGGTTGGAAAGATGTTTTTGGGTTAATATGGATGCTTGGGGATGTTATTGGGTGCTTGGAAATTTTATTTGTTTCCTTTATATGCTTTTAGTTTCATTAAATCTCTTTTTGATCATTTATTTTACCTGTTTCTTTATGGTATCCGCTTTTATCTGGGATTTCTATTTATGGTATGACTCTGTGTTATTATTAATAGTGATGGAGAGTCCTTACTGGAGGTCTGGGTGTTGAAACTGCTTGAAGTGGACGCCATGGGGAGGTGATGGGCCCTCACAGTGCTGTAATTGCCGGGGATAGCAGTGACATCATCTGGATTGAAGGTCTGTGCACTCCAGTGGATTTGGGTATAAGTAAGGAGGGATTTTGACGGTTTATTATCATCATTCAATTACTACACTTCAAACAAACATTACACTACAATTATTAAAATTCAGAAATATATTATAAAGCCCTTATAAATTGATATTATCTTTATAAAAGCTATAACTATATTTTATTCTTCTATTTTCCACCACTAGCACGCATTTAAATCCAAGTATTGTGAGTTTTATTTGAGTATAACTATTCTATTAGTCTTCCCCTGAGGTTTAATCACTAAATCATTTATTAATAAGTAGTAGGACCATAAAATAACACTATTATATCATACTTATATACTAGACTGTACTGACAGACACTTATATTGAGTTATATTTTAATAATTATTGGATTTATACCAAATTATTCATATAGGATCATTTAAATCTTCTAGACAACTGACTATTCAAGCTAGTTCATGTCTCTGTACTTGATCTCAGCCTGAAAATTGGGGACCTTTCCTCAAGAATTCTGTTGGTTATCTTCCAGTAAGTAAAAAATTCATAAAGAGGCTACAAGTAAATAAAATTCCTATAGAAATATTTGGATAATTTCAACAGGTTGGGGCCACTTATATAGTGATTCCAGAAAAAAAAATACCTGTTATATAATAAAAGTGTGATATTGAATCAACAATTTTACCACTAATTAAACATAAAAATTGTTGTTAGTGGGAGTCTGTCAATAGACCAATTAATATTGTGATATTTGCAGATAAGAAGCCAGATAATAAAAACTGATTAATTGTTTTTTAAAAAATAGGACTCTTAATCCTTTTTCTATTGGTTTGTAAAACTCATTTAATATTTAGAAAGAATATTACTGACAAATTCTCTTTTTAAATATAAAAACACAGCTACATATTGTAGACCAGTTAAAATAAGTGACCACATAAAAGCGTATTTGACTTTTGGCACTTATAAATTCACTTAATACCTACAATTAAGAAGTTAAATTGTCTTCACTAGTATTGATTAATACTGATAAAACTACTTTTGAAGTTTTAATATCTCAAATTTTAATTTTTTATTTAAATTCCACATAAAAATGTGTGACAACAGCAATGATATTGTGAATAACAAGGCAAAACCTTATAACTTAAGACCTAGAGGTGAAAGACCTGTTACAGAAAATTCAAATGGAGGGCCAGGATTCTCTCAACAACTGCAACACTCCACAGATGTCTCTGGAGGAAAGGTGTCAAGGTACACTTTTGGTCTAGAAGATTGGTATGAAGTTTTTACGAGGATTTTAAAGGTTTAAATGGACTCTCAAAAAATTTGTAGGTATCTCTTAAATCACAGATGATTATTTTACTCAATTAAAAGAGGTATGATTAAAATATTGATATAAATTATATATTAGAGTTACGTATTGTAAATACTAATGCTATAGATTATAAGAATAAGTTTTTGATTTGTTAATATTGTAATAAAGTGATGTAGTAAAGGAATGATGAAAAGAAAACAAAAAGATAGGCCTTATATAGGCAAAGGAGAGACAAAGAACGGCAATCAAATTCTAAAAACAGTAGTATGAGAGAGAGAAAAGAATATTCAGGAAGGAGTATTTTCAAATAATAAAGTTATTCTAAAAAGAAGGCGTCAAAAAGATGTATTTACAGAGTATGTCAGAAATACATCAATTTATTTAATATTTACTGTAGAAGTCAATCCTAAATAAGAAATTTGAATTTTTTGTATATACTTAATATTATTTGAATATTAAAATCTTATTTTTATCTTAATATCTATTTTTTAATATAAATTTTTATTTTTTCCCACCTGTCAAATGAGCATGGTGTTAGAGAAAAATATAAGGGACAATTTTATATTTTAATTTTATCCTTAGTTAATTTATTATAACTAATTTTAATGTAACTAAATTATAATTAAATAATAATTAAAATGATAAGGTGCGGCTTCATCCAGTAAATAATTAATTATTTAACTGGGTAAGTCTAGTAGCCTGGCTGACACTCCCTCACTCTAAAAAAAAACAATAAAAAAAAAATGCTATGATTTTTTCTTTTTATACTTTTTTAGTAGAGTAGGAAGATTAGATATCTCCTTCCCAGGCATCCAAGAATCATATTCAGATGATTTATTCTTGAATCTCAATAAATATTCTGTACCTTTTTCAGAAGTGACTATTCTGTCATTCAGAATCTTATCAATTTCTGCTGTCTTAGTGATTTCATTAGGGGCTTTCTTGGGTCTTCCCCTCCTTTTTGGAAATAAATCACTATTGGATGTGTAAGGTTTCAAAAGAGATATTGGAAAAACAGGATGTTTTCTGTCATATGGAGAATAAAGAATAACTTCACCTGCATTATCTCCAGTCATTCTTCTGACAACAAATGGACCAACAAATGGATCTTTCAATTTGTTATTACCTTGTAAGTTGAAGTGGACTGTAGAAATCAACACTTCATCACCCTTTTTATAAGTGTATTATTTATGGGATTTGTCCCATCTTTTCTTCTCATATTCAAATGATTTTTCAATACATTTTTGAGCATGATTTCTACATAGTTGTTGCATTTGAAGAAAAGATTTTACACCAGGATGTATATCCAATTTAGGTATTTTGTTATTGAGAATTTGGGCAGGAGTATTAGGAACATATCCAAGCCAGAGCTCAAAAGGCTTTCTTTGAGTGACAGAATGAACAGTGCTATTATAAGCAAATTCTAACCCAGGAAGTAAGGTAACCCAATCATGAGTGAATCTGTCATTATCTTTATACTCAAGGCCAAAGGCACAATATCTTCTTATCATGTCCTCTAAAGTCTGAATCATTCTTTCAGCTAAACCATCAGTCTGAGGGTGATGGGCAGTAGAAGGTTTCAGATCACAACCACAAACATCCATCAGAGACATCCAAAATTCAGAAGTAAATTTAGGGTCTCTGTCAGAGATTATGGCTTTAGGAAAGCCAGCAGTATTAAACATATGAGACCACCATAAGAAAGCTAATTCTTTAGTGGAAACATCCTTGTGAGTAGTGATAAATTTACACATTTTTGTGAATCTGTCCACAATAACCCAACAAGAGTTATAACTGTCTTTTACCAGCAATAGGTAATCCTGTTACAAAATCCATGTTTATTATTTGCCATGGAGCATCAGGAGGTTCAATATGTTGCATTAATCCTGCTCTTTTACCAGTTAATATTTTTGATTTTTGGCAAGAATCACAAGATTCAACATATAATTTTGTGTCTTCAGACATATTAGCCCACCAAGCAGTGTTCTTAATTCTGATCATTGTTTTGTCAAGATCAAAATGTCCAGCTAATATGTCATCATGACAAATTTTCAAGATGATTTTTTTCATAGAAGGAGGAATAACAATAACATTACTCAACTTTCTTCTATAATATAGATATCCTTCATCAATTGAAAATTTTCCTTTTTCCAAAGCTTTTTGGTACTTTGGTGGAAGGGTTTTAATTAATGCTTGTATTGAAGCATTCTTTGGATCATTTAATATGGTGCATAACTTTTTCAAGTCAGTGTCCTTATCATATGAATCCAGAATAAGCTGTAATAGCTCTTCCTCCATATCAACCACATATATCCCATGAATATGAATAATTTCATCCTCAAGATCATAAGCAGGATTAGAGTCATCATTTGGTAAAGGTAACCTTGATAACATATCCACATTTGAGTGAACAATATCAGCCCTATGAATAATTGTCATTCTCCCTCTGTACTCTTGAACAGCCAGCTGCCATCTGAACATATGTCTGTTAGGTGTTTTCAAGTTTAAAAGGGATTTAACTGCACTGAAGTCAGTGACAAGCTCAAATTTCTGGTCATCTAGGTAATAATGAAGCTTTTCTAGAGCCCATACTACAGCTAAACACTCTAATTGAGTAGCACCATATTTCAATTCACTATTTCTCAGGGTTCTTGAAATATAACAAATTACTACTTCTGAAACTTTATCATTCATCACTTGTTTTTGATGGAGGGAAGCACCAAGACCAATGAAACTGGCATCAGTGTATAAAACAAATGGTTGATTAAAGTCAGGTAAAGCAAGAATTGGTGCTGACATCAAACAGTGTTTCATAGTGTCAAAGGCTCTTTGTCTTTCACTATTCCAGACAAAAGCAACATCCTTTCTAGTTAATTGGGTAAGGGGTAAAGCTATGACCTGGTAATTTTTAATATACTGTCTATAGTATCCACACATTCCCAAAAAACTTTGGAGCTCTCTCACTGTTGTAGGAGCTTTCACCTGTTGTATGGCTGCTACTTTGTTCTGGTCAACACATATCTGTAAGCCTGAAACAACATGACCAAGAACTTTTAAAGAATGGAAACCAAATTTACATTTCTTCAAAGCAAGTGTCATATTTATTTCATCCATTTTCTGGAATACTTTACACAGGTGTTCAAGATGGTCCTCAAATGTTTTTGAGAATATAATGATATCATCAATATAAACCATCAGCCATCCTTAAATTATCTCTTGATGGAATGTGTTATCCATTACTTTTTGGAAAACTGAAGGGGCATTTTTAGGGCCAAATGGCATCCTAATATACTTATAAATACCCATATGAGTGGAAATTATCAGAAAATTCTGAGAATTTTTCTCAACAGGTACCTGGTGATATCCTTTATTACCATCCAAACAGCTAATATATTTAGCACCCTGTAAAGTAGCATGTATAGAGCTGATTCTAGGTAAAGGGTAGATATCATCAACAGTATAAGTGTTTAGTGCTCTATAATCACCACATAACCTGGCTTTATCTTCCTCATAAAAAATTAGGACAGGTGAGATAACACAATATTTAGGTGTTTCAACTACCTTTTCAATAATATTCATTTTTAAAAGGGTAGAGATAATGTCTTCAATATTTTTTCTCTTTGTGGGAGAAGCAGGATAAGGCTTCTTCTTTAAACTAGGTGGTATATCAGCTAATGGGCAAGACAATGAAAGTTTCATTTCCTCTTTAACTAATCCCAGTTCATGTGACCCATGAGCAAAGGCCATTGGAAAAGATTTTATCAAGTTAATGATGGAATCTTTATCCTCACCAGAAAGTTGTTCTCCGAAAGAAGCATTGTTAATTTAAGACATAAGGGAATGCATTTCCTTTGTAGATCTTCCTTTATATTGAACCACAGAATTACATGTGTTCAATTCTGGTTTTAATAATTTTTTAGGGGAGGAAATCTTAAATTTTCTCTTCCCATTCATCCCCATTGTGAAACATTGGTTTCAAGGATCCAATTTTATGCCATACTTGGTTAAAATATCATTTCCTACAATAAACCAATTGCTCAAGTTATCATTTTTCATGATAACAAAATCACAAATAGCTCTTACAAAACCATGGTTATATTTAAAAAACACTGTGGCTTTGTATTTACCAATGGGGGACAAAACAGAGCCATACCCTCTCCAATTTTCAGAAATGATAGGCATCAGTTTAGATTTATAGTCTTGATCTACTGAAGCAAGTGCTCTTTCAGATACTACACTTCCTCCAGCTCCAGAATTCAGAACAACTTCAATGCTGATTCCATTGATCAAGACTGGTGCCTTTAGAGGGGCAATAATAATTGAGCTATCCTCAATGTTCTTTATGATCTCAGCATCCTCAACTGTAGATAAAGCATTATTATCAATATCAATAGTATTTAAATAATGATTATCCTCTTCCAGCATCAAGATTTCTTGTTGAGATTCATATGAAATATTTCTGGCACAATCACTTGATGTATCATCCAGTGCCACTGTGTGATCAGCATGCTCCTCTGTTTGTTCTACAAGATTTATCTTCTTGTCACAAACATGGCCCTTTTGCCAAGGCTTGTTGCACTTAAGCAAGTGTTTGTTGCATACTTCTTTGGTGCAACAGGGGCAGAAGGTTTACCAACCTTTTCCAGAGGTTTCTGTTGGTAAGTGGAGGATTTCTCCAAAGGGGTCCTAGGAATGAATCTTCTGGCATCATAGTTATTGTTTAGAAGTATCTCATTGCAAGTATTAATGAAAGAAGAGGGTTCTTTGGAGAACTCAGTCCTAGCCACTATCAAGTCTCTCAGAGACATTGGTAATTTATAGAGGATCCTGTCCTTCCATAAATCAAACTCCATATTTGGGTCCATTGAACTTAAGATTTTTACAAGTTTCATTAAAAACTCAATAGGTTTATCAGTAGAAGAGCTATATCTAGTTTCCTCATACTGCCTTTGTTGAGCCATTCTGAACTTGGAGCCACCAAATTGTGCTTTAATTAATTTCTTCCAATCCTCCCATAAGTAGTCATTCCCATCCAGGAGAACAGATTCATACCACATCAGGGCAACATTAGTGAACAAAGAAATTAACTTGGACACAATTTCCTCATCTGGGAGTTTGTAAGAATTTTTTAAGTTATCAATTCTGCAAATAAATTGTTACCAATCAGAGGAAGAATCACCATCAAATGTTGGGTACTGTTCAAGTTTTGGCCAATTCTTTTGATTTGAAGGAGTCTCCTTAGTACTAGCTTGTTTCTAAGTAAGAAGAAGCTGTAATTTCTCTAATTGTGCTGAAATCTCATTGTTTAATCCTTCTGTTGCAGATTCTGGTGCATCATCAGTTTTTGATGGAAACTCAGTGTTATCAACAGGTATTTCTGGAGCTATTTTTACTTTAGATGAACTAGCCACAGGTACTATTTGAGCATCCTGCACTATATGTTCCTTCACAGAAATGTCAGAATATTTTTGGTCATTTAACAATGAGTTCAATTTTTCTTCAATGGTTGTTAGTCTTGTTTTCATTCTTGGAAGACTAGATAAACTCTCATTGATAGTTGCAAAAGATAATTGATTTTTATTTTGAAAAGATGAAAAATGGTCATTCAATCTTTTCAGATTTATCTTATCTATCTCTACCTCCTGGCAACAGGCAGATACAGTATCTTTTAGTTTAGACAAATCATTTTTTATATTTTGCCATAAAGCAACTTTCTTTTCATGGGTTGCTTTGTAATGAGACAATTCATCAGAGACTCTCTGTGATTCACTTCTTAATGCTTGATAACCCTGATCAGTTAACAAACTATTATATCTCTGAGTCAATTGCATATTGTTCATTATATGATTTTGCTTGGCAATAATATCTCTCAAGTGCTCATCATTAATTCTTGCTACATCTGGAGTGTTTCTCAATAAGGAAACTGAGTAACTTTCCAGACTCTCATAGAACTCAGGGTCAAGAGTTTCATCAATCACAGCCATATCAGGATTAATCATTGAGGTAGAAATTAAAAGTAATGGATTAGATACATGAGATATCTGTCTACTTTTCCCAGCCTCTATAAGTCTCAAAGTTTCATCCTCCCTTCCAGATTTACCTGAAGGAACAGAGTCAGCCAACAGAAAAGGCACTTGAGAATCAATAGAGGGACGTACCAGGGTTTGCTGGGTATCACCATATTGGGCTTCCTTCTTCTTTTGCCTCCTTGATAAGGGTGGGGAGGAGTGGGGTTGACCTGGGTGGGCCTTGATGGACCTACCTGAGGTAACTGATGCTGGTTTTGAGCCAAGTAGTCCCACTGAGTGTTGAGCCAGTCCCACTGCCACTTGGACACTTCCACCTTCTCTTGGGACTGGGGAGCCAATTGTTGTTGATCCCTGGGAGGAAGAGGTTTCTTCTTCTTTTGGAGAAAATTATCTGTTTTTCTCACCTTTTCTTCCAAGGCATCTACCATTACCTTTAGTCTCAAGCTGTCTGTCCTTAACTCCTTTATGTGAGTTGACAGATTCTTTACCTGCTGAGACAACGGCATCTTTTTTATCCTGAAGCCTTTTGGAAGCTCTTCTGGTGGGTTTATCATGGGCTTCTGATCCTGAGTTGTGTCCACTAGGATTTCTACTTCTTCCATTTCTACATCCTGTTTGGGGCAAGGATTTATTAGTTTGAGAAATTCTTCTTGTTAAAGGAGAGCTTACAGAAGTAGGCTCATCATAATCAATTAAGTCTAGTTCTTCTTCACGTGCAGCAAAACCACTTTGGTCAGTCATTTTAAGATTTAACTGAAATGAAAAAAAGAGACAAATTAATTAGTCTTTTACTTTCAATTTTTATTTAACAGAAATAAAATAAAAATAATAATTTTTTTTTTTTAGGATAAAAATCAACTTAAATAAATTAATTTATTAGTAAAAAAAATTTAAAACCAGGATTATAATATAATCAACTGTAGAAATAAATTAAAATTTTTATTAATAATTATTTATTTTCAGGATTTAAATCAACTAATTTATTACCAGGACTTATTGTCAACTGAAGTAATCAAATATGAAGCTTTATTAATTTAACAAAATTTTATTAAACTGATTAACTTAAATACCAGGACTTAATGTCAACTGAAGTAATTAAATATATATTTTTTATTTTAAAATTTTATTAAACTGATTACTTAACTACCAGGACTTAATGTTAACTGAAGTAATTAAATATGAGTTTATTAATTAAAAAAAATTTCTTGAACTACCAGGACTCAAGGTCAACTGAAGTAATTAAATATTATCTATTAATTAAAAAAAATATTATTTTCAGGACAATTTGTCAACTGAAACAATTAAAATTCAAATTAATCAGGACAATTGTCAACTGAAAAATGATAATAATTAATATTAAAATATAATTATTTTACTACTTCTGGGACTAAGAGCAGTTGTTGCTCTATTATGGTCAACCAGGAAAAATAAAAAAAAAATATAATAATAAAATTAAATTCCAAATTACCAGACACCTCCCCCTGCAAAATGAGCAAATTAATGCCACTTACAGAGTGCTGAGTAAAAGGAAATACGTAGCAAATGAAGAGTGAAGAGTAACCCACAAATAGTAATAACAATAATTACCACAATATATATGATGTTTAGTCAGTATATGAACTTAAGTTTTGAAGCGCGGTTCGATTCCCGTTCGCAGCAAAAACTTTTATCACGTGACGTATGACGTTTGTTGTTTTCTCACCTTCTCTCGTCCTTTACAGGTACTTGTATGCCGATGGTCCCCTCAATTACGACTCAAGTAACGTTGCGCCATCAATATTTCGGAAAGGATCCCAATTGTCAAGGTACACTTTTGGTCTAGAAGATTGGTATGAAGTTTTTACGAGGATTTTAAAGGTTTAAATGGACTCTCAAAAAATTTGTACGTATCTCTTAAATCACAGATGATTATTTTACTCAATTAAAAGAGGTATGATTAAAATATTGATATAAATTATATATTAGAGTTACATATTTTAAATACTAATGCTATAGATTATAAGAATAAGTTTTTGATTTGTTAATATTGTAATAAAGTGATGTAGTAAAGGAATGATGAAAAGAAAACAAAAAGAGAGGCCTTATATAGGCAAAGGAGAGACAAAGCACGGCAATCGAATTCTAAAAACAGTAGTATGAGAGAGAGAAAAGAATATTCCAGAAGGAGTATTTTCAAATAATAAAGTTATTCTAAAAAGAAGGCGTCAAAAAGATGTATTTACAGAGTATGTCAGAAATACATCAATTTATTTAATATTTACTGTAGAAGTCAATCCTAAATAAGAAATTTGAATTTTTTGTATATACTTAATATTATTTGAATATTAAAATCTTATTTTTATCTTAATATCTATTTTTTAATATAAATTTTTATTTTTTCCCACCTGTCATATGAGCACGGTGTTAGAGAAAAATATAAGGGACAATTTTATATTTTAATTTTATCCTTAGTTAATTTATTATAACTAATTTTAATGTAACTAAATTATAATTAAATAATAATTAAAATGATAAGGTGCGGCTTCATCCAGTAAATAATTAATTATTTCACTGGGTAAGTCTAGTAGCCTGGCTGACAAAAGGAAAGAATTTTAAAACAAGTATCAAACGAGAAAAAAAAATACTTGACAAGAACAAATTCACTCCCTATCCACTCTGCTAAAAAACCTAAAAATAAGAGTCAACAACATAGTAGAATAGAGGAACAATCTGGAGAAAAGAGCCACACAGGGTCTCATAGAAGTCAACCAAGCACTAGTGGAAATAAATGCTCAACCAAAAATTTGATGGTGGCAACAGCCACCCCTCCAGCCCAAGAGGAGGACTAAAATATTACAGTAAGAAAATGGAAGAGGGACTGGTATTCTCAAAACTGCAACAACCATCAAAAGCAGGGCTCCAGCAGTCACCCTTACTGGGGAAAGGCAAGGAGAGGCAGAGGAAATGGAATAAGACCTTGGTAAGTCATCCATCTTCTAATGATCAATTATATAATACTAAAAATGAATTACTTATAGGTAATGATATTGATAGAGAGCTACTGGATATAATTGATATAGATTTAAAAAATTATTCATTTGAAAATAACATGTTAGACTTGTCTTTAAATGATGAAAATGTACATAGTTTTATTGATCACCAGGATAATACTAGTCGAATTAAAATGGAACCAAATGAAGTAAATCTTGAGCCTAATCATTAGTCTTCTAAATTGGACATTGAAAAAACAGAATATTTTTTAAAAGAAGATCCAATGGAATAGAAAATCATTAGCATATTATTATTAAGAATTGAAAAATTAGAAGAGTTCTCTAGAGAGTCAAACAATAATACAGAAAGTGTATTATTAAACCTCACACAATTATTGAGTACCATAGCCAATAGGTTAAAAATTATTGAAAATTCATATAGTGAATTAACCAATGAAAATAAAAGATTAGACTCTGAGATTAAGAATACACAAATTAAATAAGAAAATTCTAAGAATATTATGGCTACCATAGAGGTACGTGTAAAATTGTCTATTTCAAATGTGAATGATACCTTAACACATGTACCTGTAATAAAGGATAGGTTACAAAGAGTTTAAATTGAAATAGATAACAATTTTAAAAATACTGATAAAGTAAACAATAATACCTCCTATGTGGAAAGAGTACCAGTTTTTATGAAACACTCAGATGATAAATCAATGATTGAACAGGAAAATAGTGTCATGGGCTCTGAGAATATAAAATCAATAAAGGATGAAATAAATGATCATCTTTCTAAAGTAAGTGAGCTACTTAATATTTGTTGGGTTAGGGAAGCAAAAAATAACCAAAAGAACTGGCCTGAGTTAGATAAGTACGCTTCTTTTGAAAGGGATTCAAAGTCTGATTGGCTAAAATTCTTCATAGAATTGATAACTTAAAATTTTCATAAAAACTACCTGATTAAGAGATTACATCGAAATTGATATCTTTATTTACAGATGTGGCCTTATTATGGTTTGAGTCTGTATTGAGTGAGGGAATTAACTACTCCTGGAATAAATGGAAGGCACTAATTGAAAGGCAATTTGGCTGTCCAAAATTTAGAATCACACAAAAAAGATTGTATGAGAAAGCCAGATATAATCCAAATGCTGGAGATAAACTCATGGTATTTTTAATGAATTTAATGAAAATCATGAAAGCCATGGATCCAAAAATGGATTATGATGAGTGGAAAGAAAAAATATTATATAAATAGCCTATATCAGTCAGAAACATTATTGTAGCCAGAACCAAAACCATCAGAGATACTTCTGGGTTTATTAATATATGCAATGAAATATTATTGAACCACAAATATGAAACCAGGTATCATAGTTACAAGTAAAATGTTGAGGTAGTAAGACCTACTACAAATAATTTAACAGTGGAGAAGAAAAAACTTTCAGCTCCCCTTGTCCCTAAAAGACAAGAAAATAACACTTTTTACAAAGGTAATGAACCTTATGCTAAAGCTCATACTTGAAAGAAAAGAATAAATGTTATTGAAAACTCACAAGATTCTAAACAAAGTAATCATGAAGATGAAAAGGAGGAATCTTGTGAGGATTGTAAAATATTTCTTACAGTGATGATGAAAATGAGGTATATGTATTAGAACAGGATATCATGTTTTTGAATGATGCAATACCTCATACAGATACATATTTAACTTCCATTGAAGAAACTGAAATTATTCAATATGTATTTCATGATTCTTACCAAATAAAACCTATTAGAGAACATGTTATTATATATGGAAAAGATATGAATGCCATTCTTGAAACTAGGGCTACAGGTAGTGTAGTTTCTATTAACACATTAATGAAACTTGATAGTGAGTATAAAGAAAAACTAGAACCTGTACAGACAAAGAACTGGAGGGGTTTGGTTCAGTCTTAAATCCACTTGGAAAATAAAAAACTGCTGTATTCTTTAAATATAATAATGGACATGTAAAAGAAGTGGGTGAGTTTTTAGTAATGGATAATATTGATTGTAGTGATTGGTTTAGTATTGGAAAAAACTTATTGAAAAATATTTGGCATCAAAATAGATCCTGAAAATAGTTGCTTCACTATAGGCCTAAATGTGAAAAGAAAATTCAAGATTTGCTCTGAAAATTCTGTTTATTCCGTTTCTCCTAAAGAAGAACAACTGCAAGGTGGAAGAACCACCTCTGAAGTGGTAGAATTGGAATATGAAATTCAAAAAGCTTCTTTTAGTCCTCAGATCTCAAAAATTGAAGAAAACAATATTTTGAGATTTATAAAATCTTACCCTATGGCATTTGCTCATGTTTAAAATTAACTAGAATTGTTCAAAGACCATGAAATGAAAATCTCTTTAAGCGGTTATTTAAATAATATTCCTGGAAGCTTGAAAAAGAAACCTTACCCAGCTTCTCCTACAAAAAGGAAAGACATTGAAGAGAACATTAAAATGTTGTTAGAAATGAGTATTGTTGAAAAAGTGGACACAACATCTAAGTATTGTGTTATTTCACTAGTTTTAATCTCTTATGAAAAAGATAAGGCAAGATTATGTGGTAACTACAGAGCTCTGAATACATTCACTGTAGATGATATTTACCCTCTACCAAGGATAGCTTCTATCCATGCTACCTTGCAAGGTGAAAAATGTCTTTCCTGTCTGGATGGAAACAAAGTTTACCACCAGATTCCTGTGGAAAAGAATTCTCAGAATTTATTACTCATAACCACACACATGGGGATATATAAATATGTGAGAATGCCTTTTGGCCAAAAGAATGTGCCTTCAGTCTTCCAAAAATTGATGGATAGTGTTTTTAATTAGGAAATGGTTGAAGGATGACTTTTATTTTAGATTAATGACATCATAGTGTTTTTAAAAACATATGATGAACATTTAAATCACCTGAAAAGAGTATTTCAAAAAAAGGATAAAATTAATATGACAATTACATTAAAGAAATTTAAGTTTGGGGTTCAATCCTTGAAAGTACTTGGACATGTGGCATCTGTATTGCAAATTTTTGTTGACCAAAATAAAGTGGAAGCAATAAATAACATTAGTATACCTAAGAATGTGAAAGATGTTCAAAATTTTTTAGGTATGTGTGGATATTATAGGCAGTATATAAAAAACTACCAATACATTGCAGCACCTTTAACAACATTAATCAGAAAAAATGAAGATTTCATTTGGAATAATGAGAGACAACATGCCCTTGATAAATTGAAGGAATGTTTAATTGCAACTCCAATATTGGGACTTCAAGATTTTAACCTCCCTTTTATCTTATATACCGATCCAAGCTTCACAGGCTTAGGTGCTGCTTTACAGCAAAAACAGATAATAAATGGTAAATTATCTGAAGTAGTTATCTGTTATATATCCAGAACCTTAAGAAAGACAGAATTAAGGTATGTTGCCACCCATCTAGAATTTTTAGCTCTTGTGTGGGCCCTGGAGAAGCTTCATTACTATCTGGAAGACCAGAAGTTTGAATTAATAACAGATTGCAGTGTAGTAAAATCATTACTAAACATGAAAAAACATAATAGGCACATGTTTAGATGGAAACTTGCTGTACAAGAGTACAGAGGAAGAATGAAAATTACACATACAGCAGGAAAATTGCATTATAATGTGGATTTATTATCCAGAAGTTCTTTGCCAAATGATACTGACAACCCAGCTTATGTGCCTGAAAATGAGGTAATACATATATTCGGGATTTATATAGTGGATTTAGAGGAATAATTTATGCAAAATATATTGGAAAATAATTCATCTGATAAGGATTTGTCTAAATTATCTACCATTTTAAATGATCTAACTAATGCCTCTATGAGTGAATTAATTAAAAACTTACCTCCAAAGTATAAAACTGCATTGGAAAAAGGTAAATTGTGAATTGAAGATGGATACATATATTATAGGAAAAAGCTAAGTAATGTAATAGTTATACCACCTTCTATGAAAGATTTAATGTTAAGTACTTGTCATGATGACATCATAGCTGGTCATTTTGATTTTACCAAAACATTAACTAGAGTTAAAAATACAGCCTGGTGGATAAATGTCAGTGTATCTAGTATATAAGTATGATTTAATAGTATTCATTAATGGTCCTACTACTTATTTATAAATGATTTAGTGATCAAACCTCAGGGGAAGACTAATAAAATAGCTATACTCAAATAAAACCCACAATACTTGGATCAAATGCATGCTAGTGGTGGAAAATAGATAAATAGAATATATTTATAGCTTATATAATGATAATATCAATTTATAAAGGGCATTATAATATATTTCTGAATGATAATAATTGTTTTTAAATGTTTAATAGAATTGTAGTAAGTAAGTGATGATCAATAACACGTCAAATCCCTCCTTTACTTATACCAAAATACACTGGAGTGCACAGACCTTCAATCCAGATGATGTCACTGCTATCCCCCGCAATTAAAGAACTGTGAGGGCCCATCACCTCCCCATGGCGTCCACTTCAAGCAGATTCAACACCCAGACCTCCAGTAAGGACCCTCCATTACAATTAATGATAACACAGACCCATACCATAAATAGAAAATCCATATAAAAGTGGATACCATAAAGAAACAGGTAAAATAACTCATTTAAAAAGAATAAAATGAAACCCAAAGCATATAAAGGAAACAAATTAAATGCCCAAGCCCCCAATAACATCCCCAAGCATCTATATTAACCCAGAAATGACCTCCCAACCCATTAATCCGTGAATATCCATCAAAGGAAACAGATTAAGTTATCCAAACTGAGTACATGCGGCTGAAATAGATGTATATGCTTCTGTAGGCCTTGTGAGTCCACTGAATACGTCCATATGACCTAAAATAAGCAGAATAACAAAGGTTATAGGTTATTAAGAGGCTAAAACCCACTTATAGACCTAAATATACATAATATACCACATATTTCACTGAATATGAGATTTATGTATACATATAAACTTATGTATGTCAATATTTACTTAATATCACTTAAGATAAGTATATTATGACTCCATTAACACTTTAATAACTATTATTAGGCTATTGATAATCTATTTAAACTACTATAAGTTTTATAATAGTGTAATAATTATATATATATGTATTATAAACATATATATAAGTATTTTAACCTTATTTTTAAGATATAAGCATAATGTATTCAAGGTTATCTTATTTTAAAAATAAAAATTACTCAGTCCTGGAGATACCTAGGCTGACAATAAACATGAAAGAAGATGTACAAAAATACATTGAAACATGTGACCCTTGTCAGAAATCTAAAAGATTGACTGGGAAGAGAGCTGGGTTTTAACAACAAATAGAGCAGCCAAAAGCTCCATGGGAAATAGTAATCATGGATTTTGTCACTGGCTTGCTGTTAGCAGGAAAATTAAGCAGCAATTCTTGCTGCATAATTGTAGATAGATAAAAAAAATTGTGTAAATTTATCTCTACCCATATAGAGGTATCTGCAAAAGATTTGCATTAATATGGTGGACTAAAATGATGAATACTTCTGGGTTTCACAAAGGCATAATTTCTGACAGAGACCCTAAATTTACTTCAGAGTTCTGGACATATTTGATGGAAGTATCAGGTTGTCAATTAAAATTTTCAGCAGCACAATATCCACAAACTGATGGGCTGGCTGAAAGAATGATACAGACTCTGGAAGACATCATAAGAAGATATTGTGCCTTTGGATTAGAATACAAAGACAATGAGAAATTCATACATGACTAGGTAAAGTTAATTCCTGGCCTTGAATTTGTTTATAATAGCACAACTCATTCTGTAATGGAGGTAAAACCATTTGAACTCTGGCTGGGATATGTAGCAAATACCCCAGTAAATCATTTAAATAAACTACTAAGGTTAGATATAAACCCTGTTACTAAATCATTTATTCATATGCAAAAAATGTGTAGAAAAAATGCAGAGTAATGCATCCAAAAAGCATTGGAATATGAAAAGAAAAGGTGGGACAAATCTCATTAGGAATTTGATTTCAAAAAAGGAGATGAAGTCCTAATTTCAACACTACATTCAATCTTATAAGGTAATGTTAAATTAAACGGCACCTTTGTAGAAACTTTTTTAGTCAACAAAATGGTAGGTAATAATGCTGTGGAAGTAATATTATATGCCCCATCTGATAGGAAAAATCAAGTTTTCCCTATCTCATTATTGAAACCTTACCATGCAAAAGATTCTGACTTATTTCAAAAAAGATGAGGAAGGCCTAAAAAGCAACTTGAAGAAATTGTGGAAAAATCAGAGATTGAAAAAATACTCACAAAAAGAAACCTTACTAAAGAGAAAGGAACTGAGTATTTATTATGATTTAAGGGAAAATCAAATGAATTTGATAAATGGATGCCTTAAAAAGAAATTTCAAATTTATCCTCCCTTCATAAAAACTTTAAACAGAAATAAATTTGTGTTCAACCAACTGAGGTTTTAAAAACCAGTAATCATAATATTTTATTATGTTTTAATGCTACAGAAATTTTCTGAACACCTGAAAATAAAAATAAATAAAAAAAAGTATATCACTTATCATTTTTTTTTTGTTTTTTTTGGGTGGGCCAGTGTTATCCTGGATATCCCCAGGACAGAGTAAAAATTATTTATAAGTTATTTTAAACACATGGACTATACACAAAAGAAATAAATTAGAGTACACAAATTGTATACATTAGTAAATTTATGATAAAATACAAAATATGCCATTATAACACCTTATATACACGCATATATCCACCTTTTATAAGTCTTATGTACTTAGTATTAAGTTTTAATATGTTAGGGTAGTCTTAAGAACCTTAAATATAAAGCTACATAATTTTTAAGTAGACTTAAAGCTGTTGTTTTCATTATTTTATGTGAAAAACAAGAAATGCACTTTAAATCAATTAAAAGTTGACTATATGCACTATAAATTTAATAATATTAAAAATGCGCTTTAACTGACCAATTTGTCTTAATTAGAGCTATTGATTTGGCTACTCAAATGCATACAAATAACACTTTTAAAATTTGGTGTTTTTTATGCCAGAAATGGCTTCTGTACACTGGCCACATACTGCCTGCATTTTCCCTTGTGAATAGCTTCATTTTAAGAAAATTTAGCTTTTCACACTATAATTATCCCACATTCCATGCATACTGTGGTGAAACACACTAAAATAGGCAACAGGTGCTTATTTAGTGTCCTAGTTTAATTAAAAATGCATTGACCCTTATTATATGCACTAATTTCATTAATAACCTCAAGCTTGGTGCTTTAATTCACTACCACACTTAAATTTGCCTAAATTAGTCAAGGATTTACCCATACAAGAGCCTGATAAGGACTACATATAGTTACCCAACATCTCACACCCTTTTTGGGTTTTTAAGTGGTTTCTCAGTCAATTTTGGTAATTTTTGAATGTGGATTTGACATAGTTTAATGTCATGATTAGCCCCATCATTTCTACTGTTAATCCCTCTTAGTATTAAGTTTTAATTAATCTTAATTTTTCCTTTTTAGTCTTTTATTTTAATGTATTACACGCATATACTCTCTTTTTTACTTATTCTTTATTTTTGATGATTTATCCCTATTACTGCAGGATTTTGGAAGGTGATATCTTTCTAATTATGTTACTAGTCACTCTTTATGTTCTCGGACATTTATATTAGCTGGAATTAGGCGTCATGAACCATGTATAGAGCTGGTAAATCAAGGGGTTCATTGGGGAAGTTATTGTGTATAAAAGGAGGGGATTTTTGATCTAGTTTTCTACATTCTTTTTCATTACAATCAAACATATAACCAATACAGTTTACAATACATTTCAATAGTACTTATAAAGTCTTTGAATAGTATCTGAATTATTAAATCTATTTTTCTACCAGCTATAAGATTGTAAGCCATATATAATTAGTGAGATTTAAATTACTGAGACACTTATATTGAGTTATATTTTAATACTTATTAAATTTATACTACATTATTCATATAGGACCATTTAAATCTTCTAGACAACTGACCATTAAAGCTAGTTAATGTCTCTCTACTTGATCTCAGCCTGACATCTCTCTTCTGAAAATTCCTAAATCCACCTTTGGTAAGAAAAGAAAAATCAAAAAAAGTTACATAAAAAATAATAGCAAAGCATATGCTTAAAAATAATAGACTGACACACTATAAGCTACATGATAATTGGACATGTAAAATTGCATGAATAGTTCTGGTTCCTGAGATTTGAAATATCAGTGTATTCTAGTACTTATGTATGATTTAATAGTAAATATTAATGGTACCAATACTTAAAAATAAATTATTTATAGAATAAACCTCAGGGAAAGACTAATAAACTGTTATTCTCATTTTTTAACTCACAATATTTGGATTGCTGCAGGCTAGTTGTGGAAAAGAAGCTAATAAAATATAGTTATAGCTAATTTAAAGATAAAATCAATGTATAAGGGCTTTAGAGTATATTTTTATATGCTAATACTTGTTTAATATTTTTTAATTAATGAAAAATAAATTTCCAAATCCTCCTTTACTTATACCAAAATACACTGAAGCAAACAGACCTTCAATCCAGATGGTGTCACTTTTATCCCTGGTGATTACAGAACTGAAAGAGCTCATCACCTACCCATGGCTTCCACTTCAAGAAGTTTCAACTCCCACACCTCCAGTTAGGGCCCTCCATCACAATTAAGGATATCATACACCCATTTAATAAATATAAAAAACAGATAAAAGTGGATACCATAAGTATTAAGACCTAAGAAGGCCAACTACTACTAGCACTGATAGTAGCCTGAGACAGGAATGAATATTCTGATAAAAAGTTCCAATAACTAGACTTACTATGTTGGAGTTACCAACAATGAGGCAGGACTGTCTATGCTGATACAGCAGTGAGACTAAGAAGTACTGGATTACTATATAAGTTGTTGAATGAGGAGCATTCCACAGTGCTTTCCCCATATAAATCCCTTATGCAATATCCCGTTTTCTGCCCCTCACAATTCATAGCTCCCATAGAGCTCCTACTCCTAATATCTCAACCAAATACTACCATTACCCCCTCTTTTATCCCTCCTGCCCCCTGTGCTCCTTCTCAAACTCCTTCAACTTTTCCTTAGCATTTGATAAATTTTCCACTGGTTCCCAAGACCTATCCCCAGCCCCATATCCTTTCCAATGCACTAAATATTGAACCCTTCCCCTGTAAAACCTCTTATAAATAACCTTTTCCACCTGTATTGGTGCTGGTGGCTCCTATGGACACCCTGGAATTGTATCTTCTTTATGATTTGTGAGAAATGAAATGATGAAAACTAGATTTACTTGCCTCATTGAGATTGGTAGTTCTAGTTCATAAGCTGAGTTGGATACTTTGCATTTGACTTTGAATGGCCACACTTTACTGTGATCTAGTTTAGCACTGGGGCAAAATATGGAAGGGAAACATGAGCTTAGCCTAACCTTGTCACCTACCTGTAGCACACAATGCTGGGTCTCTCCTTAATTGTGTTAACACTTCATTGACTTCTGAGATAACTTGAGAGCTGGTTCTATTTCTTTACATATACTTAATATTCTTTGAATCTGCTCTTCCACTTCTGGGAATTGTAACATGGATGGGGTACCAATTGAGAATGTTGGGTGATATCCATAGTTGGAGTAAAAAGGTGAAACTCCTGTTGCAGCATGTGTCCAGTTATTGTAAAAGAATTCAGCCAGTGGTAAAAGCTTAACCCAAATATCTTTCTGATGGTTAATGAAATGGCGCAAATATTTTTCAATTTCATTACTCACTATCTCATATTGCCAATCAGTCTGTGGATTCCATGCTGTTGAAAAGATGGGCTTAATATTTAGTTGCTCATATGTTGCTTTTAACAGCTTAGAGTTAAAAGTAATTCCCCTATCTGATACTATACTTTTAGGAATTCCATGTAATTTCCAGACATGTATCACCATTAAGTCTGAAATACCCTCTGATGTAACCTTAGTAGTTGTGGGGACAAAGTGTTCCATCTTGGTGCAGTGGTAAACTACTGCATAGATAGCATTCTTTCCTTGAGACTTAGGTGATTCCAATATAAGATTATAGGAGATCTCCTTCCATGGTTTCTTGGAAATTTTTAGCAGTTTCAGTGGTGTTTTAATTGTTTTTGTTGTTGGACTAGCCTTGTTCCTATGGCAGGAGTCACCCACCTCTACATAGCACTGGATGTATGCATTCATGGACTTCCAGTAAAAGTTATGATTCACCAACTTCACAGTCTTCTGTGGACCTGGATATCCTGCCATTGGGGAATCATGACTTGATTGGACCATTTTCCTCTTGAGCTCATCATTTGTAACCACTATCTTCCCATTCCAATACAGCGCTCCTTCTTCCAGGTGATACTCCTCCAATCTTTTCCATACCAATAACTCCTTTGATAACAGCGCCTCCACCAACTCCTTCACTCCCTCATCCTTTTCCTACCCCCTTCTTACCCATTCCATCAAATACTCATCTTCCAATTCCACCTCATCTAGAATTACCCCCTCTTCAAGGTCCCCCAACAAAAAAGTTGCCCCAAAGGTGTGTAGTTGGCCAAGTGCTGGGCATGATTCAAGATTTAAAGAAAGCACATTATGTTTTCCACTTTTCTTCCCTGGTTGGAATGTAACAACAAAATTAATTCTGCTTAGCAGTTTTTCCCAATGTGCCTGCTGGCAAGTCAACTTTTCAGTGGCCAGAATGGTTTCCAGGTTTCTATGATCTGTGTTAATAATAACTTTTAACCTGTGAGGCCCTCCTTCCAAATAGTGGCGCCAAGTGTGTACCACTTCTACTAGTGCCAATAGATCCTTATCATATATTTAATAGTTTAATTTGGTGGTGTGGAACACATCTTGCAAGAAGGCAGAAAAAGTCTCAAGAGTGCAGAAATGACTCAGGTCTCACAAAGTGCAAAAATGGAGTTGCCATGAAGGATGATTACAGAAGCACAAATAAGGGGTCTTCAAAAGTGCAGGAAAAGTAGACTCTCTGCACAAGGTTTTTTTTGTGTGTACTATGGATATACAAGCTGCAGCAATCAGAGATAAAGTGAAGTGTATAACAGACTATAAGGCAAGACTATAATATAAACTTCATGAAAGCCAAGACCAGTGATAGAGGCATATTATGGATTAAGGGGTAGAGACAAGCAAGGGTAGAGGCTTCACACTTAAAGAAGAGAGAAGGAAGTGCTATAAAAACAAGTGGGTCAATAAGCAGCACTCAAAAATAGAAGAAAAAGAAGTAAGACTTGAAGGAAGGGTACTTACTTAGTGCAAAGGGTTTCACAATTATTTGGTACTCATAAGACAAGTGTGAGTTATTACAATAGATAGGGAAGGCAGTACAGTACCTATTATTTAGTCAGGGATCTCAAGAGGCATAGGGTATGTACAAAAGGTGGAGTGTCAGGAACTAATAGTTTTACTTTAATAAGTGCTTCAGGTGCTATTAGAACCAAGAGTTATGCTAAAAATTTTACATAGATTATTGAGATACTTAGTTACCATTTGATATTCTTGTATTAGTGCTAAACTTGTGTAGGAAATACAGTAGGAAAAAAAGAGAATAGGGGAAGGGCACTGAACATACAGGTATAAAAAAAAGCACTCACTCTAAAAAAAGGAAAGTGAAGAAAGTGAAATAGAGTTATTATTAATATGTAGATAAGAAATTATAGATATATTTTACTTTTTGTACATAAAAGGTGTGCATACTAGAAGTAGTGCTGTAGAGTTACTTTATTACTACTTTAAGGAGAGTATTAGATAGAGCGCTTCAAGAGAGAGTGACTGAGAACACTAGCACTTAGTAAGAATAGATCTAGCAAACAGATAGATTACCTATATTAAAATATATTATCTCTTTTCTTAAAATATCTCTATAAAGTCATTCTACTTTCTTCCACAAAAAAATAAAACCGCACTTACAATACATGCTTTCATTATCTTTTAAATATTAGAGTGACAGGCTCTTTATTTAAAATTATTTTTAGAAAGGAGAAGAAAACCATCTTGGATTGTGTCTATAGCTTAGTATTATAGAACTGTCTTAACACAGTTGCTAGAAGTGTTTGTGACAAATAAGCTATTGGGTGCAAGAAATTTTCAGCATTGTATTGAGATAATACTGCACCTAGTGCAAAATCTGAGCAGTAGAATTCCAGAACAAATCACCACATAATATGGGGGGAAGACTTTCTAGCAAGTCCACAACCTTGAACCCAAACTCACCACATATTGAACACCAATTGAGCTATTGAAAAAAGAAACCATACACCACACAATATTTGGGGGGACTTGCTAGCAAGTCCTCAACTTGAAGTCAGATGGAAATCAGATGGAGCTCAGACTGAAGTAATACTGAACTTTCACTTGAATTATCACACAAATAATAATGGATCTATATTGAAAACATAGTGAAAGTGTGAGGATAACTGTATGGAAGCCAGAAAAATCATTCCATGAGTCTACTCAATGCACATTTTTTTTTTGAAGAAACTTATTTAAATAATACTTTATTAAATTAAGTTGATCAATAAAAATTGATTGACAATATCACAATTCTTAAATACAATAATTTTATTAAAAACTTTCAGATTAAATATAAAAAAATCAGTGACTTTTTCTATTACCTACAACTGTTTTTACAGAATTGAAAACTATGTTTCAGTTAATATTTTATGGCAGTGAGCTCTGTTCTTTTCCTGAAGAACAGAGTTCATACTCCTATTTTCACACTCTGTTTACACCAATCCCCATCCCTTTCAATTCTATCAACACATGCTTGTCTTCCCTCCCCACCCCTTTTGCTACCCTCCCAGCCCCATTGTATTCCATCCTCTTTTGATCCCCATTTTACCCCTCTAAACCTCTCCTTAACCCTTTTCATCATTCAAAACACCTCGGAACCCTTAATCTTCCCTTTCAACTCTTTCCCAACCTTTTTTCTACCCCATATACCCTTCCTCACCCCTCTCTCCAGCCTCCTCAACCCTTGTAGCCACATTAATCCCCTTTACCTTGCCTCCACAACCCTTGAACCTCAATTTCCTCCCTTTCAACTCAGTCCCTATTTGTGTATATAAAAATAAAGTGTTAGGGAAGAATGGGGAGGCATATAGAGGGGTGAAGAGGGAGTGGAAAATGTGGATGTGGGTTGAAAATGATGATGAAGGGAGTGAAAAGGTTTTGGAGAAAGATGAGGTGAGGATCAAGGAATATTTCAAAGGGAAAGAGTGGGGTATTCTTGAGAGGGAGTAAAAAAAGACAATAAAAGAAGATAGAAATACAAAATAAATATACAAAAAATATAAAATATATAAAATATGTTACAAAGAGTGGGCACAGAAATTCCTTGAATCCTAAAAATCAACAACTCCTATACTGTTATTTTCTTCATTTACTTAAATCAAATAAAAATCTACATTTTAATATTTTGAAAATTTTGAAGAAGAAGGGAAATAAATTTTAATAAATATTAGTATGAAATTTTTTTTATTTACTAGTAAAATATAGTATCTCAATTGAATTTGAAAATTATATGTCTAAGTAAAGTCTTTGTAACATCATTTTTAAGATTTTTGCACCTTCTTTAAATATTTTGATGATTTATAATATTCAATATTATCTAGTCATAAAATAAGTATATAATTTTTTCAATTCTTGAAAATAATACAATAAATAATATAAATGCACAAAATAACCTTTCATGAACAAATTGATATATTTCAAATTATAGTTTCTCCATGTATTTCTGGCAAAAGAAACTTATATAGTAATGTCAGATGGTATCTTTCCAGATCTATACATTGGTGTTCTTTTTTTTTTAAATTTCAAAGAAACTGCTTAGATAGTTTAAAATATGTATTTTTCAGAATAATTTGGGTGTGGTCTTCACTGTATTAAAATTTCTATAAAAATCTCATTCTTCATATCTCAAGATTTTTTCAAAGTATTATTACCTATGCTTCATTAAATGTTCAATTTGTATTCATATTGAGTTCACCAGAATTTCAATATTTTTTCTTGGTGGTTTCATCACTAATTCAATGTGGGCTCAAAAAGATATGAATTAGGGTTCAAGGTTGCGGACTTGCCAGCCAGTCCACCCCTCATATTGCATGGTGATACAATCAGGGAACAAAACCACTCAGCAGAGAAATTTTAGGTGGGTTTTCAAGTAGAGTTCAGTATGAGTTAAGTCTGAGTTCCATCTGAGTTCTGTCTGAGTTCAGGTTTCAGACTTTCTAGCAAGTCCACCCCCTCTGGAGTTGGTAGAATGAAAGTGCAGGGTCTGCACATCTGGATGCACTGTTTACAAGCATAGTCCTTGGGAGAAGTGAAGCAAGGAAGAGTTGATGGGTCAAAATCAGGGATAAAAAGTTTACCATGATCTGTGGTGGATAAAGAATAAAAAAGAAAGAGATAAGAAAAAATTTTTTATCAGTGATGGGTAGAAGATGAAGGGATGTTGAAGTTCAAAAAGTTGAATGTGGGTGTGTATGCATATGAACAGGTGTGAAATTCTTATGTGAAAATGAAATAGTCCATAAAGACTTTAAACTGAAAATTCTAGAGTCCCCCAAGACTATAAACTGAGTATTGGTGATGGGTGAGTCCTTAAGGACTATATACTAGTAGTTTTGTATGATAATTGGGCAGAGGGAATCCAAAGGGGGAGTCTCTGATTTTCGTTAAGGCAAGTGTTGGGGTACTTGATGATCTGGCTGCTCTGTAGAATAGTTACCCCAGAATGTTAGCTTGTTTCTTTGAGTCTCTAATGGTATTATCTCTGGTTCTGTATTTTTGATTTAGGTTATGAGTCCCCCAAGACTATAAACTATGGGTTTTGAGTCCCCCAAGAATAAAAAATGAGGGCTGTTAGTCCCCCAAGACTTTAAACTAAAGTTTTTTTTTGTTGGCTACATTCAGGAAGTCTGGACAGTGGTCAAATTTTAATTTCTAAGTCAAGAATCAAATTACTGAAGAGAGTCAAGAGATGATTCAAAGTGTTCAGCATTAGTTTTGAACTGGTGGATGAGGTGTCTTATTTTCTAAATGTCTTGTGGATCTTTAGCAGGAGTGGATGGGAAGTAGTTTAGTATGAGATCTTTTTTTTTAGAAGAGTGTTGTTGAAATTTGGCCTTAATGGTGGGAAAATGATTGGGTGTTGGTATTTCAATGGTTACCACCTTGTCATCATCACTGTCTGGATGGGGATGAACTGGAAAGTCATTAGTTTTAAATTCAGTATGGAGAAATATTGGTCTTACTATCAAAAGAACTAGGGGTTGATTTTGAAAGATTTTTGAACATGGTCATTTTTGAAGAAGGAAGGATGTGGACATTCTTAATTTCAGGGAGGATGTGGTCATCTGAAATTGGCTGGGGACTTTGTTGTGTAGTTTGATACTGTTTGGTGATGTCTTAAATTGCATTGATATCTGTTTATGGTTTTTTTCTGGATTCAAAGGCTGAATACTAAAGCTACAGGGATGTAGCTATTATAATTGGATAGACCTGGGTTTTCTTTATGTTCATGTTCTACAGGTATTTTTGGTATTTTTGGGTTTTAAGGGCTCAAATGGGAAAATTTCTCTTTTTCATATAACTGTTTAATTTTACTTTTCAAGTTTTTTGGGCTAACTTTAAGTCTTAGGGTTAAGTGCATAGTACCATTAAATAGCCTTGGTTTTTCTCTAAGTTTTATGTCTGTCTGACTTTTTAGCATATTCTAAGGTTCAAGGTGTTTTCTGTTGTTTTATGGATTTTAGTTGTTTTTAGTGGTTTTCTGGCTTCAGTTATCCAAACTGGATATATAAATCTGAAAAAGGTATATATGCTTTTGTAGGTGTGGTGAGTTCATTGAATACATCCATATGACTTAAAATAAGCAGAAAAATAAAGCTTATAGGCTATTTAGAGGGTGAAACCTGAATATAGACCTATAAATACATAGAATAACTGCATATTTCACTCAATATGAGATTTATGCATACTTATAAGCTCATGTATGTCTATAGCTACTTAATATTACATAAGATATATATATTATGACTACATTAGCACCTCAATAAGTATTATGGAGCTATGGATAAGCTATTTAAACTAATATAATTCAAATCATTATGGATGAAGCAAAAAAAAAAGGAGAATTAAAAGAAGGAAGAATTTCAGAAAATATTTTTCTTATTTGATGATAGTTTCTGGGAGTTTTTCCAGAATAAATGTAAGACCAATAATCAGGCATAGTTTATTGAGAACTATATATAATAAATGCTAGAGTATGGAGGGGAATCTAAGAGCAGAAATTGTCTATCTTACATGATAGCTCCAATTGTGACATGAGGATATTACAAAGAGGCTTTTAAAAACAATGAATATAAACTCAGGAATAAGCTTTAAATACAATAAATCAAAAGGAATATTAATTTAAACTGATTGTACTACATGAGCTGAGTACTCATACATCTGAGAAAAGCATGGTTATCAAAAGATTTTACTGATAAAAAATATTTTTCATTTTAATATGTAGCAGTGGTGAGCATTCACTGAAAGGAGAGTATTAAAACAAACAACTTTAAGTAAATATAATTCAAAAAATGATATTTTTCTGAAATTAATAATATTCTTTGTCTATAAAGATGATTATGAGATTATTGCTGAAGTGATGCTTTTGAATGAACCAGAAAAAAATTGGGCTATTAATTGAAATTATGAAGCCTAATGCAAGAGGTGAATTTTATCCTTCATGCATAATATAGTGTTTAAGAAAGAATATTCAGAAAAAATCTAAAGGATAACTAGAGGGTAATTTCTCATATATGCTAATTGTAGGTCTGAATTGAACTAGTTCCTATAATAAAAATGATAAATCTGTTGTATACTTAGAAGACCATTATTTTAGTAATGCAAAAGTAAATAAAGTCATTTATGTAGCATTTTTTTGTTTTTTTATTCCAACAGACCTAAAAAACGTAAAGTTAGTCACCTCACACAATGCCTCAAATCAATGAGGTGCACTCTATTTCTCAGCTGTAAAATAGAGTCCTTTCCCAAGAATTGGGAGTAAAACTCACAATATAAAATAAAGAGATTATAGAAGAATGTATGTAATATCTCATAATAGAACTAGTTTATATACTTTTATCAATAATTTCAAGATCATAACAAGTTTTGAAATACATTAAAGTACAGTTTTTTTAAAGGCTGTGAAGACTTTTATCATTAATACCAACACAAAAACCATGGGTTTACTCATATCAGCTGCTGCCTCCCACCAATTTCATCAATCTATTTTCAGTAGGTGAGATGTAAAAAAAATTGAATATTTTTAAAAATTGGAGATAAGAAAAGAATCTGTAAAGAATAAAATATATAAAATCAAATAGGAATAAAAGAAAATCTGTTTTATTTTTCTTGTATTAATATCTTCAATATTCTTTCACTAAAGGAAAATACATCCTTGAAATAATTTTTTCCATGATGGATTATTTATTCATTGAAACCTTTGCAAAACCAAAAATGTACAATTCTGGTACCATTTTAAGGTATTAATATATCTATAAATGATAATATAATAAATTATTATAATAAATAAAATTATCTAACCTTAAAAAAATTAGAATAATAAAAATTTATTGAATAGTTTCATTTTTATGGTAGAGATAGAGGAATCCTTTCTAGTATTTAGAGGTGAAAATTTATTTTTTGATTAACCAATTTATAAAAGTGAACTCAGGCTTGGGAATAAATAGGATAGTATACTCTATTTTTTTGCATAAAATTTTTATTCATATCAGCAACTATGCAAATGTAAAAAATAATTATTTAGAAAATTTTTAACAAAAAACTAGTTTCAACATTTGTTTGGGAAATTTCCCTCATGAAACTCCAATTCATTTTCTGAAAATCCATCTTCAATTCCATTTATACCTAAAATTTGTGAATGTGCAACATTTAGCTGTGCATTCAAGGTTCATCTAGCTCCACCTAGAATCTAAAGAAAAGGAGTTATATACAAAAATTCAAAGTCTTACAAGAATCATCAAACCAAATGTGCAAGAAAAATTGATACAGACTGTATTAAAGAGTCTATGATGGGAGAAAATTCTAGTAGTTCATCTCAGGTATTTTTATTTTATAAAATTAAAAAAATTTATATGTGCAGAGAACTTTTACAGAATTTAATCTAAGAAATTTTTATTAGTTACAGAATTCTTTAACTACAAAGTTAACTGGAAGAATCCTTGGCCAATGTAACATGGTGTCACTGGACTTCCTATGCAAAAGGTCAAGGGTGTTACTGAGTAGGAGACCTTGGCATAGATGATTGAGGACTACTTAAAAGTACAGTGTGGAAAGAAAGTACAATAATAATAAGATATAGACACAATCCAAGATGGTTTGGTTCTCCTTTCTAAATCTAATTTAAAAAAAGAAGCGCCTGCCACTCAAAAAGAAAAAGAACTTGAAATCATGTATTGTAAGTGTGGTTATAAGTATATATATATAAGAAGAAAGAGTAGAATGATTTGGAAATCACTTTTAAGAAAGTGGTAAATATATTTATAAATAAGTAATCTATCTGTTAGCTAGATCTATTCTCAGTCACTCCTTCTCCAAAGCACTCTATCCAATACTATCCTTACTGTAATAATAAAATTACTCTACAGTGCTACTTCTGGCATGCACACCCGCTTATTCAGAAAAAAAATAAGTATTATCTATGTATCTTTATCTATTTCTATTAATTTTTACTACTGTACTTTTCTATATTACTCTATATTACTTTAATCCTCTATATATTATTGTACATTAATTTTTTTAAGAGTGAGATCTCTTTCATATGCTCTGTAGTATGTCTAGCACCCTTCTCCTATGCTTCCTTCCCCTAATGGCTCTCCTACACAACTTCAGTGCTAAAACAAGAATATCAAACAGTAACTAAGTATCTCAATAATCTAAGTACATTTTTTAGCATATACCTGGTTCTAATAGTGCTTGAAAAAATAATGTAAGACTACTATTAGTGCCTGATGCTTCAACTTTCCATACACACCCTATACTTCTTGAGATTACCAACCACAAAATAAGTACTGTACCACCTCCCATAACTATTAGGGGGTATCAAAGTTAGAAATTTTTAATTATTTAAAAGGAATTTCACAGCACAAAAAGAAAGCCAAAAGAATGACATTAATTCTCAGTAAAAAGATGTTTTTGGGACACAAGATGGAATACCTTAAAAAAAATCATGGTTGATTTGGTGGAAAAAGGAGGTATTTTGAAATCGAAGATTTCTAACTTTGATACCCCCTATTATAACAACCTACGCTTTCCATGTGAATATCCACCAATGGTGAAATCCAATACTCTGCTTGATAATTTCTTGTTCTTCTAGCACTTATTTTTCTTATCTAAGTGTGAAACCTCTAACCTCACTTGAAGCTGCCCCTTAATACATACTATTCCTCTAGCCCTGGTTGTGGCTTCCTCAAGTACATATGATATTCTTTCCTTATAGTCCATTTTACACTTCTATTTATCTCTGATTCCCATGGCTTGTATATCCATACTGTACCTAAAAAAGTGTCTGCGGAGAGTCTACTTTTTCTGTGCTTTTAAAGACCCCTTAGTTGCACTTCCATAACCATCCTTCTTAACAAATCCATTGCATCACTTCCTGAGAGCTGAGTCATCTTTGGCGCTCCTGAGACTTTTACTGCATTCTTGCAAGATGTGTGCCACAGTCTCCCTCTACTTGAAACTGTCCCCAGGTGCCATAAAACCAGGTGCATATCTTGAAATTTTTTCTTCATTCGTTCATCTTCTATTCTTCTATCTAATATTTGTTTCTCAACTCTTCTTTCATCTTCTCTCTTCAATATGAATACCAAAAACAATATTTCTCACACCATCTGACAGTTTGTTGACACTCAACAAACTGCAATGGTACCCACTCCTGCTGTCAAATATATCCTTACTGGAGCTGAGAGCCATCATATCTGCACCAAGAACAGCATAAACCTATGTTTCTTTTAACTAGCTTGCCATGGTGATGGATTTCTAACTATAAGTTCTTTTTTTATTCTTTCATTCCTTCTTAAAAGTTCCTCACTAACTCCTTTTTCTCTTGTTCTTCTTTCAGTCAGGCAGTGTGGCAGTCTGAAGTTTAGTATGGAACTAACATTTATTAAAAGGAAGATTTTTGGATATTATTATTAAGATTGAGAAAGCCAATCTAATTTTTATAATGGTTATCTTTAAGAAATGAGTATAAAAAGGGTCATTTTATGAGTCAAGGTGAAACAAATACTTAATGGTCAGGAAATTCAACTATAGGTACAAAAAGGCATGGAAATAAAAATCAAGAGACTCAAGAACCTTTGGAAATTTTAATGGAATTTTTACTATTGTTCTATTATTTTTAATAATTTTATAAAAATTTTTTAAATATTTTTAATTTTTCACAATTTACTTTGACAATTTTTTACTAGGTGAAAAGGACTAAAAAAACTACAAAAACTAGAAGAGATTATAAAAGGGAAGCATCTCTATCATCTATAATTTTTCTAGATTTTTTTAGTGGTATTTAAAGGTTCTAATTGAGTCCAGAAGTCCATACAAGCTCCAGAATGCTCTGGACAAGCTCTGTACATACTCTGTTGTGGTAGTCTAAAGTTTAGTATGGCACTTAAGTTTATTAAAAAATGGATTTTTGGCGAATGATTGTTGGGATTAAAAAGGCCAATCTAATTTTAAAATGGTTATATTAAATAAATTAAGTATTAAAAGTAGTTAAAAAAGGTTGGGTTTATGGGTCAAGATTTAAAGAATAATTACCAAACAGGAAATACAAGTATAGGTCTAAAAAAGCATGAAAACTAAATTCAGGATTCTAAAGTACCATTGGTAATTTTTCTGGAACTTTTACTATTTTTCTATTATTTTTAATAATTTTAAAAAGTAATTTTGATTATTTTTGATTTTTTACAACTTGTTTAACGTTGATAATTTTCTACTAGGTGAATAGGGCTGCGCAGGCTATGAAAATAAGAATGGAATATGAAGGAGAAGTATCTTTATCATCTGTAGTTTTTTTAGATTTTAGATTTTTATTTTAAAGGTTTTTATTGAGTCCGGAAGTTCATACAAGCTCTGTATGAATTCTGGAGATCTCTGGAGAAGCTCCAGACAAGCTCTGGGATGCTCCAGTTAGGGAAAGTAGGGAATGTAACATATTATGCATTTAATGCCTGTAGACTCTAAGTTAGACAGAGATCAGAGAAGAGGAAATTATACAACAATCAACCAAAAACACATATATATAACCATAATTAATTATTTTTTATAAAAAATTATAAAATTGTAATAGCTATAAAAATATAACATTTTTAAATAATAATTTATCAAATTCACTCATCATCATTAATATTACAGGGTACCATTTTAAATGTCACATCACCAGGGATCCAATATCAACAACTAAATCTTATAAAAATTAAAGCTTCATAAAATTATATTATTCAATCATTTATATAACTTTTCTAAATACAGCTTCACTGTTGTATTTTTCAACCTCATTATAAAGAACTCAGATTCTACATCTCATCACCATTAATAACAAATAGTTTAATGGTCATTAATTATCAAGTAGAAGTTACATCATAGATGATTTTGAACTCTATATTTACTTAAAGGGACAAGGTTTTATTCAGTTTATCCAAATCCCTTGGATTCTACTTACAGCAAGGAAACTGTAAGAGTATTTCTATATTGGTGGAGCCCAACATGGGGGTTTGAATTTTCTGGTTTTTAATGAATCTTACTTGGTATCTGAACTTTCTTAGCCTTCAAGAGGCATATTTAACAAACACTTATATTATTTTAATGGTTTAATCTTATGATTTTGTGATTTCTTCTGATATTGGATCTGGTTTTTGGCTGCTGGTGTACCTCCTAGTGAATCAGTAAAGACTGTATCTTAGGATGGTCCCAAGTTTCCTGGTGAATATTTAGAGAGATTTTAATTTAGGTATGAAACTTCTGCAGGATTGGATGGAGCTTTACATTTGGATATGGTGAAGCAGATTAGGTCTTTATGGGAGAAAAAGAGGTGAAAGAAGAGGTTATTTCTATGAATGGCCACAAAATTCAGGATTGGTAGAAGCTGAAGAAAGAGATAGAAAAAATGAGGCCAAAGATTTATTCAATGGTGGATCTTAAGGATATTTCTAGGAGATGGGAATCTAAAAGTACTTTCACCTCTCTTGGTCAGTATCATCAATTTATAGTTGAATTCCAGGTGGTTCTGGATTATTTGTTAGTTTATGAAATTTTATAACATGAAAAAAATTCAAAGTATTTTTTTTGCAATGCTATGGGGGAAAAGGTTAAGAAAGACGTTTTGATGGTGCTTATTGGTGCTAATCTGATGAAGAGTCTCCCAGATGGAGAAACTCTGATTCCTGGAATTGAGGTGCTAAATAAGGTTATTTTGGAATATCTGGATACTCATAATACTGTTAACCTGGACTCTGGAGAAGACACTTTGGTGACTCAAGAGGTAGAAGAGGTAGATTGTGTGGAGATTTTGGACTCAACTATTCCTGAAGATTTTGGTCAACCTGAAGCTAAAGTAGTTGAAGATGAAATTATTGGGGAATAAGTGGTTACAAAAGATGATAAAGTTATTATCAAATGTTGAAGAATATTTGTATTATATGGAAAATTTTAATCTGGATACTTTGGAGTTGAATTCAGAGGATTATTTTTCCCAAGTTTTTACTTTAGAAGCAGATAATGTCTGCAATGAAAAGCTGAATATGGCTAATGGATCCGGATGAGTAAAAGCAGTAAGCAATGGAGATAGAGTTATTTAAGATTAAGATGTTATTATGAGGGGAAAAGATGGCAATTTGGGTCCTCAAGAGGTGCCCAGGGTCAAGGTTGAAATAAATATAGTTCAGTTTGAAAGGCCAGTAGAGGCTAGTCAAGAGGATATGAAGTATAATGTTTTTCCTGCACTAATGGAGGGTGAAGAGACATTGATTGATGGGGTGAATGACTGGAATTCACCTAAAATTTGGAAAAAGGTGTGTTTTTTTTTGTCGTTTGCTAGTACAAATTCTGGTGAATGGTTTTGGTGAGTTTTGGAATAGGTGGAATTGCAACCAAGGGATCTCAAGAATTTAATTCCTCTTAAATGAGAATAAAATAACTTTAAATCAGCTAAATTTTCATTATCTTTTTTTGGATTTTTTTGGCTTTTTATTCCCTTCAAGATTTTTATGAAGACCCTCATTTTTTGGGGTAGTAAGGGCTGATTGCTCTAATGTTGCAATCTATCCTCAAGAAGAGAGCCCAGATTAAAATATTTCAGCCCACTTGGAGATAATTCAAGTGGATTATCAATTATTTTCTGCTGATTTTCATTGGAATGTCATTATGTGTTGAATTTTTCAATATGTTTATTATATTTATCAAATTATTCTATAAAATTTAAAAATGGTTCAAAGGGAAAAATGGAATATGTTATGTTGGATAAAAATTGGAAAGGGAACTTGGTTAATAATGGTGAAATTAGTAGTGGATTATTTTCTGGCCTACAGCATGAGGATAAACTGCATAATAAATTCCTCCAGCAAGAGTTTAAACTGCAAAATTTATTTATTAGTGATTTTATGGTGGAAGATAAAAGGGAAAAAGGTTTCGGAAGACTATGTGATAAATTAAATGAAGTAAAAAGGGGTGGTAGCGATAAAAATGAGAATTTTGAAAATAAAAATTATGTTTCAACTTACTCTATTTCTGATTCTAGTTCTGAAGCTAAAAAATTGTTATGAAAAATTTTATAATGGCAAAACAGTAATGGATCAAGAATCTCAAGTAAAAGTGGATTTTGGTGTGGAAAGATATAAAAAGTTAGCTAATAAAATTAGACCAACTAATGAATCTCTTTTGGCTGAATTAAATACGCCTTTGAGAAGACCAAATTTATCAAGAGATCCATATGATTTTCCTTTAGTCAAGAACCCGCCTGAAATTTCTGAAACTTCTAGGATCACTGTCAAGAGATTAGAGGTTGTTAACTTTGGACCTTAAAGATTGCGGTCAGGTGAAGAAAAAACAATTTTGTTGGATGTAATGGTTAAGAGGGAGAGGGCCATTAAATTTGTAGAAGAGGAGAGGGGAATTATAAAGAATTCATATGGGGAGCTCTACAAGACTCAAGTTGTTTTCCATGAACCATGGCAACAGAAACCAATTCCTATACCTGCTGCTTTGAGAGAAGATTATATCAAATTCATTAGAGAGAGAATTCAAACTGGATTATATTAAAAATCAACATTAATCTATTCAAGTCCAGTATTCTGTATTGAAAAACCCAATTGAAAGCTTAGGGTAGTTCATGATTTAAGAGAACTTGATAGGATTACAATAAAATTTGTAGGAATACCACCTATTGTGGAGGGGTTTGTAAAAATTTTTCCAGGGAGATTGTGCTTTAGTTTAGGAGGTATAATGGGGGTATATTGTGAAAGAGAGTTGCATCCGGACTCAAGACCACTTACAATTTTCGATACACCACTTTGACAATTACAACTAACAAAATTACCTCAAGGAGCAACAAATTCTGTTGCTGCTTATCAAGCAAAGATGGAGCAGATTCTACAGGATAAAATTACAAAATATTCTTGTATATTTATTGATGATGGTGTAATAAAAGGACCTTCAACAGACTATGGTAGTGAAGTGTTGAAAGAGAATCCAGGAATACAAAAATTTATTTGGGAATATGCTGTCATTTTAAAGAGGATTTTTTTTAGGATAGAAGAGGCTGGTTTAACTATTTCAGGTTCCAAATTTGCTTGTTGTATGCCAGCTTTGAAAATACTAGGTCATGTGGTATGTAGAGAGGGTATGATAATTTTAAAGAAGAAAGTAAATAAATTTCAGTCCTGGCCAAAACTCAAGAATACAACCTAAGTCAGAGGGTTTTTAGGCATGTGTGTTTATGTTAAAGTTTTTATCTAGGAATTTTCTTCATTGGCTGCCCCTTTGAGACAGTTGAATAGGAAAGATGCTGACTGGGAGTGTGATGAGAAGTGTGAGAAGGCATTTATTAAATTAAAAAAGGTAGTTGGGTAAGATATTATCTTGCATAAGTTAGATTATGGGAAAATTCCAGGCTGGTTTTATTTAGCAGTGGATTCAAGTTAAACTGCTGCAGGGGAAGTTATGTCTCAAATGGATAAAGCTAGATATATTAAATCAGGCAGGTATGAATCTGTGTTTTTTAATGAGGTGGAAACAAAATATTCTGAACCAAAATTAGAAATTTTTGGTGTGGCAAAAATCTAAAAGAAAATTCAAAATATTTTATGGGGACAAAAATTCAAATTGAAAGTTGATACTAAATCTTTGATTCAAATGATCAAGTCCCCTAGTTTACCAAATACACCCATGACTAGATGGGTAGCTTTTATTCAGAATTTTTTATTTGATTTCGTTCACAAGTCTGGAAAGACTCTTACTATGCCTTGTGGATTATCAAGAAAACCACCTACTGAAGAGGATTCTGACTCAGAGGAGTTCGATAAAGATATACCAGTAATGAAAGCCAGTACAAAAGGTGATGAAGAATTTCCTTACCTCCCCTATGAGGTTAAACTGGCTGTATTAATATCTGTGGATAGAGATGACAATTACCTCTACCAAGAGGATAAACTGGAAAATAATAAAAATATGGTAAATTTTGTGCTTGGGGAGTTTAATGATAGTGTAGATAAATTCAGTAAAAAAGATGTTGGAGATGTTGTGTATATATGATGAGGATGGTGAAATAGTGTGGGATAGTAAAAATTTGGTGAATGGTGTATATTTTGGAGTTTTAGAAAATTTGGCTAAAGAGAGTTAAAAGTTAAATATTTGGTTAAAAGGAGGTCGGAAAAAGGTGAAGATGGTGATTCTGAAAAGCGTAATAAAAGGAAAGAAAAATGAGGTTTTTAAAAGGTTGGAAGTTTCAAAGATACAAATTTCAAAAATATTTTATGATAAAAGAAAAAGTAAAGTTTTAAAGATATTGGATCATTCATGTGCAGGTGATTTAGGAGATAGGTAAGTGCCTGTGGAAATAATATTAATTTATTTTCAAGATGATGTCTGGGGACAGACTGGATTTTAGTATAGAATGGTTAAATATTTAATAACAATAAAAAGGCCAGATGATAATGATAATGATGAATGGGTGGCTATCAAAATGAAGTTACTGGTATTATATCTTTCTGGAAGAATATCAATGAGGAGGAGGTATCCAAATACTCAAGTAGTTTTTACTCAAAAGAAAGGGCAAGAATTAGTTATGAAATCACTGCTTGAAGATATTAGGAATAGAGGAGTTAGTAAAACTTATCAAAAATTTTCTTATAGATTTTGGTGGCCTGGTATGAAGCTGACTGTTAAAAAATGGGCTAAGTCATGCAAAGAGTGTCAAAGAAGAAGCTATTTAAGGCCAAAAGAGCCTGGACATGCAACCAGTGAAAAAAATCTTTTTGGTAGGGTTATTTTGGATGCTTTTCATATTAAAGAAGGGAAATATAAGTATTTCATTGTAGCCAGAGATGATTTATCTCGTTGGGTAGAAGCAGCATCTTTTATTAAATTGAATGACAGGAATGTGGTAGAATTTTTTATTAAAAATTGGGTATATAGGTATGGAGTGATGAAGTTGGTGACTGTTGATGGAGGTCCTGAATTTGGGACCAAGTTTAGAGAGGCTGTATCAAAATTTGGATCAAAGGTTAGGGCAGAAGCCCCATATTATCCCGAAGCTGAAGGAATGGTAGAAAGAAAGCATCAAGTAATTAAGGATGTTTTATTCAAAATGTGTGGATCAAGTGCTGAAAAGTGGAGGCACTATTTACCATTAGTTTTGTTTGCTGACAGAATAACTGGCAAAAGGACAACTGGATGTTCACCATATGAACTATTTGTTTCTCAGAAAGAAGTTTTAACAGTTGATTTAGAGGCTGAATCATATCTTGGAGTAGATTGGGACAAAGTCAAAAATATTGAAGAATTATTATGTGAAAGAATGGTTCAGTTAGAAGAGAAAGAAGAGACTCTAGAAAAGGCATATTCAAAAATGATTAATATTAGGATTCAGTCAGTCAGATATTGGAAAAAAAGGTTAGCTCATAGGTTACGGAATCCTTTGAAAACTGGAGATATGGTTTTGGTATAGATTAGGGGTTTGGAAAGTCAGTGGGGTAGAATCTTTTCAGAAAGGTGGAATGAAAAATAAAGAGTTAGAGAACAGGTATCTGGAGGTTCATATGCATTAAAAGAGATGAATCAAGTTGTTTTAAAGAAGAGGGTAGCTTCTGATCAAGCTAAATGGCTCTATCCTAGAGGTACCAGGTGTGCCAAAGAATAACTCCAAAATAAGGATAAACTACCCACTATTACTTAGAAGATTTCCTCCAAAAGGAGGATAAACTACTCTATTATAGATTAAAGAAGATTTACTCCACAAGAGAGTATAAAATAAAAACTTTTGCTAAAATTATCAATCATTAAATTCAAATTTTAAAAGTTTATTGGAAGAATTGTGTTGGAATGTAATTATTTTGGTAGAAGTGTTAACAGAGAAAACTTCAAAATTTAAATATTGGAAATTTTGGGGGTAATTAATAGGCTGGCTGCTCTATACACAATTACCCCACAATTTTTGTTACTATAGTTTTCCTGTCTCTAGTTGAATCCTGGCTTTGTTTTTGTTATATAGGAAGTCCACTAAGACTATAAACTGGATCAACACAATGTCAAACAATTACACTCATTTGAAGTGGGATTCAAGGATTTTTTTAATGATTTTTTTTGATTTATGAAATTATATTTTTGAATATTTTTATGTTAGAATTTTATTTTAATTTCATTTTAAAATTATTAAAATTTAATTTTTCTGAGATAATGATAACTGGTGGTCTCTAATCATTTTTACAAATTAAAGGGAGCCCACCCAGTACTCATTTCTATTTTTTGTAATTATTTTTTAAAAATTTTTGAAAAATATTTATTTCTATTTTTAATTTATTTTCTTGTGTATCCCACATCAAAGTGCACTTTTATGTGAGTATGATTGCAGGGGTATGGCTCATCAAATGGCTGGGGGGCATCTTTTAATTTTTTATTTTATTTTAATGTTTACATTTTAGGACATTTATTTTATATATGCATAATTTTTTTGATCTCAAATTAAAAAAAAAATAGTAAAATAATAATAATAAAACTAAAATAATAAAAGAAAATAATAAAATAAGTAGTATGTAGTTTTAAGATTTTATATATACATATTTTTTTTTAGTTTTTTAAAATTTTTAGCAGGAGCATGAAGAATTAAGGGAGTTCCTCTTTTAATGAAGATGGCACAGTGAAGGTTCCAGAAGAGAATTTATGAAATATTTCAATTTCTTCAAATTAAGAATGTTGTTTATGGTCCATACAAGTGGCTAATTTAAAGTGACATCTTAAAATTTACTCTCTGAAGAGTACTTCAGCTCAATATTTTGGAGGATTATTGTTATAATGGGCCAAGTTAAAATTGAAAATGGAATATAGTTGTTGAGTGACCTCATTAAATTTCACCATAGTTGAAGTGGGCTTTGGATCAGGGATAAAATTAGCGGATGTAGAATAGCAAGATCCAGAAGAATCTAGATCAGGTCATCAATAAAAAATTTAAGAGAAAGATCATAAAAGAAGAATGAATATATTAATTTCTTACTAGAGTCAACTGTTTCAATCTCAAGATTTAAAGGCAGGCTTGGTAGAAATTTTTCTTCAAGAAGGGAAGAGTATGGATTTTGAATGTTGTGATACAAAGGTGGTTTTAGGAATGTTAGGATTTCTCTTGAAGGAAAAGTGATTGGAGATCCATAAGATTTTGGACTATTTCTTTTCTTATGGTAAATTATTTGATGACTAGGAGATCTGGGTCTTTTTGATGACGAAGAAGGATGATAAGGGCTGCTAAATTTAGGTTCAGGAGAAATAGGCTCTGTAATAGGAGGTGGAGAGAAAGAAGAAGGAGAAGGAGAAACATCCAGTACTGATTTAGGAGGATTCAAAATTTCTTTTAGAGAAGTGGGAGTTTTAGGGATGACAGAAGAGAGTCTTGATTGGAGAGAAGGAGCAGAATAAAGAGAAGAAGGAGATGGACACAGAGATTAAGAGTCAGAAGGAATATTTAAATAGGCTGATAGTGTGAAAGGAGTAAGATTTTTATAGGTGGAGGATTTTGGAGAAGGAGTAGAAGTCTTGCAATGAGAGGCAAAGCTGGTAGGAGGAAGGTGGAATGAGCCATATTTGAGGCCAGAGAATTTTCTTTTCTTCTAAAAGCAGTTGAAAAAGGCCCTGTTGTAGGTAAATATTTTCTTTTTATAGGTGAAGGTCCACTCTTGATGGTTAATTAAGTAGTAATCACATGCTTGGTCACTAGAAGCAGTGAAGTTGGAAGGATTCATCTTCAAAATATGAAAATTAGGATGAAAAGAATAACCTGGATAGGAAAATAGGAAAGGGAGAGAAAGGTGGTAAAAATGGGTTCAAGGAAAGTAGTAGGCAGTTGGAATTGACACTGTTTTTGGTCCACTAAGACCTTAAACTGGAAAAAAAAATAATAAAGTGTCAATCATTGGTCCCCTATAACCTTAAACTGGCAAAATACTTTCACTTTGTCCAAAAAGACTATAGACTGGTAATCAATTAAAATTTTAGATCTTAAGGATATTATGTGGAACTGTTAATCAAGAAGGATACTAGATTCAGTAAATTTTAACTTATCACTAGTTCATCAGTATTCAAACTGGTACTCACTCATTTTGACAACTCAGTTATTAATAACAACAGTGCAACTACCTTTAGGCAATGGAGATGTCATTAAATGAAGTTATTTAAGATTAAAGAAATATGGTGATTGTAAAGGTTATGAATAGAGATTGTTAAAAGTGAAAAATATAGGTTCTAAGAATGTCTGGAAAGTTATGATTTATGATAAAAGAAGGAGTGGTATTAATGGGTTGAAAATTTATTTGAATGTTTTGATTCTGAACCATACAAGAAGGATATGATTTGGATTTAGTGGGTCTCTTTGGTAGAAAATTTAGGTGGAAGCTTGGAGGACCTTATTTCAAGAATTGAACAATAGTATTTGGCTCAGGAGCAAGTCCAATGGGAATAGAATCAAAAGTATTTGGCTCATTAAAAAGGCCTGCTATCTCATTCTGTGAAGAACAATGGAGACTGGTAGAGAGAATTCTGAAGAAATTCAAACCTTGCTCTCAGTAGTGGAATCATCACAAGGCAAATAAGTTTTATAAATTTTTATTTAAAATATATGAAAAATTTAAAGAATTAAAATCAACCAGAAAATAAGGATCATCAGCACTAAAGTATAAAAGAATCAAATTATTTAAAATTTTAAAAGAAGAGAAAACAGTCAAAATAAATAATCTTTTGAAATCTTTCAACATCATCATCAAAACTTAACATTTTTTATTTATTTTCTTCATTAAAGCTTCAGTATTATTAGCAGGAGTTTCCTGAAAATAATTTAAAAATTTATTCTTCATATCATCACAAATGTCAAGAAAGAGATACCTATGAAATTTAGGATAATGATTAATGTAATCATTTTTCACCTGGCCAATTTCATCTGTATTGGTGATTTAAGCAGCTTAGGAGTGGGAAGAGAATGTAGTTGGATTTAGAATTAGTAGGAGATTTATTAAATCAAAATTAAAAGCTAACTTTTGGAGCCAGTAAATAATGATTCAGAAAAACTAAAAGGAGAAACTGGCATAGAAGGATTGGGATCTTGAAGTAGAGGAGAAAGCTCAGGATTAAGATTTTTAGAAGAAGACGCTGTTTTGGCCTTTATATTACAAAAGAAACTTGGAATTTTTTATAATCTATTTTTGGAAATTGTAGGATCAGGAAGAGCAGATGGTCAAGTATAGAAATTAGTTCTGGAAGGTATAATTGGGCAATTACACTTGCTTTTCTTAAGCCTGAAAAGATTGCAGGAAGTTCTTCCAGGAAGACCAGGGTTAGAAATCAAACAAGGAACCTGGTATTTGGCACAAAGTTCACATGGGACAGTGAGGTCTTTTGATGAAATATTGACAATGATATTGATGTCAAAATAGAAGTTGTAATTTTTCATTACTTGTTAAGGTAAATAATTGAAGAGGATGTACAGAGGATGAATATTTGTTCAATCAATTATGCAAACTTAAAGGATGGGGAAATTCTTCATTGGAGGGAGGATGTTTTAGTCTAAAGTTTACTATGGCACCTAAGTTTATTATAAAATTGATTTTTGGGGAATTATTGTTGGGATTGGAAAGGCCAATCTAATTTAAAAATGGTTATATTAAATAAAATAAGTATTAAAAGTGGTTTAAAAGAGTTGATTTTATGAGTCAAGATTTAAAGAATAATTACCAAACAGGAAATACAAGTATAGGTCTAAAAGTGAATGTAAATTAGATTCAGGAGTCTCAAGAGTTTTTGGGAATTTTTCTGGAATTTTTACTGTTTTTCTATTATTTTTAATAATTATATAAAGTATTTTAAGGGCTCTAATTGAGTCCAGAAGTGCGTACCAGCTCCATACAAACTCTGGAGATCTCCAGACAAGCTCTGGAATTCTCCAGTTAGGGAAAGTAGGACACATGACATACTATGTATATAAAGCCTGTAGACTTAAAATTAGACAGAGATCAGATCAGACAACATCATACATCCAACACAAAACCATGCATATATATAACAATAATTAATTATTTTTATAACAAATTATAAAATTGAAATACTGTTATAAATATAACACTTTGAAACAACAATTTAATAAATTCACTTGTCATCATTAATACTAATTTATAGGTTTAAATTTTAAAGGTCTCATCACCAGGGATCTGACATTAACAACTAAATCTTATAAAAATATATTAGTCAATCATTTCTATAACTTTTATAAATACAGCTTTACTGTTGTGTTTTTCAACCTCATTATAAAAAAATCAGATTCTACATCTCAACACCTTTAATAACAAATAGTTTATTTGTAATTAATTATCAAGTAGAAGTTATAGCTTAGATGACTGTGAGCTCTTTATTTACTTAAAAGGACAGGTTTTTTGTCAGCCAGGCTACTAGACTTACCCGGTAAAATAATTAATTATTTTACTGAGTTGAAGCCACGCCTTTCTTCTTAATAATAATTATTTATTTATTTACCTAAGTAGTACTTACAATTAACTAAGTTAAGTACAATAAGTAGTATAAATAAATAATATAAATAAAATGTCCCTTACAATTTTTACTCCCTAACACCGTACTCAAAAGTATATGTCAAAGGGAATAAAATTAACAATAAATTTATAATATAAAAACTTTAAAACAATTATATTACCTCAGTGAGAGATCTGTAATCCTGTGAAAGTAATATAATTGATTATTTATTGTGTAATAATTGTGACAGTTCAAGGAATTCAAACTTTGTTGCTAATAAATTTGATGCCCTTGTTGACGTACTAATTTATTACTTTCTTATGTCATTTATGTACTCCTTTTTCTTGTCATTCTTTTCTCTCACACTCACAGTAGACGGTGTAAATTCCTTATATTTTATTCTCTCATATTTTGCCTATAAAAGGCCTCTGATTTTGTGCTTTTCAATCCATTCTTTATCACCTTACTTTTATTACAACGTATTACAATACAAAAACTTATATTTTATATTTTATCACATTAGTATTTACAATAGCGTAATTCCAATCAATAGTCTATAACAATATTAAAAATCTACCTCATTTATTTGAGTAATAAATCACTTAGATTAAGAAATACGTACAAGTCTTTGAGGGTCCATTTAAAACCTTTAAAATCCTTGAAAAACTCCGTACCAAATCTTCTAGACCAAAAGCGTACCTTGACAATTGAGGGCTTTTCCAAATTATCGATGGCGCAACAATATTTGAGGTGTAATTGAGTGGATCATCGGTGTGGGAGTACTTGTAAAGGACGAGAGATTAAGAAAACAACAAACATCATACGTCACATGACAAACATTTTTTCTGCGAACGGGAATCGAACCACACTCCAAAAATTAAGTTCATATACTGACTAAACGTCGTATATATTGTGGTAATTATTGATATTACTATTTGTGGGTTACTCTTCACTCTTCATTTGCTACATATTTCCTTTTACTCAGCACTCTGTAAGTGGCATTAATTTGCTCATTTTACAGGGGAAAGTGCCTGGTAATTGGAATTTATTTTTATTATTATATATTTCTTTTATTTTTCCTGGTTGACCATAATAGAACAATAAGTGTTCTTAGTCCCAGAGGTAATAAAATAATTATATTTTAATATTAATTATTATAATCTTTTCAGTTGACATTTGTACTGATTAATCTAATTGTTCCAGTTGACAAATTGTCCTGACAATAATATTTTTTAATTAATATATAATTAATATTTAATTACTTCAGTTGACTTTGAGTGCTGGTAATTCAATAAATATTTTAATTAATAAAACTCATATTTAATTATTTCAGTTGACATAAAGTCCTGGTAATTAAGTGATCAAGCTTAATAAAATTTTAAAATAAAAATTTATATTTAAATACTTCAGTTGACATTGAGTCCTGGTAGTTAAGTTATCAGTTTAATAAAATTTTGTTAAATTATTAAAGTTTCATATTTGATTACTTCAGTTGACAATAAGTCCTGGTAATAAATTAGTTGATTTAAATCCTGAAAATAATTAATTAAAAATTATTAATCAAAATTCTAATCTATTTCTACAGTTGATTATATTATAATCCTGGTTTTAAATTTTTTTTTTATTAATAAATTAATTTTATTTAAGTTGATTTTTATCCTGAAAAAAGATTTTTTTTTATTATTTATTTTATTTTTTTTTAAATAAAAAAAATCAAAAATAAAGACTAATTAATCTTATTGTCTCTTTTCTTCATCTCAGTAAAATCTTAAAATGACTGACCAAAGTGGTTCTGCTGCACGTGAAGAAGAACTAGACTTAATTGATTATGATGAGCCTACTTCTGTAAGTTCTCCTTTAACAAGAAGAATTTTTAAAACTAATAAATCCTTGCCCCAAACAGGATGTAGAGATGGAAGAAGTAGAAATCCTAGTGGACACAACTCAGGATCAGAAGCCTATGATAAACCCACCAGAAGAGTTTCCAAAAGGCTTCAGGATAAAAAAGATGCCATTGTCTCAGCAGGTAAAGAATCTGTCAACTCACATAAAGGAGTTAAGGACAGAAAGCTTGAGACTAAAGGTAAGGGTAGATGCTTTGGAAGAAAAGGTGAGAAGAACAGATACCTTTCTCCAAGAGAAGAAGAAACCTCTTCCTCCCAGGGATCAACAACAATTGGCTCCCCAGTCCCAAGAGAAGGTGGAAGTGTCCAAGTGGCAGTGGGACTACCTGTCTCAAAATCAGCATCAGTTACCTCAGGCAGGTCCATCAAGGCCCACCCAGGTCAACCCCACTCCTCCCCACCCTTATCAAGGAGGCAAAAGAAGAAGAAAGCCCAATATGGTGATACCCAGAAAACCCTGGTACATCCCTCTATTGATTCTCAAGTGCCTTTTCTTGTGGCTGATTCTGTTCTTTCAGGTAAATCTGAGAGGGAAGAAGACACCTTGAGACCAATAGAGGCTGGGAGAAGTAGTGTCACGCGCCACGTGACACTCGAGGCGAAATTAACTCAATAAATCAATAATATCGAGTCCTACATCTATACTCGAAGCGCAGAAAGCAATTCTCCATAGCGACTGCGATTTTTCCTTTGTGTACTTACTATTTAACTGCGCTAGCCTAAACTCTAAATCTAAATTAGTCAATCTCCCAATAGGGTACCTTAGTCCTTTTCAATAAGCGACACACAGCGCTAGGATCAACGAAATAGTACAGTAGTAGTTTTTTCATTAAAGTTTTGTTAATTAATTAAAAAGGGGTATATTGAGCATGGACGGATATTTAGTGAAGAGGGTCTAAGTGTATGTTAGTAATGTTCAATGGAATGGGAATACTGCGATGGAAGGGAGGTCAATGCGAGGAGGAACAAAGGATATAAAAGGAGTTGGGTATTTGGTTCGATATTCCTTAGAATTAAATTATAATATCGTATTTACATTAATAGTGGAAAAACCTTAAAAGTTAAAACATTGTTATTGTATCTTTCTTTACCTTCTCAATATTCATTTCTAAATCCTAAATCTTTGACTATTGAGTTTCCAACCCTTCGTGAGATTTTAAGAATTATTATTACCTTGGAACTAGTTTATAATTCTTCTCGAACAAACCTCGAACCTATAGCTATTACTTCGAGTGACCTTCGAATAATTTCCTCAAATCATTCCTCTGTGCTTCGAAGAAGTTTCTAAATCCCTCATCTCACTTTCAGGAACATCCTCGACCTTGTGCGTAGGTCGTCCGGTGACAAGTAGACAGATATCTCATGTATCTAATCCATTACTTTTAATTGCTACCTCAATGATAAACCCTGACATGGCTTTAATTGATGAAACTCTTGACCCTGAGTTCTATGAGAGTCTGGAAAGTTACTCAGTTTCCTTATTGAGAAACACTCCAGATGTAGCAAGAATTAATGATGAGCACTTGAGAGATATTATTGCCAAGCAAAATCATATATTGAACAATATGCAATTGACTCAGAGATATAATAGTTTGTTAACTGATCAGGGTTATCAAGCATTAAGAAGTGAATCACAGAGAGTCTCAGATGAATTGTCTCATTACAAAGCAACCCATGAAAAGAAAGTTGCTTTATGGCAAAATATAAAAAATGATTTGGCTAAACTAAAAGATACTGTATCTGCCTGTTGCCAGGAGGTGGAGATAGATAAGATAAATCTGAAAATATTGAATGACCATTTGTCATCTTTTCAAAATAAAAATAAGTTATCTTTTGCAACTATCAATGAGAGTTTATCTAGTCTTCCAAGAATGAAAACAAGACTAACAACCATTGAAGAAAAATTGAACTCATTGTTAAATGACCAGAAATATTCTGACATTTCTGTGAAGGAACATATAGTGCAGGATGCTCAAATAGTACCTGTGGCTAGTTCATCTAAAGTAAAAATAGCTCCAGAAATACCTGTTGATAACACTGAGTTTCCATCAAAGACTGATGATCCACCTGGATCTGTAACAGAAGGATTAAACAATGAGATTTCAGCCCAATTAGAGAAATTAAAGCTGCTTCTTACTCAGAAACAAGCTAGTACTAAGGAGACTCCTTAAAATCAAAAGAATTGGCCAAAACTTGACCAACATCCTACATTTGATGGTGATTCCTCCTCTGATTGGCAACAATTTATTTGCAGAATTGATAACTTAAAAAATTCTTACAAACTCCCAGATGAGGAAATTGTGTCCAACTTAATTTCTTTGTTCACTAATGTTGCCCTGATGTGGTATGAATCTGTTCTCCTGGATGGGAATGACTACTCATGGGAGGCTTGGAAGAAATTAATTAAAGCACAATTTGGGTGGCTCCAAGTTCACAATGGCTCAACAAAGGCAGTATGAGGAAACTAGATATAGCTCTTCTACTGATAAACCTATTGAGTTTTTAATGAAACTTATAAAAATCTTTAGGGCAATGGACCCAAATATGGAGTTTGATTTATGGAAGGACAGGATCCTTTATAAATTACCAATGTCTTTGAGAGACTTGATAGTGGCTAGGAATGAGTTCTCCAAAGAGCCCTCTTCTTTCATTAATACTTGCAATGAGATACTTCTAAACAATAAGTATGATGCCAGAAGATTCATTCCTAGGACCCCTTTGTAGAAACCCTCCACTTACCAACAGAAACCTCTGGAAAAGGTTGGTAAACCTTCTGCCCCTGTTTCACCAAAGAAGTATGCAACAAACACTTGCTTCAAGTGCAACAAGCCAAGGCAGAAAGGCCATTTTTGTGACAAGAAGATTAATCTTGTAGAACAAGCAGAGGAGCATGCTGATGACACAGTGGCACTGGATGATACATCAAGTGATTGTGCCAGCAATATTTCATATGAATCTCAACAAGAAATCTTGACTCTGGAAGAGGATATTCATTATTTAAATACTATTGATATTAATAATAATAATGCTTTGTCTACAGTTGAGGATGCTGAGTACATAAAGAACATTGAGGATAACTAAATTTTTATTGCCCCTCTCAAGGCACCAGTCTTGATTAATGGAACCAGCATTGAAGCTGTTCTGGATTCTGGAGCTGGAGGAAGTGTAGTTTCTGAAAGAGAACTTGCTTCAGTGGATCAAGACTAAAAATCAAAAATGATGCCTATCATTTCTGAAAATTGGAGAGGTTATGGCTCTATTTTGTCCCCCATTGGTAAATACAAAGCCACAGTGTTTTTTAAATATAAACATGGATTTGTAAGAGCTATTTGTGATTTTGTTGTCATGAAAAATGATAACTTGAGCAATTGGTTTATTGTAGGAAATGATATTTTAACCAAGTATGGCATAAAATTGGATCCTTCAAACCAATGTTTCACAATGGGGATGAATGGGAAGAGAAAATTTAAGATTTCCTCCCCTAAAAAATTATTGAAACCAGAATTGAACACATGTAATTCTGTGGTTCAATACAAAGGAAGATCTACAAAAAAAATGAATGCCCTTATGTCGGAAATTAACAATGCTTCTTTCGGAGAACAACTTTCTGGTGAGGATAAAGATTCCATCATTAACTTGATAAAGTCTTTTCCTATGGCTTTTTCTCATGGATCACATGAACTGGGATTAGTTAAAGAGGAAATGAAACTTTCATTGTCTTTCCCATTAACTGATATACCACCTAGTTTAAAGAAGAAGCCTTATCCTGCTTCTCCCACAAAGAGAAAAGATATCGAGGACAATATCTCTACCCTTTTAAAAATGAATATTATTGAAAAGGTAGTTGAAACACCTAAACATTGTGTTATCTCACCTGTCCTAATTTCTTATGAGAAAGATAAAGCCAGGTTATGTTGTGATTATAGAGCACTAAATACTTATACTATTGATGATATCTACCCTTTACCTAGAATTAGCTCTATACATGCAACCTTACAGGGTGCTAAATATATCAGCTGTTTGGATGGTAACAAAGAATATCACCAGGTACCTGTTGAGAAAAATTCTCAGAACTTTCTGATTATTGCCACTCATATGGGTATTTATAAGTATATTAGGATGCCATTTGGCCCTAAAAATGCCCCTTCAGTTTTCCAAAAAGTCATGGATAACACATTCCATCAAGAGATAATTGAAGGATGGCTGATGGTTTATATTGATGATATCATTATATTCTCAAAAACATTTGAGGACCATCTTAAACACTTGTGTAAAGTATTCCAGAAAATGGATGAAATAAATATGACACTTGCTTTGAAGAAATGTAAATTTGGTTTCCATTCTTTAAAAGTTCTTGGTCATGTTGTTTCAGGCTTACAGATATGTGTTGACCAGAACAAAGTGGCAGCCATACAACAGGTGAAAGCTCCTACAACAGTGAGAGAGCTCCAAAGTTTTTTGGGAATGTGTGGATACTATAGACAGTATATTAAAAATTACCAGGTCATAGCTTTACCCCTTACCCAATTAACTAGAAAGGATGTTGCTTTTGTCTGGAATAGTGAAAGACAAAGAGCCTTTGACACTATGAAACACTGTTTGATGTCAGCACCAATTCTTGCTTTACCTGAATTTAATCAACCATTTGTTTTGTACACTGATGCCAGTTTCATTGGTCTTGGTGCTGCCCTCCATCAAAAACAAGTGATAAATGATAAAGTTTCAGAAGTAGTAATTTGTTATATTTCAAGAACCTTGAGAAATAGTGAATTGAAATATGGTGCTACTTAATTAGAATGTTTAGCTGTAGTGTGGGCTCTAAAGAGCTTCATTATTACCTAGATGACCAGAAATTTGAACTTGTCACTGACTGCAGTGCAGTTAAATCCCTTTTAAACTTGAAAAAACCCAACAGACATATGTTCAGATGGCAGTTGGCTGTTCAAGAATACAGAGGAAGAATGACAATTATTCATAGGGCTGGTATTGTTCACTCAAATGTGGATATGTTATCTAGGTTACCTTTACCAAATGATGACTCTAATCCTGCGTATGATCCTGAGGATGAAATTATTCATATACATGGGATATATGTGGTTGATATGGAGGAAGAGCTATTACAACTTATTCTGGATTCATATGATAAAGACACTGACTTGAAAAAGTTATGCACCATATTAAATGATCCAAAGAATGCTTCATTACAAGCATTAATTAAAACCCTTCCACCAAAGTACCAAAAAGTTTTGGAAAAGGGAAAATTTTCAATTGATGAAGGATATCTATATTATAGAAGAAAGTTGAGTAATGTTATTGTTATTCCTCCTTCTATGAAAAAATTCATCTTGAAAATTTGTCATGATGACATATTAGCTGGACATTTTGATCTTGACAAAACAATGATCAGAATTAAGAACACTGCTTGGTGGGCTAATATGTCTGAAGACACAAAATTATATGTTGAATCTTGTGATTCTTGCCAAAAATCAAAAATATTAACTGGTAAAAGAGCAGGATTAATGCAACATATTGAACCTCCTGATGCTCCATGGCAAATAATAAACATGGATTTTGTAACAGGATTTCCTATTGCTGGTAAAAGACAGTTATAACTCTTGTTGGGTTATTGTGGACAGATTCACAAAAATGTGTAAATTTATCCCTACTCACAAGGATGTTTCCACTAAAGAATTAGCTTTCTTATGGTGGTCTCATATGTTTAATACTGCTGGCTTTCCTAAAGCCATAATCTCTGACAGAGACCCTAAATTTACTTCTGAATTTTGGATGTCTCTGATGGATGTTTGTGGTTGTGATCTGAAACTTTCTACTGCCCATCACCCTCAAACTGATGGTTTAGCTGAAAGAATGATTCAGACTTTAGAGGACATGATAAGAAGATATTGTGCCTTTGGCCTTGAGTATAAAGATAATGACAGATTCACTCATGATTGGGTTACCTTGCTTCCTGGGTTAGAATTCGCTTATAATAGCACTGTTCATTCTGTTACTCAAAGAAAGCCTTTTGAGCTCTGGCTTGGATATGTTCCAAATACTCCTGCCTAAATTCTCAATAACAAAATACTTAAACTGGATATACATCCTGGTGTAAAATCTTTTCTTCAAATGCAACAACTATGTAGAAATCATGCTCAAAAATGTATTGAAAAATCATTTGAATACAAGAAGAAAAGATGGGACAAATCCCATAAAGAATACACTTTTAAAAAGGGTGATGAAATGTTGATTTCTACAGTCCACTTCAACCTACAAGGTAATAACAAATTGAAAGATCCATTTGTTGGTCCATTTGTTGTCAGAAGAATGATTGGAGATAATGCAGTTGAGGTTATTCTGTATTCTCCATATGACAGAAAACATCCTGTTTTTCCAAAATCTCTTTTGAAAACTTACACATCCAATAGTGATTTATTTCCAAGAAGGAGGGAAAGACCAAAGAAAACCCCAAATGAAATCACTGAAACAGCAGAAATTGAAAAAATTCTAAATGACAGAACAGTCACTGCTAAAAAAGGTACAGAATACTTATTGAGATTCAAGAATAAATTATCTGAATATGATTCTTGGATACCTGGGAAGGAGATATCTAACCTTCCTACTCTACTAAAAAAGTATAAAAAGAAAAAATCATAGCATTTTTTTTATTGTTTTTTTTAGAGTGAGGGAGTGTCAGCCAGGCTACTAGACTTACCCGGTAAAATAATTAATTATTTTACTGAGTTGAAGCCACGCCTTTCTTCTTAATAATAATTATTTATTTATTTACCTAAGTAGTACTTACAATTAACTAAGTTAAGTACAAAAAGTAGTATAAATAAATAATATAAATAAAATGTCCCTTACAATTTTTACTCCCTAACACCGTACTCAAAAGTATATGTCAAAGGGAATAAAATTAACAATAAATTTATAATATAAAAACTTTAAAACAATTATATTACCTCAGTGAGAGATCTGTAATCCTGTGAAAGTAATATAATTGATTATTTATTGTGTAATAATTGTGACAGTTCAAGGAATTCAAACTTTGTTGCTAATAAATTTGATGCTCTTGTTGACATACTAATTTATTACTTTCTTATGTCATTTATGTACTCCTTTTTCTTGTCATTCTTTTCTCTCACACTCACAGTAGACGGTGTAAATTCCTTATATTTTATTCTCTCATATTTTTCCTATAAAAGGCCTCTGATTTTGTGCTTTTCAATCCATTCTTTATCACCTTACTTTTATTCCAACATATTACAATACAAAAACTTATATTTTATATTTTATCACATTAGTATTTACAATAGCGTAATTCTAATCAATATTCTATAACAATATTAAAAATCTACCTCTTTTATTTGAGTAATAAATCACTTAGATTAAGAAATACGTACAAGTCTTTGAGGGTCCATTTAAAACCTTTAAAATCCTTGAAAAACTCCTTACCAAATCTTCTAGACCAAAAGCGTACCTTGACATTTTTCTATAGTTTATCCAACTCCCTTGAATTCTGCTTACAGAAAGGCAACTGTAAGAGTCTTTCTACAGAGGTGATGTCAAGAAAAGCTCTGGGATGCTTGGGCTGGGGAAAACAGTGCACATGAAATATTATGCATATAATGCCTGTAGACACAAAATTAGAAAGATGAATAATGGAACACAAAATCATCTTGATATCATACAATGAAATTTTTTATTGATTTAAATAAAAAATTATAAAAATGTAATACCCTCATAAATATAACACTTTCATATAAAATATAATAAAACTCATTCATAATCACATTTAATAACTTTTATGGTACCATTTTCAAGGTCTCATAACCAGGGACATGATTTTAACAATAAATCACATAAAAATATTTTATTCAATCATTGAAATTATTTTTCTAAATACAGCTTCACTATTGTGTTTCTTACCCTCATTATTATAAAGAACAATGATTCTACATCTCAAAACCCTTAATAACAAATATTTTTAATGTCATTTAATATCAAGTAGAAGATTTAGATTGGTTAATTGTGAATTCTATATTTACTTAAAGGGACAAGGTTTTCTTTGGTTTATCCAACTTCCTTAGATTCTGCTTAAAGCAAGGTGACTGTAAGAGTCTTATAAACATTGGTGGCACCCAAAGTGGCGTAAAAATTCTCTAGCTTTTTATTGATCTTACTTGGAATCTGGAATTTCTTAGTCTGAAAGAGGCTTATTAAACAAACACTTATCTTATTTTAACGGTTTTATCTTATAATTTTGAGATGCCTTCTGCTGCTGGATCTAGTATTTCTCTTCCTGTTAATACTTTTCAGGATTGTATCTTGAGATGGACCCAAGGTTAATGGGGAGGAAGTTAAATGGTTTTTAAATTGATATGAATCTGCTGCTGCTGTTTATGGGGCTTTACATTTGAACATTGTGAAGTAGATTAGGTTCTTTATTGTGGATAGAGAGGTAGAAATGGAGTTCATTGCTATGGACAGTTATAAAATATAGGATTAATTGAAATTGTCAAAGAAGATGGTTGATAGATGGTGATTCAGGTATACTATAGTAGACCTAAACAAGATTTCCAGTGATTGGAAAGCAAAGGATGGTATTTCAGATATGGTGGAATTAAAAAAGTGTTGTAGGCAGTTTGATGAAGTGGTAGAATATTTGATTCTGGTGGAGGAGATAGGCCATGAAAATCAGGCAAAGGATTTCTTTTGGTAATCATTTAGCAGGAAAGTTGGAATGGATGTGTTGAAAAAGCTTTCTAAAAAAACTTGATGAAGAATTTACCAAATGGAGAAAAGAAACTGCCAGCACTGGAGGTCATCAATTAAATTTTCAGGCTTATTTAAAACTTATGGAATTGGACAAATATCAAGAGTCCTGTACTCAATACGTTAGAAGCCTTGACCAAAAATGAAGATATTATGGTCAAGGCTTGGGAGAAAAAGACACTCAATTGGATCAGCCAGTTACTAAGGCTGAGGGAGATGTTGAAAAGTAAATGGTGGATCATTTAGCTGACTTAACTAAGCAGCTCAGAATATTTATTTAAGAAACTCAGACTGTGGCTTCATCTACTAATTCTTCTTTTTATAAATCATGGGTTTATAAGAGGAAATATTATGAAAATAATGGAAATGGAAACTGGTTTAATGGTAATGGAAATAGAAATTGAGGTAGTAATGTTAATGTTAATGGTGGAAATGGTTATAAAGGTGTTTATGGAAAACCTAGGGTACACTTCTATTGTACTAGGAGGGGTCACAAAGCAGCAGATTGTTATTTTTTGGACAGGAACTTTCAGGCTGGCAGTGTCAGCCAGGCTGTACCAGGAGTCCAGTATAATGTTACAATATTTTATTCAACTTCAGAATGGGAATTTTTTTTACTTTATTTTTGTATTTAAATTAATATTATATGGAGAAATAAAATTACATAACTAAATTATGTTAAATTAAAATATGAGTTATATACATTTTATTACTATATAAATTTTAAATACAATGAAATAAATAAATAATAAATTAAATTCTATAAAATATAAGTGCTTTTTAATGTATTTTATATTTAAAAATGATTAATTAATATAATAGGGGGTGTCAGTTCTGGCAAAATGGCACTTAACTTAAGTGCAGATTTCAAACCAAATCAGCACTTACTAATGAGCACTTAAATTTTGCAAACTAGTCACTTGTTTCAAAAATGGGTGTCATTTCTGACCTCAAACCAGACCTTTTCTTTCTCACCTACTTCTCAACACATATTCCCCTTGTTAGTTTGTGCTTCATAGATCCTGTTCTCACTATTTGTTTCACAATTGAAAAATTGTTATCTGACCAATGGTAAGTTTTTTTTACTTCTTTTTTTTCAGTATTTTTTCTTTTTTTCTTTTTCTTCTTGATCATATAGGTATGTTTTTTGTTTTAATTTTGGTAAAGCTTTCCACCTCTCCCCCCTTTCCCTCTAACTCTCACACAAACAATCACACCACCACCACCACCACCTCTCTCACTAATACTGCCACCTTCTCACTCACTACCACTACCACCACCACCACCTCCACCTTCTCGCTCAATACCACTACCACCACTACCACCTCCTTTCTCACTAGCACAACCAACTTCTTGCACACTACCACTACCACCACCTCTACCTCATTTCTCACTACCACTGCCACCACCTTGCTCATTACCACCACCATCACCACCTTGCTCACCCCCTCAACCACCTCACCCACCACCACAACCAGCTTGCTCACCACTACAATCACCTTGATCACCACCAAATAAAGCATTAAGAAAAAGAGAAATGACAATTTCACTATACAAAAGTGGAAAAACGTGCACTAGCATAATTAAAAATCTTAAAACTTTAATAATGTTCTTATAATTAGGAAAATGGCTGTACATGCACTAAAATTGTATCTATGTGAGAACAAAAGAACTTCAGAAGTTTGAGATACTTCTAAAATCCTCTTTTTTGAAATTTGAAATACACTAAAATATTTGAGACATGAGCAAGGAACTTTAGTGACTTTCTCATTAGTGTTTTTATCAGTTTGTGCTAGTATCTAAGTATAATTTAATAGTAAATATTAATGGTACAAATATTTATTTATAAATTGTTTAGTGATTAAACCTCAGAGGAAGACTAATAAAATAGTTATTCTCAATATAAACTAACAATACTTGGATTTTATGCGTGCTAGTGGTGGAAAAAAGATCAATAAAATATAGTTATAGCTTATATAAAGATATTATCAATTTATAAATGCTTTAAAATATATTTCTATATGATAATAATTGTGTTTTAGTGATTATTTAGTGTTTAGTAGGTAAGTGATGTCCAATAAGCCGTCAAATCCTCCCTAACTTATACCAAAATCCACTGGAGTGCACAGACCTTCAATCCAGATGATGTCACTGCTATCCCCAGCAATTACAGCACTGTGAGGGCCCATCACCTCCCCATGGCCTCCACTTCAAGCAGTTTCAACACCCAGACCTCCAGTAAGGACCCTCCATCACAATTAATGAAACCACAGAACCATACCATAAATAGAATAAACAGATAAAAGCAGATACCATAAAGAAACAGGTAAAATAACTCATCCAAAGAGTATATAATGAAACCCAAAGTAAATAAAGGAACCAAATTAAATTTCCAAGCCCCCAATAACATCCCCAAGCATACATATTAACCCAGTAATCATATCCCAACCCATAAATCCGTGAAAATCCATCCAAGGAAGTGGATTAAGTTGTCCAAACTGGATATATGCGCCTGAGATAGGTTTATATGCTTGTGTAGGGTTTGTGAGTCCACTGAATACATCCATATGACCTAAAATAAGCAGAAAATTAAAGGTACATAGGCTATTAAGAGGTTGAAACCCACTTATAGACCTAAACATACATAATATAACTACATATTTCACCGAATATGAGGTTTATGTATATATATAAGCTTATGTTTGTCTATAATTGCATAATATCACTTTAGATAAGTATATTATGACTCCATTAACACCTTAATAAGTATTATTAGGCTATGGATAAGCTATTTAAACTACTATAAGTCATATAATGGTGTAATAATTATATATATATGTATTATAACCATATATATAAGTATAATAACCTTATTTTTAAGTAATAAGCTTAATGTAATTAAGGCTGTCTTATTTTAAACATAAGAATTACTCAGTCCTGGAGATATCTAGGCTGACAGTTTTTTACATATTTATGGGGAGGTGAATCTATTGCAGATGATAATGGACCAGGTCTGGAGCAAGATTTCTTTCTGGAATAGCAGGCATCACAAGCAGTTCTGTATGGATGAATTGGTGGTGTTATGGTACAGATGAGGTTAGGGTAAATAAAGTATTAACAGGGACCCATTTCAGAGATTTATTTTGAAAAATGTGTGAACATAGTGGTTCTGGTGAAGGAAAATGTGGAAATTCTCAATTGGAGGGAAGATGTGGTCTTCCAACATTGAGAGAGGACTTTGTTGGGCTGTTTGGTGCTGTTTTGGTATGTCTTAATTGACATTGGTTGAATAATTGGGTGTTTTTAAGTGTTTATTTAGTGAATATTGGGACTATGGGTATGTGGGTACTATCACCGGATAGCCCTGGTTTTTCTCTATATTTTATGTCTTGTTGGCATTTTTCATATTCCAAGTTTTAAGGGGTCATTTACCCATTTTCCATTTTTAAAAGATAGCTGTTTAATTTTTTTTTTTGTGTTTTACAGGCTAAACTTAAGTCTTAGGGTTAAGTGCTTAGTACCATTAAGTAGAGCTAATTTGGCTCTATATTTTATGTCACAATGTTGTCATAGCCAAATTTTGTGTTTTAAGGGTTTTAGTAGTTTTGGTGGATTTTTCTAAGTATTTTGGGCTTTATTAGATGTTTTTAGTGGTTCTTTGGCTTCAGGGAGGTGTGCCTGCCTTGGTCAGAGAAGGCTGAGGAGCATTTCTAGAAGGTTTTTATTCAATTTGGCTGTCAAAGACGCCAAATTAGTTGGTGTGCATGGATTTTAGATAGGTGGTCTGTGTTTACATACTGAATAAGACATTTTGGGGAAACTTTAATTATCATACAACCATCTGGTAGTTATATCATTGTTTCTCACTCATTTTTCACTATTTTTTGGTGAAAATTGGCTGTGTTTGTTGCAAGGTTAGTTCTTCATTTAATTAAACTTTTCTAACTGATTTCTCTGTTGTAGCTTTGCAATCTACATCAAGTATTTTTCGCTGTGTTTGTGCGAAAAGTGCTGTGCGTCTTTTGTGGATTTCTCTGAATTTCAGGTTTTCTGGTTCTTTGGTCCTCAGTAGTCTGCTATTGGCTACTTTCTTGAATGGTAGAGTAGTAAGGAGTTGTTTGGATGGGGTAACTTTAACAGTCTCTTATTCGCTGTAGCAAATTAATCTCACCTAGTTCTTCTCAAAGGGACAGCGGATTTTCCCTCCAGTTTTTCTCAAACTCACTTGTTCAAGGCTTATAGCTAGTACTATAGGATTGTCTACATTTCTGGCTCCCAACATGGGGTGAGGAATTTTTAGCTTTGGGAATCTCTGTTACTTTTGAACTCTCTGCTTTTGTGGACTCTTTGTGGATTTCAGATTTTTGGTGCTGCATCTATCTGTGTTTGGTCTAGGGGGTTTTCTCTCTAGTTGAATTTGGTCCCTCCTAGGTCTCTGAAGGCTATTGAGGAGACTTTGGCTGTCTGTGGTGGAAAGTTGTGGAGTTGTAATTGGAAATAGTTAGGATCGTCTGGATCAAGTCATGAAAAGGCCAAATTTGCTTTGGAGATGAGGAAAGGTTATTTTTGGAGATCTTTGAAGATGCTGCTGGTGAAGATGGGGCTTCTTATTTGGATAGGGTGAAGTAGGTGATTTTTTTCATTGATTATAGAGGGGTGGTGAAGGAAGTTCTTAGGATAGAGGGATATAGGATTCAGGATTGGAAAATGTTAAAGATGGAAATTATCAGGAGGTTGCCAACTGTGTTTTAAATGGATTATCTTTATGGAATTGATAGGAAATGGGAAATGGATGTTGGTGTAACTTCTCTGGGTCAGTATAGTAAATTTATGGAGGAATGTGAAGAGGTTGGGGATTATCTAAATTATAATGGTATATCCTCTAATGAAATGAAGGCAAAGAGTTTATATTGGAGTGCCATGGGTCTGCAGGTCAAAAAGGAGGCTCAGGAATTTCTGTTAAAGGCTGGGCTGATGAAGACACTTCTAAATGGAGAAAGTAGGATTCCTGCTATAGGTGTTTTTAAGAATTCTATTCTTAGGCATCTGGAAAACCTTGTTTTTAAAGAGGTGGAACTTGAAAATGAAAATTTAATGGATGTAAAGGTTCAGGAAGAAGTGGCAGAAAATTCAGCTACAGTGGAAATTTTGGAATCAACCACTTTGGGAGATGATGATGATTGTGATGTTTCAGAAATTTTTATTTTTTTAACATATGATGTCAATGGATCTCAAGAATGTGATTCATTTGATGTTTTGGATATGTACACACTGGATGATCAGTGTCAGTGTATCTAGTATTTACGTATAATTTAATAGTATTTATTAATGGTCCTACTACTTTTTAATAAATGATTCAGTGATTAAACCTCAGGGGAAGACTAATAAAATAGTTATACTCAAATAAAACTCACAATACTTGGATTTAAATGTGTGCTAGTTATGGAAAATAGATGAATATAATATACTTATAGCTTATTTAAAGATAATTTCAATTTGTAAAGGCTTTATAATATATTTCTAAATGATAATAATTGTGTTATAATGTTTATTTGATTTGTAGTAAGTAAGTGATGTCTAATAACCATCAAAAATCCTCCCTTACTTATACCAAAATCCACTGGAGTGCACAGACCTTCTGTCAGCCAGGCTATTCCAGGAGCCCAGTAAATGACATGTTAACTTATAGGACCTGAAAGAGGGCATAAATTATTGAATTTGATGTATATAAAGTAATGTTTTATTGCATAATAAAATTATATAAGTATCTTATTAAATATAAGTGTTATATTAATTTTATTGTTATATAAATTATTTATACATTTAAATTAAGCATAATATATTTTATATTCTACAAATAATGGCGCATTTTTTATGTATTTAATAATTATAAATTAATATTTAATTAATTAACAACATATATTATAATTATAAGTGTAAAATTGACTTATAATATAATTAAATTAATTATTTAAATTTATATATTAAATAACACCTTTCATATAGTATTAAACAATAAGTAATGGCGCTTCTTTTGACCCTTAATTGTGTCAGGAAAAAAAATTAATTAATTTATACTAAATTGAAATTAATTACATATATTGTTGCGTCAAAATATTTTTTGTTTCACATAAAAATCCTTAAATCAGACTGTACCATCTGTTTTGAATTATTTTTCTCATAGTTCCTATGTCCCAGGCTTGTTTAGTTATTCACTATTTTTACTTACTGATTTGGGAATTAATTGTGGGAAAATTTGATTCTTAATTGGGGTTTTTAATTATTTTTTTCATATTTTTCTCTACATTGTTATGTTTCACTTATTCTTTTATATTCTTGTTTCATCCTATTATAATTCTTGTATTTACAAATATAGTGGCGCTTCAGAGGACCCATTGCCTATAAAAGGGCCTTGGATAATCCCCTGTAGCCTCATCACTTATTATACGCTCAACAACTTAAATATATTTTTATATTACGTTTATATTATTTTTTTATTAGTATCAAAATTCTAATTAAAATTTTATATAAGAATTGAAAGGTTGCCTTAAGTCTGATAGTGATCATAGTGTCTGCCGCTGTGGTCTTCCAACATTGGCAGGGGCCTTTGTTGTGTGATTTGGCGCTGTTTGTGCATATCTTAATTGACATCTGTTAAGGAATTGGGTATTTTTCTGGTTTTATTCTGTGGATATTGGGTCTGCGGGTATGTGGGTACTATCATTGGATAGCCCTGGTTTTTCTCTATGTTTTCTGTCTTGAAGACATTTTTCATATTCTGAGTTTTAAGGGGTCATTTCCTCATTTTTCATTTATAAAAGATTTCTGTTTAATTTTGTTTTTTGTGTTTTACGGGATAACCTTAAATCTTAGGGTTAAGTACTTAGTACCATTGGATAGAACTAATTTTTCTCTATATTTTATGTCACAATGTTGTTATAGTGAAATTCCGTGTTTTAAAGGTTTTAGTAGTTGTAGCTAATTTTTCTAAGTAGATAAGTGGTTTTTATTGGTTTTCTGGCTTCAGGGAGGCCGGGCCCTCCAGGCGGCATCTCCGACGTCAGGCGGCCCACCCGCCTCTGTTTTAGGAGGTTGGGGAGCGCTTCAGGAGGGTTTTTTATGCAATTTGGCGGGTACAGGCGCCAGATTGGTGGGTGCGCATGGGCTCTTAGTTAGTGGTCTGTGTGTAAATAGTGAATAAGACAGTTTGGGGAAACCTTAATCATCATACAACCATCCGGAGGTGATGTCATTGTTCCTCACTCAGTTTTCACTGTTTTCTGGCCACAATTGGCTGTGTTTGTTGCAAGTGAGTTCTTCATTTAACTTAACTTTGGCAACTGTTTTCTCTGTTATAGTCTTGCAAGCTATAGCAAGTATTATTGCTGTCTCTGGTGTGGATTTGCAGCCTACATCAAGTATCTTTGCTGTCTCTGGTGTGGACTTTGTTCTACATTTCAGTTCTTTGGTCTGGTAGTCTATCTGGGGACTACTTTCTTGGCTCATCAAGCAGTCAAGTGTGTTGAAAAGGAGCTTTAGCAAAACAGGAACCAACTTACTTTAGCAAGTAAATCTCACTCTATTTTTCTAAAGGGACAGGGGATTTTCTCTCTGGTTTTTCTCCAACTCCCTTGGTCAAGGCCTATAGCTAGTACTATAGGATTGTCTACATTTCTGGGACCCAACGTGGGGTAGAACTTGCTAGTTCTTTGGAATCTCTGTTTTCTTTGGTTGGCTCTTTTTGGTGTTTTGGTCTGGAGGAATGGCTTCAGGTTCTGCTATTCCTGTGGTGACTGTCAGTGGGGGGGATGGTCCTCCTTCTGTGATGGTTAGGGAGTGTGTGAGGATTAAAACTTGGGATGGTACCAAGTTTAATAAGGAGGATGTCAAGTGGTTTCTAGAGAAGTGTGAAACTGCTGCTGGAGTGGATGGTGCTTCCTACCTGGACATAGTGAAGCAGATTATCTTCTTCATTGGTGATAGGTCAGTGGAGAAGGAGATTGTGGCCATGTCTGGCTACAAGAAGAGGGATTGGAAATTGTTGTGTAGGGAAATGGTGGATAGATGGGGTGTCAGGTTCACTATGGTGGATCTGAACAAGGTTGTCAGTGAATGGCAATCTTATGGTGGTGTTGGTAACTTACATAGTTACAGGAAGTTTCTGCTACAGTTTGATCCTGTGGTGGAATACTTGGTGGAAGTGGAGGAGCTGGCACATGAAAATGCTGCCAAAGATGTTTTTTGGTCTGCCCTGGCTAGAGATGTCAGGATGGATGTGTTGAAGGATTTGTCAAGAAAGGAATTGATGAAGACTCTTTCTAATGGGGACCAGAAGTTGCCTGCCTTAAATAAGGTGAAGGAGGCTGTTGAGGCCCATTTGAAGTTATTGGCTGTGGACACCTATCAGGAGGGGTGTTCCAAGTATGTCAGCAAAGTCAGTGAGGCTTTGGCTGAAGAGGAAGTTAGGGAGAAGAAGGAGGAGAAGAATTTGTTGCAGGTTACCAAACAGGAGAGGGACCCAATGGTGGAGCAGTTGGCTGATCTTACAAAGCAGCTGCACATTTTTGTTCAGGAGGCCAAGAAGGTTAATAAGGCAACTTCTCAGCCTAGAGATTTTGAAAGGAGGGCTGGTAGGAGTGATCCTTGGTTTTGCTCTTATTGCAGTAGAAGGGGGCAAAGGTCCAATGATTGTTGCGCACTGAACAGAGATGTTTCTGAAGGAAAAGTGGAGTCTTATGGAAGGGTTTTTAAGTTCCCTGATGGTTCTTTTGTGAAGCCCAGTGAGGGTCAAGCTCCTGTGGATTTGGTCAGGAGAAGGGGTGGTCTCAATCAAAGGAGGCCAAGGTTTGAGGAGATTCCTGATCAGGGGAAGTCTTCTGTTAAGGAAGATGAGGACGTCAAGGGAAAGGGGAAGGAGGTCAATAAGGTCTCTTTTTCTACTTCCTTTGGTGGTTTGGAGCTGTATTCTTGTGGTGGACAGTCAAGTGGTGAATGCTTGGATGGTGTTTATGATGTGGAAGCAGGAAAGGTGGGTAGGCCTAAGAGCAGTTCTCAGGCCCAACCAAAGCCAAATGCTTCAAAGGTGGATCCTAAGATGAGTGCAGCTAGGAAGAGGTACAGCAACAAGGAGCTTTACAAGATGAAGAAGGGTATGGCTGACATGGGCCCCCTAGTTTTGGTGCATTGGACCTTAATGGCGAGCCAATTCCAATGGGGGTGGATTCTGACTCTGAGGAGGATGTCCCTTTGGCTTCATTACCAAAGCCTGTTGGAGTCAGAGGTTCTGGTGAGGGATCTAGTTTGGTTCCTGTTAATGGTAAATCTGTTGGTGGTGCTGGTCCTCAAGAATCTTCTAGGACCAAGGTGGTGAAGCAAAGAGCTCACTTTGAGAGGCCAGTAGTGTCTGGTCAAGTTAATGTTATGGACTCTGTACCGGAAAGGATGAATCAGGGTCAGGTTTCCCTATCTTATGGGGAATTGTATGCTATCAGTCCAGGGTTGGCTGATAGACAGAAAAAGTTGTTGACCAGGAGAAGAGTTTCTTCTGGTGAGGTAGAATACATTTGTGATTCTGCTGAAAAGTTTGGTGAGGGGTTGAAAACTCATTTTTCTGCTCCTCTGGGATATGTCAATGTCACTCTGAATGGCAGGGAGGCAAGGGCATTGGTGGATTCAAGTTCTCAGATAAACCTGATTTCTTTGTTTGAGGCAATTCATATGGGCCTCCCCATCATAACTGGTATTGGTGGGAATTTGAGAGGGATCGGTGGCCATGTCACTGAATTGGTTGGAACTTAAGAGTTTTTGAAGTTAGATGTTGGCAGAGCCTCAGGGAAGGTTCATTTTTACATTGCTAAAGGTAATGTAAAAGCAGTTTTGGGTGGGCCATTCTTGATGGATTTTCAGGCAAGAATTGGTTATCAATTTGATTTGGGAATCAGTTTAGAGTTGACTGGTGAAGATGATAGGAGACTTCACATGAGGTTGTCATCCCCTGGAGAGGATGGTTGGGAGACCAGGCCTGGTTTATCTTCAATGTGCCAGTGCATGGACTGCTGCAGGAGAAGGAAGGAAGTGGGTGCTGCCTCAGGTTTTTTGGAGTGCGGCTCAGGCTCTATTGAGAGTCTGTCTTTTTTAGAGTAATGAGGGCTGATCACCCTAGTGCTACAGCCTCTCCCCAAGATGAGGAAATCCCAGGTTGTAGTAGGTCAGCTCCCTTGGAGATATACCAAGTGGATTTTCAACTTTCTCTTTTTAATGTTTCTCTTCTCTGCAAGTATTCATCAAGTTTTTTATCAAGTCTCTGTTCTCTCTCAAGATTCTTAATTATTTTTAATTCAAGTTCAAAGAAGAAGATTGGTTATATATCTTTATTGAAAGATATGCGGAAAAGTTTTGGGGCGGTGAGATTGGGGTCTAAAAGTAAGTCCTCCCAATTGTGCACCGCTAGGGTTTCTTCTACACCTTTCAAAAACATTACCTGGGCCACACCTGTGAGCATTGGGGAAACCCCTGGTTATTTTTGTTGGTCAGAAGAAAACTCAAGAAAAGAAGATAAAAATTTAAAGATAATTCATGAAAATAAAGAAAAAAATCTGAAGATAATGAAGAAAGAAGATGCAAAAAATTTTTGTGAAGATCATCAAGATCTATTTTTGGGCCTCCAGCATGAGGGTAAACTGCACAATTTTAGAAGGTGTGATTCAGAAGATGAATCAAGATTTGAAGATTTGGAAGTTGGAAGTGAGGATAAACTATGGAACGTTTTTTTTTGTTTTGGAATTCTGTGGTGTTGCAGAGAAACTTTTGTGTTGGAAACTTTGGTTAGAAGGTACCCATGGGTGGGGCTTCTAGATTTGATCTTGGCAAGTGTAGGGGTGACTGATGGGCTGGCTGCTCTATCAACAGTTACCCCAGATTGTCTGTTTCCAACCCTTTTTCTTAATTTGGTTGAACCCTAGTATTGGTTTCTTTTCACAGGTTTTAGTCCTCTATGACTTTAAACTGGAATTTCCTCTGGTTGTCAAGTGCTTGACTCTTCACTGTTTATTGGTTTTGGTTTTTTTGTGTTGGATGTTGTGTTTTTGTTATAAGGCACCCAGGGGGGGCTTCTAGATTTTATTGTGGCAAGTGTGGGGGTAATTGATGAGCGGGCTGCTCTGTAGAACAGTTACCCCAGAATGTCTGTTTCAAGTCTTTTGTTTTTCCTAGTTGAATTCTAGTTCGGTTGTTTATTATTCAGGTTTCAAGTCCACTATGACTTTAAACTGGTTTGGGACTGGCTTCTTTATCTTTGGTTCTTCAGATTGGTGGTGGATCACTGGTGGTCTCCCATCATTTTTACTTATTGGAGGGAGCCCACCGAGTGATCATTTCTATGGATTGGACTTTCCCTTATTGGACCATTTTTGCTAGATAGCAGTTTTAAATTATTTTCTTTTTTCTCTTTTTTTCTTTTAATTTTTTTATGGGGGTTGTTTAAAATTATAAAATCAAAAATATAGGGTGTTACCACGTCAGGGTCACCTGGATGTGGGCAAGCATTGGTGGGGAAAGGCCCATCAATTGGCCAGGCAATGCTATTTTATTTTTATTTATTATTTATTTCATGTGTTTCTGTGTTTCATTATTTTTATTATCTTCTGAATTTCTAAATTTTTTGAATTTTGTTTTCTGTTAATCATTTAAAAGATTTAATTGTGTATCCACATCAAGGTGCACTTGGATGTGGGTAAGGTATCAGGGGATCAGCTCATCAATTGGCTGGGGGATACCATTTGTATTATTTTTTATATTTTATTTTATTTCATTTATGTTATTTCATTTCATTTTATTTATCAATTTTTAATTTTAGTATATTAGTAGACATCATCAAAAAAAAAAAATTCTGAAATTATTTTTATTAATTGTTTTATATTATTATTATGTTTCTAATCTTTTGCAGGAGCTCATTTTCTGGATGATGAAGATTCTGGAGGCTGGTCCGGATTGTGATGACGTTTTTGATTTTTGTTGGGATTGTGGGAAGCACTGTGTTCTTTGAAGTGCATCCTTCTGGAGAGATGATAGGGATTGTAATGGTCAGGAATTGGATTAGAGGGAAGTTCAGAGGAGGAGGAAGAAGAGGTAGGAATGGAGTGCTGGAGGGTGTGCTTAATGATCCTAGACATTTTCCAGTGGTCGTCCAATAGGCGCTTTCTCAGGGATTTTTGAAAGTCATTCAAAGGTCCATGGAGGGCAAAGGCTTTTAGCATGTTGGAACACATGGTGCTTAGGTGTTTCTTCATGTCTCCATAATCCAGGGTCAAAGAAGTTTCAAGAGGTTGGCCAACTCCAATAATAGATTCAGGAGGAGGGGTGCCAACTAGACAAGAAGAATTGGATCAGTAATTATTTTTTATTGAAGAAATGGAATAATTAATTTGGTACTTACAGATTGGAAGCTCATCAAATTTGTAAGCAGCTGGGATTTGGATCTCTGATAATTTTGTAATGGTCATAGTGGGTGCATCAACCAGGGAAAGATATGGATTCTCATGGTCTTCCTCTGAAAGATTTTGAGAAGGTGAACTGGGATGCTGATGTTCCTGGGGCCTAGTTGGAGCAGTGAGACTGTTGTTGTTGTTGTGGTTGTTATTTCTGTTGGATTCAGCTGTAGGAGGTGCTGGTGATGGATTACCAGGGTTGTTAAAGGATGGAGCAGGAGAGGGGGATTTCGAAGCAGATTGATCTCTTCTGGATGAAGATTTTGAAGAGATGGAACTGTCAGAAGAGTAGTTGGCTGACAGAGGAGAGGTGTAGTTTCTTTGTCTTAGTTGGGGACGAATTTGTTGTTGTGGTGCAGTGTGTGGTGTTCTGGTTTCTTCTTGGGGTTCTCTGGCAGGTCTCTTAGAAATCTGGGAAATTTCAGTTCTTTTGGACTTTGGAAGGGTGGATTTCATTGCTCTGGGAGCAGTAGGAGGTAGTTGGGTTGAGTTGTTGTTGTTGTCTGGATGAATTTGGCTGTTTTCTGGCTGTTTTTGGAGGTTTTGGCCCTGATTTTCACTGTTTGATGAGGCGGGCGGGCCGCCTGGATGCGGTCTAGAAGCCTGGGAGTTGATCTTGAAGATTTTGGAGCTAATTTGGCAGAGATAAAAGAAGTTTCTTGGGAAGCTAAGGCTGGTCTTTTGGGAAGAGTTCTGGAAGCAGAGCTTCTAAATCTTCTGGAAGGTGCTGAAGATAAAGAGGAAGAGGAAGGAACAAGCTCTGGGGATCTAGTAGGGGATCTAGAGATGTCTTTGTGGGAAGGTGAATGAGGAGGAATAGGGTAGTTGGAATCTCTGTCACATCTTTTCTTTTTGGAATAGCAAGAATCACAAGCCCTGTTGTAGAATTTGGATTCAAGAGTTGGAAGAGTGAATGTGCAAGGTCTGCACATGTGGATGCACTGTTTGCAGGTATAGTCCTTGGGAGCAGTGAATCAAGGGAGAGTAGAAGGGTTAACATCAGGAGATCCAGCCATGATCTGTGGTGAGAAAAGATGATGAAAAGTGATAGGAGAAGATTTTTTTCAGTGATGGGTAGATGATGAAGTGAATGTGGAAGTTCAGCAGGTTGGCTATAGAGGTGTTCTGCATGAAATTGGCTGCATCTATTTTATGCGAAATTCTGTCAGTCCATCAAGACTCTAAACTGAAAAATCTATGGTATCAAGATCAGTCCGTCAAGACTTTAAACTGAAATCTGGTTTCTGTTAGTCCTCCAAGACTCTAAAATGGCTGGTTTCAAGATTTTATCAAGATAGTCCGTCAAGACTTTAAACTGAACACTGTGTTAGTCCCCCAAGACTTTAAACTGAGGGTTGTAAGTCCCCCAAGACTAAAAACTGAGGGAAAAGTTTTTGTTGTTGGAATTGGTTTTGAAAGATTGGTGGAGGGTATCCACAGGGGGAGCCTACAAATTTAGCAAAGGAAAGTTTGGGGGTAATTGATTGGCTGGCAGCTCTATTTCCAATTACCCCAGAATTTTAGTTTTTTCTCTGTGTCTTAATGTGGTTGATCTCTGGTTCTGGGTTTATAATTTAGGTTTTTGAGTCCCCCAAGACTTTAAACTGAGGGTTTTTGAGTCCCCCACGACTATAAAATGAGGATGGTCCCCCAAGACTTAAAACTGAGGGTTGTTTTGTGGTTACATCCTATAGAGGGTGTTGTCAATTTTTCTGTTGTGAATCAAACTCAAGTACTAGTGGAATTACAGAGGGAATCAAGAGAGGAAATGAAGTGTTCAGAATTAGCCTTGAACTGGTGAATGAGGTGTCTTCTGTTCTCAATGTCCTGTGGATCTCTAGCAGGAGTGGATTGGAAGTAGTGAAGCAGAAGTTGTTTCTGTTGAGATGTGTGTTGTTGGAACTTGGCCTTGATAGTGGGCAAGTGCGTTGGTGTTGGTGGTGAAATAGATCCTACATTGTTATCATAACTATCAGAAGAGGAAGGAACTGAGAAGTTATCAGTTTTGAAAGTTGAAGGAAGAAATGAATGTTCTTTACCATCAGATGGACCAGGGATGGTGGAACTAGTTGCTTTATGGGTTGTGGCACTCTTCTGGGAAGGGTGGAGCTTTTTGATTAATCTGGGTATCAGGATGGATGGCCTAGATCTTTTGGTGTCTGGCAGAAGAAGGACCAGGTTGAGGTGAAGGTGAATCTGTTGCGGAAGAAAGTGGACCAGGTCTGTGGCAGGTCTTCTTTCTAGATTGGCAGACATCGCAGGACATTCTGTATGGATGGACAGGTGGTGTCATGGTGCAGATTAAATTATTTTCAATGCAGTATTGGCAGGGACCCATTTCAGAGGCAGATTTGGGAAGAAGGTTAAACATGGTGGTTGGATGAAGAAAGAATGCGGACCTTCTCAATTGTAGGGAGGATGTGGTCTTCCAACATTGGCAGGGGCCTATGTTGTGTGATTTGGCGCTGTTTGTGCATGTCTTAATTGACATCTGTTAAGGAATTGGGTATTTTTCTGGTTTTATTCTGTGGATATTGGGTCTGCGGGTATGTGGGTACTATCATTAGATAGCCCTGGTTTTTCTCTATATTTTATGTTTTGAAGACATTTTTCATATTCTGAGTTTTAAGGGGTCATTTCCTCATTTTTCATTTATAAAAGATTGCTGTTTAATTTTGTTTTTCGTGTTTTACGGGCTAACCTTAAGTCTTAGGGTTAAGTACTTAGTACCATTTGATAGAGATAATTTTTCTCTATATTTCATGTCACAAAGTTGTTATAGTGAAATTCCATGTTTTAAAGGTTTTAGTAGTTGTAGCTAATTTTTCTAAGTAGATTAGTGGTTTTTATTGGTTTTCTGGCTTCAGGGAGGCCGGGCCGCTCCAGGCGGCATCTCCGACGTCAGGCAGCCCGCCCGCCTCTGTTTTAGGAGGTTGGGGAACGCTTCAGGAGGGTTTTTTATGCAATTTGGCGGGTACAGGCGCCAGATTGGTGGGTGCGCATGGGCTCTTAGTTAGTGGTCTGTGTGTACATAGTGAATAAGACAGTTTGGGGCAACCTTAATCATCATACAACCATCCGGAGGTGATATAATTGTTCCTCACTCAGTTTTCACTGTTTTCTGGCCACAATTGGCTGTGTTTGTTGCAATTGAGTTCTTCATTTAACTTAACTTTGGCAACTGTTTTCTCTGTTATAGTCTTGCAAGCTATAGCAAGTATTATTGCTGTCTCTGGTGTGGATTTGCAGCCTACATCAAGTATCTTTGCTGTCTCTGGTGTGGACTTTGTTCTACATTTCAGTTCTTTGGTCTGGTAGTCTATCTGGGGACTACTTTCTTGGCTCATCAAGCAGTCAAGTGTGTTGAAAAGGAGCTTTAGCAAAACAGGAACCAACTTACTTTAGCAATTAAATCTCACTCTATTTTTCTAAAGGGACAGGGGATTTTCTCTCTGGTTTTTCTCCAACTCCCTTGGTCAAGGCCTATAGCTAGTACTATAGGATTGTCTACACCGCGCATAGCCCTTACATTAAAATAATATTGCTAATTAAATAAAAACCTCATTGTTATATCATCTCTCAAGAAACTTCGTTGTTGCTCCTTTTCAATAAATTAAATAATTTTATTATATTCTATTTCTTTTATTTCTCAAATATCCTTTTCTCCTTGCCCCCCTCTCTTTCTTCCCCTCTTTCTTCTCTCTTCTACACGACGGACCGACAACTGGAGGCCTTTCCAAACAACGACGACAATACCGATTCTTGCGACAAACAACAAATGCACGGACCGCCCAGCAAAAAAGAAACTTTTGCCACGACCGTGTTTTGAACTTGGGTTCGATTGATTAGGTTTATATTAATTTAATTCATCTATTATTTTGAAGTGATTTTTCGATCACTATAGTAAGTTAACCTTTGCACCTCTCCCTCATATTACTATATTTTTACTGCAATAACAGTGATTGTGGCTTAATTGCTGATTCACTGAGTGTAAGTGTTCATTTATTAAAATTTTTTTTTACCTTGTTGACCATTATAGAGTGTTTAATTCCTCTTAGTCCTAGAAGAAATTAACATTATTATTAATAAAATTTGAATTATTAAATTAATTTTTTATTATTATTAGTTTTTGTTCATTTTGGTTGACTTAAATAGTACTTTGTACTTAGTCCCATATATTGCCATATTAAATTTTGGTAATTTAATTGGTTGAATCAACTTAATTGTTTATTCCCAATTTAACTTTGCAATCCATTTTATTAATCAATTTTTTATAAATATTACTTTATATTAAAATTTTTTTTATATAATTTAATTAATAAAATTTTTTTTTTATTTGGAGCAATTATTAACTAACTTTTATTAATTTTTTTTAAGAAGTTAATTAATCTTCCCACTATTATGTCCAACAATTTGGCTGAGAAAATGGATAACATGCAAGTGGATGAAATTGAAATTGATTATGATGCTGATACTGTGAGTTCTTCTAAAGTTGAACATAAAAAATCTTATGCTAACACAAAAAATTCACATAATTCAGGATGTGGAAATGACAGGAGAAGTAAAAAAATCAAACCCCCTTCCCCCAGCACAACAGAAGGAAGTAAAACCTCCAGTACCTCAATAAGGTCTTCCAAAAGGATTCAAAATAAAAAAGCTTCCTCTGCCCCAACAAATCAGCAATCTGTCCAGTCATATCAAAGAACTGAGGACAGAAAACATGAAATACAAGGCAAAAGTAGACACCTTGTGGGATCAAGTTCAGGAACTCAGGAACCAAAATCAGGCCCAGGACCCTCCTCAGTTGCCTCCCAATCAGCCTCAGTTTCAAGCTCAACCTTCACAGCCACCCAGCTCCTCCATCCAAAATCAAAATACTATGGAAGTAGGGCAATGGAAATGGGATTATCTAATGAGTCACTACCAGCAGAATGTGCAACATCCTCCTCATCATCAGCCTGGCCCATCCAGAACACCCAATTTTCATCCTCCTCCTCACCCTTACCAACCAAGAAGGAGAAAGAAGGCCCAAGCACAATACCAAACTAAGTTTCAGGGGAAGTTTCCTCCTCTGCCATGGTAAGTAATTTGGTTGATAGTCATTTGGGTATGTTTTCTAATAAGACTTCTTCTGCAGGTAATATTATTGAACATGGTGAAAGAACTTTTAAACCTGTTAAAAGACAGCTTCCTGTAACTAGTAGCCCTATTAATGTAATTAGAAAACTGTCATTTGATGAACCTCTACATTTGACTTTTACTTCTTTGATTAATCCTTCTCTTGCAATTAAGAATGATTCTGTTTCCCATGAAGTCTATGACTTAATTGAGAAAACTTCTGAAGAAATATCGAAAGATACCCTTGATTTTAACATTGTGAAAGACAAACAATTGAGAGATGTGTTAATCAATGAAAATGATAGATTAAATAATTTGCACTTGCATTGTAAAGTAAGTTTTTCTGTACAGGATACAGCTTATTTTAAAATCAAAGAGACCTTGAATATTGTTCTTAGTCAACAAAAACAAATAAGGAGTGACCATAGAGCTATCTAAGATAAAAATATCAGTCTAAATAAGACCTTGAGTGAATTGAAACCCCTTATTTAAGAAAATTATTCATTGAAAAGTAACATAAAATCTCTACAAAATAAGTTTAAAAAGCTGAAGAATGATTTCCATTCACTAAGTGCCAAACACACAGTTTCTGAGGACAGAAATGTTCTATCTCTTGCAAAAGTAAATGACCAGATGTCTGAAATTCCAAGGATAAGAAACTATGTGTCTGACCTGCAGAAAAAATTCTCAACCTTAACCATCAATAATGGTATGAATGAGAATGCTGTCAATAAGTTGCATAAAAATAAAGTAAAAGAACCCGAGCAGAGTTCCTCCTTTCTTCATCATATTTCAACCATTAAACAAACTGAAAATGACTTTGTAAAATCTTTTGCTACAAGCAAAAAATCTTGTGATGGTCATGCACCAGCTTTTTCTGTAAATAATGAAATTTCTGAACACCTGGCTAAACTTCAGGAATTATTAATGTTGAATAATATAAACCAAAAAGTGGACCATCCCAGTAGTGAGAAAAATTGGCCTAAGTTGGACCAATATCCTACATTTGATGGTGATTCTTCCTCTGATTGGCAACACTTTATCCAAAGAATTGATAATTTAAAGAAATCTTATAAACTACCTGATGAGGAAATTGTTTCTAAGCTAATTTCTTTATTTTTCAATGTAGCCTTGATGTGGTATGAATCTGTCCTTTTAGATAAAAATCATTATACATGGAATGATTGGAAATCCTTGATTGAGAATCAGTTTGGTGGTTCAAAATTCAGGTTAGATAAGCAAAGACTGTATGAGAATACTAGATATGTATCCTCCTCTGTTGAAAAGCCCATTGTTTTTCTTATGAAAATAACAAAAATCCTAAGAGCAATTGATCCAAAGATGGATTATGATATTTGGAGAGATAAAATCTTGTATAAATTAACAAATTCTCTTAGAGATTTGATTGTGGCTAGAACTGAGCATGTAAGGGAAAATTCTTCTTTCATTAATATCTGTAATGAGGTACTACTCAACCATAGATATGAACCAAAGAATTACCTTGGTAAATCTTATAATGATCAGAATAAACCTTCTACAAAGCTTTCAGAAAAATCTGGTAAACCCTCTGCCCCAGTTGCACCTAAAAAATATGCAACAAATACTTGTTATAAATGTAGCAAACCATGGCAGAAGGGTCATGTTTGTGACAAGAAAATTCATCTTGTTGAGCAAAATGAAGACACTGATGACGTTGAACTTGATGTCAATAATTCTTCTAGTGACTGTGAAAGTAATATCTCCTATGACAATGAATCTGTTAAGGATGTTTTAATGTTGGAACAGGATGTCCATTATTTAGATAATATTTCTGAAGAATGTGTATTGGATTTATCTTCTGTAGAAAATGCTGAGATAATTAAAGATATTACTAACAATTTTATACCCATATCCCCTTTGAAGGCACCTGTTATCATTAATGGTAAAAATGTTGATGTAGTTCTTGATTCTGGTGCTGGAGGAAGTGTAGTGTCTGAAAAAGCTTTAGCTTCAGTAGATAGGGATTATTTGAGTAAATTATTACCTATGACTTCTGAAAAATCGAGAGGGTATGGTTCTACCTTAATTCCTATTGGCAAATACAAAACCTCTGTATTCTTCAAATATAATGTTGGTTTTCTCAGAGCTATTTGTGAATTTGTTGTCATGAAAAATGATAATTTAAGCAATTGGTTTATTATGGGAAATGATATTTTAACCATGTTTGGTGTGAAATTGGACCCAGAAAATAATTGCTTTATCTTAGGAATGAATGGTAAAAGGAAATTTTAAAATTTCCTCTTCTAGAAAACCTTTTGGGCATCTGTTAAAGTCTTGTAACTCACTAATCCAGTGTAGAGGCAGAACAACAACTGAAATGGATGATTTATTAAATGAAATAAATACTGCTTCTTTTGGTGATCAGTTGACTAGTGAACAAAAGGATTCTATTATTGCCTCTATTACCTCTTTCCCTATGGCTTTTGCTCATGGTTCTCATGTCTTGGGAATTGTTCAGGAAGAGATGAAAATTATCTTATCCTGTAACTTAAGTGATATTCCTCCTAGTCTTAAGAAAAAACCATATCCTGCTTCTCCAACAAAAAGAAAGGATCTTGAAGATAATATTGCAACATTATTAAAAATGAATATCATTGAGAAAGTAGATGTCACCCCCAAATATTGTGTCATCTCCCCAGTCATAATTTCTTATGAAAAAGATAAAGCTAGATTATGTGGAGATTAAAGAGCTTTAAACACTTATACTGTTGATGATATTTATCCTTTACCCAGAATAAATTCAATACATGCTACCTTGCAAGGTGCAAAATTTATTAGTTGTCTGGATGGTAATAAAGGATATCATCAAGTTCCAGTTGAGAAAAATTCTCAAAATTCTTTGCTTATTGCTACTCATATGGGAATATATAAGTATGTTAGGACGCCATTTGGCCCTAAAAATGCTCCTTCAGTTTTTCAAAAGGTCATGGATAACACTTTCCATCAGGAAATAATTGAAGGATGACTCATGGTTTACATTGATGACATTATAGTTTTTTCTAAAACTTTTGATGAACATGTGGTTCATATAAATAGGGTTTTTCAAAAAATGGATGAAATCAATATGGCCTTATCTTTAAAAAAGTGTAAATTTGGTTTTCAATCTTTGAAAGTCCTTGGCCATGTTGTGTCAGGCTTACAAAGTTTTGTAGACCATAACAAAGTTGCTGCCATTCAAAATGTGAAAGCACCAACTTCTGTAAGAGAAATCCAAAGTTTTTTGGATATGTGTGGCTATTATAGACAATATATTAAAAATTATCAGGTCATAGCCTTGCTTCTTACAAAACTGACCAGAAAAGATGTTGCTTTTCTCTGGAATAATGACTGTCAAAAAGCTTTTAATACATTAAAAAGTTGCTTAATGACAGCCCCTATATTGGCTCTTCCAGATTTTAACAAGCCATTTATCCTATATACTGATGCTAGCTTTATTGTTCTGGGTGCTTCCCTTCACCAGAAACAAATTATAAATGATAAATCCTCAGAGGTTGTAATTTGATATATTTCAAGAACCTTGAGAAATAGTGAATTGAAATATGGTGCCACTCAATTAGAGTGCTTAGCAGTTGTTTGGGCTCTTGAGAAGCTTCATTACTATCTAGATGACCAAAAATTTGAGTTGGTAACTGACTGTAGTGCTGTGAAGTCCCTCTTAAACCTGAAAACACCTAACAGACATATGTTCAGGTGGCAGCTTGCTGTTGAAGAATACAGAGGACGAATGACAATTATCCATAGGGCTGTAAATGTTCACTCCAATGTTGATATTCTCTCCAGATTGCCTCTGCCAAATAATGACTCAAATCCTGCTTATGTACCTGAGGATGATACTGTTCATATCCATGGTATATTTATAGTTGATATGGAAGAGGAGTTATTACAGTTAATACTGAATTCATATGATAAAGATTCTTATTTAAATAAATTGGTTACTATCTTAAATGATCCTAAGAATGCTTCAATTCAGGAATTAATAAAAACTCTTCCTGCAAAGTACCAAAATGCTTTAAATAAAGGAAAGTTCTCTATTGAAGATGGTTATATATATTATAGAAGGAAACTTATCAATGTAATTGTAATTCCTCCTTCAATTAAAGAAACTATCCTCAAACTTTGTCATGATGACATATTAGCTGGTCATTTTGATCTTGAAAAAACATTGATTTGAATCAAAAACACTGCATGGTGGGCTAATATGTCTGAAGACACAAAATTATATGTTGAATCTTGTGATTCCTGCCAAAAATCTAAAAGGTTAACAGGTAAGAGAGCAGGGTTATTACAACATATTGAAGCACCTAGTGCTCCCTGGCAAATCATTAATATGGATTTTGTCACTGGTCTTCCTGTTGCAGGTAGAGACAGCTTTAACTCTTGTTGGGTAATAGTTGATAGATTCACAAAAATGTGCAAATTTATTCCAACCCACAAAGATGTATCCACCAAATAATTAGCTTTCTTATGGTGGTCTTACATGTTTAATATTATTGGTTTTCCAAAAGCCATTATCTCTGATAGGGATCCAAAATTCACTTCTGAATTTTGGACCTCTTTGATGGATATTTGTGGCTGTGAGTTAAAATTGTCTACAGCTCACCATCCTCAGACTGATGGTCTAGCTGAAAGAATGATTCAAACTCTGGAAGATATGATTAGAAGGTATTGTGCCTTTGGTTTATAATATAAAGACAATGACAGATTTACTCATGATTAGGTCACTCTTTTGCCTGGTCTTGAATTTACATATAATAGCACTGTTCATTCTGTCACTGAGAAAAAGCCTTTTGAGCTTTGGTTAGGTTATGTCCCAAACACTCCTGCTCAGATTCTCAATAATAAATTACCTAAGTTGGAACTACACCCTGGTGTAAAATCTTTTATGCAAATGCAACAGCTATGCAGAAAACATGCTCAGAGTTGTATTGATAAAGCATTTGAATATGAAAAGAAAAGATGGGATAAATACCATAAAGAATACACATTTAACAAGGGTGATGAAGTGTTGATCTCTACTGTCCATTTCAATTTACAAGGTAACCACAAATTAAAAGATCCTTTTGTAGGACCATTTGTTGTTAAAAGAATGGTTGGTGATAATGCAGTAGAAGCTATATTGTATTCTCCTTATGATAGGAAACATCCTGTCTTTCCAATTTCTTTGCTTAAGCCTTATACTTTCAACAGTGACTTATTTCCCAAAAGAAGAGGAAGACCTAAGAAAAACCCTCAGGAAGTCACAGAAACAGCAGAAATTGATAAAATTCTCAATGATAGAATTATCACTTCTAAAGAGGTACTGAATATTTATTGAGATATAAGAACAAATCATCTGAACATGATGCATGGATACCTGGCAAGGAGATTTCAAATCTTCCTACTCTATTGAAAAAATACAAAAAGAAAAAATCTTAGCATTTTTTTTATTGTTTTTTTTAGAGTGAGGGAGTGTCAGCCAGGCTATTCCAGGAGCCCAGTAAATGACATGTTAACTTATAGGACCTGAAATAGGGCATAAATTATCGCATTTGATGTATATAAAGTAATATTTTATTGCATAATAAAATTATATAAGTATCTTATTAAATATAAGTGTTATATTAATTTTATTGTTATATAAATTATTTATACATTTAAATTAAGCATAATATATTTTATATTCTACAAATAATGGCGCATTTTTATGTATTTAATAGTTATAAATTAATATTTAATTAATTAACAACATATATTATAATTATAGGTGTAAAATTTACTTATAATATAATTAAATTAATTATTTAAATTTATATATTAAATAACACCTTTCATATAGTATTAAACAATAATTAATGGCTCTTCTTTTGACCCTAAATTGTGTCAGGAAAAAAAATTAATTAATCTATACTAAATTGAAATTAAATACATATTTTGTTGTGTCAAAAAAATTTTTGTTTCACTTAAAAATCCTTAAATCAGACTGTACCATCTGTTTTGAATTATTTTTCTCATAGTTCCTATGTCCCAGGCTTGTTTAGTTATTCACTATTTTTACTTAATGATTTGGGAATTAATTGTGGGAAAATTTGATTCTTAATTGGGGTTTTTAATTATTTGTTTCATATTTTTCTCTACATTGTTATGTTTCACTTATTCTTTTATATTCTTGTTTCATCCTATTATAATTCTTGTATTTACAAATATAGTGGCGCTTCAGAGGACCCATTGCCTATAAAAGGGCCTTGGATAATCCCCTGTAGCCTCATCACTTATTATACGCTCAACAACTTAAATATATTTTTATATTATGTTTAGATTATTTCTTTATTAGTATCAAAATTCTAATTGAAATTCTATATAACAATTGAAAGGTTGCCTTAAGTCTGATAGTGATCATAGTGTCTGCCGCGCATAGCCCTTACATTAAAATAATATTGTTAATTAAATAAAAACCTCATTGTTATATCATCTCTCAAGAAACTTCGTCTTTGCTCCTTTTCAATAAATTAAATAATTTTATTATATTCTATTTCTTTTATTTCTCAAATATCCTTTTCTCCTTGTCCCCCTCTCTTTCTTCCCCTCTTTCTTCTCTCTTCTAGACGACAGACCAACACCTTCAATCCAGATGATGTCACTGCTATCCCCAGAAATTACAGCAGTGTGAGGGCCCATCACCTCCCCATGGCGTCCACATCAAGCAGATTCAACACCCAGACCTCCAGTAAGGACCCTCCATCACAATTAATGATAAAACAGACCCATACCATAAATAGAAAATACAGATAAAAACGGATACCATAAAGAAACAGGTAAAATAACTCATCCAAAGAGAATATAATGAACACCAAAGCATATAAAGGAAAAAAATGAAATGTTCAAGCCCCCAATAACATCCCCAAGAATCCATATTAACCCAGCAATGACCTCCCAACCCATAAATCCGTGAATATCCATCCAAGGAAGCAGATTAAGTTGTCCAAGCTGAGTGTATGCGTCTGAAATAGATGTATATGCTTTGGTAGGCGTTGTGAGTCCACTGGATACGTCTATATGACCTAAAATAAGCAGAAAAATAAAGGCTATAGGCTATTAAGAGGCTAAAACCCACTTATATACCTAAATACACATAATATACTGCATATTTCACTGAATATGAGATTTATGTATACATATAGGCTTATGTATGTCAGTAATTACTTAATATCACTTAAGATAAGTATATTATGACTCCATTAACACCTTAATAAGTATTATAAGGCTATGGATAAGCTATTTAAACTACTATAATTTATATAATAGAGTAATAATTATATATATATGTAATATAATCATATATATTATTGGTTTAAACTTATTTTAAAAAAAGCTTAATGAACTTAAGGTTATCATATTTTAAGTAAAAGAAATACTCAGTCCTAGGGATATCTAGGCTGACACTCCCTCACCTAAAAAAAATAATAATAAAAAATGTTAAGACATTTTAATTAAAAGAAAGGAGTGAATAGAATTTTTTTTTTAATTTTCTATAATACATATACTGAATAAACAGTATTATTTTGATTTAAATTTTTTCAAGAGATTTTTAAGATCAGAGATTTAATTTTTTGGAATCCACTGGTCATATTCACTTGATTTCTTTTTAAATCTTAATAGATACTCAACTCCCTTTTCTTTTGTAAGGTGTCTCTTTTTAAGTATCTTTTCAATTTCTGCCTTTTCAACTATTTCTTCAGGTTGCTGTTTATGCCTTACTGATCTTCTTTGAAATAGAGCAGTATCATTAGAATGATATGGTCTTATAAGAGAAATAGGAAATACTGGATGTTTTTTATCATAAGGTGCATATAGAATAACCTCAACAGCATTGTTACCAACCATCTTTTTAACTACAAATGGTCCGATAAATGGATCCTTCAATTTAACATTCCCATTCAAATTGAAATGTAGTGTAGAAATAAGGACTTCATCACTCTCTTTGAACATTTGTTCTTTGTGGGCTTTATCCCATCGTTTCTTCTCATACTCAAATGCCTTATTTATACATTCTTGAGCATGTTTTCTGCATAACTCTTGCATCTGAAGAAAAGATTTAGTACCTGGATGGATATCCAATCTAGGTAATTTATTAAGAGTTTTAGAAGGGGTATTAGGTACATAACCCAACCATAACTCAAATGGATTTTTTCCAGCGACAGAATGTACTGTTCTATTGTATGCAAATTCTAAACCTAGGATAAGAGTTACCCAATCATGCGTGAATTTGTCATTGCCTTTAAAGTTAAAACCAAAAGCACAATATCTTCTTATCACATCTTCCAAAGTTTGTATTATTATTTCTGCTAGCCCATCAGTTTGTGGATGGTGTGCTGTAGAAAGTTTTAATTGACACCCTGAAACATCCATAAGTGATGTCCAGAACTCAGAAGTAAGTTTAGGATCTCTGTCAGAAACTATTGCTTTGGGGAAACCTGCTATATTTAACATTTGTCTCCACCATAAAAAAGCTAAGTCCTTTTCAGAAACCTCTTTGTGGGTAGAAATGAATTTACACATTTTGTAAATCAATCTACAATTACCCAGCAGGAGTTATAACTCTTATGCCCTGCTATCGGCAAACCTGTTACAAAGTCCATGTTAATTATTTCCCATGGAGCTTTTGGTTGCTCAATTTTTTGTAATAAATCAGCTCTTTTGCCTGTTAATCTTTTAGATTTTTGACAAGAATCACATGTCTCAACATTTTTTTGAACATCCTCAGACATGTTAATCCACCAAGCTGTGTTTTTTACTCTGGTTACTGTTTTATGGTAGTCAAAATGACCTGCTAATATATCATCATGACATATACTTAAAATTAACTCCTTCATTGAAGGGAAAGTTACAATTACATTACTTAACTTTTTTCTGTAATATATAAAACCATCCTCAATGGAAAATTTTCCTTTTTCTAATGCCTCTTTATACTTATTTGGTAATGTTTTTATTAAAACATTCATTGAAGCATTAGATGGATCATTTAATATTGTAGTGAGTTTACTCAAGTCAGGATCTGAAGCATACATATCAAGAATTGATTGCATAAATTCATCCTCAAGATCTACAATATAAATTCCATAAATGTTAATAATCTCTGATTCAGGAACATAAGCAGGATTATCATCATTATTAGGCAGAGGTACTCTAGATAACAAATCTACATTGGAGTTTAAGGTTCCTGCTCTATGTGTAATAGTCATCTGTCATCTGTATTCTTGTACAGCTAATTGCCATCTAAACATGTGTCTATTAGGAGTTTTCATGTTTAAGAGTGACTTTACTGCACTACTGTCAGTTATTAACTAAAGTTTTTGGTCTTCAAGGTAATAATGTAGCTTCTCAAGAGCCCCACTACTACCAAACATTCAAGTTGAGTAGCACCATATTTCAATTCACTACTTCTTAGAGTACGTGAAATATAGCAAATCACTACTTCTGACATTTTTCCTTCAATAAGTTGTTTTTGATGCAATGAAGCACCCAGACCAATAAAACTTGCATCTGTATATAATACAAAAGGCGATTGGAAATCTGGTGTTCCCAAGATAGGAGCTGTCATCAAACATTCTTTCAAATTATCAAAAGCCTGTTGTATTTCATTATTCCAAATGAAAACTTCTGATTTCTTTATCAGTGTGGTCAATGGTGCAGCAATTAGCTGGTAGTCCTTTATATATTGTCTATAATAACCACACATACCAAGAAAAGATTGTACATCCTTTACATTTTGAGGAATTCCAATATTCTTTATTGCAGCCACCTTATTTTGGTCTACACATATTTGTAAGCCAGATAAAATATGACCAAGCACTTTTAAAGATTCAAACGCAAATTTATATTTTTTCAATGCAAGGGTCATTTTTTTTTCATCCATTTTCTGAAATACCTTCTTTAAATGGATTAAGTGTTCATCATATGTCTTAGAGAACACTATGATGTCATCAATGTATACCATTAACCATCCCTCAATCATTTCATTATGGAATGTTATATCCATTCCCTTCTGAAATACTGATGGAGAATTTTTGGTCCAAATAGCATCCTGACATATTTATAGATTCCCATGTGTGTTTTTATCAACAAAATGATCTGTGAATTCTTTTCAACAGGAATTTGATGGTACCCTTTATTTCCATCAAAGCAACTTATATACTTAGCACCTTTAAGGGTAGCATGTATAGAGGCAATCCTTGGCAAGGGATAAATATCATCTACTGTAAATGTATTTAATGCTCTATAATCACCACACAGTCTTGCTTTATCTTGTTCATATGAAATTAGCACTGGTGATATTACACAATATTTTGGTGTAGTTTCAACCTTTTCAAGAATGTTCATTTTTAATAACATCTTAATATTATCCTCTATGTATTTCCTCTCCATTGGTGAAGCAGGGTATGGTTTCTTTTTAAGACTAGCAGGAATATTATCCATATCACAGGTTAAACTAATTTTCATTTCATGATCTTTTACAAGGAAAAGTTCATTTGTACCATGTTCAAAAGCCATTGGAAATGCTTTAATTAAGTCCAAAATATTATTTTTCTCAGCTTTACTTATCTGGGTGCCAAATGATGCTTTTGAAATTTCTGTTTCAAGAAGTTCCATCTCATTGGATTCTCTTCCTTTGCACGGAATATTTATTACTGACTCAATGTGTAAGAATGTGTTAAAAGAATTTATTTTAAATTTCCTTCTACCATTCATGCCAATTGTAAAATTGTTATTGGCAGGGTCTAATTTCACACCAAACTTAGTCAGAATATCATTTCCAATGATAAAACAGTTACTACAGTTAGTATTATCCATTACTACAAAGTCACAAGTTACTCTTACATAACCATGGTGATGTTTAAAGAAAACAGCAGCTTTGTATCTACCAATGGGATGTAGTACTGATCCAAAACCTCTCCAATCTTTACTTTGAAGGGGTTCAAGCTTAGACTTATATTCACTATCAATTTTCTGCAATGTATTAGTAGAAACAACAGAACCAGAAGCTCCTGTGTCCAATTCTATGTTAACATTTCCACCAGAAATGATAGCTGGAACCATGATAGGTGTCATTCTAAAGTTATCAGCCTGTATATCTTTAATGATTTCAGCATCCTCAAAATTCATTAAAGATAAATTTGAGTCCATATTTAATATAGGATTGTCAAAGATGGAAAAATAATCTTCCAACATACAGACTTCATTTTCATCACTATATGAGATATTACTGTCATAATCACTTGAATCTTTACTTTTCTTTGTTTTAATTACAGATTCATGTTGATTTTCAACAATATTTATATTCTTCTCACATTTGTGACCTTTAACCCAAGGTCTTTTACACTTATAACAAGTATTTGTCTCATACTTTTTTGGTACTACAGGTGCAGTAGGTTTTTTCTGCTTCTCCTGAAGTTTTTTTGGATTCTGATTTTTCACAGGTTCAAAATTTTGTTTATAAGTGGAATACCTTGCTTCATACTTATGTTTTAGTATTATTTCATTGCAAATATTAATAAAGTCAGAATAGTCAGTAACATTAATTGTTCTAGCTACATCAATGTCTCTGACAGATATAGGTAATTTATATAATATCTTATCTTTCCATAAGTTAAAATCCATGTTAGGCTCAATGGCTTTTAATATTTTATTTAAATTCATTAAAAATACCATAGGTTTGTCACCATTCAACAGATTGTACCTAGTTTTCTCATAAAGTCTCTGCTGAGTGAGCCTGAATTTAGAACCTCCAAATTGTTTTTCAATTAGTTGTTTCCATTCAGCCAAAGAGTAATCTTTACCCTCATTCAAAACAGCTTCAAACCATAATAAAGCAACATCCTTAAATAAAGAGACCAATTTTGATGTTATTTCTTCATCTGGTAACTTATATGAGAATTTCAAGTTGTCAATTCTTTGGATAAAATGTTGCCAATCAGAGCTGGCTTCCCCATCATAAGTTGGGTACTGATCTATCTTATGCCAGTTCTTCTGATTGGATTTTATTTCACTAATCTTAGGTAAATTCAACAACTCATTTACTCTTGATAAATGGTCTTGTATTTCCTCCTGAACGGATTTGTGACTTGAATTTTCAGATTTGACACTACCACCAGATGGTTATAATTGTGGTGGTATAGGGAAGGAATGAGATTCACTTTTGCCAATGAAAGAATCATTATTATACTGAGTATAATTATATTATCCTGGTTCATTAGTAGATTAGCAGTTTCAATCTCAACTTAAGTCAATCTTTGTAGCAGCTCAGAGACACATTGATATGTCTGGGTAAAAGATAACTTAGTTCTTGATTCAGTTTTCAATAAATGTGTTTCATACAATTTTCCAACTCACAGAATTTGTTTGAAAGTTCATTATATTTATTAATCATTGAATCATATTTAAGAGTTAGAGACAAATGTTAATTCTCTAATTCTTTGTTACGTGTTTCCAGTTGAGAAATATTTAATTTTAAGGATGAAATTGTATCACATGTGAGCTTAACTGTCTGTTCCTCACAATCAGTAATTCTATTCCACAATGCTGAAACAATTCTATGGACAGTTGGATTATTATTAAAATACTCCAAGTCTTCCTTCTCAATTCTCTCACTCTCTTGTGAAATTCTCATCTCACTAGTAAGTGGTGGCAACTGAGGATTAACTGTATTATAAATACTACTGTTGTTATTGACAAAAGACAAGTCAGGTGTATCTACATTAAAACCTAATTTTCTTAAGTCCTCCTCCATTTTCTGCACAGATTTGACATCAATAATATTACCTACATTGTAATTATCAGAATTGTGTTCAATCTGAGAGGGAAATCTACTTACCACAGGATTTGTGCAAGCCCTGATTTTTGGCGCCTTTGTTTTCCCTTGTAGGCATGAACTGAGGAATTCTGATGAGGAGGAGGATTCTTGTTGCAGTTGTGACATGACCATTGTTGATGGAACCAATCCCACTTCCATTTGTCTACCAGTTTTTTCTCCTGGGAGTGATGTGACCATCCTGGGGTAGGGGGTTGCTGACTTGGCTGGCCTTCCTTTAGCTCTGCCAATGATTGGTTCATCTGCTGAAATCCTGCCTTGCATTTGTTCTGTAATTGCTCTACCTCCTTGAGCATGAGGGACTTTGATTCCTCCAACTTTAATACCTGTTTTTCCAGATGGGATAGTTGATCCTGAAGAGAAGGAGATGACTTTTTTATGGTAATCTTTTTTAAGAGGGCGTCTTTTTCCTCTATTCTCATTTGCTCTGCCTGGGGGTATGACTGACCCTCAGTGGTTATGTCCTAGAGCAATGTTTTTGTTAGCTTTAGACCTGTTATTATAAGCAGGATTTTCACTTACATTGTCCTGGGAAGCACTCATATTGCTAAAAATAACAATAAATCACGTCTACAGAAAGGAAAATCTATTGGAATTAGTAGATTAAAAGTATTAGCAATGTAATTACTAATAAAAAGGACTGGAGCTTACCCTGAATTTTAATCTTTATTTATTTAAATAAAATGTAATAAAAATTCAAAAAAATCTGTTAAAAATATAATAATAAGTCTAACTAGACCTTTAAAAGTGTGAATAAATAGCTTAGCAAGATTTAACCAAAAACCAATTCAATTGGGTGTTTTATTGGTGACCAAATACCAAGTGAAATTGGGTTTATATTGGGTACAGTTACTACTGTAAATACCTTATTTTTATTATAAAAAATTAGTACAATTATTATAAGGGTTCTTTTCCGCAATCACTGAGTTATGATGACCCACTAATATGCAGTACACCCAAATACTTGGTTTGTTTTGAGCTATTCTAAAATAAAAATCACGTCCCAAGGCTTATACTTAATAATAAGTAAAAAACTAAGGAAAGACCCCCAATTGTCAGTGTATCTAGTATTTAAGTATGATTTAATAGTATTTATTAATGGTCCTACTACTTTTTAATAAATTATTTAGTTATTAAACCACAGGGGAAGACTAATAAAATAGTTATACTCAAATAAAACTCACAATACTTGGATTTAAATGCGTGCTAGTGGTGGAAAATAGATGAATATAATATAGTTATAGCTTATATAAAGATAATATCAATTTATAAAGGCTTTATAATATATTTCTAAATGATAATAATTGTTTTATAATGTTTATTTGATTTGTAGTAAGTAAATGATGTCTAATAACCGTCAAAAATCCTCTCTTATACCAAAATCCACTGGAGTGCACAGACCTTCAATCCAGATGATGTCACTGCTATCCCCAGAAATTACAGCATTGTGAGGGCCCATCACCTCCCCATGGCGTCCACATCAAGCAGATTCAACACCCAGACCTCCAATAAGGACCCTCCATCACAATTAATGATAACACAGACCCATACCATAAATAGAAAATCCAGATAAAAGCGGATACCATAAAGAAACAGGTAAAATAACTCATCCAAAGAGAATATAATGAACCCCAAAGCATATAAAGGACAAAAATGAAATGTTCAAGCCCCCAATAACATCCCCATGTGTTTAACATAACTTATAAGTACTTTTAATAAGTCCTGGGGATATCCAGGCTGAAAAATTCTGAACTTAATTATTTCAAGCCTCATGAAAAAGATTCTCAGTTTCTTTTTTTAAGTTCAGAGGATGGAAGAAGTGGTGCAAATCTCCCTACAGAAAGTTTGGATCTTCAGAATGATTATGTTCTGGATGTATGTTTTTTGGAGGAATATAATTTCAATCTGGTTCCCTCAAGATCAGAAGATGGTTACTTGGGGGAAGATGATTTCTTTAGTGTTCTGGGTCCTGGTTTGGAGGATTATTTTAAATTTCACAATAAGTTTTGTGGTTAATGTTTTGGAGTTAGAGACATTAAACTCTCAGCTTCTTTCCTCAACTGGAGAAGGAGTTTTTAGAAAGGAGGTTAAAACTTTTTATTCTGTAGTTTTCTCTGTTTCAAAGGGTATAGGGTGGATTGAAACTGGGAATGAAATTGATTTTAAATTCAGTGTATGGAGAAGGATGGGGATTTTTTTGGAGGTCTGATTATGTGATATAAGAATTAAAAGAGGGGCTTAGCTTTTTGTAGCCCAGGGGGGCAAGATTATTGATTTAAACCAGAAGATTTCTAGAATCTGATTCCTCCAAAATGTGAATAAACTACTTAATTGTTCAGAAGAAAACTCAAGAAAAGAAAAGAAAAATTTCAAGATAACTTAAGATAATCAAAAAAAACTAACCATAGTGAAGAAAGAAAATAAGAATTATTTTTGTGAAAATCAGCAAGGTTTTTTCTCCTTCTCCAGGAGGCTAAACTAGGAGGTTTTTTCTCCTCCCCCATGAGGCTAAACTGGAAGATTTTTTTACCTCCCCCAAGAAGTTAAACTGGCTGGTGATAATTATGCTTCTGATGAAGGTTTAATCCTCCCCCAAGAGGATAAAATGGCTGGATCTGATCTTGATTCTGATGATCAGGATGTTTTTATGGATGAAGATGGAGTTTTTGGGATAGCTCAAAATCAGAAAATGGTGTTTTCTGTTAGTGAAATTTATTCTCTTAAGATTAATTGAAAGAGAATTTGCCAAAATTTAGGGGTTGGTGTCCTGGTTGATCTGGTCAAATGGCTCATGTGCACACTGGTGATTTTGTTGACAGGGTTGTACACTTGGACATTGTTTTTTTGGATTTTGAAGATGAGACCTGGGGTCAGTCTGGGTTTTATTTTACTATAGTTGAATATCTGTTAACCTTGGAGAGACCAGATAGTAGTGATGATGATACTTGGCTACTAATCAGGAAGATGAGTCCTGGATTATATGTTTCAGGAAGAAGGTTGATGAGGAGGAGACTTTCAAATCCTCAAGTAGTGGTGACTCAGAAGAAGGGTAAAGAAGTTGTGATGAAGTCTTTTAATGAAGACCTTTGTCACAGAGGCTTTTAGGAGACTTATGGAAGAGTAGCATACAAGTTATGGTGGCCAGGTATGAGGTTGGATTTTCAGAGTTGGGTTAAATCTTGTGAAGAATTTCAAAGAAGATGTCACTTGAAACCTAAAGAGGTTGGCTGTGCTACTGGTGAATCAAGGGTTTTTGGAAGATTAAGTCTGGATGCTGTCCATATTAAAGAGGGAAGGTATAAATAATAAATTTTTTACAGGGATAATTTTTCTGGTTGGGTTGAGGCAGTGCCTCTGGTTAATTTGACTTCCAAAAATTCAGAAGCGTTTCTGAAGAATAAATGGGTGTTTAGATATTGTTTGATGAAGTTAGTGACTGTTGATGGTAGGCCAGAGTTTGCAGCAGAATAAAAAGAATCTGTGGAAAGTATTGGTTCTTAAGTCAGATTGGCTACACCTTATTATCCTGAAGCTCAAGGCATGGTTGAAAGAGGCCATCAAGTTATAAAGAACGCCTTGGTGAAGATGTGTGAAGATAGGGCGGAAAAGTGAAGACATTATTTACCCTTGGTTTTATTTGCTGATAGGGTCACTTTAAAAAGGACAACTGGCTATTCCCCTTATGAGTTAATGCTTGGACATTGTCACCGGACAATCTATGCAAAAGGTCAAGGATGATCCCAAAGTAAGTGAGATAAAAGGATGAGGGTATTTAATACTTCAAAGCACATTGGATTGCATCAAGGAAGTGATTCAAAGATAGAACTGAGTAACTAAGAATGTTTCCTAATATTCTTTGAGGAATAATTAATGTATAATATAGGGAAAGTAACTATTATGGTGAATCTCACGAAGGGTTGCAATTTAATAATCAAAGAGAATATTTAAGTATTTAGGATTTTAATAAAATTAATTATCAAGAGAGAGAAGGAAAAATATAATAATAGCTTAATAAAAATTTAACTACTATTACAAATATATTTTTTAATTTAATTCTAGGGAAAGTCAAACCAAAGTAACCCCCTTTAAATTTCCTATTCCTCCTTGCACTGATCCATTAATTAACCAGCTACTGTATACCCACAGACCCATTTAATCCATTGGAATTCCCATCAATCATCTAACTTTACATATCCCTTCTATCACAGACCCACACTTACCCCTTTTGAATATTTCTTGACTTTAGTGCTAGAGAGCGCGTAGATTGCTTATGTTTGAAAAGTATAAGTGTATTTAAATTTAGGATACTTTAAAGTTTGAATAGCACAGCTAATTCAAAAACACAATAGAATGTAATTTTTCCAAGATCTCTTTTTTGTATTACTAGGAGTTAGGGTTGAATAGTAGTGTAATTGAGGTACTTTTACTTTGAGTGTCACGTGGCACGAGACAGATTTCCAGGTATAAAACGGGAACTCTGTTGAGAGTGGTAACACTTTATTACATAGACTTTTAATATCACCTCCTTTAATTTTCCTTTTTTTTCAACTTCATCTATTTAAATTTTAATGCCTGTACATACCAACCCAACCCCTACGTCTCCTCACCCTCAAGCTGATGGGGGGCTCCCCACTTGAAAATTCAAGATGTCATGTACGGCCTGTTTGGCCATGGACCTATTTTGTGTCAAGATTACAGTGTCTCAAGGTCCTTGCAAGAAGTGCAAGGTTTTTCAATGGTGTCAAGTGACATGTAATGCCTTGTCTCTCAACAATAATAACAAGCCCTTTACCAATAAAAAGTTTTAGTCAATTTCCAACTCAAAAGCCATTTTCAAAGCCATATGGGACATTCCTACTACCAGCAATTTGGTGGTGGATGAATTGGAGGGCTTTAGTCAGGAGGAGAGGTTGGAGATAGTTGATTGGGCTACGGATGTAGCCTCAGGGAAGCAAATAATGATAGAGGACAAAGTGGACAAGGGTTTCACAGGTGCTTCAGAGAAAGAAAGGGAGGAAGCTTCCACGTTGAAGAGAGGATGATTAATCATTGAGGAAAATGATGAAGAGGAAGTAGAGGTGGTGGAGAGAAAACCATTGTTCATTGAGGTTGATGCTGAATTTGGGGTAAGTGTTTTTTAATTTAATTTTTTATTAATTTTATGGTAACTGATCTTTCCCTTTCCCTTTTTATTTTTATTTTTATTTCTTTATTATTAAGGGGTGGAGACCATGGAATAGATTCCCATAGTGTTGACCAGTGGGCCAGTCCCTGAATTTCCTACTGAGGTCAAATGGCCAATTGAAAATGATCCTCCAAACACTGAGGAGGCCAACTTAACAGTCAAAGCCTTGGATCCACTATCGTCCAAGTGACCATGCCATGCTTGTCAAATCTCATTTGTCAAGGGTTTATGAAATGAGGTTGGGAAAATTGTGGATTCAGAATCATATGATATAGCTGAAGAATTGTTGGATATTGGGGAGGTGGTGTTTGCTGAAGGTGATGAAGTCTTTGAGAAGGGTCAAAAGGGAATTCCACAAGTCATGGAGAAGATGAAGGAACTGATTCAAAGAAAATCTTAAGAATAAATGATTTAGAGAAAATAAAAATTAAAATAGAAAAGAAAATATTTTTTTTTGTATATCATTGTATTCTTAAATATTGTTTTATTTTGTTGTTTGTTTTATTTTTATGGTTTATTATAAAAATAGAAGAAAATAAAGAAAAAAGAAAAATTTGTGTTTTAAGAAAGAAAATTTCGAGAGAAGAAAAGAGAAAAGAAATATTTTAAGAAGGAAAATTTAGTGAGAAGAAAATAGAGGAAATTTAGAATTTAAAAGAAATTTGATTCAAGATTGATTGTTGAAGAAAGTTGTGTTGATTGTTTGATTGTTTTGAGGGTTTAAGTTTTGAGGAAAACAGTAAAGAAATGAAAATAAAAGAGTTATTATGTTGAAAAGAAAAGAAAGAAAAGAATTTTGGGAGAAAATATGATACATAATATGCAAATCAATTTTTAGAAGAAAGAAAAAAGAGAAAATGAATTTATTTTAATATACATTTTATTTATTGTGTAATTGTATTTAATTATTTTATTTTATTTTATTTTGGTTTTATTTTTTTTTACTTTATTTTATTCTATTTTGGTTTTATTTTATCATGATTTTTTTTATTTTATTTTATTTTTATTTTAAAGTTTTAAATTTAGTTTAAAGAAATATACAGAAATTTGAAATTGAAAAGAATAGATAAAAGAATTTAAGTTTTAAATCAATATGAAGTTTTAAGTTAAAATTGAAAGATATGTTGAAGATGATTGAGCTTCTTGAATATTGGATAGTAGATTTTTAATAGTTTTAGTGGTAATCATATTGAGCTAATGAGTTGTTAACATTGATTTGTTGAAAATTGACTTGACATTCACTGGGTTTCTGTTAGTAAATGCCTCCCCCCACTCTGGGTAAACTTCTTCCTGATGTGACAATATTTCTGAAACTACACAATTTTTCCCAGGACACTAGGTAAAAGTAAAAGAAAATTCAGATAAAAATTCAGCCCATCTATCTTGATTTTGCTTCAAGACTTTGGAAGACATAAATTATAAAGCATTATAATCCATTAAAATTTGAAAAGGACTATTAAGACTTAGAAGAAAAGAACACCATTTTTTAATAAATGAAGAATAGAAAGTAACTCTTTATTTTGAATTTTGTGAATTTAACTCTTCTGAAAGCAATTTGTGTCATTCAAATGCAACAGGATGAAACAATTTTGTTTCAGGATTTAATTGGGATACAACCCCTGCAATAGAATAATCACCAGAATCTGTCTTGATGATTGTCAATGCAGAAGGATCAAAATGTAAAATAATTGGAGCTGTGGTAAAAGCAGACTCCAATTCTTTAAATTCATTTGGTGCTGTATCAGTGAAAACAAGGGGAATATTTTTTCTAAGAAGAGAAATGAGATTTGTAACAGTTTAAGAGTAATCTTTAATAAATCTTCTATAGAGATTTACAAAACCTAAAAACTCTTGTAAGGATTTTACATATTTTGGCTCCAGCCATTCCAATATTTTATTAACTTTTCTATCATCCATGACAAGTCTGTCAGTGGATAATGTAAAACTAAAAAATTAAATAGAATTTAGGTGAAATTCACACTTAGTGTGCTTGGCATAGAGAACATGCTCTTGAAGACAATTGAGAACCTGTTGGACATGTTCAATATGTTCCTCAAGGGTCTTTGAAAAATTTAAAATATCATCTAGATAGATGACAGAAAATTGTTCAAAAATATCATGAAAGATATAATTGACAAAATTTTGAAACATTGAGGGTGTGTTACATAACCCAGAAAGCATAACTAAATAATCAAAACTACCAAAACTAGTGTACATTGCTGTTAAAGGTTTTTGGCATTCAGAAATATGTATAAGGTTGTAAGCATCTCTTGAATTAATTTTAGAAAAGAAATTAGCACCACTAAACAAAGTAAGGAGTAAATAAATAGGAGGAGCTGGATATGCATTATTCTTTGTAAATTTGTTGAGTTTTCTATAATCAACACACAAACTAAGACCTACATCCTTTTCTTGATGAAAAGAACTGGTGAGCTTGTTGGGGATTTACTGGCTTGAATGAAACATTTTTCCACATTCTCTGCGATGTAGTCTCAAATAATTTGAGATTTTTCCTTTGATAGGGAGTAGAAAGGACCTTCCAAAGGTACTGGACCTACTAACTCTATTTGATGATCATAGGGTTAATGAGAAGGTAGCTTGTCTGCCTTACAGACTGAAAATAAGTTGAGGAAGTTGTGATGAACTTCCAGTAGGGTTGATTTAATGGCTTCAATATTGATTTGGTCATCCTCTTCATTGTCAAAGGAGACTGTTAAGGGTAGACCTGAATTTAGAGAACAAGAATAGTTTACCTCAAGGCTGTTGAAAACCTCTTTGAGTGAAGTAACTGAGCTAGAAAGGTTAGCCAAATGCTCATTTAGATAAAAAACAGATCGTTTCAAATCATCTGGCAGAGATATGTCCTCTAGAAGGACAGGGTCAGATGGTGTGGTTTTCCAACATTGGAAGAGGCCTTTGTGGGTCTCTTTGGCGCTGTTTTGGTATGTCTTAATTGACATTGGTTTAATGATTGGTTGTTTTTCTGGTTTTATTCAGTGAATATTGGGACTATAGGTATGTGGATACTACCATTGGATAGCCCCCTTTTTTCCCTATATTTTATGTCTTGATAACATTTTTCATATTCAAAGTTTTAAGGGGTTTTTTTGCTCATTTTTCATTTCTAAAAGATAGCTGTTTGATTTTGTTTTTTGTGTTTTATAGGTTAACCTTAAGTCTTAGGGTTAAGTGCTTAGTACCATTAAATTGAGCTAATTTGTTTCTATTTTTAATGTCTAAATGTTGTCATAGCATAATTTTGTGTTTTAAGGGTTTTAGTAGTGGTGGTTGATTTTTCTAAGTTTTTGGGCTTTACTGGGGGTTTTTGGTGGTTTTCTGGCTTCAGGGAGGTCTGGCCCCTTCTAGGTGGGCCACCCGCCTTGGTTATAGAAAGCTGGGGAATGCTTCTAGAGGGTTTTTATTCAATTTGTCTGCCAAAAGCACCAAATTTTTTGCTGTAAATGGAGTTTTTAGATGGTTGTCTGAGTGTACATACTGAATAAGACAGTTTGGGGCAAATTTAATTATCATACAACCATCTGGTAATTATATCACTGTTTCTCACTCAGTTTTCACTGTTTTTTTGACACAATTGACTGTTTTTGTTGCAAGGTTAGTTCTTCATTTAATTTAACTTTGGCAACTGGTTTCTCTGGTGTTGCTTTTCAACCTGCATCAATTATTATTGCTGTTTTCTGTGCAACAAGCGCACAGTGTTTTTGTTTTCTGGTGTGGATCTTTATGACTTTCTGGTTTCTGGTTTTTTGGATCTCAGTGGTCTGCTATTGGCTACTTTCTTGACTTGTTAAGCAGTCAAGAAGTGTGTCGGAAGGGTTATAGTAACAGTCTCTAATTTGCTGTAGCAATTAAATCTCACCTGGTATTTTTTCAAAGGGACAGGGGTTTTTCTCTTCAGTTTTACTCCCACTCCCTTGGTCAAGGCCTATGGATAGTACTATAGGATTGTCTGAATTTCTGGAGCCCAAAATGGGGTGAGGATTTGTTAGCTTGTTAGATTTTCTGTTACTTTTGGACTCTCTTCTGTAGTTGGAGATTGGTTTTCTGGAATCTATTGGACAATTGTTTCTGGACCCTCTTTCTCTAGTAGTGGTAGTGGTACTGTTGGTGCTGCTGAGGATGGTAATCCTCCTGTTTCTGTTAGGCCTTCTGTTAGGATCAAGTCCTGGAAGGGGCCTATGTTTATGGGGGAGGATGTGAAGTTGTTTCTGGAGCTGTTTGAGGCTTCTGGGAGTGTGGATGGTGCTTCTCACTTGGAAATGGTGAAGCAAGTCATCTTCTGAATTGGTGAAAGGGCTCTGGTGAAGAAGGTTGCTGCTATGGAGGGTTATAGGAGGAAGGATTGTAAAAAGTTGTGTCTTCAGATGACAGACAGGTGGGGATCCAGGTACTCTATGGTGAATCTCAATATGATTGCAAGTGAATGGAAATCTTATGCAGGTGTGGACAATATACATACTTATAGGAAGTTTCTGGCTCAGTTGGAGCCAGTGGTGGATTATTTGGTGGATATGTAGGAGTTGGAGAGTACTGACTCTGAAAGGGATATTTTCTGGTCTTCTCTGGCCAGGAATATCAGAATTGATGTGTTGAAGGAGTTGTAAAGGAAGGATAAGATGAAGATTCTTCCTAATGGGAATCAGAAATTACCTGCTCTTCCTGCGGTGAAGGAATTTGTGGAGGGCCATCTGAAACTTTTGGCAGTGGATTCTTTCCAGGAAGCTAGCAACAAGTATTTTAGCAAGGTTAGTGAAGCTTATTCTGTAGATGTGGAAGAATCAAGGAAAAAGGAAAGTGTGAACAAGAGAAAGGCTCATGAGAAGCCTAAAGAGGTTGATCCAGTTGTGGAGCAATTGGCTGATCTGACAAAACAGCTACATCTTTTTGTTCAGGAGGCTCAGAAGGCCAATAAGGCTCCTTCTAAGCATAGAGATTTTAAAAGGAGGGTTGGTAAGAGTGATCCTTTACTGTGTTCTTATTGCAGCAGGAAGGTCCACAATTTCAATGATTTTTGGGCCCTGAATAGGGATGTGTCTGAAGAGAAGGTTGAATTTGATGGGAAAGTGTTCAAGTTCCCAGATGGCTCTTTTGTGAAGCCTAATGTTGGTCAGGCTCCAGTGGACTTGGTGAGGAGGAGACATAATGTCAACTCAAGGAGGAAAATATTTGAGGAGTTGCCTAATGAGGCTTCTGCTTCTGGTAAAGGTGGAGATTTTGTCAATGTAAAGGGAAAGGAGGCTAATAGAGTCTCATTTACATCTTCCTTTGGTTGTTTGGAGTTGTATTCTTGTGGTGGAAAGTAAATTGGGGAATGCTTGGCTGATGTTTATGATGTGGAAGCAGGAAATTTTGGAAGGCCTAAGAGCAGTTCTCAGGCCCAAACAAAGACTAAGGTTTTAAAGGTGGATCCTAAGCTAAGTGGGGCTAGGAAGAAGTACAGCAAAAAGGAGCTGTATAAAATGAAGAAGGGTATGGCAGATATGGCCCCCCCTATTTTTGGTGCATTGGACATGAATGGTGAGCCAATGCCTACTGATGTTGATTCTGACTTTGAGGAGGATGTCCCTTTGGCTTCATTGCCAAAGCCTGCTAGAGTTATTGGTGCTGGTGAGGGATCTGCTTTGATTCCTGTTAATGATATATCTGTTGGTGGTTCTGGTCCTCAAGAATCTTCTAGGACAAAGGTTGTGAATCAAAGAGCTCACTTTGTAAGGCCAATGGTTTCTGGCCAAGCTAATGTTATGGACTCTGTTCTAGAAAGGATGAATCAGGTTCAGGTCTCCCTTACTTATGGGGCGTTGTATGCTATCAGTAATGGGTTGGCTGATAGGCAAAAAAAGTTGATGACCAGGAGAAGGGTTTCTTCTGGGGAGGTGGAATACCTTTGTAATTCTGCTGAAAAGTTTGGTGAGGGTTTGTAAACTCATTTTTCTTCACCTCTGGGTTATTTCAATGTCACTCTGAATGGCAGAGAGGCTAGGGAGTTGATGGATTCAGGTTCTCATATTAACCTTATTTCTTTGTTTGAGGCTACTCATCTGGGCCTCCCCATAAAAACAGGTATTGGTAGAAATTTGAGAGGGATTGGTGGCCATGTCACTGAATTGGTTAGAAAATCTGAGTTTGTGAAGTTAGATGCTGGTTGAGCATCAGGGAAGGTTCATTTTTACATTGCCAGAGGTTCTGTAAAAGCTTTTTTGGGAAGGCCATTCTTGATGGATAAAAGCTGATTTGGGCAGGCCATTCTTGATGGATTTTCAAGCAAGAATTGGTTACCTGTATGGTAAGGTAAACTCTTACAGTCGCCTTGCTGTAAGCAGAATCCGGAGGAGATATGTGGATTTAGCTGAAAACCCCGTCCTTCCAATAAAATAACAAAATGGGAATTCTAAATCACTAAGCTAACCAATCTACTTGAATCTGATTGATAAAAAATAATGAAACTCTAAAATAATTAACGCTTATTGAGATTTAATGAAAGTAGCTGTTGAGAAAAGAAATACTGATAACAACAATTAAGGTGTACCAGTGAAAGATCTGTAAAGATTGACTTTTATGTTTTTATAATATTTTAAATTTATATGAGACAGCAATAATCAAGTCCCAGCGATGAAGACCTTTCTAAAGATACCCTGTATGAAGTGTTATTTTAATTGTTGAGTAGTATTTTTAAAATGTTATGTAAAAAATAATAATGTTATAAGGGTATTACAAGTTATTTTAATTTGTTGAGTAATAAAAATGAGACTGTAGTGGTTAAAGATTAAGCTGTATGATGTGTTCCCCCCTCTCAATTTCGAGTTTGAGAGTCGCTTAAGTATTCCTAGTCACGTGCCTAAGTTTTCCCCTCCAGAGCTCTTCCAGAGTCAATCCGGAGCCCGTACGGAGTCCGTACGGAGTCCGTACGGAGTCAAAGCGGAGTCCGTACGGAGTCCGTACGGAGTCGAAACGGAGTCCGTCCGGACTTCCGGACTCAATTTAGAACCTTAAAACCATAATAAAAAATCTAGAAAAATTACACATAATAGAGCTACTTCCCCTTTACCTACCAAACTAATTTTCGTAGTCTGCGCAGCTCTAATTACCCCGTGAAAATTCATCAAAGTTAAGTAATTTTGAAAACGTAAATATTTCTATAAAACTTTAAAATTCATTTAAAAATATAAGAAAAATAGTAAAAATTCTGGGAAAATTTCCCAAGGTTCTTGAGTGTCTCGACTTAATACTTATAATTTTTTTAGACCGTAAAAATAAGTTTTCTCCGTAAAATAAATTGTTTTCGTGTAGGCATTCGCTCGTGACCAATTTCTTCATATTTAAAACTCCAATAAATTAAATAAAACCCTTTTATATAAAAAAAACAATAACACCAATCTTGCATGCCGTGATAACTCCATTTACATATTTAGGTGCCGTACTAAACTTTTAGGCTACCACATCCTCCCTCCAATCGAGAATGTCCCCATTCTTAAAACTTTGCATAAGTGGTTGAGCACAATATTCATCTTTAACCTTCAACCACCATCTTCTTTAATCAACTAAAAAAAATTCATCTTCATCAATATGTCTTCCAAAGAACTTGTCACTTCATGTGAACTCTGCGCTCGATACCAGGTACCTTGTTTAATGTCCAACCCTAATCTTCCTGGCAGAACAGCTTGCGACTTATGCCGTGTGAAAAAAGTCAAATGCAACCGGCCAATAGTTCCTTCTAAAACAAACGTATATTTAGGACCAGCAGCTCTCCCTGATCCCTCAACTTCTAAAAAGCGATCCAAAATTCCTGTCTTCTTAAAACGAATAAGAACAAAAACAGCTTCAAAAGTTCAATCTTCATCAACGGATCCCGGCCTAATTTTGCCTTCACAAGATCCTAATCCTATAACGCCAGTACCCCCAACTAACTTTGCTGAGACTATGTTTCCTGGCTCTAAATGTAAGACCCTATTTATCTTACTAAAAAAAAACTTTTAATCAAAATTTACTAAACCTATGACTTAATAACATATTTGAACTTCTAGCTGTCGAAATAACCAACACTGATGATGTTGGTAGAGTGAAGACGGACTATATCAATCATTACCCAAATTTTCATCGCTATCTTTTTCTTGACTTTACTAATGAGTTGAAACGAAAAATGCTGGCCTATTTTCAAGAAACTCCAGCTAATAACCATGAAGACCTCATGAAAAGAAGAATTTTAATGCAAAGCTTTGATAATGATGTTGAACAATTTCAAAGAAATTATCTTTTCTAACAGTATAACTTGATAAAATTTTGTTTTTGCTTGGTCTTCTTAAACTTTCAACATAAATGATGTTTTCTTTCTTCTCTGGCTTGATATAACATAAAATAAAATAAAATAAATCTTGTGATGATTCCACTACTGAGAGCAAGGTTTGAATCCCTTCAGACTCCCATATACCAGTCTTCCTTCTTGTCACAGCATTGAGAGAGTGGATCTTCCTATGAGCCGAATACTCCTGATTCCAACCTCATAGGGCCCCCCACTGAGCCGAATTCTATGATTCCAATCTCGCCATAAGGTCCTCCAAGCTTCACACCAAAAAAAATGGCCTAACTATGAGGCACTAAAAAAAATCATTCCCTAAAATCCAACTACCATCCTAACTTCTGATTCCTTCATCACAATTTTCAAACTTTGCTATACAGCAAACCCATAAAATACTTTTGCCAGGCTTCCAATAATAATTTCAACTTTAGACCATGTTAAAGCGCCACAAATTTCACCTAATTCACCATTATGCTTTCATTAGCATCATCACCACCTAAAATTTTAACCTCCTAAAGCTATCAGCACCCAATTCCAGAAATAATTGAATAACCAGTTTAGAGTCTTAGTGGACAGTGATAAATTAAAAGATTGAATTGAGTTATCCAAACAAGATTGACATTCCAATTTAAAGTCTTGGTAGACCAAACATATAATCGATTGCCAGTTTATGGTCTTGGTGGACCAAAGATTGTTTAGGTGCATAAATAACTTGATATATTCCTAAGTAAGGCCTAGGCTTGACCAAAGATTGAATAAATTTGTTAATCCAGTTTAATGTCATAGTGGACCAAACATTTGATCGACAAGTAATCCAGTATAAGGCCATAGTGGTCCAATGAATGTTGAATTATCCTGCAGATATTAATTTTCCAGTTTAAAGTCATAGTGGACTAAACAATGAATGAACTACCAGTTTAAAGTCATGGTGGACCAAACATTTAATCGATAAGAAATCCAGTTTAAGGTCATGGTGGACCCAACAGCTTGATAACAGTCCAGTTTAAGGTCTTGGTGGACCTAACAACTTCTCTATCCTTGAACCCAGATTCTGCCACCAGCTTTCTTCATCCTAGTTTCAAATTTTCTTCTTCAAAAAAAATATCTCCTAACAAGATGAAACCTTCTGACTTCATTGCTTCAGCTGATCAATCTTGCAAATATTGTGCCTTCACCCATAGGGAATGTATCTTCTCTTTTAACTGGCAAAAGCACACTTATAACAGGGCCTGTTTATCCTGCTATGAGAAGAAAAGAAAATGTTCTGGCTTGAACTGTGGTTCTTTCCCCATCACTGCTACTAGCTTCGCCGCCTTCTGCAATCCTCCTCCTTCTTCTTCACCTTCTACTCCACCACCTATTCCATCAACCTCTAAAGATCCCATACCTTTTTCTCCATCAGCCTATTTAAACCTTTCACCATCACCTAATCCTCTGGGTCCTTCTCTCCAATCTAGACTTGCTGCTACTCCCCCAAGAACTATTGCTGCTCCCAGGGCCATGCTTCAACCTTCTAACAATTCTTCTCCTTCTTCCAACATCTTGAAGCACAAAAGGTCCTATAATAGCCAGCAGTCTTCATCTTCTCTTGTATCATCCAAAAGGCCCAGAACATCTACTTCAAACACCAAATCCAACACCAGTCCTCCTCATCTATCAAAAATAAAAAATCCTTTTCTAAACATAAAAAATCCCACTCCATTACCAAGTAAGCCATTTATCTATGATCATGATAGTGTTGACACAGGTTAGTTGTCTCTTTTTTATTTTCTTAATCTTCAGGTTTTAATTTGCTGATATTTTAATTTGATAAGCGTCCACCGGTTCTCCAATTTCATATTCTGCTTATGAACTACCTGAACCTAATCCAAGCTTTCCTAGAGTTCTAATTCACCTAGTGTCTGAAAAGCTTTTTGCCAATTTTAATAACCTTATCGCTTATTTCCAACGATACCCACCCTCTGATAGATCAGAATCTTGGATGAGAGAGCAACTGTTAAGAGACCTTTTCAAAATAGCCAACTGGCTTCAGCACTATCGTGACCGTGAAATAAGATTTGAATCCCAGGAAATCGATCAAGGTCCTTCTAAATTTTCTAATTTCGATTCTTCAAAAGATAACAACCCTTGATGGCGTTCTTCCTGGTATGTAGCTTTCTTGAATAATGTTTGAAAAATAAAATATAAACATCTAAACTACCTAAAACTAAAATACCTTTTATTATTATATATATATTTTTTTTTTTTTTTTTTTTTTTTTTTATATATTATTTTATTTTATTTTATTTTATTTTATTTTTTAGTTATTTTTTTTTTTAGTTTATTTTTTTTTTATTTTTATTTTTTTATTTTTTATTTTTTATTTTTTTATTTTTATTTTATTTTTTTATTTTAATTTTAATTTTTTTTTTAATTTTTTTTTTTTTTTTTTTTTTTTTTTTATTTTTTTATTTTTTTTTTTTTTTTTTAATTTTTAAATTTAAAATAAAAGATTTTAGAAAAGTTAGTTTTGAAAAAAAAAGTTAAAATTTAATTTTTAAAGAAAGATAAATGAGTGTGAAAAGAAAGATAAAAAAGTAATAAAATAAAATTTTAAAATAAAATTTTAAAAGATGCCCCCCGGCCATTTGATGAGCCGTACCCTCGACATCATACCCACATCCAAGTGCAACTTGATGTGGTTACACAATTTTGAGAAATTGAAAAGAAAAGAAAATAAATGAAAGTTTTTAGAAGATAATTTTTATAATGATGATCACTGGGTGGGCTCCCTCCAATTTATAAAAATGATTAGAGACCACCAGTGAGCATCACCTTTACAATAATTCATAATATATATTAAAGAAAAGAAATCACAATCTAACATAAAAAAAAAAAAAAAAAAAAATCAAAAACAAAATAAGAAAATCTTGAATCCGGCGTTGAGAGCGGTGTCTCTTGATTCGTTCCAGTTTATAGTCTTAGTGGACTTCCTAAAATTAAAAGACAAAGCCAGGATTCAACTAGAAACAGGGAAAATTTTGGAAACGAACATCATGGGGTAATTGTGTATAGAGCAGCCAGCCCATCAATTACCCCCACACTTGCCAATATTTAATTAAGAAGGTTCCCCTGTGAACACTTCTTCCAATAAATTTTAAAATTTTTCCAACACTATCTTCACCCATATTTTAAGAATTTTAAGTTTTTGAAAATTTCAAAGAAGGTCTTCTTGAATCTCGTTAAGTTTCATCATAGTTTCATTGACCATATACAGTGTAACGATAGTAAAGTATTTTGATAAAAAAAGAAGATAGTTTATCCTCGTTGCGGAGGTCGTCATAAAATTTTGTCAATATCATAGTTTATCCTCATTGCGGAGGAATCCATAAAGTTTCATTGATATCATAGTTTATCCTCATTGCGGAGGAATCCATAAAATTTTTATAAATGTCATAGTTTATCCTCATTGCGGAGGATCCATAAAATTTAAGAAATTTCATAGTTTATCCTCATTGCGGAGGAAGACTTCGGCACTCCTGGTGCCTCTAGGATAGAACCGTTTCACTTGATCGGCCGCTACCCTCTTCTTCAATACTACTCCATCCAACTCTTCTAGCACATATGAACCGCCGGAAACTTGCTCCTTGATTTTATACGGTCCATTCCACCTATCTGCAAACATTTTTCCCCATTGACTTTCCAAACTCCTATTATACACCAGGACCATATCTCCTGGGTTCAAAGGTTTCCTTAATCGATGTGCCAACCGCTCATCCCAATATCTGACTGATTGATTTTGGATCTTCATCATCCGCGAATATGCCTTTTCTAAATATTCTTCTTTCTTTTCTAGCTGCATCATTCTTGCACACAATAATTCTTCAGTAGTTTTGACCGTGTCCCAGTCAACTCCAAGATATGATTCAGCTTCTAAATCAACCGGTAAAACTGCTTTCTGTCCAAAAACAAGTTCATATGGTGAAAATCCGGTCGTCCTTTTGGCAGTGATTCGATCAGCAAATAAAACTAAAGGTAAATAGTGCCTCCACTTTTCGGCACTTGTCCCACACATTTTAACTAAAGCATCCTTAATAACTTGATGCCCTCTTTCAACCATGCCTTCAGCTTCAGGATAATATGGGGTTGCTACCCTAACCTTTGATCCAACTTTCAATACGGCCTCTTTAAACTCTGTCCCAAATTCAGGACCTCCATCTACCGTTACCAACTTCATCACCCCATACCTATATACCCAATTATTCAAAAAAAATTCTGCCACATTTTTGGCAGTTAAATTAATAAGAGGCGCTGCCTCTACCCAACCAGATAAATCATCTCTGGCCACAATTAAATATTTATACCGTCCCTCTTTTATATGAACGGCATCTAAACTAACTCTCCCAAAGAGCGTATATTCACCGGTCGCGCGTCCAGGTTCTTTTGGCCTTAAATAACTTCGTCTTTGACATTCTTCGCATGACTGAACCCACTGTTTAACAGCCATCTTCATGCCAGGCCACCAAAATCGATCAGAAATTCTTCTAAACGTTTCTCCAACGCCTCTATGCCCAAGATCTTCATGCAGTGATTTCAAAACTAATTCTTGCCCCTTCTGTTGAGTTATAACTACTTGAGGATTTGGATACCTCCTCCTCATTAAACGTCGACCAGATAGGTAAAACGTAGATGACTTCCTCTTGATAGCCACCCATTCATCGTCTTCACAATCTTCTGGCCTCTCTAAAGTCAACAAATATTTGACTAACAAAAAATAAAAACCAGTCTGACCCCAGACTACATCTTGAAAATCAATTAATATAACATCAATAGGGACTTCTCTATCACCAATATCACCTGCACATGAATGAGCCAATAATCGTTGACCCCTAAATAAATTTTTAATTGAGCTATGTCGACGTTTTTCTTCTGAACCTTTGGATCCTTCGAAAACCGTATTCAAAAATACCTCTTTCTCTTTATCCACCTTTTTATTTAAATTCTCTAATTCTCCAACATATACACCATTCCTTAATTTACTACTATCCCACACTACCAATCCATCTTCCTCTACATACACCACATCTTCTTCTACCTCCTCTCTGCCGAATTTATCTACACCTTTTTCAACACCTTTTTTAACATAAAAACTATTTTCCAGTTTATCCTCTTGGTGGAGGTCATCTTCATCATAATCTAAACACAATAGTCCTGCCAGTTTAACCTCATGGGGGAGGTATGGAAAGTCTTCAGCTCCTTTAGTGCTGGCTTTGATAATAGGTATATCTTCATCGAACTCTTCTGAGTCTGAATCTTCTTCAGTGGGTGGTCTCCTTGATAAACCATCTGGCATAGTAAAAGTTTTGCCAGGCTTATGAACTAAATCAAATGAAAAATGTTGAATAAAAGCTACCCATCTCGTCATGGGTGCGTTCGGTAAACTTGGGGAATTAATCATCTGGATTAACGATTTCGCATCCACTTGCAACTCAAAATGTTGCCCCCACAAAATATGCTGAAGTTTCTTCAGTATTTTCGCCACACCACATAATTCCAATTTCGGTTGAGAATATCTTGATTCGACCTCAGTAAATACTACAGATTCATACCTAACTGGCCTGATGTAACCAGCTTTATCCATCTGAGACAAAACGGCCCCAGCTGCAACCTGACTTGAATCAACCGCTAAATAAATTCTACCAGCATCTTTTCCATAATCTAACTTGTGCAGGACTAAATCCTTCCCTACAACCTCCTTCAACTTCACAAACGCCTTCTCACACTCTTCATCCCACTCCCAGTCTGCATCCTTTCTCGTTAACCGTCTCAATGGAGCTGCCAATGAAGAAAAGTCCTTGATAAACATTCTAACATATACGCAAACGCCTAAAAACCCTCTAACTTCGGTCGTATTCTTGGGTCTTGGCCAGGACTGAATTTTGTTAACTTTCTTCTTGGACATAATCCTACCCTCTCTACATACCACATGGCCTAATATTTCTAAGGCTGGCACACAACATGAAAATTTTGAACCTGAAATAGTTAAGCCAGCCTCTTCAATTCGAAACAAGATTCTTTCTAAAGTAATTGCAAACTCCCAAATGAATTTGCGTATCCCGGGATTCTCTTCCAACACCTGGTTATCATAGTCGGTTGTTGGTCCCTTAATTCCTCCATCATCTATAAAGATTCCAGCATATTGTGGAATTTCGTCTTGAAGGATCCAAGCCATCTGAGCTTGATAAACTGCAACTGAATTTGTTGCTCCTTGAGGTAATCTTGTTAACTGTAAACGTCCAAGTGGCGTATCCAATGTAGTGAGAGGCCTTGAGTCCGGATGTAACTCTCTCTCATCATATCCACCCATAATATCTCCCAAACCATAGCACACTCTCCCTGCAAACGCTTCAACAAACTCCTCAGCACTAGGTGGTATCCCAGCATCCTTTATTGTAACCCTATTTAATTCCCTAAGATCATGAACAACTCTAAGCTTGCCATTCGGTTTCTTGATACAAAACACAGGACTAGAATAACTTGACGTTGATTGCTCATACAGTCCAGTGCGTATCCGTTCTCTGACAACTTCGATATAAGCTTCTTTCAATGCAGCTGGAATAGGAATCGGTTTCTGCTGCCACGGTTCATGACATACCACAGGAATCTTGTAAGGCTCCCCATAGGAATGCTTCAACACACCCCTCTCCTCTTCTTCAAAAGCAATGGCCTTCTCTCGCTTGACCATCACATCCAACAACAACTTCTTCTCTTCTCCAGACAACCAACCATCAGGTCCAAAATTAACAACACCCAGTCTCTCAAAAGTGATTCTTGACGTCTCAGAAAATTCAGGCGGATTCTTTACCAAGGGACTTTCATAAGGATCTCTTGATAGCCTTGGTCTTCTCAAGGGTGGATTTAATTCAGCAGGTAGCGGTTCATTAATAGGTCGAACTTTATTTGCTACTTTCTTATATTTGGCTGCGTCCACATCTAAATAAACTTGAGGTAAAACATCGCCATTAAAACTTTCATCAAATGAATCTTCTTCATCGTCAGAATCGGAATAAGAAAAATTAGAAAAATATTTTATTTCATTTTTAAATTTTACCCTTTTCTCCTTTCCCTCATCTAATTTATAAACAGATTTTCCAACACCTTTGCTTCCCTTATCCAACAGTAAATCACCCGTAAAGAAAGTTGGCAGTTTAACCTCTTGCTGGAGGACCGGAATTGAATTTTCACAAAAATTATTTTTTTGGGTTTTGATTATACTGAGATTTTTTATCAGATTTTGATGTGATTTTTGCAGTTTACCCTCTTGCTGGAGGTCCAAAATAGAAGGAGATAATTGCAGTTTAACCTCTTGCTGGAGGCCCAAAATAGAAGGAGATAATTGCAGTTTAACCTCTTGCTGGAGGTCCAAAATAGAAGGAGATAATTGCAGTTTAACCTCTTGCTGGAGGCCCAAAATAGAAGGAGATAATTGCAGTTTAACCTCTTGCTGGAGGTCCAAAATAGAAGGAGATAATTGCAGTTTAACCTCTTGCTGGAGGTCCGTAAATGAATTTTCCAAAAAATTATTTTTTTGTGTTTTAATTATACTAAGATTTTTAATCGGGTTTTGATAAGATATTTGCAGTTTATCCTCTTGCTGGAGGTCATAAAACATACCCTTCCAATTTTTATCCAACCTAATTTGGCCCATTTTGCCTTTTTCACCGTTTTTAAATTTAATAGAAAAACCGGGTAAATCCAATAAACATATAGAAAAGTCCAAAACGTATTTGAACTCCAAAGTAATATTAACAGAAAATAATTGAGAATCCACTTGAATTATCTCCAAGTGAGCTGACCTATTGCAATCCGGGATCTCATCCTGAGGAGAGATTACAACATTAGAGCGATCAGCCCCTGCTACCCCAAAAAATGAGGGCATTCATCCCTTTCCAACAAACATAATTCACCAGAAGCCGTCCGTTTTATATGCCGCTTCTTGGTGCAAACACAACACTGGCACAGAGTAGTAATCCCTGGCCGTGTTTCCCAACCTTCATCTCCAGGAGGCGCTAACCGCATATGTAACCTCCGCATATCTTCACCAGTGATCTCCAAACTAATCCCCATGCCAGCTTGATACCCTATCCTGGCCTCAAAATCCATCAAAAAAGGACCACCAAGAACAGTTTTGACTGCTCCTCTGGCCACATAAAAGTGAACCTTACCAACAGATCCACCAATGCCTAACCTGACATGCTCAGCTGTACCCATCAGCTCTGTTGCATGCCCTCCAATACCTCTGAGGTTTCCCCCAGTTCCACTTTTAATTGGCAAGCCTATACTCGTCGCTTGCTCCAATGAAATTAAGTTAATTTGAGACCCTGAATCGACCAAGGCCTTTACTTCTTTACCATTAAGAGTTACCACCAGGTAACCCAGGGGAGCGGAAAAATGTGTATCTACATCTTCCCCCAACTTTTCAGCATTTTCACAAATATATTCCACCTCTCCAGTGGAAACCCGACGCCTCGTCAAATGCTTCTTTTGCTTTTCAGCAAGCGCCGGACTAATCGTAAATAACTCCCCTAAAGATAAGGGAATCTGAAGTTGATTCACCCTATTCAAAACTGCGTCCATCGCATTAGCTTGACCGGAAACTACTGGCCGCTCATACTGGACCTTTGATTTAACAACCTTGGCCCTGGGTACCTCTTGAGGTCCAACCGAGCCATCTTCACCCCCCATTATAACATCTTCACTTTCTATAACCCTAACTCCGTCACCAGCTTCTTGCACTAATCCTGATCCATCGCTAGTCCTTCTTACTCCCTCCATTGGGATGGGACCGCTAAAACTTGGTCTGGGTAGAGACACCAACGGTACGTCCTCCTCAGAATCCGAATCATCCTCTGGCATAGGCTCACCATTTAAATCAAACTTGCCATAACTAGGGGGCCCCATATCAGCAATCCCCTTCTGCATTTTATATAATTCGTCCTTAGAGTAAGGGTTCAATTTGTTGGCGGCAGTTTGAGCACTAGAATTCTTGTCCTTAGAGTAAGGGTTCACTTTGTTATTGGCCTTGCCAGGATTAGCCCTCAATTGGCTCTGAATGCTACTTTTCGCCTTAGTAGCGGCTGCTCTTCTAGCAGCATTAACATCATATTCGCCAGCCATACAGCTACCCTCCACCTGGGCAACCGTCGCCAGCTCTAAACCACCAAAAGAAGTAGAAAATGTGGCTTTACTGACCTCTTTCTCCTTGCCCTTGTCAGCTTTACCACCATTACCATTACCATTTTTGCCACTCTTGGCATTAACATCTTCATCCGTCACCTCTTCAAATCTGGCTCTCCTTTCAGCCGTTAAACTTCTTCTGACCAAATCAGAAGGAGACTGTCCATCACTGGGCTTGATGAACGAACCATCGGGAAATTTATAAACTTTACCATCGAATAAAACTCGCCCAGCATCCATATCCTTATCAAGAGCAAAACAAACTGTTGCTCTGTGACCCCTCCTATTACAATAGGAGCACACCTTTGGCTCATCATAGCCACCTCTATAATTACTACCACCATTCCCACCATTTCTCCCATTGCCTGGGAAGCGGTTACCGTTGTTATTGCCATTATAATTTCGACGTTCATAACCTCTGGACTGATAAGAAGTCGACATCGACGAAGAAGCGATTGGGGCCTTGTTGGCCTTCTGAGTCTCTTGAACAAATATTTTTAATTGTTTCGTTAAATCGGCCAAGTGATCGACCATCTTATTGTCTACATTGCCCTCAACTTTTGCAGCAGGAACACCCATTTGTGCCTTCTTGGCCTCCTGGGCTTTGACCATAATATCGTTGTTCTCGGCCAAAACTTCGCTAACCTTACTGACATATTGAGTGCAAGACTCTTGATACTTGTCCAACGCTAATAACTTTAGATGGGCTTGGATGTTCTCTTTAATAACCTCCAGAGCCGGTAACTTCTGCTCACCGTTTGGCAGTTCCTTCATTAAATTCTTTCTTGAGAGATCCTTCAAGACGTCCATTCGAATATCCCTACTGCATGCTGACCAAAACAAATCTTTTGCTTGATTTTCATGCACTAATTCATCCACCAAAATAAGATATTCTACCACTTCATCAAACTGAACACAAAGTTTTTTGAAGTCCACCATTGAAGAAACACCACCTTTAGCTTGCCAGTCACCTACAATTTTGTTGAGGTCCATCATAGTAAACCTAACACCCCATCTATCAACCATAGCTTTAGAAAGCTTAACCCAATCCTTGTCCTTAAATGCCTGCATAGCAATAACCTCTTTTTCCACCTCCCTATCAGCAATAAAAAACCTAACTTGCTTCACCATATCCACATGGGAAGCACCATCAACAGCAGCAGCAGCTTCATACCTGCTAATGAACCATTTAACCTCCTCCCCATCAAACTTTGGGCCATCCCAAGAAACAATTCTAACTGAGGGAGTAAGAGGGTTAGAAGATCCAGAAGCAACAGCAGAAGAAGACATCCCAATAAGTAATGAAAAGCATTAACAATCGATAAAATAACAAGCCTCTTGCAGGCCAATAACAAAAATCCAATTAGAGTTCCAGAAAATAAGCCTCTTGCAGGCTAATAACGTTCTTGATCCAAGTAAGTCTTTAAAGAAAGCTAGAGAATTCGAACCCCACGTTGGGCGCCAACTATGGTAAGGTAAACTCTTACAGTCGCCTTGCTGTAAGCAGAATCCGGAGGAGATATGTGGATTTAGCTGAAAACCCCGTCCTTCCAATAAAATAACAAAATGGGAATTCTAAATCACTAAGCTAACCAATCTACTTGAATCTGATTGATAAAAAATAATGAAACTCTAAAATAATTAACGCTTATTGAGATTTAATGAAAGTAGCTGTTGAGAAAAGAAATACTGATAACAACAATTAAGGTGTACCAGTGAAAGATCTGTAAAGATTGACTTTTATGTTTTTATAATATTTTAAATTTATATGAGACAGCAATAATCAAGTCCCAGCGATGAAGACCTTTCTAAAGATACCCTGTATGAAGTGTTATTTTAATTGTTGAGTAGTATTTTTAAAATGTTATGTAAAAAATAATAATGTTATAAGGGTATTACAAGTTATTTTAATTTGTTGAGTAATAAAAATGAGACTGTAGTGGTTAAAGATTAAGCTGTATGATGTGTTCCCCCCTCTCAATTTCGAGTTTGAGAGTCGCTTAAGTATTCCTAGTCACGTGCCTAAGTTTTCCCCTCCAGAGCTCTTCCAGAGTCAATCCGGAGCCCGTACGGAGTCCGTACGGAGTCCGTACGGAGTCAAAGCGGAGTCCGTACGGAGTCCGTACGGAGTCGAAACGGAGTCCGTCCGGACTTCCGGACTCAATTTAGAACCTTAAAACCATAATAAAAAATCTAGAAAAATTACACATAATAGAGCTACTTCCCCTTTACCTACCAAACTAATTTTCGTAGTCTGCGCAGCTCTAATTACCCCGTGAAAATTCATCAAAGTTAAGTAATTTTGAAAACGTAAATATTTCTATAAAACTTTAAAATTCATTTAAAAATATAAGAAAAATAGTAAAAATTCTGGGAAAATTTCCCAAGGTTCTTGAGTGTCTCGACTTAATACTTATAATTTTTTTAGACCGTAAAAATAAGTTTTCTCCGTAAAATAAATTGTTTTCGTGTAGGCATTCGCTCGTGACCAATTTCTTCATATTTAAAACTCCAATAAATTAAATAAAACCCTTTTATATAAAAAAAACAATAACACCAATCTTGCATGCCGTGATAACTCCATTTACATATTTAGGTGCCGTACTAAACTTTTAGGCTACCACACCGGTTTGATGTGGAAATCAGTTTGGAGTCAACTGGTTAAGATGAAAGGAGACTTCACATGAGGTTATCATCTCCTGGAGAGGATTTTTTGGAGACCAGGCCTGGTTTGTCTTTAATTTGCCAGTGCATGGATTATTGTAGGAGAAGGAGAGAAGTGGGTGCTGCCTCTAGTTTTTTGGAGTGTGGCTCAGTCTCTAGTGGGAGTCTGTCTTTTTTATAGTGATGAGGGCTAATCACCCAAGTGCTACAACCTCTCCCCAAGATGAGGAAATCCCAGGTTGTAGTAGGTCAGCTCCCTTGGAGATATACCAAGTGGATTTTCAACTTTATCTTTTCAATGTTTCTATTCTCTGCAAGTACTCTTCAATTTTTTTATCAACTATTTTTTCTCTCTCAAAATTCTCAATTGTTTTTAATCCAAGTTCAAATGAGAAGATTGGTTATATATCTTTATTGAAAGATATGCAGAAAATCTGTGAAGTGGTGAGATTAGGGTATAAAAGTAAGTCCTCACAATTTCGCACCCCTAGGGTTTCTTCTACACCTTTCAAGAACATTAACTTGGCCATATCTGTGAGCATTGGGGAAATCCCTATTTATTTTTGTAGGATAGAAGAAGACTCAAGAAAAGAAAAGAAAAATTTCAAGATAAATGAAGAGAATGAACAAAAAAATCTGAAGATAATCAAGAAAGAAGAAAAGAACTATTTTTGAGAAGATCATCAAGACCAATTTTTGGGCCTCCAGAATGGGGATGAACTGCACAATTTTAGAAGAGGTAATTCAGAAGATGAATCAAGATTTGAAGATTTAGAAGATTGAAGTGAGGATGAAGATGTGGAATTGGGGAAAAGTTTTGGAGTCGTGAGATTAAGGAATAAAAGTAATTCCTCCCAATTGTGCACTGCTAGGGTTTCTTCTACACCTTTCAAAAACATTACCTTGGCCACACATGTGAGAAATGGGGAAACACTTGGTTTTTGATCCAGTTCTGGTGGTGAAGACATCCTGAAGATACCTCAAGTTGAAGGTAGATCTTCAAAGTATAAGAAGGTATTGCAGAAGATTAGGCCTGTCAATGAGCCTATTCCTGTAGGTTTGAATCCTCTTTTGAAGAGTTCACCTTTATCAAGATATCCTTACTATACTCCTCTGGTGAAGAATCCTCCTGATTTTGTGGAAACTGCTAGTGTGCCTGTGGAAAGGTTGAAAGTTGTTAATTTGTGTCCTGATGTGTGCTTGTCTGATGAGAAAAAGAGGTTGTTGTTGCATGTTATTGTGCTGAGGGAGAAAGTGGTGGAATTTGTTGAGGAGGAAAAGGGTGTTTTAAAACACTCTTATAGGTAACCTTATTTGATCCCTGTGGTTTGTCATGAACCTTAGCGAATCAAACCTATTACATTTCCAGCTGCTATTAGGGATGATTTTTTATATATTTTTAGGGAAATAATAATGACTGGTTTATACAAAAAATCAACATCTAGTTACTCAAGTCCAGTTTTCTGTGTAAAGAATCAGAATGGGAAGCTGAGGGTGGTGCATGATCTTAGAGCCTTGAATAGAGTCTCTGTCAAGGATTCTGGGATCCTGCCAAAAGCAGAGGACTTGTGGAACCTTGTTGGAAGGTTGTGTTATGGTTTGGGTGATATTATGGGTGATTATCATGAAAGGTAACTTCACACTGATTAACGGCCACTTAGAACGTTTGAGACTCCTCTGGGAAGATTTCAGCTCACAAGGTTGCCTCCAGGAGAAACGAATTCAGTAGCAGTATATCAAGCACAAATGGCTTGGATTTTGCAGGATGAGGTTCCTACTCATGTTGGTATTTTTATTGATGATGGTTGAATTAAAAGACCATCCACTGATTATGGGAATGAGGTGCTGAACAAGATCCCAGGTATAAGGAGATTTGTTTGGGAATATGCAATTACTCTAGAGAGAGTATTGTTTAAGATTGAAGAGGCTGGTTTGACCATTTCTGGGTCAAAGTTTTGTTTTTGTGTTCCTTCTCTGGAAATTCTGGGTCATGTGGTATTTACGGAGGGAAGGATTATGGGAAAGAAAAAAGTTATTAAAATTCAGTCATTTCCAAGGCCTAAAAATACTACTAAAGTCAGAGTATTTTTGTGGGTTTGTGTGTATTTCAAGAATTTTATTAAAGATTTTTCTTTGATGGCTTTGCCTTTGAGGAAGTTGACCAGGAAAGAGACAGAGTGGGTATGGACTAAAGAGTGTGAAGAGGCTTTTCAGAAATTGAAGAAGGTAGTAGGTGAAGATATAAGTCTTCACAAGTTGGATTATAGAGTGAGAGCTGAAAAAATTTATCTGGCAGGGGACTAAAGTTATATTGCAGCTAGTGCTGTTTTGTCTCAGGAAGATAAAACTGGGAGTTTCAGGCCAGTAATGTTTGAGTCCGTGGTATTAAATGAGGTTGAATTTATATATTCTCAACCTAAGTTGGAATTGTGTGGTGTAGCAAAAATTTTAAATAAGCTGAAAACTGTTTTTTAGGGGCAGCATTTTGAGCTGCATGTGGATGCGAAATCTCTGGTACAAATGATCAATACACCTAGTCTTCCAAATGCTTCAATTACTAGATGGGTGGCATTTATTCAGCATTTTTATTTTGACCTGGTACACAAACCTGGAAAAACTTTTACAATGCCAGATGGATTATCAAGGAGACCACCCACAGATGAAGATTCAGACTCTGAAGAATTTGATGAAGATGTCCCAGTGGTTAGGGCCAGCACAAAGGGTGATAAAGATTTTTCTCTCCTCCCCCATGAGGCTAAACTGGAAGATTGATTTCTCCTCCCCCATGAGGCTAAACTAGAAGATTGTTCTCTCCTCCACAAAGAGGTTAGACTGGCTGGTTCTGATCTTACTTCTGGTGATCAGAAATGTTTTTGTTAATGAGGATGGTGCTGTTGTTTTGGATGATTCAAAATTGGAAAATGGTGTTTTTGTTGGTGAACTGGATTCTCTTAAGATTCAGTGGAAGAAAAAGGATGTACCAAAGTTTGGGGATTAGTGTCCTGGTTGGGCTGGTCAAGTGGCTCATTTATACACTAGTGATTTTGATGATAGGGTTGTATCCTTAGATTTTGTTTTGTTGGATTTGAAGATGAGACCTGGGGTCAGTCTGGGTTTTATTTTATAATGGTTGAATATCTGTTAACCTTGGAGAGGCCAGATATTTGTAATGATGATACTTGGGTGGCAATCAAGAAGAAGAGTCCTGGCTTCTACGTGTCAGGAAGGAGGTTGATGAAGAGGAGACATCCAAATCCTTAAGTGATTGTGAATCAGAATAAGGGTCAAGTGTTGGTGTTGAAGTCTTTACATGAAGAACTTGGTCACAGAGGCTTTGGGGAGACTTATAGAAGAGTAGCTGATAGATTTTGGTGACCAGGTACGACGTTGGATGTTCAGAGTTGGGTTCAATCTTGTGAAGAATTTCAAAGAAGGAGTCACTTAAAACCTTAAGAGTTTGGCCATGCTACTGGTGAATCAACTGTGTTTGGAAGAGTTAGTTTGGATGCTGTCCATATTAAAAAGGGCATGTATAAATACTTGATTGTTGCCTGGGATGATTTGTCTGGTTGGGTTGAGGCAGTTCCTCTGGTTACTTTGACTTCCAAAAATGTGGCAGAGTTTTTGAAGAAGGAATGAGTGTTTAGTAATGGGTTGATGAAGTTAGTGACTGTTGATGGGGGGCAGAGTTTGAAGCAGAATTTAAATAAGCTGTGGAAAGTATTGGTTCAGAAGTCAGAGTGGCTACACTTTATTATCCTGAAGCTGAAGGCATGGTTGAAAGAGGACATCTAGCTATCAAGATTGCTTTGGTGAATTTGTGTGGAGATAGTGCAGAAAACTGGAGGAATTATTTACCCTTGGTGTTATTTGCTGGTAGGGTCACTGTAAAAAGGACAACTGTCTATTCCCTATATGAATTAATGTTTGGGCAGAAAGCTGTTCTACCAGTAGATTTTTAAGCTGTCTCTTATCTTGGAATTGATTGGGATGATGTGTGCTAAACAGAAGATTTTCTCTGTGCCAGGATGCAACAGTTGTAATGTAGAGGGTAATGTCAAGAGAAGGCATACTCTATAATGATGAAGATAAGAAATAAATCAGTCAGATACTAGGACAAGAAGTTGGCTCATAGACTCAGAAATTCCTTAAAACCTGGTTGTTTGGTTTTGGTGTATAATAGAAGCTTGGAGAGTCAGTGGAAAAAGATTCTTACTGACAGATGGAATGGACTTTACAGAGTCAGATCTCAGGTGTCTGGAGGTTCTTATGTTTTGGTGGAGTTAGATGGTGCAGTCTTAAAGAAGAGAGTGGCTGCTGATCAGGCAAAGAGATTTCACTCAAAAGGCACTAGAAGTGATGAAGATTCACTCTGAAATGAAGATAAACTATGGAACCTTCTTTAAATTTTAGATTTTGGTGATGATGTGCATCTGTTTTGTTGGAAATGTATTTGTTAGAAGTTAACCATGGGTGGGGCTTCTAGAGTTGATCTTGGCAAGTGTAGGGGTAAGTGATAGTCTGGCTTCTTTATCAACAGTTACCCCAGCTTTTCTGTTTCTAACCCCTTCACTTTATTTGGTTGAACCCTAGTATTGGTGTCAGCCAGGATATTCCTGGAGTCCAGTAAATGATATGTAACTTATAAAACCTGAAAGAGTGGGTAAGAATTGTATTTAATGAATATAACTTAATATTTTATTGCATAATAAAATTATATTAGTATTTTATTATATACAAGTGTTACATTAAATTTATTGGTTATATAAATTTTTATATACAGTTAAATTGAACATAATATAATATATTCTACAAATAATGGCGCATTTCTATGTATTTAATAATTATAAATTTATATTTAATTAATTAAAAAACATATATTATAATTATAAGTGTAAAATTGACTTATAATATATTTAAATTAATTATTTAAATTTATATATTAAATAACACCTTTCATATAATACTAAACAATAATTTATTACTCTTCTTTTGACCCTTAATTGTGTCAGGAAAAAAAATTAATTAATTTATACTAAATTGAGATTAATTACATGTTTTGTTGCGTCAAAGTATTTTTTGTTTCACTTAAAATATCCTTTAATCAGACTGTACCATCTGTTTGGAATTATTTTTCTCATAGTTCCTATGTTCCAATCTTGTTTAGTTATTCACTATTTTTACTTACTGATTTGGGAATTAATGGCGGAAAAATTGGATTCTTAATTGGGGTTTTAATTATTTGTTTCATATTTTTCTCTACATTGTTATGTTTCATTTACTCTTTGATATATTTGTTTTATTCTATTCTAATCATTGTATTTACAAATATAGTGGCGCTTCAGAGGACCCATTGCCTATAAAAGGGCCTTGGATAATCCCCTGTAGCCTCATCACTTATTACACACTCAAAAAATTAAATACTATTTTACTACGTTTATATTTTTTTTATTAGTAATACAATTCTAATTAAAAGTCTATATAACAAATTAAAGGTTGCTTTAAATCTGATAGTAATTAAAGTGTTTGCCGCGCAGAACCCTTACATTAAATAGTATTATTATTAATAAATTCTAAGTTTTTGTCATCTCTCAAAGTTGCTCGCCGTTGTTTCCCTCTTAAATAAATTAAATATATTATTGTAATTTATTTCTTTTATATTCCCTTGTCCTCCTCCTTCTCTCCTCCTTTTCTCCTATTTTTCTTACCTTCTTCTAGACGACTGACCGACAACTGGGGACCTTTCCAAACGACGACGACAATCGAGCCTGGCGACGAACGACAAAACGCACGGACCACCTAGTAAAAACAAAACTTTTGCCGCGACTGTGTTTCGAACTGGGGTTCAATATCTTAGGTTTATATTATATTAATTTTTATATTATTTTGAAGTTATTTTTCGATCACTATAGTAAGTTCACCTTTGCACCTCTCACTCATATTACTATATTTTTACTGCAATAACAGTGATTGTGGCTTAATTGCTGATTCACTGAGGGTAAGTGTTCAATTATTAAAATTTTTTTTTCCTAGTTGACCATTATAGAGTGTTAAAGCCTCTTAGTCCTAGAAGAATTGACATTTTTATTAATACAAATTGAATTATTGAATTAATCTTTTTTATTATTAATTATTGTTAATTTTGGTTGACTTAAAAGTACTTTGTGCTTAGTCCCAAATATATTTCCATATTTAATATTGGTAATTAATTGGTTGAATTAACTTGATTATTATTCCCAATTTAACCTTGCAATCCATTTTCTTTAAAAAAATTAATTTTTTATAATTATTACTTTATATTGAAAATTTTTTTTTATAATTTAATTAATAAAATTTTTTTTTATTATTTGGAGCAATTATTGACTAACCTTTATTATTTTTTTTAAATAAATAATAAGTAAATAAAAATCTTCCCACTAGTATGTCCAACAATTTGGCAGAAAAAATGGATAACATGCAAGTGGATGAAATAGAAATTGACTATGATGCTGACACTGTAAGTTCTTCTAAAGTTGGTCATAAAAAATCTTATACTAACACAAAGAATTCACATACTGAAGGATTTGGAAATGACAGGAAATGCAAACAAACCAAACCCCCTTCCCCCAGTACCACAGAAGGAAGTAAAGCCTCTAGTGCCTCAAGAAGGTCTTCCAAAAGGCTTCAAAATAAAAAAGCTTCCTCTGCCACAACAAATCAGCAACCTATCCAGTCATATAAAAGAGTTGAAGACAGAAAATATGACGTACAAAGCAAAGGTAGACACATTGTGGGATCAGGTCCAAGAACTCAGGAACCAGATTCAGGCCCAGGCCCCTCCTCAGTTGCCTCCCAATCAGCCTCAGTTTCAGGCTCAACCTTCACAGCCACCCAGCTCAACCATCCAAAATCCAAATACTATGGAAGTAGAGCAATGGAAATGGGATTATCTAATGAGTAACTACCAATAGAATGTGCAACACCCTCTTCCTCATCAGCCTGGCCCATCCAGAACACCCAATTTTCATCCACCTCCTCATCCCTACCAACAAGGCAGGAGAAAGAAGGCCCAAGCACAATCCCAAACCCAGTCCCAGGGGAAGTTTCCTCCTCTGCCATGGTAAGTACATTGGTTGATAGTCACTTGGGTATGTTTTCTAATAAATATTCTTCTGCAGGTAATATTATTGAACATGGTGAAAGAACAGTTAAACCTGTTAAAAGACAGCTTTCTGTAACTAGTAGCCCTATTGATGTAATTAGCAAATTGTCATTTGATGAACCTTTACATTTAACTTCTACATCTTTAATTAATCCTTCTCTTGAAATTAAAAATGATTCTGTTCCCCCTGAAATCTATACCTTCATTGAAAAAACTTCTGAGGAAATATTGAAAGATACCCTTGATTTTAATATTGTGAAAGACAAACATGTGAGAGATGTGTTAATCCATGAAAATGATAGATTAAATAATTTACACATGCAATGTAAAGTGAGTTCTTCTGTACAAGATACAGCTTATTTAAAAATCAAAGAAACCTTGAATATTGTTCTTAGTCAACAAAAACAAATAAGAAGTGACCATAGAGCTATCTCAGATAGAAATATCAGTCTACATAAGACCTTGAGTGAATTGAAACCCCTTATTGAGGAAAATTATTCATTCAAGAATTAAATAAAATCTCTGCAAAATGATTTTAAGAAGCTAAAAAATGATTTCCATGCACTAAGTACCAAACACTCAGTTTCTGAGGATAGAAATGTTCTATCTCTTGCAAAAGTAAATGACAAGATGTCTGAAATTCCAAGAATATGAAACTATGTTTCTGACCTGCAGGAAAAGTTCTCAACCTTAACCATCAATAATGAATTAAATGAGATTTCTGTAAATAAGCTGCATAAAAATAAAGGGAAAAAACCTGAGCAAAGTTCATCCTTTCTTCCTCATATTTCAACCATTAAACAAACTGACAATGAGTCTGTAAAATCTTTTGCAACTAGCAAAAAATCTTGTGATGGTCATGCACCAGCTGTTTCTGTAAATAATGAAATTTCTGAACACCTGGCTAAACTTCAGGAATTATTAATAATGAATAATTCAAACCAAAAAATGGACCATCCCAGTAGTCAGAAAAATTGGCCTAAGTTAGACCAATATCCTACCTTTGATGGTGATTCTTCCTCTGATTGGCAACACTTTATCCAAAGAATTGATAATTTAAAGAGATCTTATAAACTACCTGATGAGGAAATTGTTTCTAAGCTAATTTCTTTATTTTCCAATGTAGCCTTGATGTGGTATGAATCTGTCCTTTTAGATAACAATCATTATACATGGAATGATTTGAAATCCTTGATTGAGAATCAGTTTGGTGGTTCAAAATTCAGGTTAGCTCAGCAGAGACTGTATGAGAATACTAGATATGTATCCTCCTCTGTTGAAAAGCCCATTGTTTTTCTGATGAAAATAACTAAAATCCTTAGAGCAATTGATCCAAAGATGGATTATGATACTTGGAGAGATAAAATCTTGTATAAATTACCAAATTCTCTTAGGGATTTGATTGTTGCTAGAGCTGAGCATGTAAGGGAAAATTCTTCTTTCATTAATATCTGTAATGAAGTACTGCTCAACCATAGATATGAACCAAAGAATTACCTTGGTAAATCTTATAATGATCAGAATAAACCTTCTATAAAGCTCCCAGAAAAATCTGGTAAACCCTCTGCCCCAGTTGCACCTAAAAAATATGCAACAAATACTTGTTATAAATTTAACAAACCGTGGCAGAAGGGTCATGTTTGTGACAAGAAAATTCATCTTGTTGAACAAAATGAAGACACTGATGAAGTTGAACTTGATGTCAATAATTCTTCCAGTGACTGTGAAAGTAATATCTCCTATGACAATGAGTCTGTTAAAGATGTTTTAATGTTGGAACATGATGTCCATTATTTAAATAATATATCTGAAGATTGTGTATTAAATTTATCTTCAGTAGAAAATGCTGAGATAATTAAAGATATTACTAACAATTCTATTCCTATATCCCCTTTAAAGGCACCTGTTATCATTAATGGTAAAAATGTTGATGTAGTTCTTGATTCTGGTGCTGGAGGAAGTGTAGTATCTGAAAAAGCTTTGGCTTCAGTGGATAAGAAATATTTGAGTAAATTATTACCTATAACTTCTGAAAAATGGAGAGGGTATGGTTCTACCTTATTTCCTATTGGAAAATACAAAACCTCTGTATTTTTCAAATATAATGGTGGTTTTGTCAGAGCTATTTGTGAGTTTGTTGTCATGAAAAATGATAATTTGAGCAATTGGTTTATTATGGGAAATGATATTTTAACCATGTTTGGTGTGAAACTGGACCCAGCAAATAATTGCTTTACCTTAGGAATGAATGGGAAAAGAAAATTCAAAATTTCCTCTCCTAGAACTTCTGGGCATTTGTTGAAATCTTGTAACTCACTGATCCAGTGTAAAGGTAGAACAACAACTGAAATGGATGATTTATTACATGAAATAAATACTGCTTCTTTTGGTGATCAGTTGACTAGTGAACAAAAGGATTCTATTGTTGCCTCTATTACCTCCTTCCCTATGGCTTTTGCTCATGGTTCTCATGTCTTGGGAATTGTTCAGGAAGAGATGAAAATTACCTTATCCTGTAATTTGAGTGATATTCCTCCTTCCCTTAAGAAAAAACCATATCCTGCTTCTCCATCAAAAAGAAAAGATATTGAAGATAATATTGAAACATTATTGAAAATGAATATCATTGAGAAAGTGGATGTCACCCCTAAATATTGTGTCATCTCCCCAGTCTTGATTTCTTATGAAAAAGATAAAGCTAGATTATGTGGAGATTACAGAGCTTTAAATACTTATACTGTTGATGATATTTATCCTTTACCCAGAATTAATTCAATACATGCTACCTTGCAAGGTGCAAAATTTATTAGTTGTCTGGATGGTAATAAAGGTTATCATCAAGTTCCAGTTGAGAAAAATTCTCAAAATTTTTTGCTAATTGCTACTCATATGGGAATATATAAGTATGTTAGGATGCCATTTGGCCCTAAAAATGCTCCTTCAGTTTTACAGAAAGTCATGGATAACACTTTCCATCAAGAAATTATTGAAGGTTGGCTCATGGTTTATATTGATGATATTATTGTTTTTTCTAAAACTTTTGATGAACATATGATTCACTTGAATAGAGTTTTCCAAAAAATGGATGAAATCAATATGACCTTATCTTTAAAAAAGTGTAAATTTGGTTTTCAATCTTTGAAAGTCCTTGGCCATGTTGTGTCAGGCTTACAAAATTGTGTAGACCATAATAAAGTTGCTGCCATTCAAAATGTGAAAGCACCAACTTCTGTAAGAGAAATACAAAGTTTTTTGGGTATGTGTGGCTATTATAGACAATATATTAAAAATTATCAGGTCATAGCCTTGCCTCTTACAAAACTGACCAGAAAAGATGTTGCTTTTCTCTGGAATAATGACTGTCAAAAAGCTTTTGATACATTAAAAAGTTGCTTAATGACAGCCCCTATATTGGCTCTTCCAGATTTTAACAAGCCATTTGTCCTTTATGCAGATGCTAGCTTTATTGGTCTGGGTGCTTCCCTTCACCAAAAGCAAATTATTAATGATAAATCCTCAGAGGTTGTTATTTGTTATATTTCAAGAACCTTAATAATTAGTGAATTGAAATATGGTGCCACTCAATTGGAGTTCTTAGCAGTTGTTTGGGCTCTTGAGAAACTTCATTACTATTTGGATGACCAAAAATTTGAGTTGGTAACTGACTGTAGTGCTGTGAAGTCTCTCTTAAACCTCAAGACACCTAACAGACATATGTTCAGATGGCAACTTGCTGTTCAAGAATACAGAGGAAGGATGACAATTATCCATAGAGCTGGAAATGTTCACTCTAATGTTGATATGCTCTCCAGATTTCCTCTGCCAAATAATGACTCAAATCCTGCTTATGTACCTGAGGATGATACTGTTCATATCCATGGTATATTTATAGTTGATATGGAAGAGAAGTTATTACAGTTAATACTGAATTCATATGATAAAGATTCTTATTTAAATAAATTGGTTACTATCTTAAATGATCCTAAGAATGCTTCAATTCAGGAATTAATAAAAACTCTTCCTGCAAAGTACCAAAATGCTTTAAATAAAGGAAAGTTCTCTATTGAAGATGGTTATATATATTATAGAAGGAAACTTATCAATTTAATTGTAATTCCTCCTTCAATTAAAGAAACTATCCTCAAACTTTGTTATGATGACATATTAGCTGGTCATTTTGATCTTGAAAAAACATTGATTTGAATCAAAAACACTGCATGGTGGGCTAATATGTCTGAAGACACAAAATTATATGTTGAATCTTGTGATTCCTGCCAAAAATCTAAAAGGTTAACAGGTAAGAGAGCAGGGTTATTACAACATATTGAAGCACCTAGTGCTCCCTGGCAAATCATTAATATGGATTTTGTCACTGGTCTTCCTGTTGCAGGTAGAGACAGCTTTAACTCTTTTTGGGTAATAGTTGATAGATTCACAAAAATGTGCAAATTTATTCCAACCCACAAAGATGTATCCACCAAAGAATTAGCTTTCTTATGGTGGTCTTACATGTTTAATATTATTGGTTTTCCAAAAGCTATTATCTCTGATAGGGATCCAAAATTCACTTCTGAATTTTGGACCTCTTTGATGGATATTTGTGGCTGTGAGTTAAAATTGTCTACAGCTCACCATCCTCAGACTGATGGTCTAGCTGAAAGAATGATTCAAACTCTGGAAGATATGATTAGAAGGTATTGTGCCTTTGGTTTATAATATAAAGACAATGACAGATTTACTCATGATTGGGTCACTCTTTTGCCTGGTCTTGAATTTGCATATAATAGCACTGTTCATTCTGTCACTGAGAAAAAGCCTTTTGAGCTTTGGTTAGGTTATGTCCCAAACACTCCTGCTCAGATTCTCAATAATAAATTACCTAAGTTGGAACTACACCCTGGTGTAAAATCTTTTATGCAAATGCAACAGCTATGCAGAAAACATGCTCAGAGTTGTATTGATAAAGCATTTGAATATGAAAAGAAAAGATGGGATAAATACCATAAAGAATACACATTTAACAAGGGTGATGAAGTGTTGATCTCTACTGTCCATTTCAATTTACAAGGTAACCACAAATTAAAAGATCCTTTTGTAGGACCATTTGTTGTTAAAAGAATGGTTGGTGATAATGCAGTAGAAGTTGTATTGTATTCTCCATATGATAGGAAGCATCCTGTTTTTCCCATTTCTTTGCTTAAGCCTTATACTTCCAACAGTGACTTATTTCCAAAAAGAAGAGGAAGACCTAAGAAGAACACTCAGGAAGTCACAGAAACAGCAGAAATTGATAAAATTCTCAATGATAGAATTATCACTTCTGAAAGAGGTACTGAATATTTATTGAGATATAAGAACAAATCATCTGAACATGATGCATGGATACCTGGCAAAGAAATTTCAAATCTGCCTACTCTGTTGAAAAAATACAAAAAGAAAAAATCTTAGCATTTTTTTTATTATTTTTTTTAGAGTGAGGGAGTGTCAGCCAGGCTATTGCAGGAGTCCAGTAAATGATATGTAACTTATAAAACCTGAAAGAGTGGGTAAGAATTGTATTTAATGAATATAACTTAATATTTTATTGCATAATAAAATTATATAAGTATTTTATTATATACAAGTGTTACATTAAATTTATTGGTTATATAAATTTTTATATACAGTTAAATTGAACATAATATAATATATTCTACAAATAATGGCGCATTTTTATGTATTTAATAATTATAAATTTATATTTAATTAATTAAAAAACATATATTATAATTATAAGTGTAAAATTGACTTATAATATATTTAAATTAATTATTTAAATTTATATATTAAATAAAACCTTTCATATAATACTAAACAATAATTTATGACTCTTCTTTTGACCCTTAATTGTGTCAGGAAAAACCAATTAATTAATTTATACTAAATTGAGATTAATTACATGTTTTGTTGCATCAAAGTATTTTTTGTTTCACTTAAAATATCCTTTAATCAGACTGTACCATCTGTTTGGAATTATTTTTCTCATATTTCCTATGTTCCAATCTTGTTTAGTTATTCACTATTTTTACTTACTGATTTGGGAATTAATGGCGGAAAAATTGGATTCTTAATTGGGGTTTTAATTATTTGTTTCATATTTTTCTCTACATTGTTATGTTTCATTTACTCTTTGATATATTTGTTTTATTCTATTCTAATCATTGTATTTACAAATATAGTGGCGCTTCAGAGGACCCATTGCCTATAAAAGTGCCTTGGATAATCCCCTGTAGCCTCATCACTTATTATACACTCAACAAATTAAATACTATTTTACTACGTTTATATTTTTTTTATTAGTAATACAATTCTAATTAAAAGTCTATATAACAAATTAAAGGTTGCTTTAAATCTGATAGTAATTAAAGTGTTTGCTGCGCAGAACCCTTACATTAAATAGTATTATTATTAATAAATTCTAAGTTTTTGTCATCTCTCAAAGTTGCTCGCCGTTTTTTCCCTCTTAAATAAATTAAATATATTATTGTAATTTATTTCTTTTATATTCCCTTGTCCTCCTCCTTCTCTCCTCCTTTTCTCCTATTTTTCTTACCTTCTTCTAGACGACTGACCGACAATTGGTTTCTTTTCATAGTTTTTAGTCCTCTACGACTTTAACCTTGAAATTCTTTTGGTCTTCAAGTGCCAGAATCTTCACATTTATTGGTTTTAGTTTTTTGTGTTGGATGTTGTGTTGTTTTTTAGAAGGTACTCAGGGAGTACTTTTAGATTTTATTTTGGAAATTGTGGGGTAACTGATAAGCTGGCTGCTCTGTAGAATGGTTACCTCATAATGTCTATTTCAAGTATTTTTCTTGTCCTAGTTGAATCCTAGTTCTGTTTTGTGTTAATTGGGTTTCAAGTCCACTATGACTTTAAAATGGCTTGGGACTGGCTTCTCTAGTCTATTTGGATCGGTGGTGGATCACTGGTGGTCTCCCATCATTTTTTACTTATTGGAGGGAGCCCACCCAGTGATCATTTCGTTGACTGGACTTTCTATGGAGCTGGATTTTTTTCTTTTTCTTTATTTAATTTTTGTGTCTATGGTTGTGATAGATAGTAGTTTTATATTATTTTATTTTTTCTATTTTTTTCTTTTAATTTTTTATGGAGGTTATCAGAATATAAAGGTGGAAAAATCATAAAATTATATTATATGGTGTCACCACATCAGGGTCACCTGGATGTGGGAAAGCATTGGTAATGAAAGGCTTACCAATTGTCGGGAAATGCTATTTTCTTTCTTATCTCTATCTCATTTTATATTACTTTCCTTGATTTCTATATATTTTATCTTTTCTTTATTGATATTTTTTCTTAATTTATTTTTTTATCTCAATTCATTTAAAAATTATTTAAATATGTATCCACATCAAGGTACTCTTGGATGTGGGTAAGGTATCAGGGGATCAGCTCATTAATTCGCTGGGGGATACCATTTTTAACTATTATTTAATTACTATTTAATTCATCTTATTATTATTCATTTCATTTTAATTTCTCAGCTCTCATATTTTTTGGGTAATTTTGTTTAGTTATTTTCAAGTTTTTTTATTATGTTAGTAGTTTAAGTAAAAATAATAAATAAAATAAGAATAAATTAAAAATAAAAATAAAAATAAAAATAAAAATAAAAATAAAAATAAAAATAAAAATAAAAATAAAAATAAAAATAAAAATAAAAATAAAAATAAAAATAAAAATAAAAATAAAAATAAAAATAAAAATAAAAATAAAAATAAAAATAAAAATAAAAATAAAAATAAAAATAAAAATAAAAATAAAAATAAAAATAAAAATAAAAATAAAAATAAAAATAAAAATAAAAATAAAAATAAAAATAAAAATAAAAATAAAAATAAAAATAAAAATAAAAATAAAAATAAAAATAAAAATAAAAATAAAAATAAAAATAAAAATAAAAATAAAAATAAAAATAAAAATAAAAATAAAAATAAAAATAAAAATAAAAATAAAAATAAAAATAAAAATAAAAATAAAAATAAAAATAAAAATAAAAATAAAAATAAAAATAAAAATAAAAATAAAAATAAAAATAAAAATAAAAATAAAAATAAAAATAAAAATAAAAATAAAAATAAAAATAAAAATAAAAATAAAAATAAAAATAAAAATAAAAATAAAAATAAAAATAAAAATAAAAATAAAAATAAAAATAAAAATAAAAATAAAAATAAAAATAAAAATAAAAATAAAAATAAAAATAAAAATAAAAATAAAAATAAAAATAAAAATAAAAATAAAAATAAAAATAAAAATAAAAATAAAAATAAAAATAAAAATAAAAATAAAAATAAAAATAAAAATAAAAATAAAAATAAAAATAAAAATAAAAATAAAAATAAAAATAAAAATAAAAATAAAAATAAAAATAAAAATAAAAATAAAAATAAAAATAAAAATAAAAATAAAAATAAAAATAAAAATAAAAATAAAAATAAAAATAAAAATAAAAATAAAAATAAAAATAAAAATAAAAATAAAAATAAAAATAAAAATAAAAATAAAAATAAAAATAAAAATAAAAATAAAAATAAAAATAAAAATAAAAATAAAAATAAAAATAAAAATAAAAATAAAAATAAAAATAAAAATAAAAATAAAAATAAAAATAAAAATAAAAATAAAAATAAAAATAAAAATAAAAATAAAAATAAAAATAAAAATAAAAATAAAAATAAAAATAAAAATAAAAATAAAAATAAAAATAAAAATAAAAATAAAAATAAAAATAAAAATAAAAATAAAAATAAAAATAAAAATAAAAATAAAAATAAAAATAAAAATAAAAATAAAAATAAAAATAAAAATAAAAATAAAAATAAAAATAAAAATAAAAATAAAAATAAAAATAAAAATAAAAATAAAAATAAAAATAAAAATAAAAATAAAAATAAAAATAAAAATAAAAATAAAAATAAAAATAAAAATAAAAATAAAAATAAAAATAAAAATAAATAATGAATAAAAATAAAAAACAAATTATTTTATATTCATATCTGCTAATAAGTATTGTTCTCTCTATTTAGTGAATTATTAATTTGTTTTTTTATTTATTTTCTAGAAGAGGAAGCCTCCAGGGACTGGTCCGGATTATGTTGGAATTATTGCTTTTTTTTGGGATTGGAGGAAGAACTGTGTTCTTTGTGGTGTAGGCGGCTGGAAAGAGTATATGGATTTTAATGGTCAGGAACCGGATTAGAAGGTAATTTTTGTGAAGAAGTAGAAGAGGCTGGGAAAGTGTCTTGGAAGGTGTGCTTCATTATTCTAGACATCTTTCAGTGGTCATCAAGAAGCTGTTTCCCCAGATTCATTTCAAATTCATTCAACGGACCATGAAGAGAAAAGGCTTTAAGCATTTTTGAACTCATCATACTTAGGTGTTGCTTCATATTGGCATAATCCAGTGTTAATGTGGCTTCTAGAGGTTGGCCAATCCCAATAGCAGTGTCAGGAGGCAGGGTGTAAACTAAACAGAAGAACTAGATCGGTAATTTTGTTCTGTTGAAGAAATTGGATTTATTAATTTTGTACTTACAAATTGGGAGCTCTTCAAATTTGTAAGAGGCTGGGATCTGGAGTGTTGAAGGATTTTGAATGGATGAAGTAGGAGGATTAACCAGATGTAGGTATGGATTTTCTTGGTTATTCACTATATGGCTTTGAGAATATGATCTAGAAGGAGGAATTTCCTGTGGCCCGATTAGAGCAGCAGGGATGTTGTTGTTGTTGATATTGTTGCTTGGATCAGTTTGGTTGCATACTGGTGGTGTAGTAACAGGCTGGTTGTAGGATGGACCAGGAGAAGGTGACCTGGAAGCTCATTGGGATCTTCTGGATGAAGATCTGGAAGAAATCAAATGATCAGAGGAGTAATTGGCTGGCAGAGGAGAAGTGTATTAATTCTTCTTGTTTGAGAGGGATATTTTTGTCTGGGAGCAGTGTTTGCTACACTGGTGTCTTCTTGAGTTCCTCTGGCAGGTATTCTCAAAGTTTTGGAATTTTTGGAATTTTTAGAGGAATAAATTGTTGAGTGCATTTCCCTGGAAGCATTAGGAGGTTTTTGTGTGGAGTTGTTGGTGGTTACTGGTGGATTTTGGCTGTTTTCTGGCTGAATGTGGAGGTTTTGAGCCTGATTTTTGCTTCCTAGTGAGGCAGAAAGGCCGCCTGGACGGGGTCTAGTAGCCTGGGAGCTGATTTTGAAGCTGTTTTAGCTGAGTTTGCTGAGATTAATGCTGTTTCTTGAGATGATACGGCAGGTCTTTTGAAGAGTGTTTTGGGGACAGAGAGGTGTGATCTTTTGGATGGAGCTGAAGATAAAGAAGAGGAATCAGGACCTAGTTCTGGAGATCTGGTAGGAGATCTAGATATGTATTTGTGTGAAGGTGAAGGTGGTGGTATAGCATAATTGGGATCTCTGTCACACTTTTTTTTTGGAGTTGCAAGAATCACAGGCCCTGTTGTAGAGTTTGGCTTCAGGAGTTGTCAGAGTGAAAGTGAAAGGTCTGAACATGCGGACACACTGTTGGAAAGCATAGTCCTTGGGAGTAGTGAAACAAGGAATGTCTTATGGGTCAAAATATGGGGATCTGGCCATTATCTGCGATGGGATAACAATTAAGAGAAAAGAGATAAAATAAAATTATTTATCAGTGATGTGTAGATGATGAAGAGAAACTGGAAGTTCAGTGGGGCGGATGTGTAGTATTGTGCATGGAATTGGCTCTTTCCATATTATGCAAAGTGTGGAAAATCTGTCAGGACTTTAAACTGAACACTGTGGTCAGTCCATCAAGACTATAAACTGAAGAGTGGGTTAGTGCCCCAAGACTATAAACTGAGGATGGTTTGATGGTTGAGTCCTTCAGAGCTATAAACTGATAATGTGATGTTAGTGTAATTCTAGCAGAGGGAATGCAAATGGGGAGTCTCTGAATTTAGTTAAGGCAAGTGTGGGGGTAACTGATGAGTTGGCTTCTTTGTAGAACAGTTACCCCAGAATTTTAGTTTATTTCTTTAGTGTTTAATGGTTTGATCTCTGGTTCTCTCTTTATGATTTAGGTTTTAAGCCCCCAAGACTATAAACTGAGTGTTTTTGAGTCCTCCAAAGACTATAAAATGTGGGCTGTTAGTCCCCCAGGACTTAAAACTGAGAAAGTTTTTTATGGTTGGCTATATTCAGAAAATCTGGAAAGCTGTCAGTTTTGAAAGGAGACTAATTGAGTCTCATTTAAATCTTTCTTTGGTGGTTTGGAGTTGTATTGTTTTTGTTGAAAGTTAAGTAAGGAATTCTTGGCTGGTATTTATGATGTGGAAGCAAAGAAGGTGGGAATACCTAAGATCAGTTCTCAGGCACAGCCAAAGCCTAAGGCTTCAAAGGTGGATCCTAAGCTGAGTGCATCTGGGAAGAAGTAAATAAAAGAGGAGATGTACAAAATGAAGATGGGTATGTCTGATATGGGTTCCACTAGTTTTGGAGCATTGGACATGAATGATGAGCCAATACCTATGGATTTTGATTCTGAATACAAGGAGGATGTCCCTTTGGCTTCATTGCCAAATCCTGCTGGAATTAGAGGTTCTGGTGAGGGATCTGGTTTGGTTCCTGTTGATGGTAAATATGTTAGTAGTTCTGATCCTCAAGAATCTTCTACGACCAAGGTAGTGAAGCAAAGAGCTCACTTTTTTAGTCCAGTGGTTTCTGGCTAAGTTAATTTTATGGACTATGTCCTGGAAAGGATGAAAAAGTGTCATGTTTCCCTTAATTATGGGATGTTGTATGCTATTAGTCATGGGTTGGCTGATAGGCAGAAAAAGTTGTTGATCAGGAGAAGGGTTTCTTCTGGAGAGGTAGAATACATTTGTGATTCTTCTGAAAAATTTGGTGAGGGGTTGGAAACACATTTTTCGGCACCTCTGGATTATGTAAGTGTCACTCTGAATGGAAGGGAGGCTAGGGAGCTGGTGGATTCAGGTTCTCAGATTAACCTGATTTCTTTGTTTTTGGCTACTCATCTAGGCCTCTCCATCAAAACATGTATTGGTGTAAATTTGAGGGGGATTAGTTGTCATTTTACAGAATTGGTTGGAACATCTGAGTTTGTGAAGTTAGATTTTTGTGGAGCCTCAGGGAAAGTTCATTTTTACATTTACAAAGTAGCAGTAAAAGATTTTTTGGGTGGGTCATTATTTATAGATTTTCATGCAAGAATTGGATATCAATTTGATTTGGGAATCAGTTTTTAGTTTACTGGTGGAGTTGAAAGGATACTTCACATGAGATTATCATCCCCTGGAGAGGATGGTTGAGAGAACAGGCCTAATATGTCTTCAATATGCCAGTGTATGGACTGTTTTTGAAAAGAAGAGAAGTCGGTGCTTCATCTTTTTTTTTGGAGTGCAGCTCAGGCTCTAGTGGGAGTCTGTCTTTTTTAGAGTGGTGAAAGCTGATCACCCAAGTGTAAAAACCTCTCACCAAGATGAGGAAATCCCAGGTTGTAGTAGGTCAGCTCCCTTGGAGATATACTAAGTAGAATTTCAACTTTCTCTTTTTAATTTCACTCTTATCTGGAACTATTATTCAATTTTTTATCAAGTATCTGTTCTCTCTCAAGATTCTAAATTAAGTTTAATTCAAGTTCAACTAAGAATATTGGTTATATATCTTTATTAAATATACAGAAAAGCTGTGGAGTGGTGAGATTGGGGTCTAAAAGTAATTCTTTCCAATCATGCACCACTAGGTTTTCTTATACAGCTTACAAAACATTACCTTGGCCAGGCCTGTGAGCATTGGGGAAACCCCTGGTTATTTTTTTAGGTTAGAATAAAACTCAAGAAACGAAATGAAAAATTTCAAGATATATGTAGAAAATAATGAAAAAAATCGAAAGATAATTACGAAAGAGGACAAGAAATAATTTTGTGAAGCACATCAAGATCATTTTTTTAGTCTCCAGCATGAGGTTAAACTGCACAAATTTTTGAAGGAAGGGGATCAGAAAGATTAATTTTGGGGTCTGCAACATGAGGATATACTGTACAATTTTGGAAGATTTGATTCAGCAGATGAATCAGGATTTGAAGATTTAGAAGATGGAAGTGAAGATGAAGATGTGGGATTGCTGAAAAGCTCTGCAGTGGTGAGATTGGGGAATAAAAGTAATTACTCCTAATTGTGCACCACTAGGGTTTCTTCTACACCTTTCAAAAAATTACCTTGGCCACAAATGTGAGCTACGGGGAAACCCTTGGTTTTTGTTCCAGGTCTGGTGGTATAGATTTCATTAAGATCTTTCAAGGGGAAGGTGGGGCTAAAAAGTATAAAAAGGTAGCACAGAAGATTAGGCCTGTGAATGAGCCTATGCCTGTAGGCTTGAATCCTCTATTGAAGAGATCCCCTTTTTCAAGATATCCTTACTATACTCCTCTGGTGAAGAATCCTCCTAATTTTGTGGAAACTGCTAGGGTGACTGTGGAAAGGTTGAAAGTTGTTAGTTTGTGTCCTGATGGGTGCTTCTCCATGAGAAAAAGAGGTTGTTGTTGCATGTTATTAAGCTGAGGGAGAAAGCAGTGGCATTTGTTGAAGAGGAAAGGGGTTTGTTGAAATACTCTTATGGGGAACCTTACTTGATTCCTGTGGTTTGTTAAAAGACTTGGCAAATCAAACCTATTCCAATTCCAGCTGCAATCAGGGATGATTTTGTAGAGATAATTTAGGAAGACTCAGGAATGGTTTATACAAAAAAACAACATCTAGTTAATCAAGTCCAGTTTTTCTGTGTAAAGAAGCAGAATGGGAAGCTGAGGGTGTTTCATGATCTTACAGCCTTGAATAGAATCACTATCAAGGATTCTTGTATGCCCCCAAGTGCAGAGGAGTTTGATTAAGCTTTTTTATGGAAGGGTGTGTTATGGTTTGGGTGATATTATGGGTGTTTATGATGAGAGAGAGCTTCATACAGATTTAAGGCCACTTACAACTTTTGAGAATCTTTTGGGAAGATTTCAGCTCACTAGGTTGCCTTAAGGAGAAAATAATTCAGTAGCAGTATATCAAGCACAAATAAATTGGATTTTTCAGGATGAGGTTCCTACTCATGCTGATATTTATATTGATTATTGTTGAATCAAAGGACCATCCATTGATTATGGGAATGAGGTGCTGAAGGAGAACCAGGGTAAAAGAAAGTTTGTTTGGGAATATGTAATTACTCAAGAGAGAGTATTTTTTAAGCTTGAAGAGGCTTGTTTGACCATTTCTGGGTCAAAGTTTTGTTGTTGTGTTCCTGATCTGGAAATTTTGTGTCATGTTGTATGTTAACAGGGAAGGATTATGGCAAATAAAAAGGTAAATAAAATTTAGTCATAGAAAAGGCTTAAAAATACTACCAAAGTAAGAGGATATTTGGGGGTTTCTGTGTGTTTCAGAATTTTTATTAAAGATTTTTCTTTGATGGCTTCACCTTTAAGGAGGCTGACCAAGAAAGATGCAGAGTAGGAATGTACTGAAGAGGGTGAAGAGGCTTTTCAGAAGTTGAAATAGGTGGTAGGGGAAGATAATATTCTTGAAAAGTTGGATTATGGTGTTGGCTCTGGAAAAACTTATCTAGAAGTAGACTCAAGTTATATTGCTTCTGGTGCTGTTTTGTCTCAGGAAGATAAAACTGGGAGTTTCAGGCCAGTAAGGTATGAGTTTGTGGTATTAAATGAGGTTTAATTTATATATTCTCAACCCAAGTTGGAATTGTGTGGTGTAGCAAAAATTTTAAAGAAGTTGAAAACTGTTTTGTAGGGGAAGCATTTTGAGCTGCATGTGGATTCAAAATCTCTGGTACAAATGATCAATACACCTAGTCTTCCAAATGCTCTAATGACTAGATGGGTGGCATTTATTCAGAATTTTTCTTTTGACCTGGTACACAAACCTGGAAAAACTTTTATGATTCCTGATGGATTATCAAGGAGACCAACCACAGATGAAGATTATGATTCTAAAGAATTCGATGAAGATGTCCCAGTGGTTAGGGCCAGCAAGAAGGGTTCTGGTGATGTTTCTCTCCTCCCCCAAGAGGTTAAACTGGCTGGATCTGATTCTAATTCTTATGATCAGGATATCTTTATGGAAGAAGATGGAGTTGCTGTTTGGGTTGGCTCAAAATTGGAAAATATTGTTTTTGTTAGTGAACTGGATTCTCTTAAGATTTAGTGAAAAGATGAGGATGGGTTAAAATTTAGGGAATGGTGTCCTGGATGGGCCAGTTGAATAGCTCATGTGCACATGAGTGATTTTGATGACAGTTCTGTACCCTTCGATGTTGTTTTGTTGGATTTTGAAGATGAGACCTGGGGTCAGTCTGGGTTTTACTTTAATATGGTTGAATATCTGTTTACCTTGGAGAGGCCAGATATTTGTGATGATGATACTTAGGTGGAAATAAGGAAGAGGAGTCCTGGATTCTATGTTTCAGGAAGGAGGTTGATAAGGAGGAGACATCCAAATCCTCAAGTAGTGGTAACTCAGAAGAAGGGTCAAGAAGTTTTGATGAAGTCTTTGCATGAAGACCTTAGTCATAGAGGCTTTGGGGAGACTTATAGAAGAGTAGCAGACAGACTTTGGTGGCTGGGTATGAAGGTATCTGTTAAGGGTTGGGCTCAATCTTGTGAAGAATTTCAAAGAAGATGTCACTTGAAACCTTAAGAGTTTAGCCATGCTACTGGTGAATCAAATTTTTTTTCAAGAATCAGTCTGGATTATGTCCATATTAATGAGGGCAGGAATAAATACTTGATTGTTTCCAGGGATGATTTGTCAAGTTGAGTTGAGGTAGCTCCTCTGGTTAACTTGACTGCCAAAAATGTGACAGAGTTTTTTAAGAACGTATGTGTGTTTAGATATGGGTTGATGAAGTTGTTGACTGTTGATGGTGGGACAGATTTTGGAGCTGAATTCTAAAAATCTGTGACAAGTATTGGCTCTAAGTTTAGAGTGAATACACCTTATAATCCTGAAGCTGAAGGCATGTTTGAAAGAGGCCATCAAGTTATAAAGAATGCTTTGGTGAAGATGTGTGAAGATAGTGCAGAAAAGTGGAGGCATTATTTACCCTTGGTGTTATTTGCTGATAGGGTCACTGAGAAAAGGACAACTGGCTATTTCCCTTATGAGTTAATTTTTGGAAAGAAAGCTGTTCTACCAGTGGATTTAGAAGCTGTCTCTTATCTTGGAATTGATTGGGATGATGTGTGCTCAACAGAAGATTTTCTCTGTGCCAGGATGCAACAGTTGGAATGTAGAGAGGAATGTCAAGAGAAGGAATTTTCTAGAATGATGAAGATAAGAAATCAATCAGTCAGATATTGGGACAAAAAGTTGGCTCATAGACTCAGGGATCCCTTAAAATCTGGCTGTTTGGTTTTGGTGTATAATAGTAGTTTGGAGAGTCAGTGGGGGAAAATGTTTGCTGACAGGTAGAATGGACTTTACAGAGTCAGATCTCAGGTGTCTGGAGGTTCTTATTTTTTGGAGGAGCTAGATGTTGCAATCCTAAAGAAGAAAGTGGCTTATGACCAAGTGAAGAGATTTTACCCAAGAGGGACTAGAAGTGAAGAAGATTGACTCTGAAATGAGGATAAAACATGGACCATTCTTTAATTTTGGATTTTGGTGATGCTGTGCAACTGTTTTTTTGGAAACTTATTTGTTAGAAGGTAACTGTCAGCCAGGCTACTAGACTTACCCAGTGAAATAATTAATTATTTACTGGATGAAGCCGCACCTTATCATTTTAATTATTTAATTATAAATTAGTTACATTAAAATTTCTTATAATAAATTAACTTATAACAGAATGATAAAATTAAATGAATAATTAAAATTAAATATAAAATTGTCCCTTATATTGTTTCTCTAACATTGTGAGCATTTGACAGGTTGGAAGAAATAAAGATTTATAATAAAAAATAGATTTTAAATTAAAATAAGATTTTAATATTCAAATAATATTAAATATATATAAAAAATTCAAATTTCTTATTTAGAATTGACTTCTACAGTAAATATTAAATAAATTGATGTATTTCTGACATACTCTGTAAATACATCTTTTTGACGCCTTCTTTTTAGAACAACTTTATTATTTGAAAATACTCCTTCTGGAATATTCTTTTTTTTCTCTCTCATACTACTATTTTCATAATTTGATTGCCGTGCCTTGTCCCTCCTTTGCCTATATAAGGCCTCTCTTTTTGTTGTTTTTTAATCATTCCTTTACTACATTATTTTATTACAACTACAAACAATCAACACTTATTCTTATATTCTATATCATTAGTATTTACAATAACAGAATTCTGATCTATAAATTATATTAATATTTTAAATCTACCTCTTATCTTTGAGTAAAATAATCATCCTTGATTTAAGAAATATGTACCAATTTGTTGAGAATCCATTTTAGCATTTAAAATCCTCGTAAAACTTCATACCAAATCTTCTAGACCAAAAGCATACCTTGACAGTAACCATGGATGGGGCTTCTAGAGTTGATCTTGGTAAGTGTAGAGGTAACTGATAGGCTGGCTTCTCTATCAACAGTTACCCCAGATTTTCTGTTTCCAACCCCTTCTCTTAATTTGGTTGAACTCTAGTATTGTTTTCTCTTCACAGGGTTTAGTCCTCATGAATTGAAACTTGAAATTCTTTTGGTATTCAAGTTCTAGACTCTTCACACTTATTGATTTTGGTTTATTGTGTTGGATGTTGTGTTTTTTGTTAGAAGGTACCCAGGGGGGGCTTCTAGATTTTATTTTATAAAGTGTTGGGGTAAGTGATGAGATGGCTGCTCTGTAGAACATTTACACCATAATGTCTGTTTCAAGTATTTTTTTTCCTATTTGAATTCTAGTTCTGGTTTTTGTTATTCAGGTTTCAAGTCCACTATGACAATAAACTGGCTTGGGATTGGCTTCTTTATCTTTGGTCTATTTAGATCTGTGGTGGATCACTGGTGGTCTCCAATAAATTTCCTTATTGGAGGGAGCCCACCCAGTGATCATTTTCTTGGACTGGACCTTCTGTGGAGCTGGAATTTTTCTTTTTTTTTCGTTGAATTTTGTGGCTATATTTGTCTTTGATTGAAGATTTAGATTATTTTCTTTTTTCTATTTTTTCTTTTAATTTTTATGGGGTTTATTAGGATATAAAGAGGTGGAAAAATCACATAAATAAAAATAATATGGTGTCACCACATCAGGTTCACCTGGATATTGTCAAGAATTGGTGGGGAAAGGCTCATCAATTATCTGGGCAATTCTATTTTCATTTTTTATCTTTATTTTCATTTTAATATTTACTTTAATTTCTATTAATTTCATTTCATCTTTATATTATTATTCTTAATTTATTTTTTATCTCAAATCATTTAATAACTATTTAAAGGTGTGTCCACATCAAGGTACACTTGGATGTGGGTAAGGTATCAGGGGATCAACTCATAAATTGGGTTGTAGACACCATTTGTAATTATTATTATTTTTATCTTATTATTAGGGGGTAGCAATTTTTAGGGATCTGAAATTAATTTAATTGCTGTAAATAATCTGCATACCCCAATTATCTTCCACAATTATTTTTTCAAATAATTGGGTTATTAGACACTTTACGTGTCAATTTTCACCTCTTATCCAAAATTTTTTAACTCAATTTTTCATAACCACATCTTGGACAACTTTCTGTAATAACCACATGTTGCACAACTTTCTGCCATAACCACATCTTGGACTACTCTCTGGATATGCCTCATGGATGTGATGAGTTTTGGATCAGGAATTAGGAACGGAAATTGGGGTATAAGAGGCAGGATAATGCATTATTATGGATTCCTTATCCACTAGCCCCAGGGCTAGTGGATAAGAGTCATCCGCAATTAATAATGTGTGATCCCGGGAAAACAAATTTCTCATCTCTAATTGCGGATCCCTGAACATTGATACCCCCTATTATTCATTTCATTTTATATTCTCAGCTCTCATCTTTTTAGGGAAATTTTGTATAATTATTTTCAAGTTTTTTTTAGTATGTTAGTAGTTTTAAGTATTAATCTGTTTAGAAGAATAAAAATAAAATAATAAAAATAAAAATAATATAAAAAGAAATAAAGCAAAAATAAAGTAAAACATTAAAAAATTAAATAAAGAAATAAAAAAAATAAAAAAATCATTTTTTTTATTTATATGCTAATTATTATTATTTTCTATATTTATTAATTATATTATTTTCTTTTTTATTTAATTAATTTCTGGAAGAAGAAGCTTCTGAATATTGGTCTTGATTATGTTGGCGTTTTTGTTTCTTGTTGGGATTGGAGGAAGCACTGTATTACTTGTGATATAGTTTTCTGGAGAGATTATAGGGATTGTAATGGTCAGTAAATGCATTTGAAGGTAATTTTTGGGTGGAAGCAGAAAAGGCTGGGATGGAGTGTTAGAAAGTGTGCTTAATTATTCTTGACATCTTTGAGTGGCTGTCAAGAAGTTTCTTTCTCAGGTTTTTCTTAAACTATTTCAGTGGCCAATGAAGAGCTAAAGCCTTAAGCATGTTGAAACACATAACAATTAGGTTTTTCCTCATATCTGCATAACCCATTTTAAACGTAGTCTCCAGAGGTTGGCCAATCCCAATAGTAGTTTCACAAGGAGGGGTTCCAACTAAACAAAGAATTTGATAAGAATTTGTTTTCTGTTGAAGAAATTGGATTAATTAATTTGGTACTTACAAGTTAGAAGCTCATCAAATATTTAAGTGTCCAGAATTTGGACAGCTTAAGGGTTTTGAATGGAGGTAGTAGGAGGATCAATCAGGTAGAGATATGGATTCATTTGCTCATCCTCTAAATGGTGTTGAGAATATGAACTAGGATGAGGACGTTCCTGTGGACTAGTTAGAGAAGTAGGGCTTTTGTTGTTATTATTGATACTTTTGTTTGGTTTAGTTTGATTGGGTAATGGTGTTGGAGTACCAGGGTTGTTGTAGGATGGAGCAGGAGAAGGTGACCTGGAAGCTGATTTGTCTCTTCTGGAAGAATTTCTTGAAGAAATTGAACAGTCAGATGAATAATTGGCTGGCAGAGGAGAGGGGTAGTTACTTCTTATTGATCAAGAGGGAGATTTTTGACTTGGAGCAGTGTTTGGTGCTCTGGTGTCTTGTTAGGGCCCTCTTGCATGTCTTCTAGAAGTTTTGGAATTTTTGGAATTTTTGGACAGAGAAAATTTTGATTGCATTTCTCTTGGAGCAATAGGAGGTTGTTTTGTGGAGTTATTGGTGTTTTTTTTTTCAGAATTTGTCTGTTTTCTGGAAGAATTTGAATGTTTTGAGCCTGATTTTTGTTTCCTAGTGAGGAAGGTGGGTGGCCAGGACGCTGTCTAGCAGCCTTGGAGCTTATTTTAATGCTGTTGGAGCTGATTTTGCAGAGATAAAAGCTGTTTCTTGAGAGGATAAATCAGGGTTTTTTGGAGAGTGTTCTGGGAACATAATTATGGGATATTCTGGTTGGATGTGAAGATAAAGAAGAAGAAACAGGACCAAGTTTTGGGGGTCAAGTAGGGGATCTAGAGATGTATTTATGTGAAGGTGAAGGAACTGAATGCCTGGATTGTCTGTATGGAGCTGAAGATAAAGAGGAAGAAGCAGGAACAAGTTTTGGGTGTCTAGTAGGGGATATTTACATGTATTTATGTGAAGGTGAATGTGGAGGTATAGGATAATTGGGTTCTCTGTCACATTTTTTCTTTTTGGAGTTGCAAGAATCACAGGCCCTGTTATAGAGTTTGAACTCAGGGGTTGGAAGAGTGAAATTTCAAGGTCTGCACATGTGGATGCACTGTTTGAAAGCATAGTCCTTGGGAGCAGTGAAGCAAGGAAGGTATGTTTGGTCAAAATCTGGGGATCCAGCCATGATCTTTGAGGAAACAAAAATGGAGAGAAAGAGGGATAAGAAGAAATTTTTTTATCAGTGATGGGTTGATAATCAAGTGAGAGTGTAAGTTCAGTAGGCTGGTTGTGGGGTATTGTGCATGGAATTGGTTTTTTCTTTGTATGCAAAGAGTGGTAAGTCTGTCAAGACTTTAAACTGAACACTGTGGTCAGTCCATAAAGACTTTAAATTGATGAATGGTATAGTCCTTCAAGACTATAAACTGAGGATTTTTTGATGTTTGAGTCCTTCAGGACTATAAGCTGATAATTTGGTGTTTGTGTGATTCTGGCAGAGGGCATGCAAATGGGAAGTCTCTGAATTTAGTTAAGGCAAGTGTGGGGGTAACTGATGAGCTGGCTTCTCTGTAGAACAGTTACCCCAGAATGTTAATTTATTTCTTTGGTCTTTAATGGTTTGATCTCTGGTTCTTTCTTTATGATTTAGGTTTTGAGTCCCCCAAGACTATAAAATTAGGGCTGTAAGTCCCCCATGACTTAAAACTGAGGATGAGTCCCCCAAAACTGTAAACAGAGGAATTTCTTATAAGTGCATACATTCAGGAAGTCTGGAGGGTGGTCAAGAATTTTCATTTTTAAGTCAAAAGCGCATTCAAGAGTCAAGTGGAAGAAGAAGGTCCCATGTCAGAGTCAGATTTTGAAAGAAAGCTGAACATGGTGGATCTGATGAAGAAGAATGGGACATTCTCAATTGGAGGGAGGATTTTGTCTTCCAACATTGGAAGAGGCCTTTGTTGGGCTGTTTGGTTCTATTTGTATATGTCTAAATTGACATTTTTTAACAATTAAGGTGCTGTTTTGGTTTTATTCAGTGAATATTGGGACTATGGGTATGTTGGTACTGCCATTGGGTAACCCTGGTTTATCTCTATACTTTATTTCTTGATGACCTTTTTCATATTTCAAGGTTTAAGGGGTCATTTACCAATTTTTCATTTCTAAAAGATAACTGTTTAATTTTGTTATTGGTGTTTGACAGGCTAACCTTAGGTCTTAGAGTTAAGTGCTTAGTATCATTAAGTAAAGCTAATTTAGCTCTATACTTTATGTCCGAATGTTGTCATAGCTTAATTTTGTGTTTTAAGGGTTTTATTAATTGTGGTGGATTTTTCTAAGTATTAGGGGGTTTATTAGAGGGTTTTTAGTGGTTTTTTGGCTTCAGGGAGGTCTTCCCATCTTGTTTATAGAAGGCTGGGGAGTGTTTCTAGATGGTTTTTATTCAATTTTGCTGTCAAAGGTGCCAAATTAGTTGCTGTGCATGGATCTCAGATAGGTGGTCTGTGTGTACAAACTGAATAAGACAGTTTTGGGCAACTTTAATTATCATACAACCATCTGGTAGTTATATCATTGTTTCTCACTAAGTTTTCGCTGTATTTTTAGCCACAATTGGCTGCGTTTATTGCAAGGCTAGTTCTCCATTTAACTTAACATTGGCAACTGCTTTCTCTGTTGTAGCTCTTCAACCTAAATTAAGTATTTTTTGCTGTGGTTGTGCAACAAGTGAACTGTATCTTTGGTTTCTGGTGTGGATTTCTATGAGTCTTAGGTTTTCTGGCTCTTTGGTTCTCAGTGGTCAGCTATTGGCTACTGTCCTGACTTTTAAAGAAGTCAAGGAGTTGTTTGGAAGGGGGAATTGTAACAGTCTCTAATTTTCTGTAGCAAATTAATCTCACCTGGTTTTTATCTCCAGTTTTAATTTAAAAACATTTGTGAAGGCCTATAGCTAGTACTATAGGAATGTCCACAACATATATCTTTTTTACTCTGAACTCTGTAGCTGAAATTAAATTGCTAAAATGACTGGGGGAAGTATCAAGTATATTTTTTCCCTAGTAGACCAAGATATAGAAGAATCTTTCTTAGTCCTAGAAGTAATATAATTTTAATTATTTTATTAAAAAATAATATTTCTTAATTATTTCAGTTTACTTTTTGTCCTGATAATTAATATATTATTTATAAATTCAGTTGACCATTAGTCATTTTAATATATAATAACAATATATTGTTTAATTACTTCAGTTTAATATTAATCCTGGCAATTAATTATAAATTGGTAATATTATTTTAATTAATTGTTAAAAAATCATATTAATTAAATATTTCAGTTGACTATTAATCCTGATAACTTATATTTTTTTTATTACTTTAGTTGATTATCAGTCCTGGTGTAGACAATCCTATAGTACTAACTATAGGCCTTGACCAAGGGAGTTGGAGCAAAACTGGAGAGAAAACCCCTGTCCCTTTGAGAAATACCAGGTGAGATTTATTTGCTACAGCAAATTAGAGACTTTTACAATATCCCTTCCAATACACTTCTTGACTGCTTAACAAGTCAAGAAAATAGCCTAGATAGACCAAAGACGAAAGAACCAGAAACCAGAAATACAGAAATATCCACCCCAGAAAACCAAAACACTGGGCACTTTTTGCACAGAAAACAGCAATAATACTTGATGCAGGTTGCAAAGCTACAGAAAAGAAATAACTGGCCAAATTTGAGTTAAATGAAGAATTAAACTTGAAACAAACACAGCCAATTGTGGCCAAAAAACAGTGAAAACTGAGTGAGAAACAATGATATCATTACCAGATGGTTGTATGATAATTAAAGTTGCGCTGTGGTGATCCCAAACCTGGGTAGGCCTTTGGAGTGCATATTTGGGGGTATTTGGTACGTAGGGTGTTATTGGGGTTATGGTGTTATTAGTGGAATTTTTTCATCTTTAGGTGATAGTTAGTAGTGTTTATGGATGTTTAAGCTAGGGCCACTTATTATGTCTCAGCTTAATGTCCTTTCTTTTCTCTTCATTTTGGTATCCCTATGGGTGGTTACCTTATTTTATAGGGTAGTTATGGTGTTGTTATTGGTATTTATCAGAAGTTTATTGCTTAGTGGTGCTTATTTAGGCTTAAGATGGGGTCACTTATTATGTCTCAGCTTATTTTCTTTTATTTTATTTTCATTTTGGTATGTCTTATGTGTGTTTATCTTGTTTATTAGTGAAGTTATGGGTTTTTATGGGTTGTATGGGTGTTTTAGGGACTAGAAGCGGCCTGCCTGCCCCTAAGCGGAGGCCTTCCTTGAAGCGGGGTGCCCACCCTGGGCGCTGGGGAAGCGCTAAAATGCACTTTTATGCATTAAAAAGGCTTGGAATGATGGATTTTGGGCAGGGAATTGGTCAGAGTGGTCTGTGCACTGGCTGTATGATGCATGTTTAGGAAGATTTTTAGGGAATAATCTTATATCTTTACTCATCACCTCTCTGTTCCTCACTGTCTCATTGGCTTGTGTTTTGTTGGAATATATTGCTGTCCATTTCAACTGTTTCTGGTAGTCTGTCTGGGACTATTATCTTCGTTTTTAAAGAGATCAAGAGTGTTTAATTAGAGGGTCTAGCAAACAGATCTCCAATTTTCTGAAACAGGTAAATCTCACTTGTTTTTAAAAAGGGAAAGGGGTTATTTTTTCTGGTTTTTCTCCAACTCCCTTTTTTCAAGGCCTATATCTAGTACTATAGGATTGTCTACAGCCCCAACCTATCTTATTCAGTATGTACACACAGACCACCCTCTAAAAAATACATGCTCAGCAACAAATTTGGCGCTTTTGGCAGCCAAATTCAATAAAAACTCTATAGAAACGCTCCCCAGCCTTCCATAACCAAGGCAGGCGGCCCGCCTAGAAGCGGCCAGACCTCCCTGAAGCGAGAAAACCACCAAAAACCTCCAATGAAGCCCAAAATACTTAGAAAAATTCACCACAACTACTAAAACCCTTAAAACACATAATTAAGCTTTGACAACATTGTGACATAAAATATGGGGCCAAATCAGCTCTACTTAATGGTACTAAGCACTTAACCCTATGAATTAAGGTTAGCCCATAAAACAAAAAAAACAAAATCAAATATCTATTGTTTAGAAATGAAAAATGAGCAAATGCCCCTTTAAAACTTTGAATATGAAAAATGTCAACACAATGTAAAATATAGAGAAAAACCGGGGCTATCCAATGGTAGTATCCACATACCAATAGTCACAATATTCACTGAATAAAGCCTGAAAAACACCCAATTATTCAACCAATGTCAATTAAGACATACCAAAACAGCGCCAAACAGCCCAAAAAAGGCCTCTGCCAATGTTGGAAGACCACACTTGTAATAAATTTTAAATATATTATTTATTTCAGGTGAATATTAATCCTGAAAATTAAAAACTTAAACAATTTTTATATTTTTCATTTTTATTGTTTCTAAAATAATAATTACTAACAAAATATTAAAATATTTTTCTTTTAGCCCAATTTCTTAAAATAATGGGTTATTTGAGTCTTTCTACTACCCATGAAGAAGAAATGGATCTCATTGATATTAATTCAAATTCTATAGGCTCTCCTTCAAATACAAAATTTTCTCAAATTAATGAATTACTACACCAAACAGGATGTAGAAATGCAGGAGGTGAAAATCATGAAGGAACATCCCCCCTAGACTCCAAGCCCCAGGTACTCCCCCCGAAGAGCTTCCAAAAGGCTTCAAAATAAAAAATATGCCAGTAAAACAGAAGTTAAAAAACCTGTCAACTCACATCAAGGAGTTGAAATCAGAGAGCCTCAAGTTAAAGGAAAATGTAGAGTTTCTAGAAGAAAAAATAAAAATTATAGAAACTTATCTCCAAGAGAAGAGGAAACCAATATAAGCAGAAAAACCCCCTTCACAGTTGGCTCCTCAGAAACAAAAAAAAGTGGAAGCATAAAACTGGCAGTGGGACTGGCTGAACACCCAATAGGATACCCTTCAGGCTCAGAAAATGAAGCAGGCTCCTCAAGTAGCACCCTCCAGGCCCCAACACTTCAATCAAATACCTCCTCACCCTTACCAAGGAGGAAGAAGAAAGAAAAACAATCACCCTCAAATTGTGCTGAAACCATTGTAAGACCTTTCATTAAATCTCAGGTTCCTTTTCTTGTAACTGATTCAGCTCCTTCAGGTAACTCTGGGATGGGAGATGACAATTTGAGACCAGTAGAAGCTGGTTCTAGCAGACAAATCTATCAATCTCCTACTCATGTAAATAATTCTTTAGTTTAAATTTCTACCTCAATTATAAGCTAAGATAGGGCTAATATAGATGTATCAATTGATCCTGAAGTATATGAGACTCTTGAAAATTACTCTGTCTCTCCCCTGAGAAATGCTCCTGATGTAGCAGCTTTTGATGACCAATATATGAGAGGAATTATAACCAAACAAAATCAAATAATGAAAAACATACAATTGAAACCAACTAGAGGGTTTCTATTCAATTTGCTGTCAAAAGTGCCAAATTAGTTGCTGTGCATGGATTATTTAGGTGGTGGTCTGTGTGTACATACTGAATAAGACAGTTTGGGGCATTCTTAATTATCATACAACCATCTGGTAATTATATCATTGTTTCTCAGTCAGTTTTCACTGTTTTTTTTGCCACAATTGGCTGTGGTTGTTGCAAGGTTAGTTCATCATTTAACTCAACTTTGGCACCTGGTTTCTCTGATGTAGCTTTGCAACCTGCATCAAGTATTATTTCTGTTTTCTGTGCAAAAAGTGCACAGTGTTTTGTTTTTCTGGTGTGGCTCTTTCTGCATTTCAGGTTTCTGGTTCTTTGGTTCTCAGTGGTCTGCTATTGGCTACTGTCTTGACTTGTAAAGCAGTCAAGAAGTGTGTTGGAAGGGGTATAGTAACAGTCTCTAATTTGCTTTAGCAAATAAATCTCACCTGGTATTTCTCAAAGGGAAAGGGAGTTTTCTCTCCAGTTTTACTCCAACTCCCTTTGTCAAGGCCTATAGCTAGTACTATAGAATTGTCTACACATTGGGACCATTGAATCCTGAAGCTACAGCCATTTTTTGAAAAATGGCAAACAACAAGCATCAAAAATCATGTGACTTTATTTTTTTCCATGATCAGGATTGAAACCTTGCTCCAAATTAAATGTTTATATAGATTTAATTGTCATATACTTTTGTAGTGACTATAGCAGATACTATCTGTAGGTCTCACTCTGCATATTTCATATTATATGTATATATTTTTACTCTACACTCTCACCACGGGAAATCTGGGGGTGAACTGCTAGCAGTTCCCTCTTTTTGAAACTATTAGGAATTTGTCAGGAAACTGTTGGGAAACCATCCTGAAACTGTCAGAAAGATGTTTTTAAATCTGATGAAAAAACATTGAAAAAATAAACTGTCACAGATTGAATCCAGAACAATCCCTCCTTGAGCAGAGCTTAAGAACCACATTGAACATCAGTTAATCTCAGGTTTGGCAAAAGGTTGAAAACATCACTTAGCATACCTTAATATTCAAATATTAAACTTGAATATATGTTGCGTGTATGATATAGATGCATATGCATTTGAATTTGCATGGTGGATACTTATTGCATGCTAAAAATTGATGTGAATTGCCTATCCAAAGTGTATGCATAATGACTATGAAGAATAAATATGCATAAAAAATATGCATAAAAATATGCATAAAAATATGCATAGTGATTATGCATAAAAAATATGCATATTGAAATGCATAAAAATATGCATCTTGAATATGCATTAAAAATATGCATATTGAATATGCAAAAAAGAAGGTGCATATACGTATACGAATAAAATATATTAATATGCATATAAATCTGTATAATGAATATGCATATGAATATGCATAAATATGCATAATGATTGAAAAATGCAAAAAAAATGATGCTTAACGAGTATATTTTATGTATAAATAGAAATATGCAATATGAATTCATATTGCATACAGATAACACTGGTAAACCATTTTGACCAAAACTCATACTAAATTTTCATTCTGGACTAAAGGTGTGAGGGAAGGAAGAAAAACAGTCCGACGTTAGAAAAATGCTACATGCACTCATTTTGTAGCAGAGCAAATGAGAAGTGCTGAATTATGGTTGGTGCCCATAATTTAGTATGATATCATAATTTTATTTAATTGTTTTCAATATTGAAAAGACTTTAGGTTGGTTGGTATGGATCTAGCTGTGCCAGGGTCTAATCTAATTATTTTAACAATTTCTTAATAATTAACGGGCTTTAATACAAAAACAGGTTGTATTTTTTGTGGGATATTGGATATGATAAGGTCTTTTGTAAAAAAAACTTATATTGTTTAAAAATATTCCTGAATCAGATGTGGGATAATCACTACAAAAAATTGTAGTACTGTGGGCAATAAAATATATGCACAAGCAGTAAAGAAAGGACCAAGTGAACCCTTTTTGTGCAGTGGGAATCATTAGAGTGGAATTGTGGATGAAAAATATAATTCATTATTACCATTTTATTTAATCAAAAAATTTATAATATTAAAAAGAACTATTGATTAATTGGTATTTGACCTTTGTGCCTCACTCATATTTATCATTTGATTGATTTTTGTCACCATTATCTTATTAATATTATAAGTATAGCAAAAACTTGTGTGCCAAATGCATACCGGGTGATGTTACACCTTTTATAATATTATTAAATAAAGGTAAAAAAATATGAAAATGATTTGTTTTACAAAAAATAAATTGATATACAAAAGCAATATGAGGGATAAAAAGGTAAAATTAAAGGAATCAAATATGAAATAAAAAATTAAAATAAATATACTGCCATCAAGAGCAAGTAGACATGTTGGGGCAAATGTCCACCAGTGAGGCTAAACTTGGACTATAATTGCTTTTTTGAAAAACAAAAAAGTGCCAATATGAGGTTTAAAAAAACTTCAGCATAACCATTTAGCCATATCAAACAACTTCTAGTTCAATGATTGAGAGAGAATTGATTACACCAGACTGCATGTGAGAAAAAGTGTCCAGCACAAGTTCGGCCGAACTTGTGCTGGACACATTTATGACGGAGAGTAGCTAGGGTAGAATTTTTCTTCAGTTAATCTGGTATTTCTTATAAACATTTCCATTGGTACTTGATCTTTGTGCCTCACTCATATATATCATTTGTTTAATTTATTGTCACCATTATATTATTAATATTATAAGTATAGCAAAAACTCGTGTGCCAAATGCATACCGGGTGATGTTACACCTTTTATAATATTATTAAATAAAGGTAAAAAAATATGAAAATGATTTGTTTTACAAAAAATAAATTGATATACAAAATCAATATGAGAAATAAAAAGGTAAAATTAATCTCAAAGAGATCAATTATGAAAAACAAAATACTAGTAAAATTCCTGCTCTCAAGAGCCAGTAGAAGTGTTGAAAAAAATCGGAGCCATCAGGGCTAAATTGTAATAAGTGACTTTTTTTTAAAGATAAAAAATTATACACCTGAGGTTGGGAAGAACAACAGGTGGATGATTCAGCTAAACAAAACTGCTTGTAGTGAAGTTTAATAAAAAAATGTTTTTTTGTTGCCATATAGAGAATTGATCCCATCTGACTGCACATGACTAAAAGTGTCCAGCACAAGTTCGGCCGAACTTGTGCCAGACACTTTTATGATGGAGAGTAGCTTGGGAGGAAATTTTCTTCAGTTCTTTCATCTTGTATTTCTCATAAACATGTCTACTGGTATTTGATCAGTCTGTATCTTTCATATTTATCATCCAATTAATATTTTATCACCATTATATTATTAATGTTATTAGTATAGCAAAAACTTGTGTGCCAAATGCATACCATGTGAAGTTATACCTTCAATAATTTTTTAAAATAGATGTAAATAAATATGGAAAGGAATAGTTTTACAAAAATTAAATTGATATTTAAATGTAAAAAGAGGAATAAAAGAGTAAAATAAAAGTCAAAGAGTTAAAATATGAAAAAAATACTGGTAAAATTCCTGCTATCAAGAGCCAGTAGAGGTGTTGAAGCAAATGGGAGCCATCAGGGCTTAATAAGTAATAAGTGACCTTTTCTTTAAAGATAAATAACTATACACCTGATATTGGGCAGAACAGCAGGTGGATGATTCAGCTAAACCAAACTACTTCTAGTGAAATTTGATAAAAAAAATTTTTTGTTGCCATACAGAGAATTGATCCCATCTGACTGCACATGACCAAAAGTGTCCAGCACAAGTTTGCCGAACTTATGCTGGACACTTCTATGATGAAGAGTGGCTGGGGTAGAATTTTTCTTCAGTTCATCTGGTATTTCTTACAAACATGTCTACTGGTATTTTATCTTTGTGCCTCACTCATACATATTGTTTGATTAATTTTTTGTCTTAATTATATTATTAATTATATAAGTATAGCAAAAAATCGTGTGCCAAATGCATACTGAGTGATGTTAAACATTTTATAATATTATTAAAAAAATGTATAAAAATATTAAAATAATTTATTTTAAAATTTATTAATTGATATCCAAGAGCAATATGAGGGATAAAAAATTAATTTAAAGCAATCAAATATAAAAAAATAAATCCAAGTATTATTGCTAATATCAAAGGCCAGTAGAGTTGTTGAAGCAAATGAGAGCCGTCAGGGATAAATTGTACTTAATTGATTGTTTTTTAAAGATAAAAAATTGTGTACCTGTGGTTTGGATGAACTCTTGGTGGATAATTCAGCTATATCAAACTACATTTAGTGAAGTTTCTTATCAAATAATTTTTTTCATTTCCATAGAGAGAATTGATCCCATCTGACTGCACCTGACCAAAAGTGTCCAGCACAAGTTCGGCCGAGCTTGTGCTGGACACTTTTATGATGGAGAGTAGCTAGGGTGCAGGTCTTCTTCAGTGCAACTGTTATTTTTTTAAAACATGTCAAATGGTATTTGATCTTTCTGTGTTATTCATATTTTATTATCTGATTAATTTTTTGTCATTAGAATTTTATTAATCTTATTAGTACAGAAAAAACTTGTGTGCCAAATGCATGCCATGTTATATTACACCTTTTATAATATTATTAAAAAATGTTAAAAAAATATGAAAACGATTTCTTTTCCAAAATTATAAATTAATATCCAAATGTAACATGAGTGATAAAAAAGTAAAGTAAAAGAGATCAAATATGAAAAAGAAAAATTCAAGAAAAATTCCTGCCTTCAAGAGCCAGTAGAGGTGTTGAAACAAATGGGTGCCAATATGGTAAGGTAAACTCTTACAGTTGCCTTGCTGTAAGCAGAATCCGGAGGAGATATGTGGATTTAGCTGAAAACCCGGTCCTTCCAATAAAAAATAACAAAATGGGAATTCTAAATCACTAAGCTTACCAGTCTACTTGGATCTGATTGATAAAAATAATGAAACTCTAAAATAATTAACGCTTATTGAGATTTAATGAAAGTGGCTGTTGAGAAAGAAATACTGATAACAACAATTAAGGTGTACCAGTGAAAGATCTGAAAAGATTGACTTTTATGTTTTTATAATAATTTAAATTTTTATCAGACAGCAATAATCAAGTCCCAGTGATGAAGACCTTTCTAAAGATACCCTGTATGAAGTGTGATTTAAATTGTTGAGTCGTATTTCTAAAATGTTATATATAAAATATAAAGTTATAAGGGTATTACAATTTATTTAATTTGTTGAGTAATAAAAAATGAGACCGTGGTGGTTAAAGATTAAGCTGTATATTGTGTCCCCCCCTCTCAATTTCCAGTTTGAGAAGCGCTTAAGTATTCCTAGTCACGTGCCTAAGTTTTCCCCTCCAGAGCTCTCCCAGAGTTAATCCGGAGCCTGTACGGAGTCCGTACGGAGTCCGTCCGGACCTCCGGACTCAATTAGAACCTTAAAAACTATAATAAAAAATCTAGAAAAATTACACATAATAGAGCTACTTCCCCTTTATATTCCAAACTATTTTTCGTAGTCTGCGCAGCTCTAATTACCCCGTGAAAATTCATCAAAGTTAAGTAAATTCTGAAAATGTAATTATTTCTATAAAACTTTAAAATTCATTTAAAAATATAAGAAAAATAGTAAAAATTCTGGGAAAATTTCCCAAGGTTCTTGAGTGACTCGACTTGATACTTATAAATTTTCAGACCGTAAAAATAAGTTTTCTCCGTAAAATAAATTGTTTTTTGTGTAGGCATTCGCTCGTGACCAATTTCTTCATATTTAAAACTCAAATAAATTAAATAAAACCCTTTTATATAAAAATAATAACACCAATCTTGCACGCCGTAATAACTCCATTTACGTACTTAGGTGCCATACTAAACTTTGGGCTACCACATCCTCCCTCCAATTGAGAATGTCCCCATTCGTAAAACTTTACATAAGTGGTTGAGCAATTCCAAAAGAATTATCTTTTCCAATAAAGTAATTTGATAAATTTGTTTTAGCTGGTCTTCTTTTAATTCTTTATAATAAAAATGTTGTTTCTTCTTCTCTGGCTTAACATAAAATAAAATAATATAAATCTTGTGATGATTCCACTACTGAGAGCAAGGTTTGAATCCCTTCAGACTCCCATATACCAGTCTTCCTTCTTGTCACAGCATTGAGCGAGTGGATCTTCCTATGAGCCAAATACTCATGATTCCAACCTCATAGGGCCCCCCACTGAGCCAAATTCTATGATTCCAGTCTCGCCATAAGGTCCTCCAAGCTTCACACCAAAAATGGCCTAACACTGAGGCACTAAAAAAAATCATTCCCTAAAATCCAACTACCATCCTAACTTCTGATTCCTTCATCAAAATTTTCAAACTTTGCTATACAGCAAACCCATAAAATACTTTTGCCAGGCTTCCAATAATAATTTTAACTTTAGACCATGTTAAAGCGCCACAAATTTCACCTAATTAACCATTATGCTTCCCTTAGCATCATCACCACCTAAAATTTTAACCTCCTAAAGCTTATCAGCACCCAATTCCAGAAATAATTGATTAACTAGTTTAGAGTCTTAGTGGACAGTGATAAATTAAAAGATTGAATTGAGTTATCCAAACAAGATTGACATTCCAGTTTAAAGTCTTGGTGGACCAAACATATAATCGATTGCCAGTTTATTGGTCTTGGTGGACCAAAGATCGTTTAGGTGCATAAATAACTTGATATATTCCTAAGTAAGGCCTAGGCTTGACCAAAGATTGAATAAATTTGATAATCCATTTTAATGTCATAGTGGACCAAACATTTGATCGACAAGTAATCCAGTATAAGGCCATAGTGGTCCAATGAATGTTGAATTATCCTGCAGATATTAATTTTCCAGTTTAAAGTCATAGTGGACTAAACAATGAATGAACTACCAGTTTAAAGTCATGGTGGACCAAACATTTAATCAATAAGAAATCCAGTTTAAGGTCATGGTGGACCCAACAGCTTGATAACAGTCCAGTTTAAGGTCTTGGTGGACCTAAAATTTGATAACACTCCAGTTTAAGGTCTTGGTGGACCTAACATTTGATTTATAAAAAAAATATGTCTCCAAAAATATCCATAAAATCTTGAACATCCTTGAAATTCAGTTTAAAGTCTTGAAGGACTAACAGCTCCAATATAAAATCTTTAATGAAAGTCTTGAAATTTAGCCAGTTTAAAGTCTTGCAGGACTAAAAGCTCCCAAAATTCGTAAAAAAAACCTTAAAGAACGTCTTGAACAGTAGCCAGCTTAAAGTCTTGGAGGACTAACAGATATCTTGAAGTAAAATCCCATAAGTATTGAGTTCCCCTAGACCCTGTTTCCTGTCTAAACTATATGAATAAACTAAAAAGGATGAAAACTAAGAAATAAAATAATAATTTTGATTTAATTAATTAATTTATTTTTTTTTATTTTTTTTATTTAATTATCTTATTTTTATTTATTTATTTTTATTTTTATTATTATTATTATTATTATTTATTTTTATTTATTTATTTTTATTTTATTTTATTTTTATTTATTTTATTTTTATTTATTTTTAATTTTAATTTTGTTTTTAAATTTAAAATAAAAGATTTTAGAAATGATAGTTTTGAAATAAAAGTTAAAATTTAATTTTTAAAGAAAGATAAACAAATGTGAAAAGAAAGATAAAAAAAGTAATAAAAAAATTTTAAAATAAAATTTTAAAAGATGACCCCCGGCCATTTGATGAGCCGTACCCTTGACATCATACCCACATCCAAGTGCAACTTGATGTGGTTACACAATTTTGAGAAATTTGTAAAGAAAAGAAAATAAATGAAAGTTTTTTAGAAGATAATTTTTATAATGATGATCACTGGGTGGGCTCCCTCCAATTTATAAAAATGATTAGAGACCACCAGTAAGCATCACCTTACAATAATTCATAATATATATTAAAGAAAAGAAATCACAATCTAACATAAAAAAATCAAAAACAAAATAAAATAAAAGAATCTTGAATCCGGCGTTGAGAGCGGTGTCTCTTGATTCGTTCCAGTTTATAGTCTTAGTGGACTTCCTATAATTAAAAGACAAAGCCAGGATTCAACTAGAAACAGGGAAAATTTTGGAAACAAACATTATGGGGTAATTGTGTATAGAGCAGCCAGCCCATCAATTACCCCCACACTTGCCAATATTAAATTAAGAGGGTTCCCCTGTGAACACTTCTTCCAATAAATTTTTTTAAAATTTTCCAACACTATCTTCACCCATATTTTAAGAATTTTAAGTTTTTTGAAAATTTCAAAGAAGGTCTTCTTGAATTTTGTTAAGTTTCATCATAGATTCGTTGCCCATATACAGTGTAACGACAGTAAAGTATTTTGATAAAAAGAAGATAGTTTATCCTCGTTGCGGAGGTCAATAAGGTTTTTATAAACATCATAGTTTATCCTCATTGCGGAGGAAGACTTCGGCACTCCTGGTGCCTCTAGGATAGAACCGTTTCACCTGATCGGCCGCTACCCTTTTCTTCAATACTACTCCATCCAACTCTTCTAGCACATATGAACCACCGGAAACTTGCTCCTTGATTTTATACGGTCCATTCCACCTATCTGCAAACATCTTTCCCCATTGACTCTCTAGACCTCTATTATACACCAAGACCATATCTCCTGGATTCAAAGGTTTCCTTAATCGATGTGCCAACCGCTCATCCCAATATCTAACTGATTGATTTCGGATCTTCATCATCCGCGAATATGCCTTTTCTAAATATTCTTCTTTCTTTTCTAGCTGCATCATTCTTGCACACAATAATTCTTCAGTAGTTTTGACCGTGTCCCAGTCAACTCCAAGATATGATTCAGCTTCTAAATCAACCGGTAAAACTGCTTTCTGTCCAAAAACAAGTTCATAAGGTGAAAATCCAGTCGTCCTTTTGGCAGTGATTCGATCAGCAAATAAAACTAAAGGTAAATAGTGCCTCCACTTTTCGGCACTTGTCCCACACATTTTAACTAAAGCATCCTTAATAACTTGATGCCCTCTTTCAACCATGCTTTCAGCTTCAGGATAATATGGGGTTGCTACCCTAACCTTTGATCCAACTTTCAATACGGCCTCTTTAAACTCTGTCCCAAATTCAGGACCTCCATCTACCGTTACCAGCTTCATCACCCCATACCTATATACCCAATTATTCAAAAAAAATTCTGCCACATTTTTGGCAGTTAAATTAATAAGAGGCGCTGCCTCTACCCAACCAGATAAATCATCTCTGGCCACAATTAAATATTTATACCGTCCCTCTTTTATATGAACGGCATCTAAGCTAACTCTTCCAAAGAGTGTATATTCACCAGTCGCGCGTCCCGGTTCTTTTGGCGTTAAATAACTTCGTCTTTGACATTCTTCGCATGACTGAACCCACTGTTTAACAGCCATCTTCATGCCAGGCCACCAAAATCAATCAGAAATTCTTCTAAACGTTTCTCCAACGCCTCTATGCCCGAGATCTTCATGCAGTGATTTCAAAACTAATTCTTGCCCCTTCTGTTGAGTTATAACTACTTGAGGATTTGGATACCTTCTCCTCATTAAACGTCGACCAGATAGGTAAAACGTAGATGACTTCCTCTTGATAGCCACCCATTCATCGTCTTCACAATCTTCTGGCCTCTCTAAATCAACAAATATTTGACTAACAAAAAATAAAAACCAGTCTGACCCCAGACTTCATCTTGAAAATCGATTAATATAACATCAATAGGGACTTCTCTATCACCAATATCACATGCACATGAATGAGCCAATAATTGTTGACCTCTAAATAAATCTTTAATCGAGCTATGTCGACGTTTTTCTTCTGAACCTTTGGATCCTTCGTAAACCGTATTTGAAAATACCTCTTTCACTTTATCCACCTTTTTATTTAAATCCTCTAATTCTCCAACATATACACCATTCCTTAACTTACTACTATACCACACTACCAATCCATCTTCCTCTACATACACCACATCTTCTTCTACCTCCTTTCTACCAAATTTATCTACACCTTTTCCAACACCTTTTTTAACATGAAAACTATTTTCTAGTTTATCCTCTTGGTGGAGGTCATCATCACCATAATCTAAACATAATAGTCCTGCCAGTTTAACCTCATGGAGGAGGTATGGAAAGTCTTCAGCTCCATTAGTGCTGGCTTTGATAATAGGTATATCTTCATCGAACTCTTCTGAGTCTGAATCTTCTTCAATGGGTGGTCTCCTTGATAAACCATCTGGCATAGTAAAAGTCTTGCCAGGCTTATGAACTAAATCAAACAAAAAATTTTGAATAAAAGCTACCCATCTAGTCATGGGTGCGTTCGGTAAACTTGGGGAATTAATCATCTGGATTAACAATTTTGCATCCACTTGCAACTCAAAATGTTGCCCCCACAAAATATGCTGAAGTTTCTTCAGTATTTTCGCCACACCACATAATTCCAATTTTGGTTGAGAATATCTTGATTCGACCTCAGTAAATACTACAGATTCATACCTAACTGGCCTGATGTAACCAGCTTTATCCATCTGAGACAAAACCACCCCAGCTGCAATCTGACTTGAATCAACTGCTAAATAAATTCTACCAGCATCTTTTCCATAATCCAACTTGTGCAGGACTAAATCTTTCCCCACAACCTCCTTCAACTTCACAAATGCCTTCTCACACTCTTCATCCAACTCCCAGTCTTCATCCTTTCTCGTTAACCGTCTCAATGGAGCTGCCAATGAAGAAAAGTCCTTGATAAACATTCTAACATATACACAAACGCCTAAAAAACCTCTAACTTTGGTCGTATTCTTGGGTCTTGGCCAGGACTGAATTTTGTTAACTTTCTTCTTGGACATAATCCTACCCTCTCTACATACCACATGGCCTAATATTTCTAAGGCTGGCACACAACAGGAAAATTTTGAGCCTGAAATAGTTAACCCAGCCTCTTCAATTCGAAACAAGATTCTTTCTAATGTAATTGCAAACTCCCAAATGAATTTGCGTATCCCGGGATTCTCTTCCAACACCTGGTTATCATAGTCGGTTGTTGGTCCCTTAATTCCTCCATCATCTATAAAGATTCCAGCATATTGTGGAATTTCATCTTGAAGGATCCAAGCCATCTGATCTTGATAAACTGCAACCAAATTTGTTGCTCCTTGAGGTAATCTTGTTAACTGTAAACGTCCAAGTGGCGTATCGAATGTAGTGAGAGGCCTTGAGTCCAGATGTAACTCTCTCTCATCATATCCACCCATAAAATCTCCCAAACCATAACACACTCTCCCTGCAAACGCTTCAACAAACTCCTCAGCACTAGGTGGTATCCCAGCATCCTTTATTATAACCCTATTTAATTCCCTAAGATCATGAACAACTCTAAGCTTGCCATTTGGTTTCTTGATACAAAATACTGGACTAGAATAACTTGATGTTGATTGCTCATACAGTCCAGTGCGTATCCGTTCTCTGACAACTTCAATATAGGCTTCTTTTAATGCAGCCGGAATAGGAATCGGTTTCTGCTTCCACGGTTCATGACATACCACAGGAATCTTGTAAGGCTCCCCATAGGAATGCTTCAACACACCCCTCTCCTCTTCTACAAAAGCAATGGCCTTCTCTCGCTTGACCATCACATCCAACAACAACTTCTTCTCTTCACCAGACAACCAACCATCAGGCCCAAAATTAACAACACCCAGTCTCTCAAAAGTGATTCTTGACGTCTCAGAAAATTCAGGCGGATTCTTTACCAAGGGACTTTCATAAGGATCTCTTGATAACCTTGGTCTTCTCAAGGGTGGATTTAATTCAGCAGGTAGTGGTTCATTAATAGGTTGAACTTTATTTGCTACCTTCTTATATTTGGCTGCGTCCACATCTAAATAAGCTTGAGGTATAACATTTACTTTTGTATCGCCATTAAAAATTTCATCAAATAAATCTTCTTCATCGTCAGAATCGGAATAAGAAAAATTAGAAAAATATTTTATTTCATTTTTAAATTTTACCCTTTTTTCCTTTCCCTCGTCTAATTTATAAACAGATTTTACAACACCTTTGCTTCCCTTATCCAATGGTAAATCACCGGTAAAGTAAGTTGGCAGTTTAACCTCTTGCCGGAGGACCAGAATTGAATTTTCACAAAAATTATTTTTTTGTGTTTTAATTATACTGAGATTTTTAATTGGATTTTGATAAGATTTTCGCAGTTTACCCTCTTGCTGGAGGTCCATAATAGAAGGAGATACTTTCAGTTTAACCTCTTGGTGGAGGTCCATAATAGAAGGAGATAATTGCAGTTTAACCTCTTGCTGGAGGTCCAGAATAACATTTTCACATAAATTATTTTTTTGTCTTTTATTTATACTGAGATTTTTAATTGGGTTTTGATAATATTTTCGCAGTTTACCCTCTTCCTGGAGGTCCAAAATAGAAGGAGATAATTGCAGTTTAGCCTCTTGCTGGAGGTCCGGAAATGAATTTTCACAAAAATTATTTTTTTTGTGTTTTAATTATACTGAGATTTTTAATCGGGTTTTGATAAGATTTTTGCAGTTTACCCTCTTGCTGGAGGTCCGTAATAGAAGGAGATACTTGCAGTTTAACCTCTTTCTGGAGGTCATAAAACATACCCTTCCAAATTTTATCCAACCTAATTTGGCCCATTTTGCCTTTTTCACCATTTTTAAATTTAATAGAAAAACAGGGTAAATCCAATAAACATATAGAAAAGTCCAAAACGTATTTGCACTCCAAAGTAATAATAACAGAAAATAATTGAGAATCCACTTCAATTATCTCCAAGTGAGCTGACCTATTGCAATCCGGGATCTCATCCTGAGGAGAGATTACAACATTAGAGTGATCAGCCCCTGCTACCCTAAAAAATGAGGGCATTCATCCCTTTCCAACAAACATAATTCACCAGAAGCCGTCCGTTTTATATGCCGCTTCTTGGTGCAAACACAACACTGGCACAGAGTAGTAATCCCTGGCGGTGTTTCCCAACCTTCATCTCCAGGAGGCGCTAACCGCATATGTAACCTCCGCATATCTTCACCAGTGATTTCCAAACTAATCCCCATGCCAGCTTGATACCCTATCCTGGCCTCAAAATCCATCAAAAAAGGACCACCAAGAACAGTTTTGACTGCTCCTCTGGCAACATAAAAGTGAACCTTACCAACAGATCCACCAATGCCTAACCTGACATGCTCAGCTGTACCCATCAGCTCTGTTGCATGCCCTCCAATGCCTCTGAGGTTTCCCCCAGTTCCACTTTTAATTGGCAAGTCTATACTCGTTGCTTGCTCCAATGAAATTAAATTAATTTGAGACCCTGAATCGACCAAGGCCTTTACCTCTTTACCGTTAAGAGTTACCACCAGGTAACCCAGGGGAGCGGAAAAATGCGTATCTACATCTTCCTCAAACTTTTCAGCATTTTCACAAATATATTCCACCTCTCCAGTGGAAACCCGACACCTCGTCAAATGCTTCTTTTGCTTTTCAGCAAGCGCCGGACTAATCGTAAATAACTCCCCTAAAGATAAGGGAATCTGAAGTTGATTCACCCTATTCAAAACTGCGTCCATCGCATTAGCTTGGCCAGAAACTACTGGCTGCTCATACTGGACCTTTGATTTAAAAACCTTGGCCCTGGGTACCTCTTGAGGTCCAACCGAGCCATCTTCACCCCCCATTATAACATCTTCACTTTCTATAACCCTAACTCCGTCACCAGCTTCTTGCACTAATCCTGATCCATCGCTAGTCCTTCTTACTCCCTTCATTGGGATGGGACCACTAAAACTTGGTCTGGGTAGAGACGCCAACGGTATGTCCTCCTCAGAATCCAAATCATCCTCTGGCATAGGCTCACCATTTAAATCAAACTTGCCATAACTAGGGGGCCCCATATCAGCAATCCCCTTCTGCATTTTATATAATTTGTCCTTAGAGTAAGGGTTCAATTTGTTGGCGGCAGTTTGAGCACTAGAATTCTTGTCCTTAGAGTAAGGGTTCAATTTGTTATTGGCCTTGCCAGGATTAGCCCTCAATTGGCTCTGAATGCTACTCTTTGCCTTAGTAGCAGCTGCTCTTCTAGCAGCATTGACATCATATTCGCCAGCCATACAGCTACCCTCCACCTGGGCAACCATCGCCAGCTCTAAACCTCCAAAAGAAGTAGAAAATGTGGCTTTACTGACCTCTTTCTCCTTGCCTTTGTCAGCTTTTCCACCATCACCGTTACCATTTTTGCCACTCTTGGCATTAACATCTTCATCTGTTTCAGCCGTTAAACTTCTTCTGACCAAATCAGAAGGAGACTGTCCATCACTGGGATTGATGAACAAACCATCAGGAAATTTATAAACTTTACCATCAAATAAAACTCGCCCAGCATCCATATCCTTATCAAGAGCAAAACAAACTGTTGCTCTGTGCCCTCTCCTATTACAATAGGAGCACACCTTTGGCTCATTGTAGCCACCTCTATATCCATTACTACCACCATTCCCACCATTTCTCCCATTGCCTGGGAAGCGGTTACCATTATTATTGCCATTATAATTTCGACGTTCATAACCTCTGGACTGATAAGAAGTCGACGTCGACGAAGAAGCGATTGGGGGCTTGTTGGCCTTCTGAGTCTCTTGAACAAATATTTTTAATTGTTTCGTTAAATCGGCCAAGTGATCGACCATCTTATTATCTACATTGCCCTCAACTTTAGCAACAGGTAATCCCATTTGAGCCTTCTTGGCCTCCTGGGCTTTGACCATAATATCGTTGTTTTCGGCCAAAACTTGGCTAACCTTGCTAACATATTGAGTGCATGACTCTTGATATTTGTCCAACGCCAATAACTTTAGATGGGCTTGAATGTTGTCCTTGATAACCTCCAGAGCCGGCAGTTTCTGCTCACCATTAGGCAGTTCCTTCATCAAATCTTTTCTTGAAAGATCCTTCAAGATGTCCATTCGAATATCCCTGCTGCATGCTGTCCAAAACAAATATTTTGCCTGGTTCTCATGCACTAACTCGTCCACCAATATGAGATATTCCACCACTTCATCAAACTGAACACAGAGCTTTTTGAAGTCAGCCATAAAAGAAACTCCACCTTTTTCTTTTCAGTCTCCAACAATTTTATTGAGGTCAATAATAGTAAACCTAACACCCCATCTATCAATCATAGCTTTAGAAAGCTTTACCCAATCCTTGTCCTTGAATGCCTGCATAGCAATAACCTCTTTTTCCACCTCCCTATCAGCAATAAAAAACCTAACTTGCTTCACCATATCCACATGAGAAGCACCATCAACAGCAGCAGCAGCTTCATACCTGCTAATAAACCATTTAACCTCCTCCCCATCAAACTTTGGGCCATCCCAAGAAACAATTCTAACTGAGGGAGTAAGAGGGTTAGAAGATCCAGAAGCAACAGCAGAAGAAGACATCCCAATAAGTAATGAAATGTGTTAACAATCGATAAAATAACAAGCCTCTTGCAGGCCAATAACAAAAATCCAATTAGAGTTCCAGAAAATAAGCCTCTTGCAGGCTAAGAACGTTCTTGATCCAAGTAAGTCTTTAAAGAAAGCTAGAGAAATTGTACCCCATGTTGGGCGCCAACTATGGTAAGGTAAACTCTTACAGTCGCCTTGCTGTAAGCAGAATACGGAGGAGATATGTGGATTTAGCTGAAAACCCCGTCCTTCCAATAAAAAATAACAAAATGGGAATTCTAAATCACTAAGCTAACCAGTCTACTTGGATCTGATTGATAAAAATAATGAAACTCTAAAATAATTAACGCTTATTGAGATTTAATGAAAGTGGCTGTTGAGAAAGAAATACTGAATACAACAATTAAGGTGTACCAGTGAAAGATCTGAAAAGATTGACTTTTATGTTTTTATAATAATTTAAATTTTTATGAGACAGCAATAATCAAGTCCCAGTGATGAAGACCTTTCTAAAGATACCCTGTATGAAGTGTGATTTAAATTTTTGAGTAGTATTTCTAAAATGTTATATATAAAATATAAAGTTATAAGGGTATTACAATTTATTTAATTTGTTGAGTAATAAAAAATGAGACCGTGGTGGTTAAAGATTAAGCTGTATGTTGTGTCCCCCCCTCTCAATTTCTAGTTTGAGAAGCGCTAAAGTATTCCTAGTCACGTGCCTAAGTTTTCCCCTCCAGAGCTCTCCGAGAGTTAATCCGGAGCCCGTACGGAGTCCGTACGGAGTCTGTCCGGACTTCCGGACTCAATTAGAACCTTAAAAACTATAATAAAAAATCTAGAAAAATTACACATAATAGAGCTACTTCCCCTTTATATTCCAAACTAATTTTCGTAGTCTGCGCAGCTCTAATTACCCCATGAAAATTCATCGAAGTTAAGTAATTTCTGAAAATGTAATTATTTCTATAAAACTTTAAAATTCATTTAAAAATATAAAAAAAATTGTAAAAATTCTGGAAAAATTTCCCAAGGTTCTTGAGTGACTCGACTTGATACTTATAAATTTTTCAGACCGTAAAAATAAGTTTTCTCCGTAAAATAAATTGTTTTTTGTGTAGGCATTCGCTCGTGACCAATTTCTTCATATTTAAAACTCAAATAAATTAAATAAAACCCTTTTATATAAAAATAATAACACCAATCTTGCACGCCGTAATAACTCCATTTACGTACTTAGGTGCCATACTAAACTTTGGGCTACCACACCATCAGGGCTAAATTTGATAAAATTTAATTTTTTTTAAAGATAAAAAATTTTTCACCTGAGGTTTGGAAAAACTCAAGGTGGATAATTCAGCCATACCAAACTACTTCTAATGTAATTATTTAGAATTTTTTTTAATTTAATTTCCACAGAGAGAATTGATCCCATCTGACTGCACCTGAACAAAAGTGTCCAGCAAAAGTTCGGCTGAACTTGTGCTGGACACTTTTATGATAGAGAGTAGCTAGGGTGGAAGTGTTTCTCAGTACATCAGTTTTTTGTTTTTCACATTTCTATTGGGTTTTTAACTTTTTTTTATCATTCATATTTATCTTATAATTAATTTTTTGTCACCATATATATTATTAATGTTTCTAGTATAGCAAAAACCTGCATGCCAAATGCAAAATTGGTGATGTTACAACTTTAATAATATTATTATATAAAGTTAAAAAAATATGAATATGTTTAGTTTTTAAAAAAATAAATTGATATTTAAAATTACAAAGATTAATAGAAAAGTAAAATGAAAATAAATGGGATCAAATACAAAATAAAAAATACAAGTAAAATTTTTACTATCAAGAGCCAGAAGTGGTGTTGGGACAGTTGGGGACCCCTAGGTCAAGACTTGGTCTAAACTTACTTTTATGTATAGCTAACAAATTTTGAACTGAAGTTTAGACAGACATCCAGGGGACAATTTTACAATATTAAACATTTTTTACTTCAATAATTGAGTGAAATATCATTTTTTATTGCCATAGAGAGAATTTATCTCATATGACTTCATGCAACCAAAAGTGTCCAGCACAAGTTCGGCCGAACTTGTGCTGGACACTTTTATAATTGAGAGTAGGCATACAGAAAATCTTCTTAAACTCAAAAGGGATTTCTTATAAACATTTCCAATGGAATTTGATCTTTCTGTGTCATTTAAATTTACCATTTGATTAATTGTTTGTCATCATTATATTGTTAACGTTATTACTATAGTAATAACTTGTGTGAAAAATGCATACCAGGTGGTGTTCCACCTTTAATCATATATTATTAAATAAAGGTATAAGAGTATGAAAATTATTTATTTTAAAAATTAAAAATTGATATCCAAAGCAATATGAGCAATCAAAAAGTAAAATAAAAGGGATAAAATAAGAAAAAAAAATCTAATGAAAACTCCCACTATCAATAACAAGTAGAGGTGTTAGATCAAATGTGCACCACCAGGGCTAAACTTGCACTATATGTTCTTTTTTGTTAAACCAAAGAAAGTGTCCTGATGAGTTTTTAAAATTCATCAGGAGGACATTTTGGCAATACCAAACTACTTATTGTGCAATGATTGAGCAAAATGTCATTTTCATTTCCATAGAGTAATTTATCCCATCTGACTGCATGCAACCAAAAGTGTCCAGCACAAGTTTGGCCGAACATATGCTGGACACTTTTATGATGGTGAGTATCTAGGGTGCAGGTCTTCTTCAGTTCATCAGGTATTCCTTATAAACAAATCCACTTGTATATGATTTTCTGTATCATTCATATTTATCATTTGATTCATTGTTTTTCACCATTATAACATTAATGTTATTAGTATTTAAAAAATTTATAAGCCAAATGCATACTGGGAGATGCTACATCTTTCATAATCTTATTAAATAAAAGTAAAAAAAATATGAAAATTATTAGTTTTACAATAAATAAATTGATATTTGAAAGCAAAAACAGGAATAAAAAAGTAAAATAAAAGTGATTAAATATGAAATTAAACATTCAAATAAAATTTCTTCCATCAAAGATAATTTGAGTTTTCAGACCAAATTTGCACCACCAGTTCTAGATTTGGAATATTTTTTCTTTTTTTTAAAATTAATAAAAGTGTCCACCTTATGTTTTCCAAAAAGAAGGAGGATAGTATAGCAGTATAAAGCTACTTCTTGTGCAATGATTGAGCAAAAATTCATTTTAACTTCCATTGAGTAAATTTATCCCATCTTACTGCATGCAACCAAAAGTGTCCAGCACAAGCTCAGCTGAAATTGTGCTGGACACTTTTATGATGGAGAGTAGCTAGGGTGCAAGTCTTCTTCAGTTAATCTTATATTCATTTTAAAAATTTCTATGGGTATTTGATCTTTATGTGTCATCCATATTTATTATTTGATTATTTTTTAGTCACCATTATATTATTAATGTTTTTAGTATAGCAAAAAAATGTGTAATGAATGTACACTGGATGATTTTACAACATTAATAATATAATATAATAAATATAAAAATATGTGAATGTTATCAGTTTTACCAAAATAAAATTGATATTTAAAAGCTAAAGGATAAATAAAAGGGTAAGATTAAAATTAAAGAGATCAAACATGAAATAAAGATATTAAGTATAATTTCTGCTATCATGAGCCAGTAGAGGCTTCAGAAAAAATGGGCACCATCATAGATTAACATGGATCAAATTTAATTTTTACCAAAGAAAAAAATTGTCTACCTGAGGTTTGGAAAGACTTCCAGGGGACAATTTGTCTATGTAAAACTAATTTCAGTGCAATTATGGAGTGATAATTCAGTCTCATTTCCATAAAAAGAATTGATTGCGTCTGACGGCATGCATCCAAAATTGTCCATCACAAGTTTGGCAAAACTTGTTCTGGACACTTTTATCATGAAGAGTATCCAGGGTGCAAGTCATTTTTAATCATCTGAAATTTCTTATAAACATTTCCACTGTTATTAAATCTTTGTGCCTCACTCATATTTATCAATTGATTAATTTTTTGTCACCATTATATTATTAATATTATCAGTATAGCAAAAAATTATGTGCCAAATGAATACTGGGTGATGTTACACCTTTTATAATATTATTAAATAAAGTTAAAAAATATGAAAATGATTTATTTTACAAAAAAAAACTTCTATCCAAAAGCAATATGAGAGGAATAAAGTAAAATAAAAGAAATCAAAGATAAAAATTAAAATCCAAGTTAAATTCCTGCCATAAACAGAAAAAAGAAAAGTTGAATTAAATTAGAACAATCAGGGCTAAACTTGCACTAAATTTTCTTTTTTGTAAAAATATAAAAAAAATCCACTTGAGCTTTACCAAAACTTCAGCATGAAAATTTTGCCATATCAAACTACTTTTAGTGTAATTTTTTATCAAAAATTTATCTTCATTTCCATAGAGAGAATTGCTCCCATCTGACTGCACCTGACCATAAGTGTCCAGCACAAGTTCGGCCGAACTTGTGCTAGACACTTTTTTAATGTAGAGTAGCTAGGGTAGAATTTTTCTTCAGTTCACCTAGTATTTCTTACAAACATGTCTACTGGTATTTTATATTTTTTCCTCACTCATTAATATCATTTGATTAATTTTTGGTCGCCATTATATTATTAACTTTATAAGTATAGAAAAAACTCATGTGCCAAATGCATACCAGGTGATTTTATGCCATTTATAATATTATTAAATAAATGTATTAAAATATGAAAATAATTTATTATAAAAATTATTAATTGATATCCAAAAGCAATATTACGAATAAAAAATTAAGTTAAAGGGATCAAATATGAAAAAAGAAATCCAAGTAATATTCCTACTATCAAAGGCCAGTAGAGGTGTTGAAGCAAATGAGAGCCATCAGGGATAAATTGTACTAAATTGAATTTTTTTCAAAGATAAAGAATTGTGCACCTGTGGTTTGGATGAAATCTAGGTAGAAAATTTGGCTATGTAAAACTACTTCTAGTGAAGTTTTTTATCTAAAAATTTTTTTTCATTGCCATAGCGAGAATTGATCTCATATGACTGCAACTGACCAAAAGTGTCCAGCACAAGTTCGGCCGAACTTGTGCTGGACACTTTTTTGATGGTGAGTATCTAGGGTGCAGCTCTTCTTCAGTGAAACTGGTATTTTCTTAAAACATATCCACTGGTATTTGATCTTTCTGTTTTATTAATATTTTATCATTTGATCAATTTTTTGTTACCAGTATATTATTATTTTTATTAGTATAGCAAAAAAACATGTGCCAAATGCTTACAGGGTGATGTTAAACCTTTAATAATTCTATTAAATACAGGTAAAAAATTATAAAAATGATTTGTTTTACATAAAATTAATTGATATCTAAAAGAAAAAAAGGGATAAAAAGAAATATGTTGAATAATAGGGATTTTATATGAAATTCAAAATTCAAGCTAAATGCCTACTTTCAAGGCTCAGAAGAGGTGTTGGATAAAATGGGCATCATCAGGAATAAAATTTTACTTAATTTGATTTTTTGAAAAACTAAATGAAGTTTTCAACTGATTTTTTTCCAATATTTAGTTGGACACTTTATCTATATCAAATTACTTCTAGTACCATGATTGACCAAATTAAATCCTCATTTCCATATGCAGAATTGATCCCATATGGCTGGACCAGGTCAAAGGTGTCAACCACAAGTTTGAGAATTCTTCTGGTGGACACTTTTATGATGGACAGTAGTAGGGTGCAAGTCTTCTTTAGTTAATCTAGTATTCCTCATAAACATTTCCAACTTATTTTTGGCCAAAAATCAGGTGGAAAGTTTTTCCATATAAAATTACTTCTAATGCCATGATTGACTAAAAATTGATTCTCATTGCCATATAGAGAGTTGATCCCATATGACTAAATCTGGCAAAAGTGTCACCACAATTTTTGATAAACTTAAGTTTGAAAATTTTATGATGGAAATTAATTGCAAGTCTTCTTCATTTCATCAAGTAATCCTCATAAAAATTTCCACCTGTATTTTGGCCAAACTTCAGGTGGACACTTTGGCCATATTAAATTAATTCTAGCTCCATGTTGATAAAAAACTGATACTTATTGCCATATATAGATATTAAACCCATCAGACTGTGCCTTTCCAAAAGTGTCTAGCTGAATTATGGCTAAACCTCAGTTGGACTCTTTTACGATGCAGAGTAGCTAGGGCAAAAGTATTTTTCAGTTAATTTGGTATTCATAATAAATTTATCCTCCTGAAGTTTATCCTAACTTGAGGTGGACAATTTCGGAAAGCACCAGTTAGTCACTATCCATCAAAAAAGTGTTCAAAATATTTTGGCTAAACTTGTGGTGGACCCCTTTGATCAGCCACAGTCAGATGAGATCAACTCTTTAGATGGGAATGAGGATGATGTTTTGGTCAATCATGGAAATAGAAGTAGTGTGATGTGGCCAAATTACCCCCCTGAAGGTCAGACAAACCACAGAAGGACACTTTTTAGCAGGTAGTAACTGAGAAAAATCCATTTATCAGAAGGAAAATCTTTTATTGGATAGATGCCAAGGTTTCATACTTGTGTATTATGGTCAGTATTAATTTTGAAAGAGTCTGTCCAAGCAATTTCATTGCCCATGATGACTCATTTTGTTTTAAATGTTTCAAACTGCGTGATACAGTATTATGGTGTCACATAGTATAATTAAGTTCTATTACGTGCCCTCCTATGATGCCTAAATTTATAATTTAATATCTTACATAATAATTTTTTTATATAAATTCATCAATATTTTTTTATTATCAAATTTAATAGAGCAAGTATCCTGAATTGTTATATATGCATAAGCTTAGTTTAGATCAATTTGTGCTCAATTTGTTCTCATCAGAGGACCAAAATCAAGTTCTGGAGGATCAACTTGAGCATAATTTGGAATCAGTTGATATTCTGTCTATAATCAATCTAAGAATAAATGTAAATCTAACTCTAATTTACTTATGTTTATAAAGTATTCATAAACCTGGAATAATTAAGGGACACTCTAAATTTCAAGAGAGGGGATTGCTAGCAATTCACCCCTAGATTTCCTGTGGTGTCTGTAGTTGGCATTTAATTGCTCAAATTACAGGGGGAGGTGTCAGGTATATATATATATATATATTTCCTAGTTGAACTAAATTGAGCAGATTTTTTCTTAGTCCTTGAAATAATATAATTTAAATTATTTAATTAAAAAATTATATTAATTAAATATTTCAGTTAACATATTTCCCTTATAATTAAGATATTATTTTATTATTTCAGTTGACTTTTAGTCCTGGTAATTAAAAAATAACAATATATAAATTGATTATTTGATTAAAAATTATATTGATTAATTATTTCAGTTAACTATTTGTCCTGATAATTAATATATTCTTATATTATTTCAGTTGACTATTGGTCCTGATAATTAATATATTTTCATTATTTCAGTTGAATATTAGTCCTGGTAATTTATAATAAATATAAAATATTTTAATATTTTTATCTCTTATTTTTTAATAAAAACAAAAAAGAATAATAACTAACAAAATAATGAAATATTTTTCTTTCAGCACAAGTTCTTAAAATAATGGCTTATTTGAGTTTTTCTACCACCCATGAAGAGGAATTGGATCTCAATGATTATGATTCAAATTCTGTAAGCTCTCCTTTGACTAGAAATTATCTAAAATCAATCAATTAATAAACCAAAAAGGGTGTAGAAATGCAGGAGGTAGAAATAAAAAGGAACATCCTTCCCTAGACTCCAAACCCCTGGTACTCCCCCCCCAAGAGCTTCAGAAATTCTTAAAAATAAAAAAGATTCCAGTAAAGCAGCAGGTGAACAACCTTTCAACTCACATCAAGGAGTTGAAATCAGAGAACCTCAAGTTAAAGGAAAAGGTAGAATTTCTAGAAGAAAAAATAAAATGTATAGAGAATTTTGTCCAAGAGAAGATGAAACTTCTACAAGTAGCAAGAATCTTTCCACAGTTGGCTCCTCAAAAACAAGAAAAAGTGGAATTATAAAAATAGAAGTGTGACTGGCTAAACAGCCAATGGGATACCCTTCAGGCTCAGTAGATGCAACAATCTCCTCAAGAAGGTCCCTCCAAGCCCCAACACTTCAATACAAACCCTCCTTACTCTTACAAAGGAGGAAGAAGAAAGAAAATCCATCACATTCAAATTGTGAAAAAACTATCGTAAGGCCTTCCATAGAAACTCAAATTCCTTTTCTTGTTACTGATTCATCTCCTCAAGGTAACTCTGGCATGGGCGATTTCACTTTGAGATCAATAAAAGATGGTTCTAGAACACAAATAAATCTATTTTCTACTCATGTAAATACTCCTTTAGTTTTAATTCCTACCTCAATGATAAACCCATATTTTGCTATTATAGATAAATCAATTAATCCTGAAGTATATGAGACTCTTGAAAATTACTCTGTCTCTCCCCTGTGAAATGCTCCTGATGTAGCAACTATTGATGACCAATATTTAAGAGACATTATCACCAAAAAAGTCAGAAAATAAACAACCTACAATTGACACAAAAATTTAATAGCTTGTTAACTGAAAAAGGTTACCAGGCATTGAAAGTGAGTCGAATAGGGTTTCTAATGAATTTTTTAGGTACAAGGTAAATTATGAAAAGAAATTTGCTTTGTGGAAAAATATTAAAAATGATCTATCTAAATTATAAGAGACTATGTCTATCTGTTTCCAAGAAGTAGAAGGTCATATATCAAACTTGAAAAAACTAAATGATCATTTTTATCTGAAAAATAAGAACCAATTATCTTTTACAACCATAAATGAGACATTAAATAGCATTCCAAGGGTGAAAACTAGGTTAACCAACATTGAAGAACAATGTAACTCATTGTTATTTGACCAAAAATACTCTGTCACTTCTGAGAAAGAAACTGTGGCACAAGCTACTCCAAATGTACCTGAGCCAATTTCCTCTAGAGAAGAATTAGTACAAGAGAAACATGTAGATATTTCTAAGTTTCCATCAAAAATTGATGATGCACACTGTTCATCTACAAATGGGTTAAATACTGAGATTAATGCTCAATTAGAGAAATTGCAACTTTTTCTTACACAGAAAAAAGTAAGCCACAAGTAAATTACCTCAAATCATAAAATTTGGCACAAACTTGACCAATATCCAAAATTTGATGGTGATTCTTTCTCTGATTTGAAGAAATTTATATTCAGAATTAAAAATATTAAAACTCTTATAAACTACCAGATGAAGAAATTGTGTCTAAATTGATTTCTTTGTTTTCCAATTTTTCCCTCATGTGGTATGAATCAGTCCTTTTCAATAATAATGATTACTCTTGGCAGGATTGGAAAAAATTACTTAAAACACAATTTGGTGGTTCAAAGTTTAGGTTATCCCAACAAAGGAAGTATAAGGAATTTAAAGATAGCTCATCCTTTACAAAAAAACCTATTGAGTTCCTGATGAAACTAGCAATAATCCTTAGAGAAGTGGATCCAAAGATGGATTATGAACTATGGAAAGACAGGATCCTTTATTAATTTACAATGTCTTTATGATACTTAATTGTTGCAAGAAATTAGGGAGCCTCCTTGTATTGATACTTGTAATGACATCCTTTTGAATAAAAGGTATGAATATAGGAATTTATTCCCTAGAACTTCAGTGGAGAAACCCTCCAACTACCATTAAAAAATTCCATAAAATTTTTTGTAAACCTTTTTCCCCTTCTGTAACTAAAAATATGCAACAAACACTTGCTTTAAATGCGGAAAGACTTGGCAGAAAGGCCATGTTGTGAGAAGAAAATAAAACTTGTTGAAAAAACAGTGGAGCCTTCTGACAACACAGTTGTACTGGATGATACTTCAAGTGATTATGCCAGCAACATTTCTTATGTGTCTAACCAGGAAATCTTGATGCTGGAGGAGATATTCAATATTTAAATAACATTGACATTGATAAGAATAATTTTCCCACAGTTGAAGATGCTGAAATAATAATAGATCTTGAGGACACCCCAATAACTATTACCCCCCTCAAGGAACCAGTTTTGATTAATGGAAAAAACATTGAGGTTGTTTTAGATTCTGGAGCTGGAGGAATTGTTGTATGTGAAAAAGCACTTGCTTCATTTTATCCGGATTGTAAATCAAAACTTATTCCTTTCACTTCTGAAAATTGGATAGGTTATGGCTCTGTTTTGTCCCCCTTTTGTAAATACAAAGCTACAGTATTTTTCAAATATACCAATGGATTTTTTAGACCCATGTGTGACTTTTTAATTAGGAAAAATGAAAACTTAAGCAATTGGTTCATTGTGGGAAATGATATATAAGCCAAATATGGCATTAAACTTGATCCCTCAAACCAAGGCATCACAATAGGGTTGAATGATAAGTGAAAATATAAAATTTCTTACCCCAAAAAATTAATAACACCAGGATTGAACACATGTAATTCTGTGGTTCAATATAATGAAAGTTCTAAAAAATAAATGTCTTCCCTCTTGACTGAAATTGACACAGATTCCTTTGGAGAGAAACTTTCTTGTGAGGATAAAGAATCCATCATTCAGTTGATAAGATATTTTCCTATGGCCTTTGATCTTGGGTCACATGAATTAGGATTGGTCAAAGAAGAGATGAAACTTTCATTATTTTTACCATTAGCTGAAATACCATCTAGTTTAAAGAAGAAGTCTTATCATGCTTCCTCCACAAAGAGAAAAGATATTGAAGACAATATTTCTACCCTTTTAAAAATAAATATTATTGAAAAGATAGTTGAAACCCCTAAATATTGTGTTATATCACCTGTCTTAATTTCTGCAGAGAAAGAAAAAGCCAGGTTATGTGGTGAATATGGAGAATTAAATATTTATACTGTAGATGATATCTATCCTTTACCTAGAATTAGCTCTATCCATGTTACCTTACAAGGTTCTAAATATATCAGCTGTCTAGATGGTAATATAGCATATCACCAGGTAGCTGTTTGAAATAATTCACAGAATTTTCCAATGATTGATAATCATATGGGTATTTATAAGTATATTAGGAAGCTATTTGGCCCCAAAAATCCCCTTCAGTTTTCCAAAACATTATGGATAGGGCAAGATGGTTTATGTGGTTAGATCATTGCCTGGATGGCCGCTTGTTACATTGAATTGTGTGTCGCAGGTTCGAATCCCTGCTGCTGTGGTCTTCCAACATTGGCAGGGGCCTTTGTTGTGTGATTTGGCGCTGTTTGTGCATGTCTTAATTGACATCTGTTAAGTAATTTGGTATTTTTCTGGTTTTATTCCGTGGATATTGGGTCTGCGGGTATGTGGGTACTATCATTGGATAGCCCTGGTTTTTCTCTATATTTTATGTCTTGAAGACATTATTCATATTCTGAGTTTTAAGGGGTCATTTCCTCATTTTTCATTTATAAAAGATTGCTGTTTAATTTTGTTTTTCGTGTTTTACAGGCTAACCTTAAGTCTTAGGCTTAAGTGCTTAGTACCATTTGATAGAGCTAATTTTTCTCTATATTTCATGTCACAATGTTGTTATAGTGAAATTCTGTGTTTTAAGGGTTTTAGTAGTTGTAGCTAATTTTTCTAAGTAGATTAGTAGTTTTTATTGGTTTTCTGGCTTCAGGGAGGCCAGGCCGCTTCAGGCGGCATCTCCAACGTTGGGCAGCCCGCCCGCCTCTGTTTTAGGAGGTTGGGGAGCGCTCCAGGAGGGTTTTTTATGCAATTTGGTAGGTACAGGCACCAGATTGGTGGGTGCGCATGGGCTCTTAGTTAGTGGTCTGTGTTTATATAGTGAATAAGACAGTTTGGGGCAACCTTAATCATCATAAAACCATCCGGAGGTGATCTCATTGTTCCTCACTCAGTTTTCACTGTTTTCTGGCCACAATTGGCTGTGTTTGTTGCAAGTAAGTTCTTCATTTAACTTAACTTTGGCAACTGTTTTCTCTGTTATAGTCTTGCAAGCTATAGCAAGTATTATTGCTGTCTCTGGTGTGGATTTTCAGCCTACATCAAGTATCTTTGCTGTCTCTGGTGTGGAATTTTTTCTACATTTCAGTTCTTTGGTCTGGTAGTCCATCTGGTGACTACTTTCTTGGCTCATCAAGCAGTCAAGTGTGTTTAAAAGGGGTCTTTAGCAAAACAGGAACCAACTTACTTTAGCAAGTAAATCTCACTCTATTTTTCTAAAGGGCAGGGGATTTTTTCTCTGGTTTTTCTCCAACTCCCTTGGTCAAGGCCTATAGCTAGTACTATAGGATTGTCTACATTTCTGGCGCCCAACATGGGGTAGAACTTGATAGTTCTTTGGAATCTCTGTTTGCTTTGGTTGGCTCTTTTTGGTGTTTTGGACTGGAGGAATGGCTTCTGGTTCCTCTATTCCTGTGGTGACTGTCAGTGGGGGGGATGGTCCTCCTTCTGTGATGGTTAGGGAGTCTGTGAGAATTAAAACTTGGGATGGTACCAAGTTTAATGGGGAGGATGTCAAGTGGTTTCTAGAGAAGTATGAAACTGCTGCTGAAGTGGATGGTGCTTCCTACCTGGACATGGTGAAGCAGATTATCTTCTTCATAGGTGATAGGTCAGTTGAGAAGGAGATTGTGGCCATGTCTGGCTACAAGAAGAGGGATTGGAAATTGCTGTGTAGGGAGATGGTGGATAGATGGGGTTTCAGGTTCACTATGGTGGATCTGAACAAGGTTGTCAGTGAATGGCAATCTTATGGTGGTGCTGGTAACTTACATAGTTACAGGAAGTTTCTGCTACAGTCTGATCCTGTGGTGGAATATTTGGTGGAAGTGGAGGAGCTGGCACATTAAAATGCTGCCAAAGATGTTTTTTGGTCTGCCCTGGCTAGAGATGTCAGGATGGATGTGTTGAAGGAGTTGTCAAGAAAGGAGTTGATGAAGAATCTTTCTAATGGGGATCAGAAGTTGCCTGCCTTGGATAAGGTGAAGGAGGCTGTTGAGGCCCATTTGATGTTATTGGCTGTGGACACCTATCAGGAGGGGTGTGCCAAGTATGTCAGCAAAGTCAGTGAGGCTTTGGCTGAAGAGGAAGTTAGGGAGAAGAAGGAGGAGAAGAATTTGGTGCAGGTTCCTAAACAGGAGAGGGACCCAATGGTGGAGCAGCTGGCTGATCTGACAAAACAGCTGCACATTTTTGTCCAAGAGGCCAAGAAGGTTAATAAGGCACCTTCTCAGCCAAGAGAGTTTGAAAGAAGGGCTGGTAGGAGGGATCCTTGGGTTTGCTCTTATTGCAGTAGGAGGGGGCACAGGTCCAATGATTGTTGGGCACTGAACAGAGATGTGTCTGAAGGAAAAGTGGAGTTTGATGGCAGGGTTTTTAAGTTCCCTGACGGTTCTTTTGTGAAGCCCAGTGAGGGGCAGGCTCCTGTTGATTTGGTCAGGAGAAGGGGTGGTCTCAATCAAAGGAGGCCAAGGTTTGAGGAGATTCCTGATCAGGGGAAGTCTTCTGTTAAGGTAGATGAGGATGTCAAGGGAAAGGGGAAGGAGGTCAATAAGGTCTCTTTTTCTACTTCTTTTGGTGGTTTGGAGTTGTATTCTTGTGGTGGACAGTCAAGTGGTGAATGCTTGGCTGGTGTTTATGATGTGGAAGCAGGAAAGGTGGGTAGGCCTAAGAGCAGTTCTCAGGCCCAACCAAAGCCAAATGCTTCAAAGGGTGATCCTAAGCTGAGTGCAGCTAGGAGAAGGTACAGCAAAGAGGAGCTGTACAAGATGCAGAAAGGTATGGCTGACATGGTCCCCCCTAGTTTCAGTGCATTGGACCTGAATGGTGAGCCAATGCCAATGGAGGTGGATTCTGACTCCGAGGAGGATGTCCCTTTGGCTTCATTGCCAAAGCCTGTTGGAGTCAGAGGCTCTGGTGAGGGATCTGGTTTGGTTCCTGTTAATGGTAAATCTGTTGGTGGTGCTGGTCCTCAAGAATCTTCTAGGACCAAGGTGGTGAAGCAAAGAGATCACTTTGAGAGGCCAGTAGTGTCTGGTCAAGTTAATGTTATGGACATTGTCCTGGAAAGGATGAACCAAGGTCAGGCTTCCCTATCTTATGGGGAATTGTATGCTATCAGTCCAGGGTTGGCTGATAGGCAGAAGAAGTTGTTGACCAGGAGAAGGGTTTCTTCTGGTGAGGTAGAATAAATTTGTGATTCTGCTGAAAAGTTTGGTGAGGGGCTGGAAACTCATTTTTCTGCTCCTCTGGGATATGTCAATGTCACTCTGAATGGCAGGGAGGCAAGAGCATTGGTGGATTAAGGTTCTCAGATAAGCCTGATTTCTTTGTTTGAGGCAACTCATATGGGCCTCCCCATCAAGACTGGTATTGGTGGGAATTTGAGAGGGATCGGTGGCCATGTCACTGAATTGGTTGGAACTTCAGAGTTTGTGAAGTTAGATGTTGGATGAGCCTCAGGGAAGGTTCATTTTTACATTGCTAAAGGTAATGTAAAAGCAGTTTTGGGAGGGCCATTCTTGATGGATTTTCAGGCAAGAATTGGTTATCAATTTGATTTGGGAATCAGTTTAGAGTTGACTGGTGAAGACGAAAGGAGGCTTCACATGAGGTTGTCATCCCCTGGAGAGGATGGTTGGGAGACTAGGCCTGGTTTATCTTCAATGTGCCAGTGCATGGACTGCTGTAAGAGAAGGAAGGAAGTGGGTGCTGCCTCTGGATTTTTGGAGTGCGGCTCAGGCTCTATTGATAGTCTGTCTTTTTTAGAGTAATGAGGGCTGATCAACCTAGTGCTACAACCTCTCCCCGAGATGAGGAAATCCCAGGTTGTAGTAGGTCAGCTCCCTTGGAGATATACCAAGTGGATTTTCAACTTTCTCTTTTTAATGTTTCTCTTCTCTGAAAGTATTCATCAAGTTTTTTATCAAGTCTCTGTTCTCTCTCAAGATTCTTAATTATTTTTAATTCAAGTTTAAAGAAGATGATTGGTTATATATCTTTATTGAAAGATATGCAGAAAAGTTTTGGGGCGGTGAGATTGGGGTCTAAAAGTAAGTCCTCCCAATTGTGCACCGCTAGGGTTTCTTCTACACCTTTCAAAAACATTACCTGGGCCACACCTGTGAGCATTGGGGAAACCCCTGGTTATTTTTGTAGGATAGAAGAAAACTCAAGAAAAAAAGATAAAAATTTCAAGATAATTCAAGAAAATCAAGAAAAAAATCTGAAGATAATGAAGAAAGAAGATGCAAAATATTTTTGTGAAGATCGTCAAGATCTATTTTTGGGCCTCCAGCATGAGGTTAAACTGCAGAAAATGTTGAAGAAAGAAGATCATCAAGATCTATTTTTGGGCCTCCAGCATGAGGTTAAACTGCAGAAAATGTTGAAGAAAGAAGATCATCAAGATCTATTTTTGGACCTCCAGCATGAGGATAAACTGCACAATTTTAGAAGATGTGATTCAGAAGATGAATCAAGATTTGAAGATTTGGAAGTTGGAAGTGAGGATGAAGATGTGGAATTGCAGAAAAGTTTTGGAGTGGTGAGATTGGGGTGTAAAAGTAAGTCCTCCCAATTTTTCACCGCTAGGGTTTCTTCTACACCTTTCAAAAACATTACCTTGGCCACACATGTGAGCAATGGTGAAACCCTTGGTTTTCGTTCAAGGTCTGGTGGTGAAGGTTTCCTCAAGATCCCTCAAGTTGAAGGTGGAGCGGCACAGTATAAGAAGGTAGCGCAGAAGATTAGGCATGTCAATGAGCCTATACCTGTGGGTTTGAATCCGTCTTTGAAGAGACCTCCTTTGTCAAGAGATCTGTACTGTACTCCTTTGGTGAAGAATGCTCCAGAATTTGTAGAGACAGCTAGGGTGACCGTGGAAAGATTGAAAGTTGTTTATTTTGGTCCTGATGGGTGGTTGTCTGAGGAAGAAAAGAAGTTGTTGTTGCACATTATTGTGCTAAGGGAAAAAGCAGTGGCATTTGTTGAGGAGGAAAGGGGTGTATTGAAGCACTCTTATGGGGAACCTTACATGATTCCTGTTGTTTGTCATTAACCTTGGCGAATCAAACCTATTCCGATTCCAGCTGCTATTCGAGAGGATTTTGTAGAGATTGTTAGGGAAAGAGTCAGGACTGGGTTATATGAACAATCAACATCCAGTTACTCAAGTCCGGTGCTCTGTGTAAAGAAGCAGAATGGAAAGTTGAGGGTGGTTCATGATCTTAGAGCCTTGAATAGAGTCACTATCAAGGACACTGGTATGCCGCCAAGTGCAGAGGATTTTGTCGAACATTTTGCTGGAAGGGTGTGTTATGGTTTGGGTGATATTATGGGTGGTTATGATGAGAGGGAACTACATACAGATTCAAGGCCTCTCACAACTTTTGAGACTCCTTTGGGAAGATTTCAGCTCACTAGGTTGCCTCAAGGAGCAACTAATTTGGTGGCAGATTATCAAGCACAGATGGCTTGGATTTTGCAGGATGAGGTTCCTACTCATGCTGGTATTTTTATTGATGATGTTAGAATTAAAGGACCATCCACTGCTTATGGTAATGAGGTGTTATCGGAGAACCCTGGAATAAGGAGGTTTGTGTGGGAATATGCAATAACTCTAGAGAGAGTGTTGTTCAGGATTGAAGAGGCTGGTTTGACCATTTCAGGGTCAAAATTCTGTTGTTGTGTTCCTGCTTTGGAAATTCTGGGTCATGTGGTATGTAAAGAGGGAAGGATTATGGCAAAGAAGAAGATTAATAAAATTCAGGCATGGCCAAGGCCTAAAAATACTACAGAAGTCAGAGGATTTTTGGGTGTATGTGTATATGTCAGGATTTTCATTAAGGATTTTTCTTTGTTGGCTTCACCTTTAAGGAGGTTGACCAGAAAAGATGCAGATTGGGAATGGACAGAAGAATGTGAAGAGGCTTTTCAGAAGCTGAAAAAGGTTGTTGGTGAAGATATAATTCTTCACAAGTTGGATTATGGTGTTGGTGCTGGAAAGATTTATCTGGCAGTGGACTCAAGTTATATTGCTGCTGGTGCTGTTTTGTCTCAGGAGGATAAGACTGGGAGGGTCAGGCCAGTAAGGTATGAGTCTGTGGTGTTTAATGAGGTGGAATCTAGGTATTCTCAACCTAAGTTGGAATTGTGTGGCGTAGTTAAAATTTTAAAGAAGCTACAGAAGGTTTTGTGGGGGCAGCATTTTGAGCTGCAGGTGGATGCAAAGTCTTTGGTTCAGATGATCAATACACCTAGTCTTCCAAATGCTCCAATGACTAGATGGGTGGCATTTATTTAACATTTTTCTTTTGACCTGGTACACAAACCAGGTAAAACTTTTATTATGCCTGATGGGTTATCAAGGAGGCCACCTACAGATGAGGATTCTGATTCTGAAGAGTTTGACGAAGATGTTCCAGTGATTAGGGCCAGCACAAAGGGTGCTGAGGATTTTTCTTTCCTCCCCCATGAGGGTAAACTGGATGATTTTTCTGACCTCCCCCAAGAGGTTAAACTGGCTGGATCTGATCTTGATTCTGGTGATCAGGATGTTTTTGTTGATGAAGATGAGGTTGTTGTTTGGGACAGCTCAAAATTGGAAAAGGGTGTTTTTGTTAGTGAACTGGATTCTCACAAGGTTCAGTGGAAAAAGAAGGACGTGCCAAAATTTAAGGATTGGTGTCCTGGTTGGGCTGCTCAATTGGCTCATGTTCACACTGGTGATTTTGATGACAGAGTTGTACCCTTGGATGTTGTTCTGTTGGATTTTGAAGATGAGACCTGGGGACAATCTGGGTTTTATTTTATTTTGGTGGAATATCTGTTGACCTTGGAGAGGCCAGATAGTTGTGATGATGATACTTGGTTGGCAATCAAGAAGAAGAGTCCTGGATTTTATGTGTCAGGAAGGCTCTTGATGAGAAGGAGACATCCTAATCCTCAAGTGGTGGTGACTCAGAAGAGGGGTCAAGAATTGGTTTTGAAGTCTTTGCATGAAGACCTTGGTCATAGAGGCTTTGGGGAGACTTATAGAAGAGTAGCAGACAGATTTTGGTGGCCGGGTATGAAGTTGTCTGTGCAGGGTTGGGTTCAATCTTGTGAAGAATGTCAAAGAAGAAGTCACTTGAAACCTAAAGAGGTTGGCCGTGCTACTGGTGAATCAACTGTTTTTGGAAGGGTCAGTCTGGATGCTGTCCATATTAAAGAGGGCAGGTATAAATACTTGATTGTTGCTAGGGATGATTTGTCTGGTTGGGTTGAGGCAGTGCCTCTGGTTAATTTGACTGCCAAGAATGTGGCAGAGTTTTTGAAGAAGGAGTAGATTTATAGGTATGGGTTGATGAAGTTGGTGACTGTTGATGGTGGGCCAGAGTTTGGTGCTGAATTTAAAGAAGCTGTGGCTAGTGTTGGTTCTAGGGTTAGAGTGGCTACACCGTATTATCCTGAAGCTGAAGGCATGGTTGACAGAGGCCATCAAGTTATCAAGAATGCTTTGGTGAAGATGTGTGGAGATAGTGCCGAAAAGTGGAGGCATTATTTACCCTTGGCTTTATTTGCGGATAGGGTCACTGTGAAGAGGACAACTGGCTATTCTCCTTATGAGCTAATTTTTGATCAAAAAGCCATTCTACCAGTGGACTTGGAAGCTGTCTCTTATCTTGGAATTGATTGGGATGACGTGCACTCAACAGAAGATTTGCTCTGTGCCAGGATGCAACAATTGGAATGTAGAGAGGAATGTCAAGAGAAGGCGTACTCTAGAATGATGAAGATTAGGAATCAATCAGTCAGGTACTGGGACAAGAAGTTGGATCATAGACTCAGGAATCCCTTGAAACCTGGTTGTTTGGTTTTGGTGTATAATAGAAGTTTGGAGAGTCAGTGGGGCAAAATGTTTGCTGACAGATGGAATGGACCTTACAGAGCCAGGTCTCAGGCGTCTGGAGGTTCTTATGTTTTGGAAGAGTTGGATGGTGCAGTCTTGAAAAAGAGGGTGGCTGCAGACCAAGTGAAGAGGTTTTATCCCAGAGGCACTAGGCGTGAAGAAGATTGACTCCGCAATGAGGATAAACTACGGACCATTCTTTAATTTTGTTTTTTTTGTGGTGATGCTATGCATCTGTTTGTTGGAAACTTTTGTTAGAGGGTACCCATGGGTGGGGCTTCTAGATTTGATCTTGGCAAGTGTAGGGGTGACTGATGGGCTGGCTGCTCTATCAACAGTTACCCCAGATTGTCTGTTTCCAACCCTATCTCTTAATTTGGTTGAACCCTAGTATTGGTTTATTTTTCACAGGTTTTAGTCCTCTATGACTTTAAACTGGAATTTCCTTTGGTTTTCAAGTGCCGGACTCTTCACTCTTATTGGTTTTGGTTTTTTTGTGTTGAATGTTGTGTTTTTGTTAGAAGGTACCCAGGGGGGGCTTCTAGACTTTATTTTGGCAAGTGTGGGGGTAACTGATGAGCTGGCTGCTCTGTAGAAAAGTTACCCCAGAATGTCTGTCTCAAGTCTTTTGTTTTTCCTAGTTGAATTCTAGTTCTGTTGTTTATTATTCAGGTTTTAAGTCCGCTATGACTTTAAACTGGTTTGGGACTGGCTTCTTTATCTTTGGTTCTTTCAGATTGGTAGTGGATCACTGGTGCTCTCCCATCATTTTTACTTATTGGAGGGAGCCCACCCAGTGATCATTTCTATGGACCGGACTTTCCCTTATTGGACCATCTATGGAGCTGGACTTTCTTTGATTTGGCAGTTATGTTTTTGCTAGATAGTAGTTTTAGATTATTTTCTTTTTTTTTTTTTCTCTCTTTTTTTCTTTTAAATTTTTTATGGGGGTTGTTAAAATTATAAAATCAAAAATATAGGGTGTTACCACATCAGGGTCACCTGGATGTGGGCAAGCATTGGTGGGGAAAGGCTCATCAATTGGCCGGGCAATGCTATTTTATTTTTATATATTATTTATTTCATGTGTTTCTGTGTTTCATTATTTTTTGTTATCTTCTGAATTTCTAAATTTTTTGTTTTTTTTTCTGTTAATCATTTAAAAGATTTAATTGTGTATCCACATCAAGGTGCACTTGGATGTGGGTAAGGTATCAGGGGATCAGCTCATCAATTGGCTGGGGGATACCATTTGTATTATTTTTTATATTTTATTTTATTTCATTTATTTTATTTCATTTCATTTTAGTTATTAATTTTTAATTTTAGTATATTAGTAGATACAAAACAAAAAAAAAATTCTGAAATTATTTTTTATTAATTGTTTTATATTATTATTATGTTTCTAATCTTTTTGCAGGAGCTCATTGTCTGGATGATGAAGCTTCTGGAGGCTGGTCCGGATTGTGATGATGTTTTTGTTTTTTTTTGGGATTGTGGGAAGCACTGTGTTCTTTGAAGTGCATCCTGCTAGAGAGATTATAGGGATTGTAATGATCAGGGATTGGATTAGAGGGAAGTTCAGAGGAGGAGGAAGAAGAGGCAGGAATGGAGTGCTGGAGGGTGTGTTTAATGATCCTAGACATTTTCCAGTGCTCGTCCAGTAGGCGCTTTCTCAGGGATTTTTCAAATTCATTCAAAGGTCCATGGAGGGCAAAGGCTTTTAGCATGTTGGAACACATGGTGCTTAGGTGTTTCTTCATGTCTCCATAATCCAGGGTCAAAGAAGTTTCAAGAGGTTGGCCAACTCCAATAATAGATTCAGGAGGAGGGGTGCCAACTAGACAAGAAGAACTGGATCAGTAATTATTTTTGTTGAAGAAATGGAATAATTGATTTGGTACTTACAGATTGGAAGCTCATCAAATCTGTAAGCAGCTGCGATTTGGATCTCTGACGATTTTGTTATGGCCATAGTGCGTGGATCAACTAGGGAAAGATATGGATTCTCATGGTCTTCCTCTGAAGGATCCTGAGAAGGTGAACTGGGATGCTGATGTTCCTGGGGCCTAGTTGGAGCAGTGAGATTGTTGTTGTTGTTGTGGTTGTTATTTCTGTTGGATTCAGCTGGAGGAGGTGCTGGTGATGGAGTACCAGGGTTTTTAAAGGATGGAGCAGGAGAGGGGGATTTGGAAGCAGACTGCTCTCTTCTAGATGGAGAATTTGAAGAGATGGAACTGTCAGAAGAGTAGTTGCCTGACAGAGGAGAGGTGTAGTTTTTTTGTCTTAGTTGGGGATGAAGTTGTTGTTGTGGAGCAGTGTGTGGTGTTCTGGTTTCTTCTTGGGGTTCTATGGCAGTTCTCTTAGAAATCTGGGAAATTTTGGTGTTTTTGGATTTTTGAAGGGTGGATTGCATTGCTCTGGGAGCAGTAGGAGGTAGTTGGGTTGAGTTGTTATTGTTGTCTGGATGAATTTGGCTATTTTCTGGCCGTTTTTGGAGGTTTTGGCCCTGATTTTCACTGTTTGGTGAGGTGGGCGGGCCGCCCGACGTCGGCCCGGCCGCCTGGACGCGGTCTAGAAGCCTAGGGGTTGATTTTGAAGCTTTTGGAGCTAATTTAGCAGTGATAGAAGCAGTTTCTTGAGAATCTAAGGCTGGTCTTTTTGGAAGAGTGCGGGAAGCTGAGCTTCTGGATCTTCTGGAAGGAGCTGAAGATAGAGAGGAAGAGGATGGACCAAGTTCTGGAGACCTGGTAGGGGATCTGGAGATGTACTTGTGAGAAGGAGAAGGCGGAGGAATAGGATAGTGGGCATCTCTGTCACATTTCTTTTTTTTGGAATAGCAGGAGTCACAAGCCCTGTTGTAGAATTTGGAAGAGTGAATGTGCAAGGTCTGCACATGTGTATACACTGTTTGCAGGCATAGTCCCTTGGAGCAGTGAAGCAAGGAAGAGTAGAGGAGTCAACAACAGGGGATCTAGACATGATTTGTGGTGTGAAAGGTGATGAAAAGTATAAGAGAAGATTTTTTCAGTGATGAGTAGAAGATGAAGTGAAGGTGGACGCTTCGTGGGTCTGTCTGTGTGTGTATTGCATGAAATTGGCTGGGTCAGATTCATGCAAGATTCTGACAGTCCTCTATGACTCTAAACTGGAAAATTTATCAGTCCATCAAGACTCTTAACTGAAAAAGCTATGATATCAAGTCAGTCCTCTATGACTCTAAACTGGAAAATTTATCAGTCCATCAAGACTTTAAACTGAAATCTGGTTTCTGTTAGTCCTCCAAGACTTTAAACTGGCTGGTTTCAAGATTTTATCAAGAAGTAGTCCGTCAAGACTTTAAACTGAACACTGTGTTAGTCCCCCAAGACTTTAAACTGAGGGTTGTAAGTCCCCCAAGACTATAAACTGAGGGAAAAATTTTTTTTTGTTGTTGTTGGAGTTGTTTTGAAAGATTGGTGGAGGGTATCCACAGGGGGAGCCTCCGAATTCAGCAAAGGCAAGTTTGGGGGTAATTGATGGGCTGGAAGCTCTATTCATAATTACCCCAGAATGTTAGTTTTTTTTCTGTGTCTTAATGTGGTTGATCTCTGGTTCTGGGTTTATGATTTAGGTTTTGAGTCCCCCAAGACTTTAAACTGAGGGTTTTTGAGTCCCCCAAGACAATAAAATGAGGATGGTCCCCCAAGACTTAAAACTGAGGGTTGTTTGTGGTTACATCCTATAGAGGGTGTGGTCAATTTTTCTTTTCTGAGTAAAACTCAAGTACTAGTGGAATTACAGAGTGAATCAAGAGATGAAATGAAGTGTTCAGAATTAGCCTTGAACTGGTGAATGAGGTGTCTTCTGTTCTCAATGTCCTGTGGATCTCTAGCAGGAGTGGATTGGAAATAGTGAAGCAGAAGTTGTTTCTGTTGAGATGTGTGTTGTTGGAACTTGGCCTTGATAGTGGGCAAGTGCGTTGGTGTTGGTGGTGCAATGGATCCTACATTGTTATCATCACTATCAGAAGAGGAAGGAACTGAGAAGTTATCAGTTTTAAAGTTGAAGGAAGAAATGAATGTTCTTTACCATCAGATGGACCAGGGATGGGGGAACTAGTTGCTTTATGGGTTGTGGCACTCTTCTGGGAAGGGTGGAGCCTTTTGATTAATCTGGGTATCAGGATGGATGGCCTAGATCTTTTGGTGCTGGCAGAAGAAGGACCAGGTTGAGGCGGAGGTGAATCTGTTGTAGAAGAAAGTGGACCAGGTCTGTGGCAGGTCTTCTTTCGGGAGTGGCAGACATCGCAGGACGTTCTGTATGGATGAACAGGTGGTGTTATGGCGCAGATTAAATTATTGTTGATGCAGTATTGGCAGGGGCCCATTTCAGAGGCTGATTTGGAAAGGAGGTCAAACATGGTGGTTGGATGAAGAAAGAATGCGGACATTCTCAATTGGAGGGAGGATGTGGTCTTCCAACATTGGCAGGGGCCTTTGTTGTGTGATTTGGCGCTGTTTGTGCATGTCTTAATTGACATCTGTTAAGAAATTTGGTATTATTCTGGTTTTATTGCGTGGATATTGGGTCTGCGGATATTTGGGTACAATCATTGGATAGCCCTGGTTTTTCTCTATATTTTATGTCCTGAAGACATTATTCATATTCTGAGTTTTAAGGGGTCATTTCCTCATTTTTCATTTATAAAAGATTGCTGTTTAATTTTGTTTTTCATGTTTTACGGGCTAACCTTAAGTCTTAGGGTTAAGTGCTTAGTACCATTTGATAGAGCTAATTTTTCTCTATATTTCATGTCACAATGTTGTTATAGTGAAATTCCGTGTTTTAAAGGTTTTAGTAGTTGTAGCTAATTTTTCTAAGTAGATTAGTAGTTTTTATTGGTTTTCTGGCTTCAGGGAGGCCAGGCCGCTTTAGGCGGCATCTCCGACGTTGGGCGGCCTGCCCGCCTCTGTTTTAGGAGGTTGGGGAGCGCTCCAGGAGGGTTTTTTATGCAATTTGGCAGGTACAGGCACCAGATTGGTGGGTGCGCATGGGCTCTTAGTTAGTGGTCTGTGTTTATATAGTGAATAAGACAGTTTGGGGCAACCTTAATCATCATACAACCATCCGGAGGTGATCTCATTGTTCCTCACTCAGTTTTCACTGTTTTCTGGCCACAATTGGCTGTGTTTGTTGCAAGTAAGTTCTTCATTTAACTTAACTTTGGCAACTGTTTTCTCTGTTATAGTCTTGCAAGCTATAGCAAGTATTATTGCTGTCTCTGGTGTGGATTTTCAGCCTACATCAAGTATCTTTGCTTTCTCTGGTGTGGACTTTTTTCTACATTTCAGTTCTTTGGTCTGGTAGTCTATCTGGTGACTTCTTTCTTGGCTCATCAAGCAGTCAAGTGTGTTTAAAAGGGGTCGTTAGCAAAACAGGAACCAACTTACTTTAGCAAGTAAATCTCACTCTATTTTTCTAAAGGGACAGGGGATTTTCTCTCTGGTTTTTCTCCAACTCCCTTGGTCAAGGTCTATAGCTAGTACTATAGGATTGTCTACACCGCCTCCCCCTCTTTTCAACCACACCCCTTTGTCCATAGCTGGAAGTTTTGTTTTCATGCTGGTGTTGATGTCTCGTTATCCCCATAATGTCTCTATTCTCCCTCAGCGACTTACAGTGGATGGACATGTGTGTGAAGGCTGGAGAACCCCCCCCCCCCCCGCACTTTGCCATCCCCCCATTATCTGGACGATTGTGCTTTGTCATTCACTTGGGTCAGCTGCAGAATTCCACTCCCTTTACATTCTTGAAAACCCTTCCCATCAAACCATGAACTCTCAAGAATTACCCTCCCCCCTTGGCATCCACATCTGTGTTCTCAAGCCACCTGGCTGCCCCCCATGTCATCCTTTCAACTTCCCTGTTGTTACCTAACTCATTACATTCATTACTCCCCACTTGTACCTAGCCAATTAGTTAACCATTCCTTCATGCCCCTAGCTGGGTGAGATTGTAAGAAATTAAAAAAAAAGTTATGGATAACACATTCCATCAAGAAATAATTGAAGGATGGCTGATGGTTTACATTGATTATATCATCATATTCTCCAAGACATTTTAGGACTACCTTAACCACCTATGTAAATTGTTCCATAAAATGGATTAGATATATATGACACTTGTTTTGAAAAAATGAAAATTATGCTTTTATTCTTTTGAAAGGGGTTGGTCATGTTGTCTCAGGGTTACAGATATGTGTTGACTAGAACAAAGTTGGATCCATACCACAGGTAAAAGCTCCTACTAAAGTTAGAGAGCTCCAAAGTTTTTTGGGAATATGTGGATACTATAGACAATATATAAAATATTATCAGGTCATAGAATTACCACTAACATAATTAACTAGGAAGGATGTTGCATTTTCTGGAAAAGTGAAAGACAAAGAGCTTTTGAGGCCATGAAACAATGTTTGATGTCAGCTCCAATTCTTGATTTGCCTGAATTTAATCAACCATTTGTTTTTACACTGATGCCAGTTTTATTTTCCTTGGTGCTGCCCTCCACCAAAAACAATTTATGAATGACAAAGTATCAGAAGTAGTGATTTGTTATATTTCAAGAACCTTAAGAAATGGTGAATTGAAATATGGTTCCACTAAACTTGAATGTTTAGAATTTGTGTGGGCTCTGGAAAAACTACATTATTGTCTGAATGACTAGAAATTTTAACTGGTCACTGACTGCAGTGCAGTGAAGTCCCCCCTAAACTTAAAAAAACCTAAAAGACACATTTTCAGATGTAAGTTAGCTACTCAAAAATACAGAGAGAGGATGAAAATAATTCATAGGGCTGGTAATTTTCACTCAAATGTGGATATTTAATCAAAGTTACCTTTGTTAAATGAGGAATCTAATCCTGCATATGTTCAGGAGGATCAAATAGTTCACATTCATGGGATATATGTGGTTGATATGGAGGAAGAGCTATTAAAAATTATTCTGGATTTCTATGATAAAGACAATGACTTGAAAAATATGTGTACTATATTAAATGATCTAAAGAATTCTTCAATACAAGCATTAATTAAGACTCTTCCACCAAAGTACCAAAATGTTTTGGAAAAAGGTAAATTTTCAATTGATGAAGGTAATCTCTATTATAGAAGTAAGTTGAGTAAGTTTATTATTATTCCTCCTTCTATGAAAGAAAAAATCTTGAAAATTTGACATGACATATTGGAAGGAAATTTTGATCTTGATAAAAACATTGATTAGAATTAAGAACAATTCATGGTGGGATAATATGTCTGAAGACACCAAACTATATGTTGAATCCTGTGATTCCTGTAAGAAATCAAAAATATTAACCGGGAAAAGAGCTAGATTAACTCAACATATTGAATCTCCTGATGCACCATGTCAAATTATAAATATGCATTGTGTAACAGGACTACCTATTTCTTCAGAAGGCAGTTATAACTCTTGCTGGTTTATTGTGGACAGATTTACAAAAAATGTGTAAATCTATTCTAACTTACAAAGATTTTTCTGCTGAGGAATTAGCCTTCTTGTGGTGGTCTCATATGTTTAATACTGCTGGTTTCCCAAAAGCCATAATCTCTCACAGAGACCCTAAATTTACTTCTAAATTTTGGATGTCTCTGATAGATGTTTGTTTTTGTGATATGAAGCTTTCTACTTCCCATCACCCTAATAATGATGGATTATCTGAAAGGATGATTCAGACTTTAGAGGACATAATAAGAAGGTATTTTTCCTTTGGCCTTGAGTATAAAGAAAATGACAGGTTCACTCATTATTGGGTCACCTTACTTCCTGGTCTGGATTTTGCTTATAATAGCACTGTTCACTCTGTTACTCAAAGAAAGCTTTTTGAGATCTGGATTGGAAATGTTCCTAATACTCCTCTCAAATTCTCAATAATAAAATACATAAATTGGATTTACATCCTGGTGTAAAATACTTTTATCAAACACAAAAATTTGCAGAAGTCATTCTCAAAATTGTGCTGAAGAATCTTTTCTAAATAAGAAGAGAAGGTGGGGCAAATCCCATAAAGAATGCACCTTTCAGAAGGGTGATGAGGTACTGATTTCTACATTCTACTTCAATTTACAAGGTAATAACAAATTAAAAGACCCATTTGTAGGTCCATTTATTTTCAGAAGAATGGTTGGTGATAATGAAGTTGAAGTTATTATGTACTCTCCATATGACAGGAAACATCCTGTTTTTCCAATATCTCTTTTGAAATTTTACACATCCAATAGTGATTTATTCCCAAAGAGGAGGGGAATACCAAAGAAGACTCCTAAAGAAATAAATGAGACAGCAGAAATTTATAGGATTCTAAATGACATAATTATCACTGTTAAAAATGGTACTGAATATTTATTGAGATTCAAGAATAAATCTTCTGAATATGATTCTTGGATACCCGGGAAAGAGATATCTAACTTTCCTGCTCTACTAAAGAAATATAAAATGAAAAAATCATTGTATTTTTTTTATTGTTTTTTTTGGAGTGAGGGAGTGTCAGCCAGGCTACTAGACCTACCCAGTAAATAATTAACTATTAACTAGATTTGAGCTACACCTTTAACTCTCATTTTATTAGTTATACTTACTTTATAAATTACTTAAAATATTTTAACTAATTAATAAGTAAAATTAAGTTAATGTATAATTATAATGTTCCCTCATTTTTTATTCCTTGACAGCCTCATCATGAAAGCTGAAAGGTAGACTAAAGTATAAAAATACTAAATATTAAAATAAAAATTTTTTATTTTAAATTTGAATACACAGAAAAACTAAGTAACGTAAATAATTTTAAGTAAACTTGACATACACAAATAAATACTGTATATAAGAACATTCTTTATAGAAAAAACTTTAAAATTAGAAATTTCTATTAAATGAGATTTTTTTCTCTGTGATACTATTTTATGTAGACTTGCGGCTACGTCTTTCCTCTCTTTTTTGCCTATACAAGGCCTCTCAATCTGGCTGTTTTTGAGCCCATTCTTACTTTAAATCAATTATTATATCACATAAATTCATTACTACTATTACAAATTTAATTATTTAAAGCTGAGTATTTCTAGGACTCCAATGTAATAATAATAATAAACTATTTAACATTTTGTTGAGTAATAAAATATAAAGATATAAATACATACCAAAATCTTGAAATTTTGAGTTTCCTTAACCCTCTTTGCTGTTGGACTGCTGGAAATACCTTCTAGACTGAAAGCGCCCCTTTAAAGTTTCTGATATTTTGATAAGATTTTGGTTTGAGAATTTTAAATACATATTTTTAATGCCAATCACCAGGAAAAAGTATGGGCACCTAATAGCAGGTGCCATTCCCTATCTTTGGCTTAACTCAATTTTAGCTCAGCTTTAATTCTTCTGTAGATAGGGCACACTAAACAATGAGCACACTAGCTTTCACATCACCAAATAAAATTTACTCTTAAATCATAACTGGATATAGGGAGAGGCACCTGCTACCAGGTGCCACTTGATTTTTTGCAGTGAATGATAATAACACTACTATTTTGCTCTCAACTCTCTCTCCATTTTATTTGAAATACATAATTTTAATGCCAACTTACCTAACACTACTATTTTTCTCTTTTCTCTCTATAATTATTATTTTAAATACATATTTTTACTCCTGAAAAAATATTCTTAAAACTGATAATTTTTTCTCACCTCTTCCTAATAATAAATAAATTGTCACACCTCTTCCTCTCAATATTCTTATATTAATACTGATAATTTTTTCACCTCATTAATACTTATAATTATTAAAATATTATTTTATATTAGGGTGTATCAAAGTTGACCAATCCGGAATTAAATTAATTGAGGATAAAAATCCTTATACCCCAATTATCTTCAACAACTATTTTTGCTAATAATTGGGTTATTAGACATTTTACATGTCAAAGTTGACATCTTATCCTAATTTTTTATACTCAATTCTTCATAACCACATATTGGACAAATTTTTTTATAACCACATCTTGGCCTACTTTCATTCATAACCACATCTTTGACTACTCTCTGTATAGGCCTTCTACCTTGCTTTGCACTCCCATTCTTATATCATCCTGTCTATTTGCTGAACTCAGAACACCTTGCTATCTCATCTGCTTGTATTTTCTCTTTTTAATCTTCAATTATCTTAACATTCCTTATCATCATAGATCTTTTCAAAAGCAGCCTTCTTCCAGTTTTTCTTCAAATTGCACTACTCCCTCTTTCTCCCACTCAGCCAAGAAATCAAAGACCTTTCAATTAAAAAAAGATTATCATCTTGTTCTTTTCAACTGGCTGAAAACTAAATGCAACTATAATTCTTGTTTTGGTACTGAAAATTCAACTAAAGTAGGACTGCCCCCCACATCAACAGTTAATGGTTATCCACTAATGACCAATGAATTACAGAATAAGACCAAGGGAAGGATAGATATTTGACCTAAGCAGATTTATGAACATTTCAAGAATTACTGAGCCAAATAAAAGAAGGAAAAGACTCTTTCATATTTCACTGGCTCTGGTATTACCAATATTGATATCAGTAAGGGCATAAAATCCATAGATGATAAACTTGAATATTTATGTCCTTACTTTAGAGATATGGATGCTGTTTTTGAAAAGCAAGCTGATGTTTATCCTGAAAACATGTTGAATGGTGAAGATGCTTTCTTCAAACATGATGTTGAAACAAATACTTTCCCATCCACTTCCTCCACTCAAGCCTCCTCTGTTTTAAATTCAACAAATCTAGATAACTTTTCTATTGATCCTTATAGAAATTTAAACAAACCCAATCTAACTCAAGTATGGTTTTTTTCATTTATCTTACCAATTCTTTTTTTTATTTACATTTTCTTACTTCTAAAAAGGCTGAAGAACAAACACATGAGCCACAATCAATTGATTCTGAATCCAGAGACAATGATGAAAAGAAAAATGAGACCTTGAAAAAAAAGAAAAGGGCTTCAAGCAGTATAAAATTCCACTTTCAAAGAAAACTAAAAAAGATACTTCATCTCAAACTCATTTTTCTTCTATCAAAGAATTTTTGGATAAATGTAATGCTGGTAAGTGATACCACACCTCTTAATACTTTTTTCAAGGGGTACTTTTGGTCTAGAAGCTTGGTTCGAGGTTTTCACGGGATTTTTAAAGGTTTAAAAGTCTCTCAACAAAAAGGTACATATTTCTAAAATCAATTTGATTAATTCACTCAAATATAAGAGGTAGATTTAAGATATCAATATAAATTATAGATTAGAATTACGATGTTGTAAATACTAAAGTTATAAAATATAGAAATAAATGTAGTGTTGTAAATGTAATAGTAATGTAAGTGATAAAATGATGATCTGAAAAGCACATAGTAAGAGGCCTTTTATAGGCACAACATGAGGGAATAAAATATACAGAATTTACACCATGTATTGTAAGAATGTGAGTAAAAGAATGACTGAAAGGAGTACATATATGACATAAGAATTAAATAAACGTTACGTCAACAAGGACATCAAATTTATTAGCAATAAAGTTTGAGTTCCTTGGACTGTCACAATTAATTACACAATAATTAATTAATTATATTAATTTCACGGGATTCCAGATCTCTCACTGAGGTAATATAATTAATTTAAAGTTTTTTTATTATAATTTTATTTTTAAATTCTATTCCCATTGACTTATACCATTGAGCACAGTGTTAGGAAGTAAAATTGTAAGGGACATTTTATTTACATTAATTAATTATACTACTTATTGTACTTAACTAGTTAATTGTAAGTAATACTTAAGTAGATAATTAATTATTAGTAAGAAGAAGGGGTGTGGCTTCAACTTAGTAAAATAATTAATTATTTTACCTGTTAAGTCTAGTAGCCTGGCTGACACTCCCTCACTCTAAAAAAACAATAAAAAAATGCTATGATTTTTTCTTTTTATACTTTTTTAGTAGAATAGGGAGATTAGATATCTACTTCCCAGGTATCTAAGAATCATATTCAGATGATTTATTCTTGAATCTCAATAATTATTCTGTACCTTTTTCAGCAGTGACTATTCTGTCATTTAGAATTTTTTCAATTTCTTCTGTTTCAGTGATTTTATTTAGGGTTTTCTTTGGTCTTCCCCTCTTTTTTGGAAATAAATCACTATTGGATGTGTAAGGTTTCAAAAGAGATATTGGAAAAACATGATTTTTTCTGTCATATGGAGAATACAAAATAACCTCAACTGCATTATCTCCAATCATTCTTCTGACAACAAATGGACCAACAAATGGATCTTTCAATTTGTTATTACCTTTTAAGTTGAAGTGGACTGTAGAAATTAACACTTTATCACCCTTTTTAAAAGTGTATTCTTTATGGGATTTGTCCCATCTCTTCTTCTCATATTCAAATGATTTTTCAATACATTGTTGAGCATGATTTCTGCATAATTGTTGCATTTGAAGAAAAGATTTTACACCAGGATGTATATCCAATTTAGGTATTTTGTTATTGAGAATTTGGGCAGGAGTATTTGGAACATATCCAAGCCAGAGCTCAAAAGGCTTTCTTTGAGTAACAGAATGAACAGTGCTATTATAGGTAAATTCCAGCCCAGGAAGTAAGGTAACCTAATCATGAGTGAATCTGTCATTATCTTTATACTCAAGGCCAAAGGAAAAATACCTTCTTATTATGTCCTCGAAAGTCTGAATCATCCTTTCAGATAATCCACCATTATTAGTGTGATGGGAAGTAGAAAGCTTCAGATCACAAAAAAAAACATCCATCAGAGACATCCAAAATTCAGAAGTAAATTTAGGGTCTCTGTCAGAGATTATGGCTTTAGGAAAACCAGAAGTATTAAACATATGAGACCACCATAAGAAAGCTAATTCTTTAGCGGAAACATCCTTGTGAGTAGGGATAAATTTACACATTTTTGTGAATCTGTCCACAATAACCCAACAAGAGTTATAACTGTCTTTACCAGAAATAGGTAATCCTGTTACAAAATCCATGTTTATTATCTGCCATGGTGCATCAGGAGTTTCAATATGTTGCATTAATCCTGCTCTTTTACCAGTTAATCTTTTTGATTTTTGGCAAGAATCACAAGACTCAACATATAATTTTGTGTCTTCAGACATATTAACCCACCAAGCAGTGTTCTTAATTCTGATCATTGTTTTTTCAAGATCAAAATGTCCAGCTAATATGTCATCATGACAAATTTTCAAGATTATTTCTTTCATAGAAGATCAATAACAATGACATTACTCAACTTTCTTCTATAATATAGATATCCTTCATCAATTGAAAATTTACCTTTTTCCAAAGCTTTTTGGTACTTTGGTGGAAGGGTTTTAATTAATGCTTGTATTGAAGCATTCTTTGGATCATTTAATATGGTGCATAACTTATTCAAGTCCGTGTCCTTATCATATGAATTAAGAATAAGCTGTAATAGCTCTTCCTCCATATCAACCACATATATCCCATGTATATGAATAATTTCATCCTCAGGATCATACGCAGGATTAGAGTCATTATTTGGTAAAGGTAACCTAGATAAAATATCCACATTTTAGTGAACAATACCAGCCCTATGAATAATTGTCATTCTCCCTCTGTTTTCTTGAACAGCCAACTGCCATCTGAACATATGTCTGTTAGGTGTTTTCAAGTTTAAAAAGGATTTAACTGCACTGCAGTCAGTGACAAGTTTAAATTTCTGGTCATCTAGGTAATAATGAAGCTTTTCTAGAGCCCACACTACAGCTAAACACTCTAATTGAGTAGCACCATATTTAAATTCACTATTTCTCAAGGTTCTTGAAATATAACAAATTAATACTTCTGAAACTTTATCATTTATCACTTGTTTTTGATGGAGGGCAGCACCAAGACCAATGAAACTGGCATCAGTGTACAAAAAAAATGGTTGATCAAATTCAGGTAAAGCAAGAATTGGTGCTGACATCAAACAGTGTTTCATAGTGTCAAAGGCTCTTTGTCTTTCACTATTCCAGACAAAAGCAACATCCTTTCTAGTTAATTGGGTAAGGGGTAAAGCTATGACGTGGTAATTTTTAATATACTGTCTATAGTATCCACACATTCCCAAAAAACTTTGGAGCTCTCTCACTGTAGTAGGAGCCTTCACCTGCTGTATGGCTGCCACTTTGTTCTGGTCAACACATATCTGTAAGCCTGAAACAACATGACCAAGAACTTTTAAAGAATGGAAACCAAATTTACATTTCTTCAAAGCAAGTGTCATATTTATTTCATCCATTTTCTGGAATACTTTACACAGGTGGTTAAGATGGTCCTCAAATGCTTTTGAGAATATAATGATATCATCAATATAAACCATCAGCCATCCTTCAATTATCTCTTGATGGAATGTGTTATCCATCACTTTTTGGAAAACTGAAGGGGCATTTTTAGGGCCAAATGGCATCCTAATATACTTATAAATACCCATTTGAGTGGCAATCATCAGAATGTTCTGAGAATTTTTCTCAAAAGGTACCTGGTGATATCCTTTGTTACCATCCAAACAGCTGATATATTTAGCACCCTGTAAGGTTGCATGTGTAGAGCTAATTCTTGGTAAAGGGTAGATATCATCAACAGTATAAGTATTTAGTGCTCTATAATCACCACATAACCTGGCTTTATCTTTCTCATAAGAAATTAGGACAGGTGAGATAACACAATGTTTAGGTGTTTCAACTACCTTTTCAATAATATTCATTTTTAAAAGGGTAGAGATATTGTCTTTAATATCTTTTCTCTTTGTGGGGGAAGCAGGATAAGGCTTCTTCTTTAAACTAGGTGGTATATCAGCTAATGGGCAAGACAATGAAAGTTTCATTTCCTCTTTAACTAATCCCAGTTCATGTGACTCATGAGCAAAGGCCATAGGAAAAGACTTTATCAAGTTAATGATGGAATCTTTATCCTCACCAGAAAGTTGTTCTCCAAAAGAGGCATTGTCAATTTCAGACATAAGGGCATGCATCTCTTTTGTAGATCTTCCTTTACATTGAACTACAGAATTACATGTGTTCAATTCTGGTTTCAATAATTTTTTAGGGGAGGAAATATTAAATTTTCTCTTCCCATTCATCCCCATTGTGAAACATTGGTTTGAAGGATCCAATTTTATGCCATACTTGGTTAAAATATCATTCCCTACAATAAACCAATTGCTTAAGTTATCATTCTTCATGCCAACATAATCACAAATAGCTCTTACAAAACCATGGTTATATTTAAAAAACACTGTGGCTTTGTATTTACCAATGGGGGACAAAACAGAGCCATAACCTCTCCAATTTTCAGAAATGATAGACATCAGTTTTGATTTATAGTCTTGATCCACTGAAGCAAGTGCTCTTTCAGAAACTACACTTCCTCCAGCTCCAGAATCCAGAATAACTTCAATCCTGGTTCCATTAATCAAGACTGGTGCCTTAAGAGGGGCAATAGCAATTGAGTTATCCTCAATGTTCTTTATGATCTCAGCATCTTTAACTGTAGATAAAGCATTATTATCAATATCAATAGTATTTATATTATGAATATCCTCTTCCAGCATCGAGATTTCTTGTTGAGATTCATATGAAATATTGCTGGCACAATCACTTGATGTATCATCCAGTGCTACTGTGTCATCAGCATGCTCCTCTGTTTGTTCTACAAGATTTATCTTCTTGTAACAAACATTGCCTTTCTGCCAAGGCTTGTTCCACTTGAAGCAAGTGTTTGTTGCATACTTCTTTGGTGCAACAGGGGCAGAAGGTTTACCAACCTTTTCCAGAGGTTTCTGTTGGTAAGTGGAGGGTTTCCCCAAAGGGGTCCTAGGAATGAATATTCTGGCATCATACTTATTGTTTAGAAGGATCTCATTGAAAGTATTAATGAAAGAAGAGGGTTCTTTGGAGAGCTCAGTCCTAGCCACTATCAAGTCTCTCAGAGACATTGGTAATTTTTAAAGGATCCTGTCCTTCCATAAATCAAACTGCATATTTGGGTCCATTGCCCTTATGATTTTTACAAGTTTCATTAAAAACTCAATAGGTTTATCAGTAGAAGAGCTATATCTAGTTTCCTCATACTGCCTTTGTTGAGCCATTCTGAACTTGGAGCCACCAAATTGTGCTTTAATTAATTTCTTCCAATCCTCCCATGAGTAGTCATTCCCATCCAGGAGAACAGATTCATACCACATCAGGGCAACATTAGTGAACAAAGAATTTAACTTGGACACAATTTCCTTATCTGGGAGTTTGTAAGAATTTTTTAAGTTATCAATTCTGCAAATAAATTGTTGCCAATCAGAGGAAGAATCACCATCAAATGTTGGGTACTGGTCAAGTTTTGGCCAATTCTTTTGATTTGAAGGAGTCTCCTTAGTACTAGCTTGTTTCTGAGTAAGAAGCAGCTGTAAATTCTCTAATTGTGCTGAAATCTCATTTTTTAATCCTTCTGTTGAAGATCCTGGTGCATCATCATTTTTTGATGGAAACTCAGTGTTATCAACAGGTATTTCTGGAGCTATTTTTACTTTAGATGAAATAGCCACAGGTAATATTTGAGCATCCTGCACTATATTTTCCTTCACAAAAATTTCAGAATATTTCTGGTCATTCAACAATGAGTTCAATTTTTCTTCAATGGTTGTTAGTCTTGTTTTCATTCTTGGAAGACTAGATAGACTCTCATTGATAGTTGCAAAAGATAACTGATTTTTATTTTGAAATAATGACAAATGGTCATTCAATTTTTTCAGATTCATCTTATCTATCTCCACCTCCTGGCAACAATCAGATACAGTATCTTTTAGTTTAGACAAATCATTTTTTATATTTTGCCATAAAGCAACTTTCTTTTCATGGGTTGCTTTGTAATGAGACAATTCATCAGAGACTCTCTGTGATTCACTTCTTAATGCTTGATAACCCTGATCAGTTAACAAACTATTATATCTCTGGGTCAATTGCATATTGTTCATTATATGATTTTGTTTGGCAATAATATCTCTCAAGTACTCATCATTAATCCTTGCTACATCTGGAGTGTTTCTCAATAAGGAAACTGAGTAACTTTCCAGACTCTCATAGAACTCAGGGTCAAGAGTTTCATCAATTACAGCCATATCAGGGTTAATCATTGAGGTAGCAATTAAAAGTAAAGGATTAGATACATGAGTTATCTGTCTACTGCTCCCAGCCTCTACTGGTATCAAGGTGTCTTCTTCCCTCTCAGATTTACCTGAAAGAGAAGAATCAGCCACAAGAAAAGGCACTTGAGAATCAATAGAGGGACGTACCAGGGTTTGCTGGGTATCACCATATTGGGCTTTCTTCTTCTTTTGCCTCCTTGATAGGGGTGGGGAGGTGTGGGGTTGACCTGGTTGGGCCTTGATAGACCTGCCTGAGGTAACTGATGCTGATTTTGAGACAGGTAGTACCACTGAGTGTTTAACCAGTCCCACTGCCACTTGGACACTTCCACCTTTTCTTGGGACTGGGGAGCCAATTGTTGTTGATCCCTGGGAGGAAGAGGTTTCTTCTTCTCTTGAAGAAAGTTATCTATTCTTCTCACCTTTTCTTCCAGAGAATCTACCCTTGCCTTTAGTCTCAAGTTTTCTGTCCTTAGCTCCTTTATGTGAGTTGACAGATTCTTATCTCCGACGTCGGGCGGCCCGCCCGCCTCTGTTTTAGGAGGTTGGGGAGCGCTCCAGGAGGGTTTTTTATGCAATTTGGCGGGTACAGGCGCCAGATTGGTGGGTGCGCATGGGCTCTTAGTTAGTGGTCTGTGTGTACATAGTGAATAAGAAAATGGCAACTTTTTTATACTGAAGCCTTTTGGAAGCTCTTCTGGTGGGTTTATCATAGGCTTCTAATCCTGAGTTGTGTCCACTAGGATTTCTACTTCTTACATCTCTACATCCTGTTTTGGGCAAGGATTTATTAGTCTGAGAAATTATTCTTGTTAAAGGAGAGCTTACAGAAGTAGGCTCATCATAATCAATCAAGTCTAGTTCCTCTTCACGTGCAGCAGAGCCACTTTGTTCAGTCATTTTAAGATTTTACTGAAATGAAGAAAAGAGACAATAAGATTAATTAGTATTTATTTTTGATTTTTATTTAACAAAAATAAAAATAATAAAAAAAATCTTGTTTAGGATAAAAATCAACTAAATAAAATTAATTTATTAATTAAAAAAATAATAATTTAAAACCAGGATTATAATATAATCAACTGTAGAAATAAATTAAAATTTTTATTAATAATTCTAATTAATTTTTTTCAGGATTTAAATCAACTAATTTATTACCAGGACTTATTGTCAACTGAAGTAATTAAATATGAATCTTTATTAATTTAACAAAATTTTATTAAACTGATTACTTAACTACCAGGACTTAATGTCAACTGAAGTAATTAAATATAAATTTTTATTTTAAAATTTTATTGAGCTGCTCACTTAACTACCAGGACTTAATGTCAACTGAAGTAATTAAATATGAGTTTTATTAATTAAAAAATTTATTGAACTACCAGGCCTCAAGGTCAACTGAAGTAATGAAATAAGAATTATTTATTAATTAAAAAAAATATTATTGTCAGGACAATTTGTCAACTGGAACAATTAAAATTTAAATTAATCAGGACAAATGTCAACTGAAAAATTATAATAATTAATATTATATATAATTATTTTATTACTTCTAGGACTAAGAACACTTATTGTTCTATTATGGTCAACCAGGAAAATAAATAAAAAATATAATAATAAAAATAAATTCCAAATTACCAGACACCTCCCCCTGTAAAGTGAGCAAATTAATGCCACTTACAGAGTGCTGAGTAAAAGGAAATACATAGCAAATGAAGAGTGAAGAGTAACCCACAAATAGTAATGTCAATAATTACCACAATATATACAACGTTTAGTCAATATATAAACATAATTTTTGGAGCGCGGTTCGATTCCCGTTTGCAGCAAAACTTTTTGTCACGTGACATATGACGTTCGTTGTTTTCGTCGCTTTCTCGTCCTTACAAGTATTTGAACGCCGATGGTCCCTTCGATTACGCCCTCAATCACAATGCGCCGTCGATAATTCAGGAAGGACCTCAATTTTCAAGGGGTACTTTTGGTCTAGAAACTTGGTTGGAGGTTTTCACGGGATTTTTAAAGGTTTAAAAGTCTCTCAACAAAAAGGTACATATTTCTAAAATCAATTTGATTAATTCACTCAAATATAAGAGGTAGATTTAAGATATCAATATAAATTATAGATTAGAATTACGATGTTGTAAATACTAAATTTATAAAATATAGAAATAAATGTAGTGTTGTAAATGTAATAGTAATGTAAGTGATAAAAGGATGATCTGAAAAGCACATAGTAAGAGGCCTTTTATAGGCACAACATGAGGGAATAAAATATACGGAATTTACACCATGTTTTGTAAGAATATGAGTAAAAGAATGACTGAAAGGAGTACATATATGAAAAAATAATTAAATAAATGGTACGTCAACAAGGACATCAAATTTATTAGCAATAAAGTTTGAGTTCCTTCGAATGTCACAATTAATTACACAATAATTAATTAATTATATTAATTTCACGGGATTCCAGATCTCTCACTGAGGTAATATAATTAATTTAAAGTTTTTTTATTATAATTTTATTTTTAAATTCTATTCCCATTGACTTATACCATTGAGCACAGTGTTAGGGAGTAAAATTGTAAGGGACATTTTATTTACATTAATTAATTATACTACTTATTGTACTTAACTAGTTAATTGTAAGTAATACTTAAGTAGATAATTAATTATTAGTAAGAAGAAGGGGTGTGGCTTCAACTTAGTAAAATAATTAATTATTTTACCTGTTAAGTCTAGTAGCCTGGCTGACAACTTTACTCTGATTTTCTTCTACTTTTTGTTAATATATCTTATCACTATAAAAAAAGTGGAAGTTGCTAAAGAGACTTTAAAGTTTGAAGAGAAAAAATACAAGCTCTCTTTAATGAGGGATGACGGAGTACATGAATTGGAAGAGAGGAAGTACAAGCTCTCTTTATGGAAGGATGATAGGGTTTAAGACTTGGAGAAGAAGAAGTTCAAGCTAACTCTTAGTATTGAAAAATCAAGGAAAGAGGTGAAAAAACTCAAGAACCAAAACTTAATGGAACAGATAAAATTTAAGCATGATCTTGAAGAAAATTACAAGATGAAATTCCATTTACTATAACGTGTTGAAGCCAATAAATTATATGAGGAATTTGAATGTCTACTGAAATTTTTTGATGACTAGTTTTTTTTATCTCTTTCAAACTTCAACCATTCATATTAATTTGTACATATAATTTTACAATAATTTCCTGTATTTCATTACTCTATCCATCATTATTTGAATTTTTGTATTTTAATGTTAAAAATTCTTTTTTAAATAAAATTTCCAAGTCTCATTTGAAAATTTTCTGATCCCCTCCCCTGCATTTTTTTGAAGTAAGGGGTGGGTATCAGCAAAATTATTTCAATTCAAGACTCTTGAAAGTCTTATATGTTAATTTGGCATTACTAGTCCCTAAATTTTATGGGTATCACCAAAATTATTTAAAGTAAAGAATTTTGCAAGTCTTATAAGAAATTTTGGCAATACTCCCCCTTGCATTTTATTGAAGTAAGGGATGGGTATCACCAAAATTTCAAGTTTCAAATTTTGCAAGTCTGATATGAAAATTTGGCAATACCCCTCCCCCTGGATTTTATTGTAGTAAGGAATGTGTATTGCCAAAATTTTTACAAGTCATCAATTTTGCATGTCATATTTAAAAATTTGGAAATACCTCCCCACCCTGCATTTTATTGAAGTAAGGGGTGGGAATCACCAAAATTTAATATAATTACATAAATTAATATATAAATAACTAATACATATCAATTTACCTAGTTTTAAAGTAATGAAAATTCCTCTATCCAAAATGTGGATAAAATCTAGGAACAAATGTTTGGGGCTTTCCACAAGTGTAGGCAAGGGCAACCTCATGAAATAAACAAATATTGTCATGATTACAATTCATACAACACAAGGTCATTTGCCCATTACTTTAATTTAGGAATTCAAAATATAAGAGTTATTTATAAAAACTTTATGAAAAAATAAAAAATATTTGATGACTCTACTCATCCCCATACTTTTTTCATCTACTTAAAGTTTTTTTATATTTATTAAATTTACCTTCTTTTTTACCTTGTTTATTTAATGGATTAATTTTTGACTGATTTGAAATGAACATCAAAAATGTGTGAACTCTTGACAAGATTCAAAGCAAGGTGTATCTTTGGTTGTTTGGTGATGATCATGAGAAGAGTTCCAAATTGTTTTGATCACACCATTTCCCAAACCAAAATCAATCATTCACTTATGGTCTGGAAAATATAAAATATGTCCTTTGATTTAAGCTGGAGATGGTATTGGTTGGCCAGTCATTGGATTGATATATGAGAGAATTCCAAAGGTAAGATAATTGGTTTAATTCCTATCCATATGAATCTTATTGATAAATCCAGAATGATTAATAATAAAATTTGAAAATAAAAGATATTGGTTGCTAATCTCTACCCATTTGGACTCACATCAATTCAGTACTCTAACTTTGGTTTGAAGCTGATTATGCTTTTCAAAATCTTTAATGCAGAGTTTTTTTAGTCAAAGAGCAAGAAAAGTATTAAAAGAAGGTAAGGTGTCCCATAAGTTAAAATTGTCATCTTTTTCAGCTTTAGATAACTTTTTAAGAAAAGAATAGATGCCTATGGAAATAAAATGTATGACATGATTTTAAAAATGAAACATATATTATCAGACATACCAAGAGAATAGCCTTTAACAAATCCTGGTCTCCAACCAAATCCAATCATAATACCACCCAAAAAATTAGTATTCCTTAGCCATTTGATATAGTGTTATTAAAAGATCTGATAGTTGATAAAAGGTTTCATCTTTTGAACATTAAAAGAATGATTTTAACAAATAAATTGATGTTAAAAAGAATTACTGATAACTGCTTTAATTTCATTGTCTCCTGATTTGGTTAAATATTTTAAATCCTCTGCTAACACATTAGGATAAGAAATTTTTGTGATCCACTTAAGCTATATAGTGCATGATATTTGATATATGGCCAAATAAAAATCTAAATGAAATTTCTTTTTTAAATTTCATTTATTATGCTGAGTTTGATTATCATTTTTTTTGTCATTTTGGATGATGATTGAAATGAAGTTGAATTCAACGAAGATAATAAAGATGATATAGAGGATGATTATAGAGAAGTAAGAGGTGATTCTGATAAAATAGACCTTTTTTTCACTAAAAAATAATTGTGTCAAAACCCAAAAAAAAAAAGGCAAAAAAATAAAACTCACAAAATTTAGTTTATTCAACCTTAAGAATTTTCTTGATAAAAATTAATCCAAATTATTGTTTTTGAAAATATATCAAATACTAAAACTTTCCTTAAAAAGATTTAAACAAAAAAAAGAGTAACAAAAAATAAAATAAAAATAAAAACAAACATCAGTAAAATTATTTGCCAAAAAAATGTATTTTAGAGGTATTTGATTCTGGATATACCACTTACATCCTTGAAAAAAAATATAAAAAATTTAAACTGAAAAAAAAATATGTATCAGAAAAATTATTACCAAAAAAAAAAATCAAAATTATAAACACACCAAATTTATTTTTTGAATCAGCTTGAACCATAAAAAAAATTTTTTTTAATATTCTGTAAAAAAAAAAAAAAAAAAAAAAAAAACAATGTTAATATAAATAAAAAAATTTATTTTTTACAAACACCAATATTACCCCTCCTTGTCTTCCTCATTTCCCTCTTTTTGGTGTCCTCAAACCCCCCTCCCCCTTCTTGATCTCCTCAAAACCCCCTTACCCCCATTTTTCACCAGGTCCTCCGCACTTTTCTCCCCTTGAGGCCCCCTATACCCCCTTTTAGGCTACCTCTCCCCTCTCTCCCCCCCCCCCCCCCCCTCATCACCTCCACTGCTTCCCCACTTCCCCCCTTATCTCTTCCCCCCCTCCCCTCTCATCTTGCCTTCACCCCCCTTTTAATAGCTAAAAAGCCTCCACACCCTTCTTAATAGCTAAAAAATTCTTTGTTAACTATTAAAATGGGGGTGGAGGAGAGATGAGTGGGAAGGGGGAAAGGGGGAAAGGGGGAAAGGGGGAAAGGGGGAAAGGGGGAAAGGGGGAAAGGGGGAAAGGGGGAAAGGGGGAAAGGGGGAAAGGGGGAAAGGGGGAAAGGGGGAAAGGGGGAAAGGGGGAAAGGGGGAAAGGGGGAAAGGGGGAAAGGGGGAAAGGGGGAAAGGGGGAAAGGGGGAAAGGGGGAAAGGGGGAAAGGGGGAAAGGGGGAAAGGGGGAAAGGGGGAAAGGGGGAAAGGGGGAAAGGGGGAAAGGGGGAAAGGGGGAAAGGGGGAAAGGGGGAAAGGGGGAAAGGGGGAAAGGGGGAAAGGGGGAAAGGGGGAAAGGGGGAAAGGGGGAAAGGGGGAAAGGGGGAAAGGGGGAAAGGGGGAAAGGGGGAAAGGGGGAAAGGGGGAAAGGGGGAAAGGGGGAAAGGGGGAAAGGGGGGAAAGGGGGAAAGGGGGAAAGGGGGAAAGGGGGAAAGGGGGAAAGGGGGAAAGGGGGAAAGGGGGAAAGGGGGAAAGGGGGAAAGGGGGAAAGGGGGAGGGGGGGGAGAGGGGTGAGGTGGCCTAAAGCGGGGAAAAGGGGGCCTAAAGGGGGGAAAATAGGTTCCTCAAGGGAGGAAAAAGAACACCTAAAAGGGATAAAAGGGGGGGAAAGGTGGGGAAAGGTGGGGAAAGGTGGGGAAAGGTGGGGAAAGGTGAGGAATGAGGGGTGAGGAAGAGAGTAAGGGGGAAAAGGCTATTGAGGTAGTCAAGAATGTGGGGAAAGGAGTGAAAAAAAGCAGGATAAGAGAGAAAAGAGGGAGACAAAAAAATTAGTTTAAACTTGAAAAAAATGAAGCACTTACAAAAAAAAAAGCAAAAAAAAAATTATTAGCAAATAAAAAATCAACAAAAATAAAAACAATGACTTACCTGGTGAGATGAGTTTAAAAAAAATGCAAGCAAAATATTTTAGGGATCCTTGAGGAGAGGAGGAAAGGATATTAGTGATAAATGAAAAAAACACTGAAAAAATATGTGATTTCATGTTGAGCTGGTGCAAGAAAACCGATGAGCCATCCAAAAAAGAGATATTCACCATAAATTCAGTATAGAAATGAATATGCAACTAAAATAACACCAATCCAAGTAAATGAAGTATACAAAGTGGAAATTCAAAGAGTATGAAAACAAAAAATTTAAAGGGTTGTGTGTCAAAATGGTGGAGGGTGATTGACATAATGACAGAGCGTATGCTGGTTGAATGAATGTTTTATTATTCAAGGGAGGGGAGAGCCTGATTTGGTTCAGGATCCTCTTCTTCATAAACATCATTCCACTCATCCTTTAAATCAGCTAGGATATTGTGGAGTATAACACAAGTCATGATCCAATAATTTGCAGTTTTGATCTCCAACTTTTTCTTGAAATTGGATTCTAAGCTCCCAGAGACTAGAAAATCTTCCCTTTAAAATACTAATAGCATTTTCAATATGTACTCTTCATTAGGAAAGGTGATAATTGAAGGTATTTTTGGTGTCATTTTCTAAAGTTGCACCACAGAAAGCTGGTATAATATACTTTTCATTTACATATGCTGAGTCTGCAAGGAGGTACTGAGATTTTTCAAATATGAGTTAGGACTTTGAGAAATCCTCATTCTTTGGAAGATGGAAGAGTCATGACATGAGCCAGGGCAGCCACTATGACAAGCAATAAACTTTTTTTGATGTTGTGGACAATAAAGAGTTCTATAATACTAAGCTATAGACACAATTTGGAGATGGTTTGGTTCTTATTCCTACATGTAACTCTAAAAAGAAGCGCCTGCCACTCTAATATTTAAAGACAGTGAAAGCACATATTGTAAGCCTGGTTATTTATTCTGGGTGTGGAGATGGAATGACAATTAAGAAAAGAAATAAAATGTGAATATATTTGAATATAAGCAGTCAAACTTCTGGCTAGATCTATTCTCAATAAGTGCTAGTATTCTCAGCCACTCCCTCTTGAAGTGCTGTATCTAATACTATCCTTACTGTAGCAATAAAATAACTCTACAGTTCCACTTCTGGTATGCACACCCAATAGGGGGTGTCAGTTCTGGCAAATCCGCACTTAACTTAAGTGTGAATTTCAAACCAAATCAGCACTTAAATTTTGCAAAAAAGTCACTTATTTCAAAAAAGGGTGTCAGTTATGACCTCAAATCAGCACTTTTTTCCTGTTTTTTTTCACAACCACATTTTGGCCACAAAACATCCCTTCCTTTCTTACCCCGTCCCTGTCACATGTGACACACTGACCTTCCTCGCTACCTACCCATCAATCCTTGGCACACACCCCTTCCTGACATTTTCAATATTTTGAACAGGCATGTTTAAATTCTTTTTTACTTATTTCTTCTACTTCTTAATCTTTTTTCTATGGGTGTCAGTTCTGACCTCAAATCAGCACTTTTTTTATGATTTTTTTTTTCAAAACCACATGTTGGCCACATCATCCCTTTCTTTCCTATACCAATTTGTACTCTCCAAATGTCCTCTTTGTGTACTTCATTCACTTGGGTTGGTATTTTGGTTTGTTGCATATTCATTTTTTTTGGAATTTACGGTGAAAATTTTTTTTTTGGATGGCTCATTGGTTTTCTTTCACCAGCTCAACATGAAATCGCATATTTTCTGAAATCACATATTTTGTCAGTGATTTTTTTTTTCATTCATCCCTCATATCCTTTTTTTATTCTCCTCCAACATCCCTCAAACAATTTGGTTTCATTCATTTTGTCATCTCATCTCTCCAGGTAAGTCACTTTATTCTTTTTTTTTTGATTTTTTGATTACTAATTATAATTTTTTTTGTTTTTTTCTGTTTATTTTATTTTTTTTATCTAAATTTTTTTTGTAAGTGGTTATTTTGGATTTCAATGGTATAATTAACCTTTTTTTTCTCTCCCTCTTTACTTTCTTTTTTAGCTCCATCACCCTACTCTTCATCCCTCCTTGGCATGGTCATTATCCCCCCTTTCCCTTATTTCACTTTTTTTTGGCTCCATTTCATTGAAACACATACATTGCACATTCTCTATGCATTTCACTTACTCCATATTCAATTTCCCCACAATTCCAACATCAATCTTTCTCACTCTATTTTTCCTACTTTTCAATCAAGGTAAGTTTCATCTCCTTTTTTTCATGCCTATATGATATCTCATTCCATTTATGAAAAGTTCATACTTAAATATATGTATGACTCTTATCTGGATAACAGTTAACTTATAAAACTCCTTTTGATCTCATCTTCATTACCACTTTTCAAGTTTTTGTAAAATTTTGAAAATCAGACTCGGAATTAGGGTTAGGTTTATTCAAATCTAATGTTCTTTTTACTGAAGATTCTCCTGAAGGCTACCTTTCATCTCCCACAAACAGATTTGAATTTGATTCAGTGGTTGCTGAGATATTGACTGTTAAAGTTGAGCCTTTTTTTTCCCAATTTAAATTTTTATTTTATTTTTTTAGGTAACAAATTAGGGTTAGGTTTATTTAAATCACATGTCCTTTAACTGAAGATTCTACTAAAGAATATCTTTTATTTCCCACAAACAGGTTTGAATTAGGTTCAGTGGTTGCTGAGATTTTGACCTTTGAAGTTGAGCCTTTTTTCCAAATTTCACTTGTCTTATTTCACATTTTTATATTGCATATTTAGAGGATAAGGATTCTGAAACTCTTATATGATTATTATCTAGGCATGTATCCGTTGCTCAAGAATATCACTAAAGCTCAAACAGATGAAAATTTTTGCTTATGGGACACTCTACCTTCCTTTAACTCTTTTCTTGCTCTTCGACTCAAAAAGCACTGTAATTGTCAAGGTATACTTTTAGTCTAGAAGATTTGGTATGTAGTTCTACGAGGATTTAAAAGGCTTAAATGGATTCTCAACAATTTTGTACGTATTTCTTAATTCAAAGATGAATGTTTTTACTCAATAAAAGAGGTAGGATTAAAATATTAATATAAATTATAAATTAGAATTACGCTATTGTAAATACTAATGATATAGAATATAAGAATAAGTGTTTATTTGATTAATAGTTGTAATAAAATGGTTTGGTAAGATAGAATGATCAAAAGACAACAAAAAGAGAGGCCTTTGATAGGCAAAGGAGAGACAAAGCACGGAAAACAAATTCTAAAAACAGTAGGAAAAGAGAAAGAAAAAGAACATTCCAGAAAGAGTATTTCAAATAATAAAGTTATTCTAAAAAGAAGGCGTCAAAAAGATGTATTTACAGAGTATGTCAGAAATACATCAATATTTTTAATATTTACTGTAAAAGTCAATCCTAAATAAGAAATTTGATTTTTTTGTATATATTTAATATTATTTGAATATTTAAATCTTATTTTATCTTTGTATTTATTTTTTAATATAAAATTTTATTTTTTCCCAACCTGTCAAATGAGCACGGTGTTAGAGAAAAATATAAGGGACAAAATTATAATTTTAATTTTAATTATTTATTTAATTAATTAATTTAATTTTAACATTTTGTAATTAGTTAATTTATTATAACTAATTTTAATGTAACTAAATGATAATTAAATGATAATTAAAAATGATAGGGTGCGGCTTCATCCAGTAAATAATTAATTATTTCACTGGGTAAGTCTAGTAGCCTGGCTGACACTCCCTCACTCTAAAAAAAACAATAAAAAAAATTCTATGATTTTTTCTTTTTATACTTTTTCAGTAGAGTAGGAAGATTAGATATCTCCTTCCCAGGTATCCAAGAATCATATTCAGATGATTTATTCTTGAATCTCAATAAGTATTCTGTACCTTTCTCAGCAGTGACTATTCTGCCATTTAAAATTTTTTCAATTTCTGCTGTCTCAGTGATTTCATTTGGGGTTTTCTTTGGTCTACCCCTCCTTTTTGGAAATAAATCACTATTGGATGTGTAAGGTTTCAAAAGAGATATTGGAAAAACAGGATGTTTTCTGTCATATGGGGAATACAGAATAACTTCAACTGCATTATCTCCAATCATTCTTCTGACAAAAAAAGGACCAACAAATGGATCTTTTAATTTGTTATTACCTTGTAAGTTGAAGTGGACTGTAGAAATCAACACTTCATCACCCTTTTTAAAAGTGTATTCTTTATGGGATTTGTCCCATCTTTTCTTCTCATATTCAAATGATTTTTCAATACATTTGTGAGCATGATTTCTGCATAGTTGTTGCATTTGAAGAAAAGATTTTACACCAGGATGTATATCCAATTTAGGTATTTTGTTATTGAGAATTTGGGCAGGAGTATTAGGAACATATCCAAGCCAGAGCTCAAAAGGCTTCCTTTGAGTAACAGAATGAACAGTGCTATTATAAGCAAATTCTAACCCAGGAAGTAAGGTAACCCAATCATGAGTGAATCTGTCATTATCTTTATACTCAAGGCCAAAGGCACAATATCTTCTTATCATGTCCTCTAAAGTCTGAATCATTCTTTCAGCTAAACCATCAGTCTGAGGGTGATGGGCAGTAGAAAGTTTCAGATCACAACCACAAACATCCATCAGAGACATCCAAAATTCAGAAGTAAATTTAGGGTCTCTGTCAGAGATTATGGCTTTAGGAAAACCAGCAGTATTAAACATATGAGACCACCATAAGAAAGCTAATTCTTTAGTGGAAACATCCTTGTGGGTAGGGATAAATTTACACATTTTTGTGAATCTGTCCACAATAACCCAACAAGAGTTATAACTGTCTTTACCAGCAATAGGTAATCCTGTTACAAAATCCATGTTTATTATTTGCCATGGGGCATCAGGAGGTTCAATATGTTGCATTAATCCTGCTCTTTTACCAGTTAATCTTTTTGATTTTTGGCATGAATCACAGGATTCAACATATAATTTTGTGTCTTCAGACATATTAGCCCACCAAGCAGTGTTCTTAATTCTGATCATTGTTTTGTCAAGATCAAAATGTCCAGCTAATATGTCATCATGACAAATTTTCAAGATGTTTTCTTTCATAGAAGGAGGAATAACAATAACATTACTCAACTTTCTTCTATAATATAGATATCCTTCATCAATTGAAAATTTTCCTTTTTCCAAACCTTTTTGGTACTTTGGTGGAAGGGTTTTAATTAATGCTTGTATTGAAGCATTCTTTGGATCATTTAATATGGTGCATAACTTTTTCAAGTCAGTGTCCTTATCATATGATTCCAGAATAAGCTGTAATAGCTCTTCCTCCATATCAACCACATATATCCCATGGATATGGATAATTTCATCCTCAGGATCATATGCAGGATTTGAGTCATCATTTGGTAAGGGTAACCTTGATAACATATCCACATTTGAGTGACCAATACCAGCTCTGTGAGCAATTGTCATTCTCCCTCTGTACTCTTGAACAGCCAGCTGCCATCTAAACATATGTCTATTAGGTGTTTTCAAGTTTAAAAGGGATTTAACTGCACTGAAGTCAGTGACAAGCTCAAATTTCTGGTCATCTAGGTAATAATGAAGCTTTTCTAGAGCCCATACTACAGCTAAACACTCTAATTGAGTAGCACCATATTTCAATTCACTATTTCTCAGGGTTCTTGAAATATAACAAATTACTACTTCTGAAACTTTATCATTCATCACTTGTTTTTGATGGAGGGAAGCACCAAGACCAATGAAACTGGCATCAGTGTACAAAACAAATGGTTGATTAAAGTCAGGTAAAGCAAGAATTGGTGCTGACATCAAACAGTGTTTCATAGTGTCAAAGGCTCTTTGTCTTTCACTATTCCAGACAAAAGCAACATCCTTTCTAGTTAATTGGGTAAGGGGTAAAGCTATGACCTGGTAATTTTTAATATACTGTCTATAGTATCCACACATTCCCAAAAATCTTTGGAGCTCTCTCACTGTTGTAGGAGCTTTCACCTGTTGTATGGCTGCTACTTTGTTCTGGTCAACACATATCTGTAAGCCTGAAACAACATGACCAAGAACTTTTAAAGAATGGAAACCAAATTTACATTTCTTCAAAGCAAGTGTCATATTTATTTCATCCATTTTCTGGAATACTTTACACAGGTGTTCAAGATGGTCCTCAAATGTTTTTGAGAATATAATGATATCATCAATATAAACCATCAGCCATCCTTAAATTATCTCTTGATGGAATGTGTTATCCATTACTTTTTGGAAAACTGAAGGGGCATTTTTAGGGCCAAATGGCATCCTAATATACTTATAAATACCCATATGAGTGGAAATTATCAGAAAATTCTGAGAATTTTTCTCAACAGGTACCTGGTGATATCCTTTATTACCATCCAAACAGCTAATATATTTAGCACCCTGTAAAGTAGCATGTATAGAGCTGATTCTAGGTAAAGGGTAGATATCATCAACAGTATAAGTGTTTAGTGCTCTATAATCACCACATAACCTGGCTTTATCTTTCTCATAAAAAATTAGGACAGGTGAGATAACACAATATTTAGGTGTTTCAACTACCTTTTCAATAATATTCATTTTTAAAAGGGTAGAGATAATGTCTTCAATATTTTTTCTCTTTGTGGGAGAAGCAGGATAAGGCTTCTTCTTTAAACTAGGTGGTATATCAGCTAATGGGCAAGACAATGAAAGTTTCATTTCCTCTTTAACTAATCCCAGTTCATGTGACCCATGAGCAAAGGCCATTGGAAAAGATTTTATCAAGTTAATGATGGAATCTTTATCCTCACCAGAAAGTTGTTCTCCGAAAGAAGCATTGTTAATTTAAGACATAAGGGAATGCATTTCCTTTGTAGATCTTCCTTTATATTGAACCACAGAATTACATGTGTTCAATTCTGGTTTTAATAATTTTTTAGGGGAGGAAATCTTAAATTTTCTCTTCCCATTCATCCCCATTGTGAAACATTGGTTTCAAGGATCCAATTTTATGCCATACTTGGTTAAAATATCATTTCCTACAATAAACCAATTGCTCAAGTTATCATTTTTCATGATAACAAAATCACAAATAGCTCTTACAAAACCATGGTTATATTTAAAAAACACTGTGGCTTTGTATTTACCAATGGGGGACAAAACAGAGCCATACCCTCTCCAATTTTCAGAAATGATAGGAAACAGTTTAGATTTATAGTCGTGATCTACTGAGGCAAGTGCTCTTTCAGATACCACACTTCCTCCAGCTCCAGAATCCAGAACAACTTCAATGCTGGTTCCATTAATCAAGACTGGTGCCTTAAGAGGGGCAATAACAATTGAGTTATCCTCAATGTTCTTTATGATCTCAGCATCCTCAACTGTAGATAAATCATTATTATCAATGTCAATAGTATTTAAATAATGAATATCTTCTTCCAGCATCAAGATTTCTTGTTGAGATTCATATGAAATATTGCTGGCACAATCACTTGATGTATCATCCAGTGCCACTGTGTCATCAGCATGCTCCTCTGTTTGTTCCACAAGATTTATCTTCTTGTCACAAACATGGCCTTTCTGCCAAGGCATGTTGCACTTGAAGCAAGTGTTTGTTGCATACTTCTTTGGTGCAACAGGGGCAGAAGGTTTACCAACCTTTTCAAGAGGTTTTTGTTGGTAAGTGGAGGGTTTCTCCAAAGGGGTCCTAGGAATGAATCTTCTTGAATCATACTTATTGTTTAGAAGTATCTCATTGCAAGTATTAATGAAAGAAGAGGGTTCTTTGGAGAACTCAGTCCTAGCCACAATCAAGTCTCTCAGAGACATTGGTAACTTATAGAGGATCCTGTCCTTCCATAAATCAAACTCCATATTTGGGTCCATTGCCCTTAAGATTTTTACAAGTTTCATTAAAAACTCAATAGGTTTATCAGTAGAAGAGCTATATCTAGTTTCCTCATACTGCCTTTGTTGAGCCATTCTGAACTTGGAGCCACCAAATTGTGCTTTAATTAATTTCTTCCAATCCTCCCATGAATAGTCATTCCCATCCAGGAGAACAGATTCATACCACATCAGGGCAACATTAGTGAACAAAGAAATTAATTTGGACACAATTTCCTCATCTGGGAGTTTGTAAGAATTTTTTAAATTATCAATTCTGCAAATAAATTGTTGCCAATCAGAGGAAGAATCACCATCAAATGTTGGGTACTGGTCAAGTTTTGGCCAATTCTTTTGATTTGAAGGAGTCTCCTTAGTACTAGCTTGTTTCTGAGTAAGAAGCAGCTGTAATTTCTCTAATTGTGCTGAAATCTCATTGTTTAATCCTTCTGTTGCAGATCCTGGTGCATCATCAGTTTTTGATGGAAACTCAGTGTTATCAACAGGTATTTCTGGATCAATTTTTATTTTAGATGAACTAGCCACAGGTACTGGTTGAGAATCCTGCACTATATGTTCCTTCACAGAATTGTCAGAATATTTTTGGTCATTTAACAATGAGTTCAATGTTTCTTCAATGGTTGTTAGTCTTGTTTTCATTCTTGGAAGACTAGATAAACTTTCATTGACAGTTGCAAAAGATAATTGATTTTTATGTTGAAAAGATGAAAACTGGTCACTCAATCTTTTCAGATTTATCTTATCTATCTCTACCTCCTGGCAACAGGCAGATACAGTATCTTTTAGTTTGGACAAATCATTTTTTATATTTTGCCATAAAGCAATTTTCTTTTCATGGGTTGCTTTGTAATGAGACAATTCATCAGAGACTCTCTGTGCTTCACTTTTTAATGCTTGATAACCCTGATCAGTTAACAAACTATTATATCTCTGAGTCAATTGCATATTGTTCATTATATGATTTTGCTTGGCAATAATATCTCTCAAGTGCTCATCATTAATTCTTGCTACATCCGGAGTGTTTCTCAATAAGGAAACTGAGTAACTTTCCAGACTCTCATAGAACTCAGGGTCAAGAGTTTCATCAATCACAGCCATATCAGGATTAATCATTGAGGTAGCAATTAAAAGTAATGGATTGGATACATGAGATAACTGTCTACTATTCCCAGCCTCTATAGGTCTCAAGGTTTCATCTTGCCTTCCAGATTTACCTGAAGGAACAGAGTCAGCCACAAGAAAAGGCACTTGAGAATCAATAGAGGGACGTACCAGGGTTTGCTGGGTATCACCATGTTGGGCTTCCTTCTTCTTTTGCCTCCTTGATAAGGGTGGGGAGGAGTGGGGTTTGCCTGGGTGGGCCTTGATGGACCTACCTGAGGTAATTGATGCTGATTTTGAGCTAAGTAGTCCCACTGTGTGTTGAGCCAGTCCCACTGCCGCTTGGACACTTCTACCATCTCTTGGGATTGGGGAGCCAATTGTTGTTGATCCCTGGAGGAAGAGGTTTCCTTTTCTCTTGGAGAGAAGTAATTTTTCTTTTCTCCCATTCTTCCAAGGCATCTACCCTTACCTTTAGTTTTAAGCTGTCTGTCTTTAACTCCTTTATGTGGGTTGACAGATTCTTTATCTGCTGGGACAACGGCATCTTTTTTATTTTGAAGCCTCTTGGAAGCTCTTCTGGTGGGTTTGTCCTGGGTTTCTGATCCTGAGTATTGTCCACTAGGATTTCTACTTCTTCCATTTCCACATCCTGTTTGGGGCAAGGATTTATTAGTTTGAGAAATTCTTCTTGTTAAAGGAGAACTTACAGAAGTAGGCTCATCATAATCAATTAAGTCTAGTTCTTCTTCACGTGCAGTAAAACCACTTTGATCAGTCATTTTAAGATTCTACTGAAATGAAGGAAAAGAGACAAAATTAATTAGTCTTTTATTTTTAATTTTTATTTAACAGAAATAAAATAAAAATAAATCAAAAAAAAAAATCTTATTAGGATAAAAATCAACTTAAATAAAATTAATAAAAAAAATTTTAAACCAGGATAATGCAATCAACTGTAGAAATAAATTAGAATATCTATTAATTTTTATTTTCAGGATTTAAATCAACTAATTTATTACCAGGATTTATTGTCAACTGAAATAATCAAATATGAATCTTTATTAATAAAAATTATTTTAACTGATTAATTAACTACCAGGACTTAATGTCAACTGAAGTAATTTAAATATGAATTTTATTACTTAAAAAGATTTATTGGATTACCAGGACTCAAAGTCAACTGAAGTAATGAAATGTTAATTATTTATTAAAAAAAAATATAATTGTCAGGACAATTTGTCAACTGGAACAATTAATTAATCAGGACAAATGTCAACTGAAAAATTATAATAATTATTTTATTTAATAAAATATTTTATTGTCAGGACAGTTTGTCAACTGGAACAATTAAAATTCAAATTAATCAGGACAATTGTCAACTGAAAAATGATAATAATTAATATTAATATAGAATTATTTTATTACCTCTGGGACTAAGAACAGTTATTGCTCTATTATGGTCAACCAGGAAAAATAAAAAAAATATAATGATAAAATTAAATTCCAATTACCAGACACCTCCCCCTGCAAAATGAGCAAATTAATGCCACTTACAGAGTGCTGAGTAAAAGGAAATACGTAGCAAATGAAGAGTGAAGAGTAACCCACAAATAGTAATCACAATAATTACCACGATATATACGATCTTTAGTCAGTATATGAACTTAAGTTTTGGAGCGCGGTTCGATTCCCGTTCGCAGCAAAAACTTTTATCACGTGATGTATGACGTTCATCGTTTTCTTGCCTCTACTCGTCCTTTACAGGTGCTTCTACGCTGATGGTCCTCTCGATTACGCCTCAAGTAACGTTGCGCCGTCGATATTTCGGAAAGGTTCCCAATTGTCAAGGTATACTTTTAGTCTAGAAGATTTGGTACGTAGTTCTACGAGGATTTAAAAGGCTTAAATGGATTCTCAACAATTTTGTACGTATTTCTTAATTCAAAGATGAATGTTTTTACTCAATAAAAGAGGTAGGATTAAAATATTAATATAAATTATAAATTAGAATTACGCTATTGTAAATACTAATGATATAAAATATAAGAATAAGTGTTTATTTGATTAATAGTTGTAATAAAATGGTTTGGTAAGATAGAATGATCAAAAGACAACAAAAAGAGAGGCCTTTTATAGGCAAAGGAGAGACAAAGCACGGAAAACAAATTCTAAAAACAGTAGGAAAAGAGAGAGAAAAAGAACATTCCAGAAAGAGTATTTCAAATAATAAAGTTATTCTAAAAAGAAGGCGTCAAAAAGATGTATTTACAGAGTATGTCAGAAATACATCAATATTTTTAATATTTACTGTAAAAGTCAATCCTAAATAAGAAATTTGATTTTTTTGTATATATTTAATATTATTTGAATATTTAAATCTTATTTTATCTTTGTATTTATTTTTTAATATAAAATTTTATTTTTTCCCAACCTGTCAAATGAGCACGGTGTTAGAGAAAAATATAAGGGACAAAATTATAATTTTAATTTTAATTATTTATTTAATTAATTAATTTAATTTTAACATTTTGTAATTAGTTAATTTATTATAACTAATTTTAATGTAACTAAATGATAATTAAATGATAATTAAAAATGATAGGGTGCGGCTTCATCCAGTAAATAATTAATTATTTCACTGGGTAAGTCTAGTAGCCTGGCTGACAGTAATAAAGCATTTGAAAAAAAATCATGAACCTGCAACCAAAGTAGGAATACCGAATTGGTGTGACTCCGAATGGGAAGTTATCAGCCACAAATATCTTTTATTTTCTAATGTTATTATCACTCATTCTGGATTTCACAATAAAATTCACACCGATAGCAAGGACACCAATTTTCTTACTTTTGGTATATTCTCATATATCAAACCAATTACTGGCCAACCAATACCATCTCCAGCTAAAATCAAATGACATGGTTTATATTTTCCAGACCACCGGTGCATCATTGATTTTGGTTTGGGAAATGGTATCATCGAAACTATTTGTAATTCTTCTAAGGATAATCATCAAACGACCAAAGCTCCTCCTGGTTTGGAATCCTGTCAAGATTTAACACATTTTGGTTGCTCATTTCAAATCAGTCATAAGTTGATTCAAAGAATCAATAAGGTTATGAAAGAAGGTAAAGTTAATCGATTTAAAAAAACTTTATTTAGATCCAAAAAGTATGGGGATTAGAGTTGTCATCAAAAATTTTATATTTTTCGTAAATTTTTAATAAATATTTTTTATGTATCAATTTCCTCAACTAAAGTAATGGGCCCACGACCTTGTGTTGTATAAATGGTAATCATGATAACATTTATTTGTTTCATGGGGTTCCTCTAGCCTATACCTGTGGAAAGTCCCAAACTTTTGTTTCTAGATTTGATCTGCATTTTGGCTGAGGGATTGTCATTACTTTAAACTAGGGAAATTGATATATATTAGATATTTATTTAATAATTTATGTAATTATATTAAATTTAGATGACTTCCACCACTTACTTCAATAAAATGCAGGGGGGGGGTATTGCCAAATTTTCAAATCTGACATGTGAAATTGATGACTTAGAAAAATTTTGGTGATATCCACCCCTTGCTTCAATAAAATGCAGGGGAGAGTATTGAAAATTTTTTAAAACAGATATGGAATTTTTTTGACTTGTAAATATTTTGGTGAAAATTTTTGACGAGAATGTGAAAGTAATTGTTTCAACCTTGAGCAGGTTTCTGGCTCAAAGGAATAGCAGTACCATCAACAAAACCAATACATCCTGGGAAGCCCTCTGCTTGCATAACCTGAGATGATTCAAGTCGCTCTTCTTTTGTTGGCCAGGTGAGAAGTTGAGATTACAAGGAGTTGATGGCAGTGATACATTGTTTGGTATAAGTGTTAACTGAACCATACCCTAAATCAAAGACATTTTCTAAACATTTCAAAGTGGCTCCATTACCATTTGAACCCAAATGACATAGTGTGATGGCCAATTGGATTGAAGGATGTTGTTGTTCTTTTTGAGAATTATTGTGAAATATGGGATGATCCTTAATAAGCTCAAGAAATTTAAGGAAACATTCCTGAGAAGTCCAGAACAGCTGTCTAAAACTGGGTGTAGATAGTTTAAGAAGTGTTTGGATGGTGTACTTGGGGGTATGAAGTACTTGAGGCTTTCTGGGAAGAAGGTAACTTTTTGTGGCCATTTTTGATAAAAAGACAAAATCTTCTTCTAGATCAGAATCAGAATTTCAATCAGAGTCCAAGAGCAGTTCAAGAGCCATGAAAGTCATTGCTTTATGTAATTTATCACGATTTGAAAGTGAGGAAGGCATAACTCTTATATGATATGATATGAAGATTTAAGTGATGTACGATGTTTTGAGTTATGAAGTGTTATGCTGCGGAGTGCTGCGTATGAATGGGATGATGCTGACAAATCAGTGAAATGGGACTTGATTGTGAAATCAGAACTTTTGGTTGAGAAAGTGCGGATTTGAGTGAAATAAGTGACTTATTTCATTTTTAAATCCACCAGTATTGGGGCTAGTGTGTTTTGGAAATACGCACTTATTTAAGTGCGGATTTGGTCAAATTTAAGTGTGGATTTGGTCAAATTTAAGTGCGGATTTGTAAGTGCGGATTTGCCAGAACTGACACCCCCTAATATGTATAAAAAAATACATATATATATTGTTCAAATAATTAATAATCTCTCCCCACACACGCACACCTCTACTATTTACAAGTGAGTACTTATATACATTTTTATGTTCATAGTCCCTTTTCTATGTTTCCTTGCCCTATAGGATTTCCCACACAAGTTCAGTGCTAATACAAGTATATCAAACGGCTTCTAAATATCTCAAAGATCTAAGTACATTCATTAGCATTCATTTTTGGCTCCAATAGCACCTCAAACCTACACTTCTTAAGATACCTTACTAAATAATATGTACTTCACCACCTTTCAAACCTACTCCAATGACCCACACTGGTGACACAAGTATCCACTAATTGTGAAACCCTTTGCGCTTCAGCAAATGACTTTCCTATCTTGAGTCCTATCTTTCTTGAGAGCTAATGATAAAGCCATTTATTTTCTAGTGCTTATCCTTATTTTTCCTAACACTCTTTCTATTTTAATGGGTGGGAACAGCTTCTCCCAAAGCCTTGCTGCTAACTTAAGTGTAAATATCCAAGGCACCTCTATTGCCACCTTGTAAGTCCATATCATACATCTAGCGCTGCCCACAACCTCTTGCAATTACATACCATATTTCCTTGTCCTTTAGCCCATTATGTACTTACCCTAACCTTTTTCTTTCTGCAGCTCATAATTCCATAATACAAAAAAACTGTGCGCAGAGAGTCTACCTTTTCTGTGCTATCACACCCCTTTGTTGTGCTCATGTAGCCATCCTACTTGGCAACCCCTTTTGCCCTTGATGAAAGCTGCGACATTGCTGTGTTAATGCGAGATGTATACCACAGCATCACAGAAAAGTTGAGTGGCAATAGAGCATCTACAAAGAAGATAAAAAGTTGGTTTATGAAAGTTTTTAAATTGGAGAACATTTTGAAGAAAACTTTTTTGAGATCAAAATAATGGTTGCCATAATGAGAAGGCTTTTGAATCAAAGGTATAGTTGTTCCATCAACAAAACATACTCATCCAGGGAAACCTTTGGCTTTAGTTACTTGAGAAGATTCATGTCTCTGTTGCGGAGTTGGCCAAGCAAGTTTTTGAGAATTGAGAGAAATGATAGCAATCATACAGCTCTTGGTCTATAATCTGACAGTACCATATTTTTTTGAAGAGATTATCTAAACGTCTTACAGCAGCACCATTTTAATTTGAAACAAAGCAACATAGTTCAACCGCAAGTTGAATAGAAGGGTCATGCTGTTTATTTTGAGAATTATTATGAAAGATAGGATTTTTGGAGATGAGTTGATAAAGTTTGAAGAAAGAATTGGGAGAAGTTGAAAATATTTGAGTGAAGTTTAGTTGAGGAATTTTGAGAATGGAATGCAGATCATATCTGGTATCATGATGAAGATTTGGCCCCCTTGAGTTTATGTAACACTTTTTGGAAAAAAAAGACATATAGGCTAAAGTATCTTCCAAATAAGAGTCAGATTTATAGTAAAGAACTAAAAGTAAAGCAATAGAATTCATAGTTGAGTGAAGTAGCTGCCTAGTAGAGAGGTTTTTCATAGTTGCCAGTGGAAGGCTTATGTGATGAGGAAAGTGGGAATTCAATGCTAAATGTGCAGTTGGGGTGTGTAGATAGAAAAAAATTTTAAGTGTTTTCCACCAAAATTAAGTAGCATAGAGTGAGGAAAGACTTAAAGATGGCATCAGCAATTATAATTCATGTGACTTTCTTAAAAATCCATCATGGATGTGATGAGTTTGGGATCAGGTATTAGGAATGGAAATTGGGGTATAAGAGGCAGGATAATGCATTAGATTGGATTCCTTATCCACTAGCCCTGGGGCTAGTGGATAAGAATCTTCCACAATTAATAATGTCTGATCCCAGGAAAAAAATTCCTTATCCCTGATTGCAGATCCCTCAACTTTGATACCCCCTATTATTTATATTATTTCTACTTCCCCATAATATATTCCACATTTTTTTCTTGTAATTAATATATTAAATTTAATATAAAATATCAATTAAATTGTAGCACTCAAAAAAATTTTAGGAAAACTTTATTTTTTAAATAATTGAAACAACCAGCCAACTGCTCAAATGTTGAAATTGCTTTTATAATAAATAAAATTAATTTCCCAACCACTTTCTTTTCAAGTCATCTTTCATCTTATCCAGAATTTCTAAAACATCATCAGTACAAGTTTTATTTTGCTTCAATGTTAGAATCTCCTTTAGTTGGTTTATCATTACTTTGCACCTCACTCTGGCTTTGTTCCTTATTTATCTTCCGGTTTCTTTAATGCATCTCAATTTTTCCCTGGTCCAAATTAATGTTTGTTTGATAAATAGAAATTTTTACCTTTTCTATTTCAAGTACCTCCTTCTTAATTAATTTTCTGTCTTGTGCAATATCAACTTGTTTTTCTGAAAGATCATTCTGTTTCTCAAAGATTGAATTGGTTTGGACATGTTTGTAAGTTGTTTTTCAGACAAATCTTTAAGGTGAGTTGATAAGTTGACTTTATATTTACTAATAGTACCTTCACTCAATTTTATTTTTTTCCTGCTTTTTGGACATATGGCACACTCTGAAAACATTGGAATGTGTTGAAGTGGGTCATTGCTCAGATCATCAAAGCGACTTGAATTTTATTCTGTTATTTCAGGGCCCAAATGAACTAAATTCAGAGGTTTTTCTGTCTCCATTCTCTAATTTGGTGCAAATTTAAGTTTACCCTTTCTGGAAGACTTTTTAAATGGGACTTGTTTTGTTCTTGATAGAGGGTAAGTGCCATTCAGAGCCAGTCACTTGGGGTACTTCTGCTTGGTGGGTTACGCTCAATTGAGTGGTAAATGGCACTAAGTTTAAGAGTCAATGTATTAAAGGTCTACCATCCGAAATGAAATGGAAAAAGAAGAATGATTAAATTGGTAGAATGTGATGCGAGTGAGAAAAAATGTGGATTTTACTTATTTTTATTTGATCATAATTCCTATTATTTACCATGCTATACTGATTGAAATGTGTATCAATTTTTTTGTAGAAAGCTTTCCTGGTTTGATATGTTGAATATTTAGGTTGTTCACTGATGCTTATCCACAACAAAGTAAGCTGTTCTTCTTCCTGTGGGTTCCAGTTAGGCAATTGATTTCTCATTGGATTGGAGGGCATATTCACTATGCAATATAGGGGGTGGAATTGCTAGCAAGTCCTCAACCTGAACTCAGATGGAACTCAGATGGAACTCAGACTGAACTCATACTGAACCCATACTGAACTCTACTTGAACACCCACCTAAAACTGTTCTTCTGAGTGGTGTTCATCCCTGATTGTATGGTTCCTTTATCAATAGCTCAATGTGTGTTCAATCTGTGGTGAGTTTGGGTCCAAGGTTGTGGACTCGCTAGCAAGTCCGCCCCCCATATCGTGTGGTGATTGTGACTGTTTTGGGTGGTGAGGTTTATATAGTTTTCTGTAGTACAAAATAAGTTAATAAAGTTCAATATGAAGTCAAAATAGTGTTGTGTAATGGAGAATTAAAAAAATCAGTAACCTTGAAATGTGTCTGTGTAATCTGAAAGCAAGTTCAGATGTGATAATCTATGGCAGGCAAGAGGTTGATTTAATGATTTGCAAGCAGTAGTGTCCAATAAGGTTACTGACTGTAATTGACAAATTGCCAATTTGATGGCTTACCTATGGGTCTTAATGGAACAAGTGATGTTTCCGGGGTCAAAATGTGCATACAAAAGGGGTTAACTGAAATGAGTGGATATGCCCTAAGGGTCAGTGTATGATGTTATAGGGGCCTTAAGACTTGATGCAAAATGTATCTTGGATGTATCAATGAGCCCCTAAGGATTAGGTGAAGAAAAAGTTTAAGGCATGGGCATGTGTGCACTTAATTCTAACTAATCAAGTTAAGGGGATGAAGTTCTTGAAAGGCTTGGATGTACCCAACAGATGGCATGTTAAAGGACAAACACGCTGTTGAATTATACTTGTTATTCACAGGTGTACTTCGAATTTAAATGACTTACTTGGTACCTTTTTGGGGACGTGCTTGAATGGCATATATGGTAATTATTGACATCCCCTATTAATGTTAACAAGATTGGTTTTTTTTTATAGAAAAACTGGGTTCCTATCCCTCCAGCACTACTTTCCTCTCAAAGTGTGAATGGTAATGTCACAGATTCAGAGAATTATCTGTTTATATTATTTTCCAATTGAAATCTTGATATTTTATTTTAAATAATCTAGGCCCGAGAAATCTATTCATATTTACATTTTTACAAGGAATACTATCGGTAGCTTTTTTGTAATGTTTTTATTAGTTAGGTGAGGTAGTCTTATATCGAATTGAGATTCTCAAGAGGGAAGAAAAGGGGTTTTTATGAAGTGAAATGGGGTTTAACATGATATTAAAATAAAAATGTGAGAGTGCACATAAGCCCGTCCTGCGATTATTTTGACTGCATCACCCGCTTCTTACATATTAGGGGGTATCAAAGTAAGAAATCTTCCATTTCAAAATACCTCGTTTTTGCACCAAATCAACCATGTTTAATTTTTAATATATATGGCATATTGTGCCCCAAAAACACCTTTTTACTGAGAGATAATGTCAAGTTTGTGGCTTTCTTTTTGTGTTGTGAAATACCTTTTGAATAATTATAAATTTCGAACTTTGATACCCCCTATTGTATGAGTGGTTAATTTCATGTATAAGTGTGAACTTGTGCGTAGCTCAAATTCATTGATTTTTTTGGGGTAAAATTATTATTGCTATATTTACCATAGAAGAGTTTTAAAAAGTCAAGCAGGAAAACAGAAGAATTTTCGGGGAGCTCCTTTTTATCATAAATATGATGAAAAAAAAATTAAACAAAGGCTGTTGAGACGTACATTTAAAAAAAAACTGTGCTGAAACCAAGTTTAAATATATGCTTACTGCACAAATTATCTCTCTTGGAGTTATAATTTCTCCGTCGTCAGATATAACGATAATACAAGAAAAGAAGTGTAGAAGAAAATTAAACCATAATAAATGAAAATAAAGGGAAATCATGGTAAAGGTAATAAAAAAGTCTCTACAAAATATCATATTATGCAATCTGAAATGCGTAAATTGGCACTAACATCAAGGGCTGAGAATTTATGTTGGTGAACTAGCGGGCGCAGGACAAAGAAGCGCAGAGAAAGCAAGGCAGAGCAAAGCAGAGCATGGCGGGCTGGGTCAGACTAAAAAAAGTATGTCACCAGGTTTTTTATGTATTTATTTTAAATAATGTCCACATGGCTAAAAAATTAAGAAAAAAGGAGGAAAAAATAAGCACCAAGTGGAACTGAGTTGAATCAAATAGTGAATAGTTTTAATAAGATAGACAATGGGTGAGTGGGGCTCCTGTAGTAGCAGCGTGACCTGGTATGTAATAACAAATCACTTGGAGAGTAGATGAGCTATGCGGATAATTGGATAAATGACCAAATATTTGGATATAATGGTGGGGTTAACCAAAAGTTGTAAGGTGTTTGGTTCGTATTTTTTGTATGGCCACCGCTAGTCGTACTTTGATACGATTGTTATCTTTTTTTGGACGAGGCGAAATCATAGTCACCTTCACAGTGCTCAAAATATGAAACACATGTACGGATATAGCAGAGTGGGCGTCCGAATCAGGAATGAGGCTTTCTTTACACGTTGATGGGTTGCTAGTGAGCTACTTGGGTACCTTCAAAGACTTGAATAGCTCCATTAATGGTGCTTTTTCTGTACTTGACCTTCCTGTTTTCCTTTTTGGTGTCCTTCGTAGTCCTTACTCAGCTTCCTTATCATCAACATCGTTGAAGGACAAAGAGCACCTAAAACCACTCGCCTGGAGATGTTTTATTGCCCAACCAGACAAGCATTAAAAAAGGGATATAGAAATAAACATTTTTTACACTTTCTAGCCTTTCTATAGTGATATAATAGTGTTTTCCCTCATCACCAACCTGCTTGATCATTGCACATACTTTACTCACTCGTAAAAATTTCTCTCGAATTTTAGGTGCGATTTACCACAAAATATCATCGTTGATTGGGGCATTGAGGTTTCACGTAACCAAAAGCGATTTAATTTACCTACCTTCACTTCATTTTCGAACTCGGCTAAAAAGGCATTTTCTCCCCCTCATCCAATCAGCTATACTTAAAAGGGTTAACTTTTTGATCACTTATTCCCAAGATGGTTTATGCCTTCTTTTTTTGTCAATCAAACCAGCTCAATCCGATTTCGATTTTTTTTCCCCTCTTCTCAAAATATTTTAAATAATTTTCAAACAATTCATCTATTCTTTATATTCAGTTTCAGAAGCAAATAGGGTCACAGACACATTTTCATTTCCACCGTCCCAAACTCATTCTATCTACTCAAATATCCTCCGCCCTCTACCCAGTATATAAAAAAAAGGAAGACAGAAAAATATTTACTATCAAGTTTATCAGGAGCTAGGCTGCTCAATTGCCTAAAAAAAAAAATATTACATAGACATTTAATTGGTTCAGCTTAGATACATAGTACAAAAAATTCAAGGACAGGTGTAACAGCCACAAGATTTGTCTCTGTTTTCTTTTAAAAAAAATCATAATGTCCCATTTTTCGGATAGTTACTCGAGCTCAATAGCAGAAGGTGGCCTCAAGCTTCCGCCAATCGACCCAAGACGTCTTTCAGCTTTGAAGATAAGTAAGGATTATTTTTTTATGTCAGTGCTCTTCTCTCAGTCCACCAAATCTGGGTTTATTTTTGGCTGGCTAGGACGCGACCCTGATAGCCAAGGATCAAAAACTTGGTAAGCTTATTCCGATCGCAGATTCCTTCTCAATAAAATGTTTCTATTTTTGGTTTAGCTCTAATTACATATGGTACTAATGCCTTCCTTCCATTATACAGGAAATTGAATTTGATTGTCCTTCAAAACCCAAAGATTGGCTCAGAAATGGATGAATCCAAGCAGATAGCAGATTGTGTACCACCAATACCTTCACTTCCAGCTACAATTCTTGAACTTGAAGGCCGAGATACTCACGACAATGTGATGTAAGATTTTATTTCCATGTTAAATTTTTTTTTCTAGGGAAATAATTAGCATATTTATAAAAAGTTTCTTTGAAAAATTCTCCTGATGTGTTGAGTCCACAGACCTGTGAAGAATTTTGTCGGGATGGGATGTAAGCTTTCGCTTCTAAGAGAAGAAAATGGAAGATGGTTAAACTGTGAAGATTCGAAGTGGGATACCCGTTTCACTTATACTCGAGGAAAGATTTTTCCCACTTGGCAAGACCAAACAGGAAAAGAAAGTTTCTATTTCGTATTTGACCAAGTAGCTATCCACGAAAGGGGCTTTTATAAATTTAAAATTTCTTTAAATATCCCGTATATCGCTTTCTTCTAACTAAAAAATCAAGAATCCCATATAAAATGAACACAAACCATCTAGAAATTGGGATAATTAATATTGACGTTTTTCTTCCTTTAACTTTTATTTTTCATCAATCAGCAATTACACCAAATTTAACTTTCAAATTACTGGAAACACTACCACTGAAACGCAAGCTTTTCGTGTGGTACCTTGCGAAGATTTCAGAGAAGGTGGCTGCGCAGGTACTTAATTTTTGCTTTCTCCAGTGGAACTGTTCCTGACTCTTAAATCCCTTTTATCCTATCCGTTTGAAGAATATACTGATTTTTCTAGATTTATCAGGTCTAATGGGATGCCGCAAATGTATGCGCCCCCTCTTGTCGATGTCCCCCCTGAAAATTGAAGACAGGAAACAAGTAGTTAAAGTAAAATTTAAAATGAAGTGTGAAAGAACGTTGAAAAATTTCTTGGAATAAAAATTTCAGAATCTAATCAAGCAATTTTTTTTTGGAAATATGTGTTAAACCTTTCTATTGAATTTTTAATTTTTTTAATGTAGCGTCTTATTTATCTTTTCTTTCTTTTATCACTACTTTGTTGGAGAGGCGAAAGCGGAGGGTATATTTTGAATATTCACATTTGTTTGTATGTGTGCTTGCAGTTAATTAGATTTCTATATATCTATATATATATATATATTGGCTGTTTGCACCTTTTAATAATGACAATAAATATTGTTCTTAAATTTTGATGACAAGGGAAGACAGTCAAATCACAGGATTATGGTAAAGAACGGGAGTCCATACTAAAAAAATTAATAATTTCAATTTCATTTTTCTATCTCGCAAATTTATCCTGATCATTTTAAATTCGATTTCTAAAAGGGAAAGATTAGACGGGTCACCTTTTTGAGCTGCAACGGAGACCGCCTTTATATTCTTAGTGTTTTCCACTGATTAATTTAGCAGTATCTCTCGCTTGTGACACCCTCACTGACGATAGTGCTAGATTAACCTTCTTTTTTCCAGCTATAAAAGTTAGGGTTAGATTTCTATCACTATTATATTCCATAGAGGTTACCCCACAAAAACGCACTTGACACCTGCTAGCAGGTACCAATCCCTCAATCCACTTGTGACTCAAGAATAACTCAGATTTGATGCCACGCGAGCTAGCATGCTGAGTGTTCAGTGCGCGGTCTTCCTGGAAGAATTACAGCTGAGCTAGAACTGAATTAAATCAAAGATAGGGATTGGCACCTGTTATCAGGTGCCCACATTTTTTTTTCTGGTGTTAGCGCTAGATTTCCATTAATCTTCCTCATTCTTTAAGCCAGCGTTATTTCTCTGGTAGGCATTTAAGGTAGAAATCACCAGATGAGATTAAAAATAGAAAGGTGTCTTCAAAGTAGAAAAAAAGGCGGTCCCTTTTTTTGAAAGCCTCTCTTTTAAAAAATACCTTAACACTTGATTTTTCAAGCGGCTGTGATTTAGTAAAGTAAATATACGGATTATGTGGCAACACAGGAAGTAGCAGGAAGAAGTGATCAAGAAAATAGTGGACAGTATTTAATAGGATATACAGCAAGAAAAATAACTCTTGTCTCTTTGGTTGTTTTTTTGCGCACTTTTTTTTGCTGGAGTGGCTCTTTTTTGTTGATGTATTACCCCCGAAAGCATAAAAACCCCTATGTAAGGCCGAAATAGTGCTGAGTAAGACAAAAAAGTATTAATAAATTTTAACAAAAAAGTCAAGCACTTATGGTTTTGTTGGAATATTGAGTACAAAAGTTAGAACTGTTGAATATTACTACTAAAATAACAGTTTTTCTATCTTTTCTCTTATCAGTTATAAATTTCCTATCTTCTGCTATCCTCAAACATCTAAAAATGTTCCTTTCATTGTCGGTCTTATATTTTCCTTCTTTCATTTATAACTTTTAATCCTTCTTTTAATCTCCATGTTTGTTAGTTATAAAGGTGGATTTCCACTTTTATCTTCTTCACTCACTACTTTTTCCACCTTTATTAATTGTTGACTCACCTCCCAATTTTCCCTCACTTAGTTTCCAACTCTAGCTTTTTGCTAGTCTAATTATTTGTTAATTTTATCTCTTACTATTAATTTTTAGCTAAAATGTATGTGCTGTCTCTTGAAATATGTGTTAAAATACAAAGTAGTCATTTAGTAATCCGTAGGCATTTTCATCTAGAAGGGCTAATCCCTATTATGAATTATAGTTATTTTCAGCTTTCCTCATTGTCTTATATTTTGTTTCTGTCTTTCCTTTTTCTCACTCTTTGACTTCCACTTTTTGTATATAAGTAAATGGTATTACTCACTTGTATCCCCATATAATCTACCATTTACTTATTTGACCCTATATTTTCCTTACTAGTTTCTACTCCATCTCCATTTCTGCTTCTATCGCTCCATTCGCTTTCTCCACTTCTATTTATTATTGTTACTAATCCTTTATCTCATTAATCAGGTACTTTATGTATGTATGCTCTCAACTGCCTAGTAATCAAATCTAACATTTACTTATTTGATTCTATATTTTCCTCACTAGTTTTTACTCCATCTCCATTTCTGCTCCTCTTTCTCCATTCTCCTCTCCTCTTTCTCCACTTATATTTATTATTTTTACTAATCTATTATCTCATTAATCATGCTTCATCAGTTTAAGTATATGATTCACTCACTTCTTTTGCCATCTTTATTTATTGATCACTAATATTTTTGTTTTACCTAACTAAGTTTCCAACACTAGTTTTTTTCTATCGTTGTAGATAAAAAGTTCTATAATACTAAGATATAGACACAGTGCAAGATGGGCTGGTTCTCCTTTCTAAAATTAATTTAAAAATGAAGCACCTTTCACTCAAAAAAAAGACAGTGAAATCACATATTGTAAGTGTGGGTATATATAGTTAGAGACAGAGAAGGTAGGAGTAGAATGATTTAGAGATCTTTTAAAGAAAGAGTTAAATATATTTTTAAAACAAGTAATCTATCTGTTTGAAAGATCTATTCTCAGTAAGTGCTAGTATTCTCAGTCACACCCTCTCTGAAGTGCTCTATCTAATACTATCTTTACTGTAGCAATAAAATAACTCTACAGTGCTACTTCTGGTGTGTACACACACTTATGCATAAAAAAATAAATATCATCTACATATCTTTTATCTCTATCTATCAATTTTTTCTTTTTTTTGGTATCTATATATTTTTACTACTGTACTTTTCTATATTACTATGTGCTGCTGTACTCCTGTACTCTTTTATATGCCCTGTAGTATGTCTAGCGCCCTTCTCCTATGCTTCCTTCCACTACTGGTTCTCCTACACAAGTTTAGTGCTACTACAAGAATATCAAATGATAACTAAGTATCTCAATAATCTAAGTACATTTTTAGCATAAAACCTGGTTCTAATAGCACTTTAAACAATAATTTAAGACTACTATTAGCACCTAATGCTTCACCTTTCCATAAATACCCTATACTTCTTAAAATTACTAACTACATAATAAGTATAGTACTGCCTCCCATACCTATTATAACAATCCCCACTTGCCATGTGAGTATCCACTAATCAAGAAAACCTCTGCACTTCTCAATAATTTCTTGTTCTTCTAGCACTGCTTTTTCCTATCTAAGTGTTAAAGCTCTACCCTTGCTTGATGCTGTCTGTTAATCCATACTATGTCTCTAGAGCTGGTTGTGGCTTCCTAAAGTACATATCATACTCTTGCCTTATATTCTGTTATATACTTCCCTTTATCTTTGTTTGACACGACTTTTATATCTATACTGCCCCTAAGAAAGTGTGCGCAGAGAGTCTACTTTTCCTATGATTTTGAAGACCCCTTAGTTGCTCTTCCATAACCATCCTTCTTAGAAACCCATTTTTGCGCTTCCTGAGAACTGAGTCATCTTCTGATCTCCTGAGAGATTTGCTGCGTTCCTGAAAGATGTGTGCCACAGTTACAGTTGCAAACATTTATTTTGTCTTGGGACACAGCAGTGGCGCAACAACTATGCAACAGTTATGTAACAATTTTTTTAAAACTAAAAGGTCTTAAGTGAGTCTTAAGTGGAAAAAAATGGTTTTGTAAATTTTTCATAACTACTGCGTAATTGTTGCACCCCATGGCAAAACAAAAATGTGTTTTAGTGAGTCCCCTTCTACTTGGGACTGTCCCCAGGTGCTATAAAACAATGTGCATATCTTTTACTTTTTCCTCATTCCTTCATCTTCTCTTCTTCCATCTCATTATAGTTTCTCTACTCTTCTATCGTCTTTTTATTTTCACTATGAATACCAACAATAACATTTTTCACACCATCCAACAATTTTTTGGTTTTTAAAAACTGAAACAGTACCCACTCCTGCCATCAAATATATCCTTACTGGAGACAAGTTTTATTGAAGACCCAGTGTCTTTTAATTTATTAATTTTAATCCGACTGTTAGTAATATTTCCACGCTTCTAGAATATTTATCAATCACCTTTTAATTTATTAATTGTAATCCGACTGTTAGTAATATTTCCATGCTGCTAGAATATTTATCAATCACCTGTCCCCAGTGATTGATGAATGGGCAGAGATATTAACGTAAGACGAATAATAATTAAATGAATTAAAAGAGAGAGAAAAAAATGATCTATTATGATCAATCAGTTTTCAGTGGAAAGAAAAGAAATACGAGACTGGATAGGTAACAAGTACAAACTCTATCAACTATATATAATCTCATACTATAACTATTCACCCTTACTAACAGATCACAACATAAATCTATACTCGTACTAAATCTAGCATTGTGTTGAGCATGTGTAGAAGATGTAGGAACTTGACCACCTATCCAGACGCATTCTTCAAATCTAGTATTGTGTTGAGCATGTGTAGAAGATGTATGAACTTGACAGCCTATCCAGGCGCATTCTTCAATACCCCCCCTGCTTCACACATGATAAGATTTAATTGTCTTTTGTCATTTTCATATCGTATGCGAGGTTGTTGTTTAGTAAACATGTCTGCCAACATATCAAGAGTTGGACAATAGACAATATGAAGTTCATTTCGTTTTACCTTTTGCCTTAACCAGTGATAGCGAACATCAATATGTTTGGACCGCTCATTAATTTGAGCTTCTTTAGATAGAAATATTGCACTGCTATTATCACAAAACAACTCAGGAGCATTGATACTACTTAGAATTTGAGGAGTGAGAAAAGAAATATTTAGTGAGAGAAACAGCTTTGAGATCCAAATGAGCGTTTTTGCACAATCACACATGGCAATATATTCCGCTTCTGTAACAGAAAGGGTGACTACTTTCTGACGTCGACTTCGCCAGGAAATAGGACTATTGTTCAAAAGAATGACATAACCCGTGATAGAACATCTTGTAAATTTGCAATTGGCATAATCAGCATCACTGTACGATTGGAATAAAATGTTTTCTTCATTTCTTTTATACTTTAGACCAAAAGACTTATTGGTAACTACATACTGAAGAAGTTTAAGAGCAAGCTTCCAATGAGTCGGTGAGTGATTAGCATTAAACTTTGACAGGGCATTCAGTGCCTGACAAATATCAGGTCTAGTTGAGACAGCTAGATAATTGAGTGAGCCAATTAATTCTTGGTACGGGTCATTCATTCCATCTTGAGTTTCCTGGGGTGATGGATCAAGCAAAACACAGCCAACAGGAAGAGGTGTTGACAATTTTTTACAGTCACCAAGATCAAAACGTCTTGCTAATTCATCAACATACGATTCTTGACTAAGGGTAATAAAGTCATCAAGATAAGTAATTTTGATACCTAGATGATGTGCTGGCTTGTCCGTCCATTTCACTTTAAAATGTTCAATTAAATCATTCTGAAGTTTTTTAACGAGATAAGGATTGTTTGAGAAGACTAAACCATCATCCACATGAAGATGTATAAAAATGAATTTATCATTCTTCTGAAATATAAAAAGTGACTCATCACCCTCAGCTTCGGTAAAATTTAGTTGATTCATGACAGCAACAAATTTTTCTTTCCATTGCCGAGGTGCCTGCCGGGTGCCATACAAAGATTTACGGAGTTTCCATACTTTATCCTTCCCTCCTTGTTCATAACCCTTCACTTGAGTAACATACACATCATCTTTCATGACACCATGCAAGAAGGCCGTTGAGATATCAAACTGAGAAACAGACCAGTTCCTAGCAGCGGCAAGAGACAGTAACAATCTGAAAGTTTCAGTGCGTCCAACAGAGGCATAGGTCTCCCCATAGTCAATACCCTCCTTCTGAAGATTACCAAGTGCTACCCAACGAGCTTTATATCTAATGACCCTACCAAGTTCATCCTTCTTTTTTGAAAGAAGCAATGTACCCCCTATAACTTTCATGCCCTGTTTCTTTGTGACTAGATCACCCACATGATGTTCACAGAGAGATTCATACTCAGAATCCATGGCTTCTTTCCATAACTCAGCTTCGGGACTACACAAAGCTTGTTTATAGGTAGGATTATCTGGTGAGAAGCTGGAAGCAAAGCCATAGTAAGATGGAGGCCTTCGTTGTCTAACTGGTCTCCCTTGAGTTGGCAAGGACTTGTTAAGAGTTGAATCCTTATCCTCGATATCAACAGAGTTGGAAAGTGGAGATTCTTTTTCTGATGAAAATTCAGGTGTAACCCGTCGCATGATTACTTTTAGTCGTTGAGGATTTTTGGAAGATTCCTCAACAGCATCACTCTCTGATAACTCCAAAGCATCTCCTGGGACAAAGATTTGCTCAGGAGTTATAGAATTTGATTCTGACGGTAAACTAATAGGTACATTGACACTTGTAGAGGTAGGAATTTTAGTAGTATTAACTCCATTAGATGGAAGAAGAACATAATCTGGTACCTGCAGTATTGAACCCTTCTCATTGAAATATTTTTTTGATTCAAACACATCAACATTCCGAGAGATAAAAATTTTCCTAAGCTTTTGATCATATAGCCTATAACTTTTAGAGTTCTGTTCATATCCAACAATAGCACACTCGATACCTCTTGGTTGAAACTTCTGTGTTCGATCTTCTTTGGCAACATATCTTATAGCCAGTGAACCAAATTGTTTAATAAAGCTATAATCAGCTGTATGACCTCCTTCACAAGGCATATACTCATTAAGAACTTCTTGAGGAGTTCGTGATTTCAATTTAGAATGCGGAAGAAGATTCAACAAGTAATTGCAGCTTATTGCACATTCACCCCAGATGTAGGATTGACAGGCTGAGTCAATAAGCATAGTACAGATTTTATCAATCAGAGTTTTATTAAATCGTTCAGCAACTGAGTTATGCTGAGGTGTTTGGGCTGGTGCCTGTTCACGAGTAATACCACTTTTGTTCAAATGATCAATAAAATTATTGCTACCGTACTCTCCACCCCTATCACATTTCAAGAATTTAATTTTTCGTTCAAGTTTATTCTCAACATCAGCTTGATATTTCAAAAACTTGGAAAAAACCTCAGATTTGCATTTCATAAGAAAAATAGTAGAAAAACGTGTGAAATCATCAATAAAGGTCACAATAAATCTATGGCCACCAATAGAGGGAGGGTCAATTGGTCCTATAACATCAGAATGAATTCGAAACAACGGGACAGAGGCTCTCGGAAAGGTAGAAAGAAAAGGTATCTTCACTATTTTTCCTTTTGAACATGTCACGCAACTGAACTTTTCATCAACAAAATCAATATCTTTTGACCTAAGAAATGTCCTAGTAGATTTGACATTAAGATGTCCTAGCCGTTGATGCCATTGATACAAGGTTAGAGTCGTGGTTGTGATCATTAAAGCTTGATTATTTACATACCATAAGTTGTGTTTTTGGCCTTTCCGAGTGAGTTTTACAACAAGCTGACCGCTGGAATTAATAACTTGTGTCTCATTAGGCTCAAAGTTCACACTGTAGCCCATATGATTCAACTTATTAACTGAGATTAAATTTGCCGAAATATCATTGACAACAAGCACATTCTTGAGTGTTAGATGAGGACTGATAGAAAAATCACCCGCGTAGTCAGCAGTCAACACCTGAGATCCAGCCGTGTCAATATTGATAGTAGAGGCTAGTTTTGTGACATTTGACAGCAGTCGTTTTTCTTTGACCATATGGGAAGTTGCGCCTGAATCAAGAATGAAACATGTGGTATTCTCCTTCAGTCCTGCCAAATATGCCAACTCTTTGTGTTCTTGTTCAGTAACTAAAGAGACAGACTCAGTAGTTTCGTTGGAAGTCTTTGCTTTATCATTTTTTGAGTGAGACGGAATTTTCAGCTTCTTCAACTCTTCACACAATTGAGTGATACAGTTTTCATCACTATGGCCAGTGTGACCCAAACAACACTTTAGATTTTTCTTATTCTTTTTATCAGGTGAAGTTTGTTGTTGTGAGTTTTTCTTTTTAGACTGAGCCTTAAGAGCATTAGCATTATCTGTTACATCGGTGTCACGCAATTTTCGATTTGCTTCAGACTTAAGGCTATCATAGACTTGCTCAAGAGTAAGATTTTTCAAATTTTGAAAAAGATTTTGAGTGATTCCCAGCATAGATTCGTGTTGAACACTCTTGATCAGAATCATCGCAATTATTTTTGAGGAAATAATTAGCTCCGAATCACTGGATGCGCTATCTACTAATAAGCTTTCTATTTCTTCAAACTTTCCAAGATGTTCTCTTAGAGAAGAAACACCATCCCACTTAAGATAAACCAACTGGTCTAAGAGATCAGACACTGTTGATGCGTTTCCTTCACCATAATCTGACAAAATTTTTTGATACGCAAGATAGGTAGATTTTGCCTTGGAGATGAGTAAAGAATCCCTAGGACTGACTGCATTGATAAGAATAAGTCGGGATTTGGATTCGCCCTTACACCAATCATTGGAGTCAACATCAGTGGGTTTACTGGCACACTTTATATGATGTGTTAAGTCGGTAGAATCAAAGTAAAACTCTATCATTGATTTCCACAGTGACACATTACCGGAGGTGAGAACCGGTACTCTCAATAGTTTATCGTTTGACTGATCAGACATATTTGAGAAAACGTAGGGCTGTATTGGATCAGGCAGAGATGTAGACGCAGGTCGATATGTAGAGGTTGATGATGTACTATCGGAAGCAGAAGAGGGAGAATTAGGTAGGTCGTCACTCAAAGAGCTCATAAAGCTGTTTTCAGACTTTTAATCTATTGAAGACCCAGTGTCTTTTAATTTATTAATTGTAATCCGACTGTTAGTAATATTTCCACACTGCTAGAATATTTATCAATCACCTTTAAATTTATTAATTGTAATCCGACTGTTAGTAATATTTCCATGCTGCTAGAATATTTATCAATCACCTGTCCCCAGTGATTGATGAATGGGCAGAGATATTAACGTAAGACGAATAATAATTAAATGAATTAAAAGAGAAAGAAAAAATGATTTATTATGATCAATCAGTTTTCAGTGGAAAGAAAAGAAATACGAGACTGGATAGGTAACAAGTACAAACTCTATCAACTATATATAATCTCATACTATAACTATTCACCCTTACTAACAGATCACAACATAAATCTATACTCGTACTAAATCTAGCATTGTGTTGAGCATGTGTAGAAGATGTAGGAACATGACCACCTATCCAGACTCATTCTTCAAATCTAGTATTGTGTTGAGCATGTGTAGAAGATGTAGGAACTTGACAGCCTATCCAGGCGCATTCTTCAATAAGTTTTGTCAGTGCTCCACTGAGAATTGCATCACCCCATGTCACTTTTAAATGGCTTGCTGTGGTAATGGCTTTTTCACTGTAAGTTCTTTTTTCTATTCTTTCCTTCCTTCTTAAAAATTTCATACTAATTCCTTTTTCTCTTGCTCTTCTGTTAGTCATGCAACTTCTGCAAAAGCAGAAAGAAGAAATGCATCCATAATAGTCCCCCTGACAATATTGCTCATGCCGCTGCTATTACCACTGTTAATCCAAATATGTTGACTTACAAACTAATCACTGCAAAATATGGGGGTAGGTATTGCTAGCAAGTCAGCAGCCTTGGACCCAAGCTCACCACAGATTGAACACACATTGAGCTATTAATAAAGGAACCATACAATCAGGGATGAACACTACTCAACAGAACAGTTTTAGGTGGGTGCTCAAGTAGGGTTCAGTATGGGTTCAGTATGAGTTCAGTCTGAGTTCCATCTGAGTTCCATCTGATTTAGGTTGAGGACTTGCTAGCAAGTAAACCACCTATATTTGGTAGTGAATGAGTCAGCTGGAAATCAAGTGCCCCAATCCAAAGAGAGCTAAAAAAAACCATTGATCTCCAACGCTGATCACTGAATTGTATACAACACACCATTCACTCTTCTCTGAAGAGTAAATTCACACTGTAAGTTTTTCTTTTTAATAAATTTTTGTCACTTTCTCCTGCTAACAATAATTCTTTTCTCCTTTTCTCAGGATATACATAAAAATCCTTACGCTATGACCCCTCAAACTCTGCTTGTTGAAATCATCATCCAGGGTCTTGATGAAGATTGATTCTGGGCCATCACTCCTGGAGCCATCTTCTCTTTCACTAGTGAGGATGAAATTTCCTGGCCTGACAAAGAGGCCACCCCTCAGCCTGCCACCTTGGACAATTGGTTTGCTACTCCTCCAACCTTTTCTAAAGAATTTGAGGACAAAGCTCATCACATTCATCTCCCTTCCCCTCAAGATTAGCAAGTCTTAAATAGAGTTGTTGTGGCTCCCTATTACCACACTATACATTTTGTAAATACTGCTTTGAGGAATTTTTTGTCTATCTCAAGAACACTCTTGCTCTTGACAAAAAATATGTACAGAATCAAGTTGTAATAGTCAAATCTCTTAATTCAACTTATGATAACATTTATAAAAATTGGGAGAACATCTTCCTTGATAGGCACTAAAGTAAGTCCCATCCTTTTCCTTATCTTATCCTATAATGCTAACTTCTTTTCCAATTCTTCATTTTCCAGAATATTTTCTTCTATTTATTTCTATTTTTCTAATTTTTATCTCACTTTAGAAAAAGTTGTACCTAGTTTATTACTATTTTCATTGTAATAATAAAAAAACTATTCCCAAAGAAAACTCCCATTGCCAAATATTGCCTATTATTACTTTGTGAGAGTGATATAATCTTATCAGTTCTTAGGGAAGATAAAAATTCTTTTCAATACCTCCTGAAAACTCTTCATTGACTTCTCCTGAGATATAACCCTGAGAAAATAAAATAAAATAAATAAAGAAAATCATCCTACATAACTTGATTTGTTAGTACCTCATCTTCTTCATACCCCATATTCTTGGATTAAGTTCATATCTTCTCAAGATCTTGTGCTCCTTATTGCTAAACTTCTCTCTCAGATAGCCTTGATATACTTTACTCTTCTTCTCATTAGCATCCTCACTTGGATACTGTTCAGAACCTGCCTTTCCTTTGCATCCTCACAGCACTTGGTTTATTAAATATAGGCCTGTAATTTTCTCTCCTTCCTTATCTGATCCATTTCACTTCACAAGTCTAATTAGCCATAATTCAATACCATACTTTATCTAGAGATCAGTCTTGCACTTTTTGCCGCCATGTCAATTTTAACTTTACCTTCTCAAATCCTTGTGGATATGCTACCTATATACCTGCTTTCAATAAATGCTTACAATTTCATAAGAACTGTTCCTTTTCTTATGAATATCCTTCTTCTCCTAAAGGTTAAATGCAGTTTCCTTCTGGAGATACCTTTTGGGCTCCTACTATAATATCTGGTCCCAGTAGCACTACTAATCCTTCTTCTGAAACTTTACCAGCTTATAGCATGTCTTTCTCTATGTATCCTTTGAAAGATATTTCCATCCAACCCAAGGCAGAATCTCCTTTGCCTTCTGAACAAGACATCCAGTTACAGCCATGCTCTACATATGCTCCCAACACCATAATAGTTCTCTCCCCTTCTGTGCAGCCTACAAATCTACTAGCTAGTAAGTCCATCAACTACAATTTTGCATAATCCTTCTTAATTCCAATTTCTTTGAAGGTTTTAACAAATCTATTTGCTTACGATGGATCCCCCAAACTCTCCCATTTGTGCATCCAATGAAAATATTTTTGTGCCTTTGCCTTATATATGATGCCATGTCATAATCATACAATCGGGCTCCATCTTTTTCTGAAAATGAGTTAAATACCCTTTACCATCATATTAAAATTATTTTTCAACTAATGGAAGAAATCAGCTCCTCATCAATCTCTGGTTCTCCCACAGATCCCAATAACTTTGTCATGTCTGAAGAATGGAAAGGATTACCTGCCACTTTTGATGGTGATTCTGATTAATCATTATATTCCTTCATTTCCCTATGATCAGCATTGTAACTCAAACACTTGTAACTAGTTCCCTTTTTTTAACTATGCCTAACCAACATAATTATCATAAGGAAAATTTCTAGTTCTACATAAAACATGAGAAAAGCATGTAGCACCTGCAAAGAACTTGCCTTTTTTCATATACACCTTCTTAGAGAGTTATAGGGAGCTTTTCTATTCTCTCTTTACTATCTTCAAATAACTTCAACCCCATTAGTTAACTTTTATTGTCAGAGATTTTTCAAGAACCCAGATGCATCAATTTGGGTGCTCCATCTTCCAAAATTCTTCAGCTAATTACCCAGTAGCCTTCTGATTTTCCCAGACAGTTGTTCCTCTATCTAGCTCATCCGCTTCTTCATTTCCTCTTTTACAACATTAATTCTTCACTCCAAAAAATCTCCTCTAGGCGCTAATTCCAACTAATTTTTCAGAAATAGTTGCTTCTCCATTTCTAGTACCCTATCTATCATAGCTGTCTTGAGGAATTTATCATTTGAATAAAAGATTTTTAATCCCCTTGTAATATATAGTCTTGTCCCCATAAAACATATTGAAGCTTTTTTAGAGTATTTCCACCCCACAGAGCTCTGATTTCAGCTGATAATATCTTGATTAAACCTCAGTAAGAAACACAGAGTCATACATGACTTGTATTATATAAACAGCTCTATCCATTTGGTACAGAGAAGCCCCAGCAGCAATTTTGGTAGAGTCAACTTCTAACTAAATCCTGCCTGCATCTTTTCAATAATCTAACATATGCAAGACAATATCCTCCCCAAAAACCTTCTTCAACTTCAAAAACGCCTCTTCACACTCTTCATCCCACTTTTAATAAGAATCCTTCATATAAAAACTTTTCAAAGGAAAATCCAATAAATAAAAGTCCTTGATAAAAATTCTAACATAAACCAATACACCTAAAAACCCTCTGATCTTGTTTGTTCTCATGGGTCTTGGCCTGGACTAAATTTTGTTTACTTTCTTCGTTAAAATAATCCTACCCTCTCTACATACCACATGAACTAGAATTTCCAAACCTCAAATACAACAAGAAAAATTTGAAACAGAAATAGTTAAACCAGCCTCTTCATTCCTAAACAAAATCCTCTCTAAATCAAAAGTATATTCCCAGATATATTTGTATATCCCTGGATTCTTCTTCAACACTTTTTTTTATAATTGGTTGAAGGACCTTTAATTCCACCAACATCTATAAATATTCTGGTTTATTGTGGAATTTTATCTTGAAGAATCTAAAAAATCTAAGCTTGATAAACAGCAACCAAATTTGTCAAACCTTGAGGTAATCTTCTTAGTTATAATCAATCAAATGGAGTATCAAAATTAGTGAGAGGCCAAGAATCAGGATGTTCTTCTCTCTTATTATATCCCCCCATAATATTTCCCAAAATTTAACACACTCATTCATAAAAAGCATCCACAAACTCCTCTGCACTATGGGTATTCCTGCATCTTTTATTGTAACCCTATTTAATTCCCTAAGATCACAAACTATCCTGAGCTTACCATTATTTTTCTTAATATTAAAAACTGGACTTTAATAACTTGATGAAGACTGCTTCTAGAATCCAGTATAAATTAATTCTCTAATGACTTTAATATTATTATTTTTTATAGCTTCAGGAATTGGATTTGGCTTTTGTTGCAATGGTTTTTGACAGACAACAGGAATCTTCTAAGGTTCCCAATAAGAATGCTTCAACACACCTCTCTCTTCTTCAACAAAAGCAATGGCCTTCTCACTGTTTACCATCACATCCAACAGAAACTTCTTCTCTTTTCCTGATAACCAATCTTCAGGTGCAAAGTTAACAACACACAATCTCTCAAAAGTAATTCTTTATCTTTCATAAAATTCAGGCATATTCTTAAATAAAGGGGAGTCATAAGGATCTATTTATAAATCTGGCCTCTTCATAGGTGTGTTCAATTCAGCTGGAGAAGCAAATTAATTGGTCTAACCTTATTAGATACCTTTTGATATTTGGCCGCATTGACATCCACTTTTACTTGAGGAATTAGATCTCTTCATGATCCACAATTAAATGAATTATCAACAGAACTTTCTTTATCATCAGAATCAGAAACATAATAAGTTGAAAGATAAATTTTATTGTTTATTTTTAAGATTTTACCTTCGATTCGTTCATATAATTTATCATCTTACTTTCCAACACCATTTCCATCATTTTCCATGATGAAATACCCAGTAAATAAAGTTAGCAGTCTAAACTCTTGCTAGAGGAAAGAAATAAAGTCATCACTCTTATTATAATAAATTCATAAAAAAATAATATTTATGATGATTCTATTTCTTTCCTCCAGCAAGAGTTTAAGCTACTAACTTTATTTAATGGGTATTTTATTGTGGAAAATGATGGAAATGGTGTTGCAAACTTAAATGATAAATTAGATGAAGGAATGAAAGCTAAAATCTTAAAAAAAACAATAAAAATTATCTTTTAACTTATTATGTTTCTGATTCTGATTATGAAGAAAGCTTTGTTCACCATCCATTTAATTGTGGATCATGAAGAGATCTAATTCCTCAAGTAAAAGTCGATGTAAATGCGGCCAAATATAAAAAGGTATCTAATAAGGTTAGACCAATAAATTTGCTGCTCCAGCTGAATTGAACACACCTATAAAGAGGCCAGATTTATAAAGAGATCCTTTTTACTTTCCTTTATTCAAGAATACGCCAAAATTTTCTGAAAGATAAAGAATTACTTTTGAAAGATTGGGTGTTTTTAACTTTGCACCTGAAGATTGGTTATGAGGAAAAGAGAAGAAGTTGCTATTGGATGTGATGGTAAAAAGTGAGAAGGCCATTCCTTTTGTTGAAGAAGAGAGAGGTGTGCTAAAGCATTCTTATTGGGAACCTTAGAATCTTCCTGTTGTCTATCACAAACCATTGAAACAGAAATCTTATCCAATTCCTGAAGCTTTAAAAGACAATAATATTGAAGTCATTAGAGAACAAATTCAAACTGGATTCTATAAGCAGTCTTCATCAATTTATTAAATTCCAGTCTTTTATATCAAGAAATCTAATGGGAGGCTCAGGTTAGTACATGATGTTAGGGAATTAAAAAGGGTTACAATAAAAGATGTTTGGATACCATATAGTTCAGAGGAGTTTGTGGAGCTGTTTTCAGGATGAGTTTGTTTTTTTGGAAGATATTATGGGTGGATATAATGAGAGAGAATTGAATCCTTATTTTAGGCCACTTACTACTTCTGATACTCCACTTGGATGATTACGGCTGACATGATAGGCTCAAGGTGCAACAAATTTGGTTGCTACTTATCAATCTCAATTGGCTTAGATTCTTCAAGTTGAAATTCCACAGTATTCTGCTATATTTATTGATAATTGTGGAATTAAAGGTCCATGAACAGATTATGATAATAAAGTATTGAAAGAGAGTATAGGGATATAAAAAATTTTATTGGAATATGCTGTTGTATTAGAGAGGATTTTTTTTAGGATTTATGATTCTGGTTTAGCCATAACTGGGCCAAAGTTTTCTTTATGTGTTTCAGCTTTTAAAATTCTAGCTCATGTGGAATTTAGAGAAGGTAGGATTATATCAAAGAAGAAGGTAAATAAAATTTATTCCCGTCCAGACCCAAGAATACAACCAAAGTTAGAGGGTTTATAAGCATATTTGTTTATGTCAGAAGGGTTATCAAGGACTTTTCTTCATTGGATGCTTGTTTTAGACAATTTACTATGAAGCATGCTGATGGGTAGTATGATGAGAAGTGTGAGAAGGCTTTTGTGATGTGGAAGAAGGTTGTGGGGGAGGATATTGTCCTGAATAAGTTGAATTATAAAAAATATGTAGGCAGGATTTATTTAGCAGTTGACTAAAGTCATATTGCTTCTGGGAAAGTCTTTTCCCAAATGAATAAAGCTGGTTATATTAAATTAGTCATGTATGAATCTGTGGTTAGTAATGAGGTGGAATCAAGATTTTCTTAGCCAAAATTGGAACCCTGTGGAGTGGCGAAAATTCTAAAGAAAAATCAAAATGTATTATGGGGTCAACACTTCAAAATACAAGTGGTTTACAGATCCTTAATTAAAATGATAAATTTTCCAAGTCTAAAAAATGCGCCTATTTCCAGATGGGTTGCTTTTATTTAAAATTTTTAAAATTATTTAGTTCACAAGCCCAGAAAGATGTTCGCTATTCCAGATGGATTAACAAGAACACCACCCACTGAAGAAGATTCTGACTCAGAGAAATTTATTTAATATATACCTGTTATCAAGGCCAGCACAAAATTTTCTGAAGACTATCCACACCTTCCCCATGAGGCTAAACTGGCTGGTTCAATGATTTTTAATAATGACAATGATGACCTGAACCATGAGTATAAAATGGCTAAATTTAAACATATGGTAAATTGTGTGATTTGGAAATTTGCTTAGGGTGCAAATAAACTAGCTAAAAAAGAGCTTGGAAGTATTTTGGTCTATAATGATGAGGTTGGAGATATTGTGTGGGATAGTAGAAATTTTGTGTATGTTTTATATCTTGGATTATTAAAGAATTTTGTTCAAGATATTTTGGGAGATTGTAATAATTTGGTTAAAATGAGGTTGGAAGAAGAAGAGGTTGTTAATGCTGAAAGTGGTACAAAAGTGATAGAAGAAAATTCCGTTATTAAAAGGTTGGAAGGTTCAAAGAAGGAAAATTCAAAATCTTTTATGATAAACAGGCAAATCCAAGGTTTGAAATTATTGGCTCATTCACGTGAAGGACTTTCCCTGATAGGAAGATTCCCATAAATGTGCTATCAATGGAGTTTCAAGATCAAGTCTGGGGATTGACATGATTTTATTTTCAAATGGTTATAATTTTGTTAACTTTTGAAAGGCTAGATAATTTTGATAATGATGAATGGATGGCTATCAAAAGTAACTCACTGGAAATTTATCTATTTGGTAGAAGATTGATGAAGAGGAGGTTACCCAGATCCTCATGTTTTTATTACTCAGAAAAAAGGGCAAAAGATAGTTATGAAGTAACTGCATGAAGACCTTGGGCATAGAAGAGTTGGTGAATCATATAGACAAATTTTTGGTAGATTTTTGTGGCCTGGAATGATTTTGGCTGTTAAAAATGGGTTCATTGATGCAATGAATGTCAAAGAAGGAGTAATTTAAGGACAAAATAATTTAAACATGCAAACATTGAAAACACTCTTTTTGGTAGGGTTAGTTTAGTTGCTGTTTATATTAAGAAGGGTAGATAAAAATATTTAATTTTAGCCAGAGATTATTTATCTGATTGGATAGTGGAAGTGCCTCTTATTCATTTTAATTCCAAAAATGTGGCAGATTTTTTGATGAAGGATTAGGGGGTATCAAAGTTATAAATCTTCCATTTCAAAATACCTCATTTTTCCACCAAATTAACCATGACTATTTTTTAAAATATGCAATATTGTGCCCCAAAAACACTTTTTTATTGAGAGTTAATGTCAAGTTTGTGCCTCTATTTTTGTGTTGTGAAATGCCTTTTTAATAATTACAAATTATAACTTTGATACCCCCTATTTTGTATATAGGTATTGAGTGATGAAGTTGCACCAATCAATATTTGGGGGGGGGGGAGTTGCTAGCAAGTCCTCAACTTGAAGTCAGATAGTGTGGCAGTCTAAAGTTTAGTAGAGAACTAAATCTTATTATAAAAGGATTTTTGGGTGATTATTTCTGAGATTGGAAAAGCCAACAAAATTTTAAAATGGTATATTAAATAAATTTAGTATTAAATGTGGTTTAAAAAGGGTTAATTATAAGAGTCAAGATAAAGCAAATAATCAATGGTCAGAAAATGCAAGTATAGGACCAAAAGTGAATGGAAATGTAATTCAGGAGTCTAAAGAGCCATTTGGAATTTTTGTGGAACTTTTAATATTTTTCTTCTATTTTTTTTAATAATTTTATAAAGTATTTTTGGGTAATTTTGATTTTTTATTATTTACTTAACTCTCATAATTTTTTTCTAGGTGAATAGGACTACACATATTACAAAACTTAGAATAGACTATAAAGGAGAAGTAGCTCTATAATCTATAATTATTTTAGATCTTTTATTAATATTTTAAAGGTTCTAAAAGAGCCTGGAAGTCTGTATATGTTCCAGGATACTCTCTACAAGCTCTGTAAAAACCCCAGTGTAGAGAAGAAAAGTTCTATAATACTAAGATATAGACACAATTCCAAGATTGGAAGGTTTTCCTTTCTAAATCTAATTCAAAAAAGAAGGTCCTTTCACTATAATATTTAAAGACAGTGAATTCACATATTTTAAGTCTTGTTATCTATATTTCTTTATATGGAGAAAGTAGGATAAATTTGTAGAGATCTTTTTTAAAAAAATGGGGAAATATATTTTAAAATTAGCATTGAAACTGCTGGCTAGATCTATTCTCAGTAAGCACTAGTATTTTCCGTCACTCCCTCTTGAAGCACTCTATCTAATACTATCCTTACTGTAGCAATAAAATAACTCTACAGTGCTACTTCTGGTATGAACACCCAATATGTACAAAAAAATAAAATATATCTATTTCACCTTTTATTTAAAAGATAATATCTACTACATTTTATTTTCTAACTTTTCCACTTCTCTCACACCACACTATTTACAAGTGAGTGCTTATATACATTTATATGATCAGCACTGCTTTCCTATGTTTCCTTGCCCTTTGGGTTCCCCTAAAAAAGTTCAGCACTGATAAAAGCATACCAAATAGTATCTAAGTATCTCATTAGTCTATGTACAATTTTTGTGTAAGTCTTGGTTCTAATAGTTCCTGAAAATACACTCTCCTGTACATACCCTACTCTTACTGAGATTCCTAATTTAAATATTAGATACTGTACTGCATTCATACCTTTTGTATAACTCACGCTTTCCACATGAGTCCCAGATAATAATGGAAACATCCAAGCTAAGCAACTGAATCCTTTCTTTGGATCTTACCTGCTATTCTTTGTATAAGTTTCAACTTCTTCCCTTGATGTGTTTTTCATCTTGTTGGGTGAACACCGCTTTTCCTAAAAAGCATTATCCTTATCTTTGGATTTATTTTTCATGCCATCATCATTGCTGTTCCTTAACTCCACAGTATGCATCTGGAGTAAAACATAGTTTACAAAAGTACATACAATACCCTTTAATCCTATATTCCAGATGCACATTTCCCTCTATTCTTTACTCGTAGCATCTTTTGTATCCTTTCTGCCCCTAAAAAAAGTGTGAATGGAGAGTCTATCTTTCCCTGCACTTTGAATATTCCTTATTTGCGCTTCTGTAACCATCCTAACTAAAAAACCCCTTTGTTGAAACTTTGAGAATTGACCCTGTTTTCTGTGTTACTACGAGATGTGTACCACAGTCTCCCTCTACTTGAGACTGTCCCCAGGTACTATGAAACCAGGTGCATATTTTGCACTTTTTCCTCATTTCTTTTTCTTATCTTCCCTTAACTTCTAGTTTCACTTTATCTTTTCATACTAGTTTTCACTTTCTTCCTCTACTTCTTCTTATTATGGATGCCAATAAAAAAATTTCCACCACCATGTGTCAATTTTTTGATGCGCAGAAAACTTCCATTTCCACTTTTACTGCCATCAACGCTGTCCTCACACTACCAAATTTTTTTGTTACTCCACACAGTAACATTTGAGTAAGGTTTGTGTAACCAATACATAAAAATTATTATTGATTGGTAGGGGACATAAAAATTGTTATGTATTTATTATGCAACCATTAAACAACTGTTACACATTTTTTATGCCTTGTGGTGTTACAAATGGTGCTGGTAGTGTCACTGGAGCCAAGCATTTCCAACTCTTTACTGAGACCGGAATTATTCCATGTTGTTTCTCAAAAGCCCGTCATGGTAACAGATTCTTCATAGTAGGTTCTTCTTATTTTTCTTCCTTCCTAAATATCTGTCTCTGAATTGTGACTTCTTCTAAATTCACAAAAAGAAATGCAGCCTCAATGGCCCCACTACCATTTCTGCAGCCGCTGTTACCTCCATTATAAATCCAAATGCATCAAAATAAAACCTTATGAGCAAGCTGGCAATCAAATTCCCTGCTCCCACTACTCCTACTTCTTCTCCTAAGGGAGCCCAAAAAATCATTGCTTGCCAACTCCAAGCACCATGTAAAATATTACGCACAGACCTAGAAGAAGACCCCTTCTGGGATATAACACCTTGTGCACCATTTTCTCCTGCCGTCAAGACTGAAGTTACCTGGCTTTTGAAAGAGGCGACTCCACCACTTTTTACCTCCGATGATTGGTTCTTTGCTCCTGCAACATTGGATCACTTTTTTGAGGAGGTTACTCCTCAAATCCACCTACCTTTACCTCAAGATTGGTAAATCCTAGATAAAGTGGTTGTGTCTCCCTATTACTGCACTTTCAACCATGTCAATACTGCTTTCGACACAGTATTTACTTACCTGGAAAACACTATGGCACTCAAAAAGCAGGATATTCAAAATCATGCCACCTTTTTCAAAAATCTAAATTTAAATTTAAACAACACTTATAACAACTGGGAGTATGCCTTCCTTGATAAACATTAAAGTTAGTTTTAGTCCTTTTTCTTATTCTCTATTTTAACACTAATTTTCCTTTCTTTCTTCAGAAAATGATTTTCTTTTTAATTCTAAATTATTCCTTGTTGTAGATATATGTAATTAGTGTATTTTACAATTCTTTCCTTGTAATAATAAAAAATTATATTTTTTTTTCCCAAAAAATGTTGCCAAATATATCCCATGATTACTTGGTGAGTGTGTGAGAATTCTATAAATTCCTAAAAATAATAAGATCTCTTCTGCAAATTTTCTCTCTTAACTCCTTCTGAAATAACCCTGAGACAATAAAATTTTTCCAGCATATATTTAAATTTGTTAGCACCATATCCTCTTCAACCTAATATTCTTGAAGTAAACTCAGATCTTCTCAATATCTTGTGCTCCTTAGTGCTAACCTTTCCCCATTTACCCTTGTTAAGCTTTTATTCTTCTGCTGAGTAGTGTCCCTATTTGGATACCATCCAGAGCTTCCTTCCTTTGCATTTTTACAGCTCATAATTTATTATAAATAGACCTTGTAATCCATACCTCTTCCTTACCCAAACCCATCTCACTCAAAAATCTAATAAGACATGACCCAATACCTTACTTAACCTAGAGATGAATCTTGTGCCTTTTTTGTTGTCCTAATTTTGATTTTACTTTCTCTAAGCCTTGTGTTTATGCTGCTTTCAGACCCACTTGCAATAAATGCTTTAAATTTCATAATACTTGAACCTTTTCTTATGAATGTCCTAGTTCTCCTAATAGCTATATCCAATTCCCTTCTGGAGATACTTCTAGCTAGACCTACTAGTGCTAATTTACTGTCTAATGAGACCTTACCCATCTATAGAGTGTCTCTTCCTGTGTACTCTTGACATGAAATCTCCATTAAACCCAAGGCTGAATCAACTTCTTCTTCCTAACAAGAATTTGCCATGCAATCTTGCTCTACATTTGTGCCCAACACTGTAAGAGTGCTTTTGCCTTCTGCTTGGCCTTTGAATTTACTAGCAAGTAAGTTTATCATCATACTTTTCTTTTATTTAATTATACCTGATGTTACTCTATCCTAAGGTTTTAACGGATTCATTTCCATAGGATAGGATCCTCAACCCCTTCCCTTTTTCCATTCAATGCAAATCTTCTTGTGCCTTCACCTTATTTACAACACTATGTCATCCTCCTATAATTGTACTCCTGCTTTATTGGATAATAAATTTAACACCCACTATAATCACATAGAAATGATTAGTCAGTTAATGAACAAAAGTAGCTCTACTTCTATTCCTGGCTCTCCTGCTGATCCCAATAACTTTATTATGCCAAAAGAGTGGAAAGGATTCCCCAGTATTTTGAAGCAGACTCCAATTGCTCCTGACTTTTCTTCTGACCTCAATTTTTTAGTGCCTTAGTTCTTGTACAGAGCTTCTTTTAAACTATGCTTGCCATTAACAATTTTCTTACATCATAGCATATCATAATAAAAAATATCATAAGCAAAGTGCATAGCACTTTGTAACACACTCAACTTTCCTAAAAATAATAACACAAAAAGTAGAGGAGAGTGCTTCTCCCCTCCCTCTACTTTCTGTGAATATTTTATGCCCACCATAATCAATTGTTACTACTGAAAGTTTTGCAAAACCAGGTCTCTGAATTGGGTGCTTCATCTTCCAATCTTCTTCAGCAAAGTTTCCCGCCTTCTGCTAAGAATACTGTAGCCTTCTGATTTGCCCAGACAGCCATTCCTCTATCCAGTTGACCCCTTTCCTCATATCCCCTCTAACAACAAAACATCTTAAATTCAAAAAACTTAAGTGGAGCACTAATACCAACTGCTTATTCAGCCTTGGTTTCTTTGCCATTGCTAAAACCCCATCCATCACAGTTGCTTTATAGCCTCCTAAAAGATACTACTGATAGTTTATACTCTTCACAGAGCTTAAAACATAAATTTGATAGTTTTCCTTGTTCTGGAGGTACTTCTCATGTTACTGATATCCCTCTTGGGTAGAATCTTTTTATCTGATTGGCTACTACACGTAATTTCCATTCAGTACCATCTAATTCTTCCAGTAAGTAAAACCATCCAGCTATTTGTTTTCTGATCCTATAAGGATCATTCCATCTGTCCACAAACATTTTTCCCATTGACTTTCAAGACTTCTATTGTATACCAATAACATTTCCCCTGGTTTCAATCTTTCCCTTACTCTGTGTTCTAAGCACTCATCTCAATATTTCACTTAGTTGTTCCTAATCTGCATCATTCTTTCATATCCTTTGTCCAAGAACTGATTTTTCTTTTCAAGCTGCGCTACTCTTGCTAAAGTCAAATCTTCAGTTGAGCCCACTTGACCCCAATCACATCCTAGAAAAGATCCAGCTTCTAGATAAGTAGGTAATACCGTACTTTGACCAAACATGAGTTCATAAAGTGAAAAATCTGTTGTCATTTTTACTGAAATCATATCTTCAAATAATACTAAAGGCAAATAACTCCTAAATTCACCCCCATTAGTTCTGCATAACTTTACAAGCACATCTCTAGTTACTTGATGCCCTCTCTCAATCATTCCTTCTATCTCTGGGTAATACAGTGTTGCAACTCAAATCTTGGAACTAATCCCTTTAACAACTTCTTGGAATTCACCAGCAAATTCAGAACCCCAATCCACAGTTACCATTTTCATTACACCATATCTATACACCCATTCCTTCTTTAAAAATTCAGCTACATCACTTACCTTAAGGTTTACCAATGGCACTGCCTCAAACCATCCTGACTGATCATCCCTGGCTACTATCAAAAACTTAAATAATCTTTCTTCACCAGGTCAAAGGTTAGACGACTTGCAGTCAAGTGGTTTTTCAGGTATCTAAAAGTAACATGGGAAGTAACCTTTGAAGGAATTTCAGTGCTTTAATTACTTACAAGCCACAATAAAACTCTGAGTGTCACTGTACCAAAAAAAATTAGAGAAATTATATTGCACTACTTATTGTTGAAGCTTTCTATCTTATTTGATATTGAGCGACTTCTGAAAATTCTGCCTCAGTGCTATATTAGCTTTTTTTCCTGGAAAGAATTCCTTTATGCTAACTACCCTTACACCATTTATGCCAGGCCCATGAATTAACTTTTCATGATGTTCTTTCTGCAGGCTGGAATATTAGACTTTACCAAGAAAAAAATCAATGAAATCAAATTGAAAACTCTCATACCCTGTTGTTGTTAAGGAATGTTGGGATGAATTTCCTCATTTACACTTTTCCTACATGAAATAATTTAATCTTCTTAATAATATCATATTTTAAAAGTGAATTCTGGCAAAAAATTTTAAAATTTCAAAATGACTTGTAGACTTTGTGATGGTAGAAGAGTTATTATCTCTGTAAAGATTTCAAGGCTAGGACAATTGAAAGAGGCAGAAAGATAATTATAGAGGGAACATAACCAAGTGAAGTAAAGGCCACTTGGGACTTATAAATGACTGTGAATAAAAAATGTACAGGGTAGTTTACACCACCAACAAATCACAGACATTCCCAGTGTGATTGTCACCCAGTAGTTTTCATTGGATTTGTATGAAATGTGTGAACACCAAGGTAGACATAACATACATTAGTGAACACCACCATTCTTTAGATCGTCAGTCCAAATGCCTTGCATTCCTTTCCCATTTATCAATCTAACATTCCCCCCCAGTTTTTTTTATTTCATATAATCTCACCCAACTTGGGGCATGAAGGAGAAGGGCATAAAATATGCTATGTATAAAAGCATGAGGGGGAAACAGGACAAGAGGAGTGGGGAAATGAAATGGACACAAAGACAAGGTACTACTGTGCAAGGGGAAGATTATTGGGAAATTTACCAGAGTTGATTGCTCCCTCAATTTGAAAGTATTTTCCAATTATTTATTCTCTTTTATTTCTACTTTTTTTTATTTCATTCAACCCACCCAGCTGGGGGAGTGAAGGAAGAAACAACTAAGATAATATTAAGTAAAAGTGAGATGAGGAGGGGAGAGGAGGTGAATGAACAGGAAATTAAAGTGGTAAACAAATAGGAGTTGTTGGGTGAGAGGCAAATTGCTAGGATATCTGCCATTATTTATTGAGGCAACATGAGCAATAATGTGGGAGGGAGAAGGGGCAGAGGATTGTTGTTTTACCTTATGCATTTAATTTTACTTACATTGCTCTTGTTCAAGTTAATTCTTTTTTTTGGTGAATAGAATTGATGATAATCAGCCACCACATGTGAGCACTGCTGATTCAACCCAAGCCACTTTTTAAATCTCGGGACATATTCAGAACCTGCTTTGAAGAACATCACAACATTTTATTGGGCTAGACATAAGAAATGCAACTGGCCCCAGTAACTTCTACTTGAGATATCTCATCCGCCTCACTATTGCTCTCTTCCAAAAGACTTAAGGACTCAATTCTGAGGCTTCAGAAAATTCTTAGGAGCTAATTATCAGTAAATTGAAGTTTGCCTCATCTCTTCCGTAATGCTTAAGCTTTTCCCAAGGAGAAATGCATTTTCCATTTTGAATGATTCCAAGATGTTCAATCTAAAAATATTTAGAATGTTTTGAACAATAAAATGAGAGCACTTTGGATTTGTTACAACTTTTAATGATTATAATTAAATATAACCAGAGGTAAATGATTAATTAGGAAAGTAGAGAACAAGAGCAAGAACAGAAAGGTTTCTGCAAAGCCAGTTTATTTGAAATTTTATTTGCTGACGTATCAGACCAAAACTAGCTACCAGTGAGTCAAGGTTAGATGGAAGTGCGTCATTTGCACTGATGCTTCAAATATCAGTGGTTTTTACAAATGTGTGTTGTGCTTGCATTAGATTTTGCAGTGGCATTCACACATTTTATGCAAACCCAATGCAAATGCACAGGTGATGATCACACTGGGAACGTCTGCAATTTTTGCATGGTGTTTGTTGCTAAAATGCATATATGAGGCTTCATGTCGCCTCATATATGCATGTAAGAAACTTTCTCATTTCCTCAAGCTATAAGATACATAAAAAAAGAATGTCATATTGCATACATGAGGCAACATGTTGCCTCATGTACGCATGTAGATTAAACACTTAATTTCTCACTCATAAATGAATGAAAAAATAGTATTAAAAGTGAAAGATGGTATTGCATACATGAGGCGACATGTTGCCTCATGTATGCAATAGCAGGGGGGACAGAAAAATGAAGCTACTGAACTTTATATTCCATGCTCTTGCTCTTGCATACATGAGGAGACATGTCGCCTCATGTATGCAATTACATGAGCTCTGATTCAAATACTGATCAATTTCTTTTTACAGTACTTCTTAATTGCATAAATGAGGCGACATGTTGCTTCATGTATGCATGTAGGTAATAGAAGTTACTTCTTACTAAAAATTACATTGAGAGTCAAGAAAGTATAATATTGATGAAGGAATGTAATTGCATACATGAGGCGACATGTCGCCTCATGTATGCAATAGCAAGAGTTTAGGGAGAGGGATAAGAAGTGAATTGTCCCAGTACTCTTACTATTGAATACATGAGGCGACATGTCGCCTCATGTATGCAATTTCATTTTGTCATTTTTCTCTACTTTTAATTTTCCTCTCCTTTTATTTTAGAGCAAGAAATTACTGGTATTACCTACATGCATACATGAGGCAACATGTCGCCTCATGTATGCATGTAGTAAAATGTGATTCCCCTTACACTTGACTTGGCACAAAGAATAAGATGAGGCAAAATTTTGCATAATCTATATGCAAAGGAACCATGTTCTGATGACATTTTGCAATGTTCTTCCTCATTTCAACATGACATGGTGCATATTCTTGTATGTACTATTATGTGCCAAAAAAAAATTTGAATTCTACCTTTGTTCTGAATATCTGAGTGAGCATGTATTAGAAAAAGTACAGCAAAATTCTGCCGGATGTTTTTGTGAAATTTTTTTTTTTGAAATAAGTCAAAATATATTCCAAAACATTAGGAAATATTAATTCTTCTATTGCCCAATTTTTTTAATACACATAAATAATTTTTGTTTTTAAGTGCAAGTAATGAGCTGCACTGGGTGACATATTTTCCAGTGAAGCTGCTACATTTATGTTACCACATGTCCAATTCATTAAGAAAAATGTTGCCATGTTTAATTCTGTTACAGATGCAAAGTACCTACACCTGCTCTTTATATTTTTTCTCATCACTTCAATTAACAGATCCTATCTTTTTTTCTCATCATTGAAATTGATAGATCCTATTATTAAATTGTGATCATGCAAAAGTTGAGTTTATGTAGGTACATATTTGTATCATAAGACATCATGTTGCCTCATTTTCCCTTTTGAATAGGAATTACATTTCATGTTATCATAATAGGGTGTGCAAAAAATTTTGGAAATGATATTTCAATTGGTAGAGTAATTTGGGTAAGTGTAAAAAGTTTCAAACATGAGGCTTTATTTTTCCTCATGTTGTAATACACTATTAGAAAAAATTAATTTCCAATAAAATTTGGATCATTTGGTGTAATTTTTATTCAAATATAATGCAGTATATTCCCAATTTTCTTGAGCTTGCTTCATTTACATTTAATAAGTTTTGTCTTGTTTGTGAGATGTGATAAATTCAAGTTAAAAATTTGTTAAAATTTTGAGTGATTTATTTAAAAACATCCATTTATGAAAAACTTCAGAGTATATGATAAAAATATGCTAAGTAAGAGTGAAAAATTTGAATTAACTAAGTGGCACTTGAAAATTATTGTGTAAGGCCTAGTGTCTGTCTGCAGGGGGTCTGGGTGGGGTGCCCCAGGGAACAACTCTACATCTCTTCTAGTTTATGAATTGGTTTGTAAATATGTAAATTTTAATATTTATTTGTACTGTGTTGTTTTTACTGTAACACAAAGACATTGAATTTAATTGTGGTTTTAATTTTTAAAATGCACTTGAGAAAAATATAAGTGAAAAGTTAAATTTAATATTGTGTATTATAAATACATTAATTTATTAGATATACATGAGCTAGTAAATTTACCAAAACTTTTTTGACTATAAGCTGCTGAACCTGTGCTATGGACTTTCAAAAACCATCAATTAAAATTACAAGGCATGTTAAATACCATATTTTTTATATACTTTGGTTGGGATCCATTTTTATTTTAACTTAACTTTGTGCAGGACTTTAAAATATGTATTAAAAGTAAGGGCATAATTCAGGCCCTTAGTGCCCTTTCTATTTGTGACCATACAGGTTATCAGTAGCAAGGAACTATAATTGGATGTATTTCTTTGCCCGTAAGCAGATTTCTTTAGTCAGAAAGCTAGTCTCTTTTCTTGTAACAGCAGAAGATTAATTTGTTTCTAGTGTTATAATTTTTCTCAAACTATGATTTTATTTTTTCAGAAAAGTTTTATTCATATTGTTGACAAGTGGATTTCCAATTATACATGAATCAAAAATTCATTAATTTTTCAAATTTTCAGTTGTTAACATGGATATCTTGTAGTTTTAATATATGGACAAAATTTAATTTGGGAAATATATATTGCTGAAATAATTTCTGGTAGTTTATCTTAACTTACAGAGTTTTACACAGTTTTACTCATCATGGTAAATCCAGTCATTATTTATATAATGTGACTTACATGGCCAAGAAATATTTCTTGTCTTGTATAAATACTGATTTCCTCCTGCATTATCTTCTTCCCTCTCAAAATTTATTTCTTTTTAATATTGCATAATCTTATACTACTTCTCTCATCCAAATTGGCTTACTTCAATCTCACATATATGACTTCAGCAGATCCCCAGGTTTGGTAGAGCAACCTTTTTCACTTTATCCCTCTCATAAAAAACATAATATCAGGGATAGGGCAAATTCACCTAATATTAACTTTGATAAACATTTCCACACTAATTTCAAAATCCTCTATGACCTACATGGCCCACCAGAATACAAATTTTTAGTTGATCCTGTTGGGGGTTGGATTATGGTACATTATTTACCCTTATATATGGTTTGAAGCTAAATTATTACCCCAAGAGGATACTAACTGTCACCTGCTAATTAATATTTTGATTTTCTATCTTTCTCATTTTCTAGACACTATCTCCCAGTCACTTGAATCACTCTTCAACATAATTATTCTTCTTCTTGACTATAACACATCAATTCATATGGGCTGTCCTGTACAAGATATATTCAATCAAAAAAATCATTTATCTTCTATCTCCCGTTATTCCTTATTTACTATCAGACCTTAACATCCTATTAAAAATTTATTAAGAGGATTTAGCACAAAAGAAGGCTAAAGAAAGGTCATTTAGCAACTGTGAATCCTACAAAAACAAGTAACTACAACAAAGTGGGTGGTAAAACTGGAAAAGGACTCTATTCTACCCATGACTGTCAGATGAAGCAAGGGAGGGAACAGTGGAGAAGAGAGAGAAATGGAAGGGATAAAGAGAATAGAGAGAAAAATATTTGGATATAAATAAAAAATAAACATACATGAAAGCAGGTCAATAAGAAACAGTGCACCTTACAAAAAAAAGTAACTGCAACAAAGCATGTGATAAAACTATAAGGTACCCAATTATGAGCTGCTGTGGTTAGAATTATAAGAGTAAGAAGAAAATAAAACATAAAATAAAAGGAAATAACTTGGAGAAAAGAATTTATTCTCCCCACAAAGTGCAAGGACTTTCAGATTTGGCCAAGGGGGAAGAAGTGGACAGGTGGGATAAATTGAAGGGTTAAATAAAATAGATAGAAAAATATTTGGATTGTGAAAATTGGAACAACAGGAATGTTCTTGATTATATGACAAATTATACTATCCAAAACAATAGAAAACAACATGAGGTCAGAAAAAACTACTAATATAAAATACAGAGAAATAGAAAGGTTTACACTCAAATGCAGAATTCACACAAAAGGGATTTTTTTTTTCAAAAATAAAATCTTTCCCCTGAAACTCTTCTTCTCATGATTCAAGTAAAAGTAGAGAAAAGAAAGTTCAGTTTGTAAAATGGTACCACCACTGAGAAAAAAAATCAAGCCAAAACTATCTTATGAAGAAATTTTCTGGGATAAGGTAGAGGAAGCCCTAAAAATGGTTGGGCCATCAAAAGTGCTAATCTTTTGGGTGTTAGACCCAGCACAGAAAAAGAAAAATCTAGTTCTGATGTGGATAGTTCAATTAAGCTAAGCTGACTCATCATTATATATAATTTTACCTAATAAATATCTTCTTTAAAGTCCATATTACAGGAAATATCTGCCCATTTTAGACCTAAAATGAAATTGGGATCAGCTGTGAAACCAAATGATTTAAATTCTGTTTTTATTCTAAGGCCTAGTGAATCAATGATTGTTCAAAATTTTATTTGCCATACACTCATTACCTCATGGTTAAACTGTCTTCAAAACCATGTAGGGGACACATCAACATATCTCAAGGAAGCAGAATGACTTGTTTTAAAAAAATTTATTATGTGGTTTCTTTGTTCCCAGTTTGGAATATAGAAAATTCTGAATGTTGAGAGAAGAAGTTGATAAAGTGTCTTTCCCTTTTGGTATTGATAATCAACCTTTTAACTTCCCTTGAAATAAATAAAGAACAAATTGTATCTCTTAAAGATCATCTGAAAGAGTATATGAAATGTCTTAAAGAATTTTGGCCACATATTGACATCAAGCCTAAATTCCACTTAGCCCAACATTTTCCTGAAGTTCTGCGACAATTTGGGCCAGCACCATCATCAGCAGCTTGGGCTCATGAGTGTATAAATGGAATTTCGGGATCTATCTCACACAATAATAAAAAAAGTATGTGCCCCTATATTCTTTTTTTTCCTCATAATTATTTACTTTAATATTTTTTATTTTAGATTAAATGAAAAAAATCTTTATGAAAATGTTTATCTTGACTGGGAAGCTTTAATCTCTTCTTGAGAGGAATGACAATTGATTTGAAAACAAAATGAAAGATGTTTTTGATATAGAAAAAAAAAGACTTCAAAATCATATGTGTAACTACTTCATGAAGAATATGTTTTATGGCTGGATTATTTAAACAAGATTGATGGTGAAAAGTGTTCTTCAAATATTTTTGAAAAAGATAAATTGACTGGTGCTTTAGAATTTCTTCCATCTAAAATTACTGATCTCCAATACTTTAACCTTGGTGGTAAATACTTCTCACTATATGCAAAACATCAAGGGAATGGGAATATTGAGATCAAATCATCAAAAGGCAACAAGGTTGGAGTGGTGTTAAGAATGTGGGAGTCAAAGAAGTTTTCAGATCAAATATTTATTCTAGTTGGATTGTATGATCCTATTGAAAAAAAATAGAAAATTCTTTCTCAAAAGCAGGATTTAAAACATTTTGGTGCTACAATAGATGGTCTAAAAATTTTAATATTACTCATAAAGATATTATTGGACATGCTTCGAGACCTCTCAATCCAAGTGGCTTTGGTGGTGTTTTATCAGATACTGTCTGTATAATGTCATTGAGTAGTATAGCTGGTGCCTATTAATCACTTTTGTAATATCCATTATGAATTCAATATATGCCTTTTAGACACCAAAGTATGATCTATTGCCTGCTGGAAGTTATGCAAAAAGCACTATATGAAGAATTTAAATTGGTCCTAATGATTCAGCTATGAGCTATGTTTCATGATGAAAAATTGTCCCACCAAAGTTCCAACACAGGTTTGACTCAGGTTAGACCACAGGTACTAAACAACCACTTGACTGAAATTTGTCTAACTTTTGACCTGGTGCTTTAATATGAACTGTGTCTAAGCTAATTCTATCAAAAATAGTATCTTCACCTTTTGATTTCCCCTTTTCTTTGGGATTTCTGTAACTCCTACACTGACATTCTGGGCAAGATTGAACCCAATCCTTGACCTCTTCTCTGATATTAGGCCACCAGAACCTTTCTTTAACTCTTCTATAGGTTTCATCTTGACCCCTATGTCCTAGATTTTCATGTGATTCTATGAGAATCTTTTCATTCCCTGCCTCTATCCATTAAAACCAATTGTGGTGTAGAAGAATGTTCTTTCCATGCCCTTCCATCCTTAATAAAGCAGTCTTTAACATGCTTCCCTATTTTTTGCCATGTGTCTTAATCACAACTTTCCAGTTTACTATTCCCTTTTAGATAATCTTTTAACCAATCCACTTGGTCAGATGAGTGCTCATTTAATCCTTCTTTTTCCAATAGAGAATTATCTTCTTGACTGATGATTGAGTCATTTTTATATAAATCTTGTGCCCTTTCATCTGGCACTCCTCTTACTACTACATTAGATTTTACTTCTAACCCTTGTACATTTGTTTCCGCATGATCTTTCCTATAAAGAACATCATCCTTAAAACTTTTCTGCTTATTGTCATTACAAATGCTCCTAGAAAATGACAATACTTTAACATCTTTCTGGATTCTAGTAATTACCTTTACATCTTTTCAGACATTGACCATTATTTTTATGTCTTCCCGGACACTCAGCTGAAATTGTGCTGGACACTTTTATGATGGAGAGTAGCTAGGGTGCAAGTCTTCTTCAGTTTTTCTTATATTCATTTTAAAAATGTCTATGGGTATTTGATCTTTCTGTTTCATCCATATTTATTATTTAATTATTTTTTAGTCACCATTATATTATTAATGTTTTTAGTATAGCAAAAAAATGTGTAATGAATGTACACTGGATGATTTTAAAACTTTAATAATATAATATAATAAATATAAAAAAATGTGAAAGTTATCAGTTTTACCAAAATAAAATTGATATTTAAAAGCTAAAGGATAAATAAAAGGGTAAGATTAAAATTAAAGAGATCAAACATGAAATAAAGATATTAAGTATAATTTCTGCTATCATGAGCCAGTAGAGGCTTCAGAAAAAATGGGCACCATCATAGATTAACATGGATCAAATTTACTTTTTACCAAAGTAAAAAATTGTCTACCTTAGGTTTGGACAAACTTCCAGGGGACAATTTGTCTATATAAAACTACATTCAGTGCAATGATGGAGTGATAATTCAGTCTCATTTCCATAAAAAGAATTGATTGCATCTGACGGCATGCAACCAAAAGTGTCCAGCACAAATTTGGCCAAACTTGTGCTGGACACTTTTATCATGAAGAGTAGCCAGGGTGCAAGTCATTTTTAATCATCTGAAATTTTTTATAAAAATTTCCACTGTTATTAAATCTTTGTGCCTCACTCATATTTATCAATTGATTAATTTTTTGTCACCATTATATTATTTATATTATCAGTATAGCAAAAAATTGTGTGCCAAATGAATACTGGGTGATGTTACACCTTTTATAATATTATTAAATAAAGGTAAAAAATATGAAAATGATTTATTTTACCAAAAATAAACTTCTATCCAAAAGCAATATGAGAGGAATAAAGTAAAATAAAAGAAATCAAAGATGAAAATTAAAATCCAAGTTAAATTCCTGCCATAAACAGAAAAAAGAGATGTTGAATGAAATTAGAAAAATCAGGGCTAAACTTGCACTAAATTTTCTTTTTTGTAAAAATAAAAAAAAAATCCACTTGAGCTTTACCAAAACTTCAGCATGAAAATTTTGCCATATCAAACTACTTCTAGTGTAATTTTATATCAAAAATTTATCTTCATTTCCATAGGGAGAATTGCTCCCATCTGACTGCACCTGACCATAAGTGTCCAGCACAAGTTCGGCCGAACTTGTGCTGGACACTTTTATAATGGAGAGTAGCTAGGGTAGAATTTTTCTTTAGTTCATCTAGTATTTCTTACAAACATGTATACTGGTATTTTATATTTGTTCCTCACTCATTAATATCATTTGATTAATTTTTGGTCGCCATTATATTATTAATTTTATAAGTATAGAAAAAACTCATGTGCCAAATGCATACCAGGTGATGTTATGCCATTTATAATATTATTAAATAAATGTATAAAAATATGAAAATAGTTTATTTTAAAATTTATTAATTGATATCCAAAAGCAATATTATGAATAAAAAATTAAGTTAAAGGGATCAAATATGAAAATAGAAATCCAAGTAATATTCCTACTATCAAAGGCCAGTAGAGGTGTTGAAGCGAATGAGAGCCATCAGGGATAAATTGTACTAAATTGACTTTTTTTCAAAGATAAAAAATTGTGCACCTGTGGTTTGGATGAAATCTAGGTAGAAAATTTGGCTATGTAAAACTACTTCTAGTGAAGTTTTTTATCCAAAAATTATTTTTCATTGCCATAGCAAGAATTGATCTCATATGACTGCAACTGACCAAAAGTGTCCAGCACAAGTTTGGCCAAATTTGTGCTGGAAACTTTTTTTATGGTGAGTATCTAGGGTGCAGCTCTTCTTCAGTGCAACTGGTATTTTTTTAAACATATCCTCTGGTATTTGATCTTTCTGTTTTATTAATATTTTATCATTTGATCAATTTTTTGTTACCAGTATATTATTATTTTTATTAGTATAGCAAAAAAACATGTGCCAAATGCTTACAGGGTGATGTTAAACCTTTAATAATTCTATTAAATACAGGTAAAAAATTATAAAAATGATTTGTTTTACATAAAATTAATTGATATCTAAAAGAAAAAAAAGGGATAAAAAGAAATAGGTTGAATAATAGGGATTTTATATGAAATTCAAAATTCAAGCTAAATGCCTACTTTCAAGGCTCAGAAGAGGTGTTGGATAAAATGGGCATCATCAGGAATAAAATTTTACTTAATTTGATTTTTTGAAAAACTAAATGAAGTTTTCAACTGATTTTTTTCCAATATTTAGTTGGACACTTTATCTATATCAAATTACTTCTAGTACCATGATTAACCAAATTAAATCCTCATTTCCATATGCAGAATTGATCCCATATGGCTGGACCAGGCCAAAGGTGTCAACCACAAGTTTGAGAATTCTTCTGGTGGACACTTTTATGATGGACAGTAGTAGGGTGCAAGTCTTCTTTAGTTAATCTAGTATTCCTCATAAACATTTCCAACTTATTTTTGGCCAAAAATCAGGTGGAAAGTTTTTCCATATAAAATTACTTCTAATTCCATGATTGACTAAAAATTGATTCTCATTGCCATATAGAGAGTTGATCCCATATGACTAAATCTGGCAAAAGTGTCACCACAATTTTTGATAAACTTAAGTTTGAAAATTTTATGATGGAAATTAATTGCAAGTCTTCTTCATTTCATCAAGTAATCCTCATAAAAATTTCCACCTGTATTTTGGCCAAACTTCAGGTGGACACTTTGGCCATATTAAATTAATTCTAGCTCCATGTTGATAAAAAACTGATACTTATTGCCATATATAGATATTAAACCCATCAGACTGTGCCTTTCCAAAAGTGTCTAGCTGAATTATGGCTAAACCTCAGTTGGACTCTTTTATGATGCAGAGTAGCTAGGGCAAAAGTATTTTTCAGTTAATTTGGTATTCATAATAAATTTATCCTCCTGAAGTTTATCCTAACTTGAGGTGGACAATTTTGGAAAGCACCAGTTAGTCACTATCCATCAAAAAAGTGTTCAAAAAATTTTGGCTAAACTTGTGGTGGATCCCTTTGATCAGCCACAGTCAGATGAGATCAACTCTTTAGATGGGAATGAGGATGATGTTTTGGTCAATCATGGAAATAGAAGTAGTGTGATGTGGCCAAATTACCCCCCTGAAGGTCAGACAAACCTCAGAAGGACACTTTTTAGCAGGGAGTAACTGAGAAAAATCCATTTATCAGAAGGAAAATCTTTTTTTGGTTAGATGCCAAGGTTTCATACTTGTGTATTATGGTCAGTATTAATTTTGAAAGTGTCTGTCCAAGCAATTTCATTGCCCATCATGACTCATTTTGTTTTAAATGTTTAAAACTGCGTGATACAGTATTAAGGTGTCACATAGTATAATTAAGTTCTATTACGTGCCCTCCTATGATGCCTAAATTTATAATTTAATATCTTACATAATAATTTTTTTTATATAAATTCATCAATATTTTATTTTATTATCAAATTTAATAGAGCAAGTATCCTGAATTATTATATATTCATAAGCTTAGGTTAGATCAATTTGTGCTCAATTTGTTCTCATCAGAGGACCAAAATCAAGTTCTGGAGGATCAACTTGTAAATAATTTGGAATCAGTTGATATTCTTTCTATAATCAATCTGAGAATAAATGTAAATCTAACTCTAATTTACTTATGTTTATAAAGTATTCATAAACCTGGAATATTTAAGGGACACTCTAAATTTCAAGAGAGGGGATTGCTAGCAATTCACCCCTAGATTTCCTATGGTGATTGACCTTGTTTATATGCACTAATTTCATTAATAACATCATTCTTGGCATCTTATTTCATCACCACTCTTAAAATTTGCCTTATTTTATTCAAGGATTTACCCGTGCAAGCGCCTGCCAAGGACTGCATGTAGTTACCCCACATCTCACGCTCTGTTTTAATTTTTTTGGTGGTTTCTCAGTCAATTTTGGTTATTTTTTAATGGGATTTCATGTAGTATAATGTCAGGATTAGCCCCTCCATTTCTACAGTAAGTCCCCCTTATTCTTAAGCTATTATTAAACTTAAAAATTCTCCTTTTAGTTTTTTATATTATTATTTTTTACGCATATACTCTCTTTTGTCTTTTTCTTTAATTTTGATGGATTTCCCTTATTATTACAGGATTTTGGCGGTTTTTACTTGTCTAATTATGTCATGGATCACTAGGGATGTTGATGGGCAGGTCTATTAGTGGATTTGAGGCGTCTTTAACTGTTTATTGGATGGTATATCAAGGGATATATTGGGGAACTCAGTGTGTATAAAAGGAGGAGGTTTTTGGGTCTTGTTTCTACATTCTTTATCATTACAATTTACACCATATAACCAAATCAATTACAATACACTTCAATTAGTACTTTTATAAGACTTTTGAGTATTATCTGAGTTATTATAATCTATTTTTCTACCAACTAAAAATATTGTAAGCCACATAAAAAAATTAGTGAGAATTATATTACTGAGACCTTTATTCTGAATTATATTTTATTATTTGTTGGGTTTATACTACAGTATTCATATAGGACCATTTAAATCTTCTAGACAAAGACTTTTCAAGATATTTCACGTCCTTTTACTTGATCTTAGCCTGACAAATTGGAAGTTCATCAAATTTGTAAGCAGCTGGGATTTGAGCTGTTGAATAAAGCTGAATGGATGTTGAAGGAGGATCAACCAGATAGAGGTATGGATTCTCATGATCATTCTCTAAATGGTGTTGAGAAGATGAAGGAGAAGAAGGGAGCTCCTGTGGCCTAGGGGAGCAGCAGGGCTGTTGTTGTTGTTGTGAATATTATTATTGCTTTGCCCAGTAGGGTTGGAGACTGGTGGTGGAGAACCAGGGTTTTTGAAGGAAGGATCAGGAGAAGGTGACCTGGAAGCTGATTTTGATTTGCTGAATGAAGATCTAAAAGAAAAGGAACCATCAGAGGAATAATTGGCGGCCAGAGGAGAGGTGCAGTAAGTTCTTCTTAAAGTAACCAGAGATTTTTGATTGGAAGCAGCGTTGTGTGCTCTGGTGTTTTCAGAAAGTACTCTGGCAGGTTTTCTAGAGTTTTTAGAATTTTTGGGGTTGTCTGTGGAATAAATTTGGTGTGTATGCATTGCTCTGGGATCACTAGAAGGCGGTTGCGTAGAGTTGTTGGTGTTTAATGGTGTAATTTGGCTGTTATCTGTCTGAATTTGGGAGTTTTGAGCCTGATTTTCACTTTCTGGAAAGGCGGCGGGCTGCCTGATGTTGGGAGGGCTGCCTGGACGCGGTCTAGCAGCCTTGGAGCTGATTTTGAAGCTGATTTGGCCAAATTGGCTGAGATAAAAGCAGATTCTGGAATATAAAGCAGGTCTTTTAGGGAGTGATTTGGGAATAGAACGGCGTGATCTTCTGGAAATAGCAGAAGATAAAGAAGAACAAGCAGGCCCAAGTTCTGGTGACCTGGTAAAAGATCTGGAAATATATTTTTGTAAAGTTGAAGGCAGAGGTATTGGATAGTTGGGGTCTCTTTCACATCTTTTCTTTTTAGAATTGCAAGAATCACAGGCTCTGTTATAGAATTTGGCTTGAGGAGTAGGAAGAGTGAAGGTACAAGGCCTGCACATGTGGATGAACTGTTTACAAGCAAAGTCCTTTGGAGCAGTGAGACAGGGAAAATACAATGGGTAAAAGTCTTAAGATTCAGCCATGATCTGTGAAGGAACAATAATGAAGAGAAAAGAGATGAATGAAAATTTTTTCAGTGATGTGTAGATAATGAAGAAAGAGTGGAAGTTCATCAGGTTGGCTGTGGAGCACTTTGCATGGAGGTGGCTCTGCCCTTATATGAAAAATGTGGGTAGTCCGTCAAGACTTTAAACTGAACATTGGTAGTTTGTCAAGACTTTAAACTGAACACTGGAAGTCCATCGAGACGTTAAACTGAGAAACGGTACAGTCCCCCAAGACTATAAACTGAGGATGGTTGCTGGTTGAGTCCTTCAGGACTATAAACTGATAATGTGGAGTTGGTGTGATTTTGGCAGAGGCATCCAAGGGTGAGTCTCTGAATTTTGTTAAGGCAAGTGTGGGGGTAACTGATGAGCTGGCTGCTCTGTAGAAAAGTTACCCCAGGATGTTAGTTTGTATCTTTGGTCTTTAATGATTTTATCTCTGGTTCTGTCTTTTGATTCAGGTTTTTGAGTCCCCCAAGACAATAAACTGAGGGTTTTTGAGGTCCTCAAGACTATAAAATGAGGGCTGTTAGTCCCCCAAGACTTAAAACTGAGGATTAGTACCCCAAGACTTTAAAATGAGGAGTTTTTTATATTTTATATTTCTAAATCAAGATTTTCAGGCAAGAAGTAATTACAGAAAAGAATCAAGAGATGTAACAAAATGTTCAGCATTGGCTTTGAACTTGGGGATGATGTTCTTTCTTTTCTCAAGGTCCTGTGGGTTCCTGGAAGGAGTGGATTGGAAGTAATCTAGGATGAGATGATTCTGTTGAGAAGAATGTTGTTGGAAGTTGTTTTTGAGGGTTGGAAATGGATTAGGTGGGGTTTCTTCAAGGGCTCCCACATTGTTATCATCACTGTCTGGATTGGAATGAACTGGAAATCAGTCAGATTGAATTTCAGTATGAAGAAGTATTGGGCTTACCATCAGAAGGACCAGGGATGGAAGAGCTAGTTTTTGTATTGGGGTTGGCACTATTTTTTGAAGGGTGTAATTTTTTGACCAGTCTGGGGATCAGGATGGACGGTCTGGATCTTTTGGTGATGGTGGAAGGTGGATCAGGTTGTGGAGGAGAAGAAGATGTTGAAGAGGACAATGGACCAGGTCTGAAACAAGTCTTCTTCCTAGAGTGACAGGAATCACAGGAGGTTCTGTAGGGATGAGCTGGAGGTGTTATGGTACAGATGAGACTGTTGTCAATGCAGTATTGGCAAGGACCCATGTCAGTGGCAGATTTGGAGAGGAAGCTGAACATGGTGGTTGTGATGAAGGAGAATGTGGAAATTCTTTATTGGAGGGAGAATGTGGTCTTCCAACATTGGAGGAGCCCTTTGTTGGTCTGTTTGGCGTTGTTTTAATATTTCTTAAATGGCATTGTTTAATAATTGGGTGTTTTTCTGGAATTATTCAAAAAAATATTGGGACTGCAGGGATGTGGATATTACTATTGGATAGCCCTGGGTTTTCTCTATATTTTATTTCTTGATGACATTTTTCATATTCTAAGTATTTGAGGGATTATTTCTCATTTATCATTTTAAAAGATAGCTGTTTAATTTTGATTTTGGCGTTTTAAGGGCTAACCTTAATTCTTAGGGTTAAGTGCTTAGTACCATTGGAATGGGCTATTTTTTCTCTACTTTCATGTCATAATGTTCTTGTAGCTTAATTATGTGTTTTAAAGGTTTTAGTAGTTGTAGTTCATTTTTCAAAGTATTTTGGGTGTTTTTGGAGGTTTTTGGTGGTTTTCTGGCTTCAGGGCGGTTCTGCCACCTCAGGAAGGCCTACCAACATCGGGCGGACCACTTGGCTTGGTGCTAGAAGGCTGGGAAGCGTTTCTAGAGGGCTTTTATGCAATTTGGCACTCAGAAACGCCAAATTTGTTTGTGTAGATGGGCTCATAGATAGTGGTCTGTGTATATAGTTAATAGGACAGTTTGGGGAAACCTTAATTATCATACAACCATCTGGAGGTGATATCCTTGTTCCTCACTCAGCTTTCACTGTTTTTTGGCCACAATTGGCTGTGTTTGTTGCAAGGTTAGTTGTTCATTTAACTTAACTTTGGCAACTGTTTTCTCTGGTATAGTCTTGCAAGCTATATCAAGTATGATTGCTGTCTCTGGTGTAGATTTTAAACCTAAATCAAGTATCATTGCTTTCTCTGGTGTGGAAATTGGTCTACAATTTAGTTCTTTGGTGTAGTAGTCTGTCTGGAGACTACTTTCTTGGCTAATCAGGCAGTCAAGTGTATTGGAAAAGGGGCTTTAAACTACAGGAACCAATTTACTGTAGCAAGTAAATCTCACTTATGTTTCTCTAAAGGGACAGGGGATTTTCTCTGTGGCTTTTCTCCAACTCCCTTGGTCAAGGCCTATAACTAGTACTATAGGATTGTCTACAACACTCAGAAGGACACTTCAATAATGCATAAAAGATAGATATGTATACTTATAATACCTAGATGATATGCATTATAAAAGTGTCCTTCTGAGCATTGGACCATTGTCCAGAAGGACACTTTTGACCAAGTCTGTAACTCCTTTACTTTTATGGTTAGCCAACAATCAAATACTATTAAAATTAGCAAAACTCTTGCCATCCTATTTCCCAGAACCCAAAGTGTCCACCTGAGTAATGGTCCATTTCTGAGAAGGACACTTTAATAATAACAACTTCCCAACTTTCACAGACTTATACCCTTACTGATATGTGTTATAAAAGTATATTTTCAGCATCTGCCAATTCTCAGCAGGACACTTGGTGCAATGTAAATCCAGATACCACTGTTTTTTTAATTGTATTTAAGATATTAATCCTATATTTAAAAAATACATTTTGTTAAATTATCATTATTTAAGGCAAAAACTTCTGGCCAATTTATTTGAAACACAAAATAATACTACCTCAAAAATAATAATATAATGGAAAGCATATTTCAACACACAGTTATTATTAAAAAGATAGAATTAAGCCATTGAATTTTTGAAAATCAAAGAATTATATTTTCTTAACATATAATAAATATATCTAAATGCAAAATATCCTTTTATTAATTTGATCAAAGTATAGCATTCTGCGGGTTGCATGTGGCACACAAGATTCAACAATATCCCAATAAAAGATAATAAACTGGTAAGGACATGCTCATTATTATCTTATTATGAGAAGATAAATATTATCTCATACATATGTGGAAATTGTGATATCTGAATTTTCTTCACTTAGGCCATATAATGAAATGATTTAGGAAAATCATAGGAGTTGTAAAATAATAATGCTTCAACATTCTTCACATTTGCATTTTAAATAATTTTTCCTAAGTAACAGATTTATTTATCAATCAATACATACTTTAGCACAAATATAGGTGCGACAAAAAAATTAAATAAAAATGATTTTCAAAGGTTCAAAAACCTATTAATGTATAAATTTGACTTGTTACAGCCTTGTTTATACTTTTTTTCACCCACTTCCACAAATGTGCATCTGATCATCAGTCAAGTACTTTCTGGAAGCTAATATTCTAGAATTAAAGCATTAATCAAGTATCTTGTTAACCAGTCCACACAATATTTGATGTGGTGAGAAATGATTTGACTTATAATATTCCTAGCAATAACTATTTTGATTTAGATTAATTCCTAGGCAAAAAAATGTGCACCAGATGTCTAGGCCTATTTTACATAGGATGTTGTGTTCCATAAAAAATGGTTGTCAGAGTTAACCCAAAATTTGCATTATTTAGACCTTTTGCTGATGGATCACATATAAATATAGCAATCATCGGCATTACATTGAATGCACAGACTTTTTAAATATAATTTATTACACAAATCACCTCAAAATGCTATCTCTGACCCACAAGACTTGATAATACCAGCATGTTCATCTCCAAAACATTGGTTCATCGTTTCTCTACTATCAACTTTTGAAAAAAAATAATCAGCACTTTCTATAGTTTTTGGCATATTTTACTAGATGTCATGAGCTACTTATTTGATCAATTATCCATCCATCAAATGTAATTATGATGTTAATTCACAACACATATTTTTACTTGTGCTCACACCACTGGTTAACTGATCATCACATGATCAAAAAATATGTAAAGTATTTTCAGTGATAACCAGATCCCACAAGCCAACATTCACTTTAGAGCACTATCTATGCCTATTATCAACTCTTAATATTATTCAAAGAGTGAGTGACTTGAACATTTGTGAACCACAATTTTCAGTCATTAGGTCAATATGACAATTAAACCAACCTTCAAATATAATGAAAGTGAACAAATACCATCACTACAAATTTTCCTTACTGTAATTAATTTTAATCAGGTGATTCTGTTTTTCAACAGTCATAATATAGAGCCAACATTATCTTACACCAGAATCGAATCCTCATAATGGAAAATATTCAATAATTTTAAAGAGTAAAATCAATATTGAGAAAGGCTCAGGAACAGCTAGATCAAACATTAACTAACCAAAACTCATTTTCAATATTCAAAATTATTCAATAAAATTAAGGAATAATAATAAATTATGGTCACCTTCCATAATTCAACACTCATGATTCCCTCTGTTCAAAAATGAGTGCACAAATTTTTTTAGTGGTTGCTTGACCACTACTACCGACCCCCATACTACTAGTCAAGAATGAAAATCCATGAGTGGAATTGCAAATTTTGCTTGCCACTGTTTTCATATACAATATTCATCTCATATTGCATGCCAACTTTTTTTCATCCCAGTTCCCTCACACTACTAGCCAAGTATGAAAATCTATCAGTGAAATTGCAAGTTTAGAATGCCACTGTTAATTATGCAATATTAATTTTCATATTGCATCCCAGTTGGCAATCTCATTTTCCATTCAACCCAAAATACACAAATCACATACAACAAATGATTATTCAACACAATTTGGCACATTGAATTTGGGGCACATAGACATAATAAAATATGAATATCTCTTATATATTTTTTTCCTCAAAAGATTTATTCAGGTAATAAAAATGAGATGAACAATAAATGAGTAAACTACTGAGGATATCAATTTTTTACATAGAGTCTTCCATATTTGAAGCTATATAGATAATGCTAACAGTTAAAATTTGCTTTTTAAACTTGATGAAGAACTTCTCACCAAGGATATGGGTTTTTTCAATATATTTTTTCAAGGCATATTTTCTAACAATATAATAGGGGGTATCAATGTTGAGGGATCCACAATTAGGGATCAGGAATTTTTTTTCCCAGGATCAGACATTATTAATTGCAGAAGAACCTTATCCACTAGCTCTGGGGCTAGTGGATAAGGAATCCACAATAATGCATTATTCCACCTCTTATACCCCAATTTCCATTCCTAACTCCAGATCCCAAACTCATCACATCCATGATGGATTTTTAAGAAAGTCACATTACTTATAATTGGTGATTCCATCCTTAAGTCTTTCCTCACTCTATACTACTTAATTTTGGTGGTGAACACTTAAAGCTTTTTTCTATCTACACACCCCCACTGCACATTTGGTGGTGAATTCTCACTTCCCTCATTCACCAACAACTATGAAACACCTCTCTACTAGGTAGCTACTTCACTCAACTATGAATTCTATTGCTTTACTTTTAGTTCTTTACTATAAAAAAGACTCTGATTTGGAAGATTCTTTAGCCCATATGTCATTTCTTTCGAAAAAGTGTTACATAAACCCAAGGTGGCCAAATCTTCATCATGATCTCAGATATGATCTCCGCTCCATTCTCAACATTCCTCAACTGTTTCAGACTACTCCTAATTCTTTCTTCAACCTTTATCAACTCATCTCCAAACATCATATCTTTCATAACAATTCTAAATGGGTTTGAAAACATTCATGCATATGGATAAAAATGGACAACTATCCACTCACCAGCTTATATAGAAGTATCCTCTCCTAACCCATTTGGGAAACTTCAAGACACAACACTATATCTGCACAAGTTATCTTTCAATCTAAGAAAACCTAGTTCATACTCCATTGGATTCATATGTGTAAACAATTTAACCATAACCGATGGAATCTACCTTTGGGATCATGTTCAAAAAAGTAAAATGCTGCCAATTCAGATAAGCCGTGTTAAACTACTTGTAAAAGTGCTGTTGCAGGCTGTCCTGCGGAAAAAAATTGCAAGCCGAAAATTGGCCATGAAAATATGCTTCTACAGCCACATGTGTCCTGTACAGTGCTAAGTGTCTCTGAACACGCTTTTCACCTTTTCCTGCCAATTTTTTATAATTATTTCCCCTCTGTGTAGTGCATTTATGCTATTTTATTCACCACCATAACCACCACCTCCACCTCCACCTCTGCCAACACCACCACCACCACCTCCTCGCCACCACCTCCACCACCACCTCCTCCTTGCCAGCACCACCTCCTCCTCTCCACCACCACCTCCTTCTTGCCACCACCACCACCTCCTCCTTGCCACCACCACCTCCTCTTCCATCTTTCCACCACCACCACCACCTCCTCCTCCTCCTTGCCACCACCACCACCTCCTCCTTGACACCACCTTCACCTCCTCCTCCTCCTTGCTACCACCTCCATCACCTCCTTACCGCCACCACCACCTCCTCCTCCTTTCCACCACCTCCTCCTCCTCTTTGCCACCACCATAACCACCTCCACCTCCTCCTCCTCACCACCACTACCACCACCTTCTCCTCCTCCTTGCCACCACCTTCACCTCCTCCTCCTCCTCCTCCTCCTTACAACCACCACCTCCACCTCCTCCTTGCCACCACCACCACCTCCACCTCATGCTCCTCACCACCTCCACCTCCTCCTCCTCGCCACTACCTCCAACTCCTCCTCATCCTCGCCACCACCTCCACCACCTTCTCCTCCTTTCCACCACCTCTACCACCTCCTTGCCACCATATCCACCTCCTCCTCCTCCTTGAAACCACCTCCACCTCCTCCACCTCCCCATCACCTCCTCCTCCTTCTCCTTGCCACCACCACCACCTCCTCCTCCTCCTCCTTGCCACTACCTCCACCTCCTCCTCCTTGCCACCACCTCCACCACCTCCTCCTGTCCACCACCTCCACCACCTCCTCCTGTCCACCACCTCCATCACCTCCTCCTGTCTACCACCTCCACCACCTTCTCCTGGCCACCACCTCCTCCTCCTTTCCACCACCACCACCACCTTCCCCTCCTTGTCACCACCACCACCACCTCCTCCTCCACCTCCTCCTCCTTGCCACCACCACCTTCTCCTCACCACCACCACCTCCTCCTCCTCCTTGCCACCACCTCCACCACCTCCTCCTCCTTGCCAACACCACCTCCTCACCACCACCACCTCCTCCTCCTTGCCACCATCTCCACCTCCTTCTCTTCCTTGCCACCATCACCTCCACCACCTCCTCACCACCACCACCACCACCTCCTCCTCCTCCTCCTTTCCACCACCACCACCTCCTCCTTGCCACCACCTTAACCTCCTCCTCCTCCTTGCCACCACCTCCACCTCCTCCTTCTCCTCGCCACCACCTCCACCTCCACCTCCTCTTCTCCACCACCACCTCCACTAGCACTACCAACTTTTGGCTACCTCCAACTTGTCACAACCTTGAAATAATTTCTGAATAGTAGAATTGACAAGCTCTCTGGAAATTATTGAGCCAGAAAAAGACTTCAGTTAATTTTTATCATTGCACATATTATCCATGTTTCAATTTCATTTCCCTGTTCATTTTATTTGGCTCTCATTCCAACCCAGTCTGTCATTTATGTATTAAGTTTTGATTTTGTGTATCTTCTTCATGCTTAGATACTTGAATATATTTTCCCTTATTCTAAATCATTGAATCTGTAAATGAGCTGGAGTCTAATCCTGCCAAATCAGCTTGTATAAGAGATGCCACTTGACTTATTGGATCCAGAACCTGGGACTGCAAAATTTGGCTTCTCCCAGATTAGCTTACTTTTCTTTCTCTTGCTTGGTTTTTTCTAGGTCAGCATTTATGTTTTTCTATGTGTCTGCAGTATGAAATCTATACACCATAATAACGATAATTATATCTATATCTTACAGGCAACTATTTTTTCTTCCAAAGACATACTTTTAAACAAACTTCAAAAGAGTTATACTGGACCTCAGCTGTGTATGCTGTTTAGTTTTAGATTAAATTTGTTAAATTGAAAGTGTTAATTAATATTTATTTTTCTTCTTTTTTCCATATATTTCAGGAATTTATTCTTTATTGAGAAATTTGAAACCGGAGCAAATGGAAGATCTGAAATGATGGAATTCTTTAGGATCATTTAATATTTTCTTGGAAAATTGATTCAAAAAATTATGTATTCAAGCTTTTCAAAAAAACCATCAACTTTCTTTAGAATCTGGTTTACCAAATTGGTCTATTTTTTTCCAATATTTTATTTCTTTTTTTTCCCTTTTATAATTTTTTTTTTCAATTTTTATCTTTTTTTTTAAAAAATTCCCTTTTTATTTTCCTCTTTTTCAATTTTATTTATCCATTTTAATTTTTTCATTTAATTTTGTATTTGTCTCTTCCAATTATTTTTTAAACTTACATCAAGACAGATTACTGTTTTTATATCATTGTGCATCTGGCCTTAGGTCGTTCTAATGGCTATTATATAAAATATGAAAATTTATTTGGGACTGGTGAAAATAACTGGTTGTAGAAATTTTCAATTTTAATTTTTTTCATTTAATTTTGGATTTGTCTCTTCCAATTATTTTTTAAAGTTACATCAAGATAAATTACTTTTTTATATAATGGTGCATCTGGCCTTAGGTCGTTCTAATGGCTATTGTATAAAATATGAAAACTTGATTGGGACTTGTGAAAATAATTGGTTGTAGAAATTTTGAATTTTTTTTTCCATCTGATTTCTTTGATTCAATAAATTGCAGGGGGGGGGTTATTGCCAAATTTTCATATCAGACTTAAAAAAAAATTGACTTGAAAATTTGATGATACTCTTTCCTTAATTCAATAAAATACAGGGGGGGTATTGCCAAATTTTTATATCAGACTTTAAAAAAAATTTGACTTGAAAATTTGATCATACCCTTTCCTTAGTTCAATAAAATACAGGGGGGGTATTGCCAAATTTTCATATCAGACATAAAAAAAAATTTGACTTGAAAATTTGATGATACCCTTTCTGTAATTCAATAAAATACATTGGGAGGGTATTTCCAAATTTTTATATCAGACTTTAAAAAAAATTGACTTTAAAATTTGGTGATACCCATCCATTACTTCAATAAAATGTAGGGGGGAGTATTGCCAAAATTTCATATAAGACTTGCAAAATTCTTTACTTGAAAGAATTTTGGTGATACCCGACCCTTAGTTCAATCGAATGCAGAGGTGGGATTGGGAAATTTTCAAATGTGACTTAAAAATTTAAACTAAAAAAGAATTTTGAACATTAAAAATACTTGAAAATTTTATTTAAAAGAGAATTTATAACATTAAAATATGAAAATTCAACTAATGATGGATAGAGTAAAAAAATACAGGAAATTAGGATAAAAATTTATGTAAAATTAATTATAAAAAGTTGAAGTGTGAGATAAATAAAACAAACTAGTCATCAAACAATCTCATTAAAAATTGAATTTCCATAACAGATTTATTAGCTTTAACACATTCTATCAAGAAATCTTTCTTTTTGGAATTTTCTTCACAATCAAGCTTATATTTCATCTGTTTTATGATGTTTTGATTCTCAAGTGTTTTCTCCTCTTTCTTTGATTTTTCATTACTTACAGTTAACTCAAATTTCTTCTCCTCCAAGTCTTGTGCCCTATCATCCTTCTGTAAAGAAAGTTTGTACTTCCTCTCCTCCATGTCTTGTTCTCTATCATCCTTCCGTGAAGAGAGTTCAAATTTCTTCTCTTCCAAATCATATACCCTGTCATCCCTCCTTAAATAAAGGTCGTATTTTTGCTTTTCAAACCTTAGATTCTCTTTAGAAACTTACACTTGTTCTAGAGTGATAAGAAATATTAACAAAAAGTAGAAGAAAAGCAGAGTAAAGTCTTAAAAGGTTTGGTATCACTTACCAGCACCACATTTCTCCAAAAATTCTTAGATAGAAGAAAAAGGGGTTTTAGATGAAATATCGCTTTTTCTTCTTCTTTGAGAGTGGAAATTCAGACTACTTGAAGCCCTTCGCTTTTTGTTCAAGGTCACATTTTCCTCCTCTGCATTTTTGCTGGCTTCAGACTCAGTTGATTGTGGTTTCTGCGTTAGTTATTCAGCCTATTTATAAATAAGAAAATGTAAATAAAAAAAGAATTGGTAAGATAAAAGAAAAAAAAACACACTTGAGCTAGATCAGGTTGGTTTACATCACCATAAGGATCTATTGAAAAGATATCTTGATTTGTAGAAGTTAAATGAGGGGAGGCTTGAGTAGAAGAAGAAGGAAAAAGATTTCTTTCCATATCATGTTTGGAGATAGCATCTTCACCATCCAACATTTTTGTAGGATTAACATCAGCTCGCTCTCCAAAAAAAGAATCCATCTCTTTAAAGTAAGTACATAAAGAATCAAGTTTATTGTCTATGGATTTGATGCCCTTACTGATATCAAGGTCAGTAATACCAAAACCAGTAGAAGATGAAAGAGTCTTTGCCTTCTTGTACTTGGCTCAATAATGCTTGAAGTGTTCAGACATCTGTTTTGGTAAAAGATCAATCCTTCCCTTAGTCTTATTCCATAATTCGTTGGCCATTAGTAGATAACCATTATTTTTTGATGTGGGGAGCCGTCCTACTTTAGTCGCATACTCAGTACCAAAAAAAGAATCATAGTAAGATTTAGATTTTAGCCAGTTGATAATAATGAGATGTTCATCTTTCTTTAATTGATCAATTTTGGATTTCTCAGAAGAGCAGGAGAAAGAGGGAGTAGTGGGATTTGTAGAACAACTGGGTGATGGCTGCTTTTGAGAAGATCTATGATGATGAGGCATGTTAAGATAATTAAAGATGAAAAGGAGCATAAACAAGCAGATGAGATAGCAAGATGAAAAGGAGCAGAAACAAGCAGATGAGATAGCAGGATGACAAGGAGCAGAAACAAGCAGATGAGAGAGTGAGATGAAAAGGAGCAGAATCAAATAGATGAAATGGGGAGAAATTCTGAGTGGACAGAATGAACAGGATGGGATGAGAATGGGAGTGCGCAGAAAGGAAGAAGGCATATCCAGAGTGTAGTCCAAGATGTGGTTATGGCAGAAAGTTGTTCAACATGTGGTTATGACAGAAAGTTGTCCAAGATGTGGTTTTGAAAAATTGAGTAGAAAAATGTCAGATAAGAGGTGAGCATTGACACGTAAAGTGTCTAATAAGCCAATTATTAGCAAAAATAATTGCAGAAGATAATTGGGGTATAAGGATTTTTATCTGCAATTAATTTAATTGCAGATTGGTCAACATTGATACCCCCTAATTAAAACTAAGGCTATTGTAAATAAAGCTTAAATCATCATTCCTCTTTTCCCTTTTCAAAATTATAGGCCACATGACTTATTTTTCACTTTTCTCGCTAGAAGGTTAATTTTCACATTCTGTATGCATGAATATTTCATGTTGCATATGCATCATACATCCACATGCAATATGCAATATGCTATATGCTATATGCACTATGCAATATACAATTGGAATTATGCAACATGCTATATGCAATATGCAATATTTGTTATGCACTATGAATTATGCATTATGCAATATGAATTATGAATTATGCATTATTCAATATGCAATATGCAATATGAAACATTCAATATATAATATCCATTATACATTATGCATTATGATTTATGCAATATGCAAGATGAAGTATTCAATATTTAATATGCATTATGCCTTATGCATGATACAAATTGCATATTTAGTATGAATGCATAATTGGTAATGAATATGTATGAATTTTCAACATGCATCAATAATGTATTTTGAGTACACATGCATAATGTGTATGTTAGATCAATGTGTGCTCAATTGTTGCTAAACTAAGGATCAAATTACAGTTTTGTTGGATCAACTTGTGCTGAATGTAGGGCACGCTGGGCCTTAATCAAGGAAAAATCTCAGACTAAATGTGACTCCAATTTATTCTCAATGTGACATTTATGGAAGGTCTGACACATGGCATAAATTAGGGTCACCATGAAGTTCAAAGAGTGAGAATGGCTAGCAATTCACCCCCTAATTTCCTGTGGTGTATGATTTTCAAAAAGAATGAACCTACATACAAGGTATATATATGATAAAATTTAGGAGATTTCAGGATTTTTTACACATACCAAAAGATTCACTAAGTGACATGATGATCCATAACCTCAGACTTTGTGATGGGGATCCTGATCCTAAAGGACCAAACTAAGTTTTTGTTATTTTCTTCTTTCTATCCCTGAATGGGATTTCTGTTGATGTAATGCACAGTTTCAGAAGGATATATAAAGATAGACATATATAAAGCTACAAGATATGATAGTTACTGATTCTGTTCCAAGTATTTTATAACTTTGGTAAGTTTTTGTTTTGTTCAATGGATGTTATGCAGATGTTGAGAAGAAGATTGGAGGTGCAAATTAGGCTTTTGATTTTAATTTTTAGTTATTGATCCTTAATCAGAGGCACTTATGATCTCATGATGGTAAATTGATGTGTGTATTGACATTGTGATACTGGTCAGTATCTGGGCAACATGAGTTTGACAATACAGCATAAAAGAGTGAGATGATAAACCACCAGATGAGGGTGGTGCTGTTAGGATTATGATTGGCATGTATGTTGTATGTACATACATTACTGTTGCACAATCTTTCAGAGTCAAGGTAGTGCTGAAACCAAGTAATAATTATAAAGAAAAGAAGCCATTACTCATTAAATAAAGATCCAAAAAAAGATATAGTTTTCCAGTTTGTTGTTAACATTGAATCCAAGTTAGGGGAGGTGAAAAGGTGGAGGAGAAAGGGAGGTGATGTGTGGGAGGGAGAGTTGTAAGAATGGAGTGGCAATGAGGGAAGGGGACATAGGGTAAGGGGATGGGAGCAGTGAGATTGAACATGGTAATTCAGTGACATAGACTGAAGTCACAACCAGAATCACAACAAGGGATAGAAAAAAGAACTAGATGTCTAGTGCACACTTCTTTCCCACTGTGAAAGTTTATGAAGTAGGAGATAGGTCTTTGGAACCAGTGGAGAAATTAGGTAAAAATAAGTGAAATGTGAAGGAGTTTTAGAAGGGGCACAGGGGGCAGGAAGAGTAAATGGGAGATAATGTTAGGATTTGGATTGAGAGGCAAGGAGAAGGGGCACTATGGGTGCTATTCATGTTAATAGTTGGGAGAGTGAGAGATTTTATAAGGTGGATTTTATGGGACAAGTGTTGTGGGGTTTTCCTCATTGGACAACTTATATAGTAATTCAGTTAATTCTTAGTCTCCATAGTTGTAATCCTCAATGTTGGTACCCCCAACATAGTCAGTCTTAGTTAGTCTCACAGCTGTTATAAGCATAGTCCATCCTATCTTAGCACTAGCCATAGTCTTCCCTCTTAACTCTTAGAAGTAATGTTTCTTTTCTATTTTTGATAAAAAAAAAAGTTTTATTCATGATCAAAATCAGAATTCATGAGGAAAGAAAGAGCTATGAAACTTAATGCTTAATGTAGTCTATCACAATTTTAGACAGAGAAAGGTACAACTCTTGTCGTCCGGCTTGTCTAGAAGAAGGTAAAAATGAAGGTGGAAAAGGGAGATTAAAAATATAGGAATAAAATAGAAGGGAAGAGAGGGGAGTAAAAGAATTGGACAATGAAATAATGGGTATAATTGACAAATTGGACGAGGGAAAGTGTGGTTAATATAGTATGTACTTTTATTTTCTCTCAGCTCAATTATCAACAACTAAATATTTGAATATTCTTAAAACAACCTCTAGATTTTATTTTATTATTTAAGAAGGCTGAAGCGCAACTATAAAAAATGTAAATAAAATATGATATAATGTATTTTAAAATTTGATGAGTGGTAAGTGATGAGGCAAAAGGGGTTTACCAAGGCCTTTTTATAGGCAATGGGACCTCTAAAGTGCTACAAATGACTATATACAAAATGTTAATGAGATAAAACTAGAAGAAAAAAGAAAATACTTGTAACATAGTAATTGAGTGAAAAATTTACAAAAATAATAAGAATCCCAATTAAGAAAATAAATTTCCCACCATAAATCCCCAAATCAGTTAATTAAAAATAATGAGTAACTAAACAACCCTGTTACATAAGAACTATGGTAAAATAATTCAAAACAAGTATTACAATATGTTTTCAGAATTTTTAAGTGAAACAAATAAAATGTTTTGACGCAACAAGGTATGTAATCAATTTAATTCAGTGTAAATTAATATTAATTAATTGTTTAACTATGTAATTAAATAACTAGTTTAAATTAAACAAAAAATTAATTTAAATTGAAAATTTATAATATTATTTTATTAAATAAGCTTTTTAAATTATTTAATATATCATTGACACAATTAAGGGTCAAAAAAGCGCCACTAATTATGGATAATAGTTTATATGAAAAGGTTTTAATTTTATATTTAAATTAAATAATTAATGTAATTACAATATAATATAATTAAAAGGAAGTAATTATATTATAAAATTTTAATTAATTATTTATTTATTAAATACATAAAAAATGTGTTCCTTTATATGTAATATAATAATTTAATTGATGTATACCTAATTTATATGATAATAAAATTAATATGAAATTTATTTCACATTTAAAATAAAATATTTATATAATATATTATGTAATATAAATTAAATGTAAATACATAAGCTGCAAATTATATGTCCTCAATAAATTTGTATGTATATTTACTGGGCTCCTGGAACAGCCTGGCTGACACTCCCTCACTCTAAAAAAACAATAAAAAAATGCTATGATTTTTTCTTTTTATATTTTTGAACAGATTAGGAAGGCTTGAAATTTCTTTACCAGGTATCTATGCATCATATTCAGATGACTAATTTTCATATCTTAGCAAATACTCAACACCTTTTTCAGAAGTTACAATTCTATCATTCAGAATTTTATAATTTCTGAAGTTTCAGTGATTTCGTGAGGATTTTTCTTAGTTCTTCCTCTTCTTTTAGGGAATAAATCACGGTTGGAAGTATGAGGTTTTAGCAGGGAAATGGGGAAAACAGGATTTTTTCTATCATATGGAGAGTATAACACAACTTCAACTGCATTATCTCCAATCATTCTTTTAACAACAAAAGGCCCTACAAAAGGATATTTAAATTTGTTGTTACCCTTTAAATTGAAATGGACAGTAGATATCAACACTTCATCACCTTCTTTAAATGTGTTTTCCTTATGGGATTTATCCCATCTTTTCTTTTCATATTCTATGCTTTATCAATACAAGGCTGGGCATGTTTTCTGCACAGTTGTTGCATTTGAACAAAAGATTTGACACCAGGGTGTAATTCCAATTTTGGAAATTTACTATTAAGTATTTGAGCAGAAGTATTAGGGACATAAGCTAGCCAGAGCTCAAAAGGCTTCTTTTGAGTAACAGAGTAAACAGTGCTATTATAAGCAAATCAAGACCTGGGAGCAAAGTAACCCTGTCATGAGTAAATCTTTCATTATCTTTATATTCCAAGCCAAAGGCACAATACCTTCTAATCATATCTTCTAGAGTTTGAATCATTTTTTCAGCTAGACCATCAGTCTGTAGATGGTGAGAAGTAGATAACTTTAATTCACAACTACAAATATCCATTAAAGACATCCAGAATTCAGATGTAAATTTGGGATCTCTGTCAGATATAATGGCTCTAGGGAATCAAACTATATTGAACATATAAGACCACCATAAGAAAGCTAATTCTTTGGTGAAAACATCCTTGTGTGTGGGAATAAATTTGCACATTTTAGTAAATCTATCTACTATTACCCAAAAAGAATTATAACTGTCTTTACCTGCTACAGGAAGACTAGTAACAAAATCCATATTAATGATTTGCCAGGGAGAATCAGGTGCTTCAATATGTTGTAATAACCCTGCTCCTTTACCTGTCAACCTTTTAGATTTCTGGCAGGAATCACAAGATTCAACATATAATTTTGTATCCTCAGACATATTAGTCCACCAAGCAGTGTTTTTGATTCTAATCATAGTTTTTTAAGATCAAAATGACCAGCTAATATGTCATCATGACAAAGCTTTAGGATAGTTTCTTTCATAGAAGGATGAATTACAATTACATTAGTAAGATTTCTTCTATAATAAATATAACCATCTTCAATAGAAAAATTTCCTTTATTCAAAGCATTTTGATACTTCGCAGGAAGAGTTTTAATTAATGCTTGAATTGAAGCATTCTTATGATCATTTAAGATAGTAACTAATTTATTCAAATCAGCATCTATATCATATTAATACAGAATAAATTGTAATTACTCCTCTAACATATCAACTATAAATATACCATGGATATGAACAGTATCATCTTCAGGTACATAAGCAGGATTGGAGTCATTATTTGCAGAGGAAATCTGGACAGCATATCAACATTGGAGTGAACATTTCCAGCCCTATGGATAATTGTCATTCTACCTCTGTACTCTTGAACAGCAAGTTGCCACCTAAAATATGTCTATTTGGTGTTTTTAGGTTTAAGAGGGACTTCACAGCACTACAGTCAGTTACCAATTCAAACTTTTGGTCATCTAGGTAGTAATGAAGCTTCTCAAGAGTCCAAACAACTGCTAAGCACTCTAATTGAGTGGCACCATATTTCAATTCACTATTTCTCAAGGTTCTTGAAATATAAAAAATTACAACCTCTTAGGATTTATCATTAATAATTTGTTTCTGGTGAAGGGCAGCACCCAGAACAACAAAGCTAGAATCTGTATACAGGAAAAAAGGTTTGTTGAAATCTTGAAGAGCCAAGATAGGGGCTACCATTAAACATCATTTTAATGCATCAAAAGCTTTTTGACAGTCATTATTCCAGATGAATGCAACATCTTTTCTAGTTAGTTTGGTAAGAGACAAGGCTATGACCTGATAATTTTTAATATATTGTCTATAATAGCCACACACACCCAAAAAACTTTGGATTTCTCTTACAGAAGTTGGTGCCTTTACATTTTGAATTTAAGCAACTTTGTTGTGGTCTACACAAATTTGTAGGCCTGACACAACATGGCCAAGGACTTTCAAAGATTGAAAGCCAAATTTACACTTTTTCAAGGACAAGGTCATATTGATTTCATCAATTTTTTGAAAAACTCTATTTAAGTGAATCATATGTTCATAAAAAGTTTTAAAAAAAACTATAATATCATCAATATACACCATGAGCCATCCTTCAATTATTTCCTGATGGAAAGTGTTATCCATGACTTTTTGGAAAACTGAATGGGCATTTTTAGGTCCAAACGGCATTCTAACGTACTTATATATTCCCATACAAGTAGCAATAAGCAAAAAATTTTGAGAATTTTTCTCAACTGGAACTTGATGATATCCTTTATTACCATCCAGACAACTAATAAATTTTTCACCTTGCAAGGTGGCATGTATTGAATTGATTCTGGGTAAAGGATAAATATAATCAACAGCATAAGTGTTTAATACCCTGTAATCTCCACATAATCTAGCCTTATCCTTCTCATAAGAAATTAAGACTGGGGAGATGACACAATATTTGGGGGTGACATCCACCTTCTCAATGATATTCATTTTTAATAATGTGGAAATATTATCTTCAATATCCTTTCCTTTTGTTGGAGAAGCAGGATATGGTTTTTTCTTAAGACTAGGAGGAATATCACTCAAGTTACAGGATAAAGTAATTTTCATTTCTTCCTGAACACTTCCTAAGACATGAGAACCATGAGCAAAAGCCATTGGGAAAGAGGTGATTGAGGCAATTATAGAATCCTTTTGTTCACTAGTTAACTGATCACTAAAAGAAGCAGTATATATTTCATTTAAAAAATTATACATTTCCATTTTTGGTCTGCCTTTACACTGAACCAGTGAGTTACAAGACTTTAACATATGCCCAGAAGGTATTCTAGGGGAGGAAGTTTTGAATTTTCTTTTGCCATTCAATTCCAAGGTGAAGCAATTATTAGCTGGGTCTAATTTCACACCAAACATGGTTAAAATATCATTACCCATAATAAAATAATTGCTTAAATTATCATTCTTCATGACAACAAATTCACAAATAGCTCTGACAAAACCACCATTATATTTGAAGAATACAGAGGTTTTTTATTTGCCCATAGGACACAAAATGTAACCATACCCTCTGAATTTTTCAGATGTCGTTGGTAATAATTTATTAAAATAATCCTTATGAACTAAAGCTAGTGGTTTTTCAGACACTACACTTCCTCCAGCACCAGATTCAAGAACTGCCTCAACATTTTTACCATTAATGATAACAGGTGCCTTCAAAGGGGATATGGATATGGAATTGTTAGTAATATCTTTAATTATTTCAGCATTTTCCACTGAAGATAAATCCAATACACATTCTTCAGATATATTATCTAAATACTGGACATCCTGTTCCAACATTAAAACATCTTTAAGAGATTCATTGTCATAGGAGATATTACTTTCACAGTCACTAGAAGAATTATTGAGATCACCTTGAGTATTCTCAGATTCCTCATTTTTTTCTACAAGATGAATTTCCTTGTCACAAATATGTCCTTTTTGCCATATTTTGTTACATTTAAAACAAGTATTAGTTGCATATTTCTTTCAAGAAACTGGGTCAGAGGGTCTACCAGTTTTTTCTGGAAGTTTTGTGGAGAGCTTTTGTTCATCATGATAAGATTTAACAGGATAATTCCTTGGTTCATATTTATGATTTAATAGGACTTCTTTACAGATATGAATAAAGGAAGAATTCTCTCTCACGTGCTCAGTCCTTGCCACAATCAAATCACTCAGAGAATTTGGTAATTTATAGAGAATTTTATCTCTCCAAATATCATAATCCATTTTAGGATCCATGGCTCTAAGAATTTTTGTAATTTTCATAAGGAAAACAATATGTTTTTCAGGAGAAGATGACACATATTTATCATTCTCATATAATCTCTGCTGGGCAAGCCTGAATTTGGAACCACCAAATTGATTTTCAATAAATTTTTTCACTCTTTCCAAGTATAATGTTGATTGTCCAGTAAATCAGATTCATACCACCTTAAAGCTACATTGGAAAATAAAGAAATTAATTTATAGAAAATTTCTTCATCTGGAAATTTATAAGAGTTTTTGAGATTATCAATTCTCTGAACAAAGTGTTGCCAGTCAGATGAAGATTAACCATCAAAAGTGGGATATTGATCCAGTTTGGGACAATTTTTCTGGCTACTGGTATGGTCCATCATTTGGTTTGAATTATTTATCATTAATAATTCCTGAAGTTTGGCCAGGTGTTCAGAAATTTCATTATTTACAGAAACAGGTGGTATATGACAATTACAAGATTTTTTGCTAGTAGCAAAAGATTTTACAGACTCATTGTCAGTTTGTTTAATAGCTGAATAATGAGGAAGAAAAGAGTTTCTCTGTTCAGGATCCTTTCCCTATTTTTTATGCAGCTTATGGGCAGCATTCTCATCTATACCATAATTATTGAGGGTTGAGGCTGAAAATTTTTCCTGTAGGTCAGACACATAGTTTCTTATCCTTGGAATTTCAGAAATCTGGTCATTTATTTTTGCAAGGGATAAAACATTTCTGTCCTCAAAAACTGTGTGTTTGGTACTTAGTGCATGGAAATCATTTTTTAGCTTTTTCAACTCATTTTGTAGAGATTTAATTTCATCTTTTAATGAATAATTCTCCTCAATAAGGGGTTTCAATTCACTCAAGGCTTTATGCAGATTGATATTCTTATCTGAGATAGCTCTATGGTCACTCCTTATTTGTTTTTGTTGGCTAAGAACAATATTCAAGGTTTCTTTGATTTTAAAATAAGCTGTATCTTGTACAGAAGAACTTACTTTACAATGCAAGTGCACATTATTTAATCTATCACTCTCATTTATTAACACATCTCTCAAATGTTTGTCTTTCACAACATTAAAATAAAGTGTATCTTTCAATATTTCTTCAGAAGTTTTCTCAATTAAAGTATAGACTTCAGGGGAAAGAGAATCATTCTTAATTGCAAGAGAAGGATTAATTAAAGAAGTAGAAGTCAAATTTACAGTTTCATCAAATGATAATTTGCTAATTACATCATTGGGGCAACTCATTAAAGGAAGTTGTCTTTTAAAGGGTTTAACTGTTCTTACACCAGGATCCACAATATTACCTGTGGAAGAAGATTTGTTATTATACATACCAAGATGTTTACCAAACAAATTACTTACCATGGAAAGGGAGGAAACTTCTCCTGTGCCTTCTTTCTTCTGCCTCCCTGATAAGGATGGGGCTGAGGAGATGGATGGTAGGTTGGTGTCCTGGATGTGCCAAGGTGTTGAGCTGTTGGTTGCTGAAAATTCTGTTGGAAATGGTTCATCAAGTAATCCCATTTCCACTGCTCCACCTGCAGAGTGTTTTGGTTTTGAGTGAAGCAGTTGGGTGCCTAATGGGGCTGAGGTTGAGGCTGAGGCTGAGAGGCTGAGAAAGGAGGAGGTTGAGCCTGTTTGGGATTTAATAACTCCTGCATCTGTTTACAGAGTGTGTCTACTCTTGCCTTGTACTTCATACTTTCTTCCTTAAGTTCTTTTATGTGACTGGAAATTTTGTTTACTCGTTGAGTCAGTGGTATCTTTTTTATTTTTATACCCTTTAGTGGATTTTCCTGATTTATCAGAGGTTTTGCTTCTTTCAGAGGTGTTTGGTGAGGGGGGTTTTCCACTTCTCCTGCCATTTCCACATTCTGAAGGTTTTTTTTCAGCTGAATAATTTTAGAAGAACCTACAGATTCAGTGTCAAAATCCACCTCAATCTCATCCACATGTAAGTTATCCATATTGTTAGCCAAACTACTGTAAATTAAAACTGTGAACAAAGAATCAAAATTATTTTAATGATTCAAATTTTTATTTTCAAAATAAAATATAATTGATTGATTTTTTAACAAAACATAAAAAAATTTAAATTTTTATTCAAAAATCAATTAATTAACAAAAAATGTAATACAAATATATGTAATTACAATTGTTTATTAAGAAATACAAATAATTATAATGGGACTAACCAACAAAGGTTTTATAAGTCAACCAAAATAATTAATACCAAAAAATATATTGGCAATATTGGGACTAAGCACTGAGTACTATTATGGTCAACCAATAAATCAAAAAATATTTTAATAAAATTAATTTAATAGTTTATTAAAAATTTCTTGATCTTCTAGGACTAAGAGTATAACTCTATTATGGTCAACTAGGAATAAAAAATTTTAAAAGAATATTGAAAATTTACACTCAGTGACTCAGCACTAGGCCACAATCACTGTTATTTCAATAAAAAATCTAATATAAGTGTTGATAGAAGCAAAGGTTGACTTAAATTAGTGATTATTAAATCACCAACAAAGTATATTATTTTTTAAAAATATATAAACCTAAAAGTAAGATCCTCAGTTAAATTCATGGTTGCAGGAAAAGTGTACTTTTTGCCCGAGGTAGTTTGTGCGTTTTATTGTTTGTCCAAAATTTTGCCAAGTTGATTCTCGTTGTATGGAAAGGTCCCCAATTGTGGGCTGGCTTGTCTAGAAGAAGGTAAAAAGGAAGGTGGAAAAGGGAGATTAAAAAGATAGGAGTAAAATAGAAGGGAAGAGAGGGGAGTAAAAGGAATTGGACAATGAAATAATGGGTCTAATAGACAAAGTGGACGAGGGACAGTGTGGTTAATATAATAAGTACTTTTAGTTTCTCTCTGCTCAATTATCAACAACTAAATATTTGAATATTCTTAAAACAACCTCTAGATTTTATTTTATTATTTAAGAAGGCTGAAGCGCAACTAAAGAATGTAAATAAAATATGATATAATGTGTTTTAATATATGATGAGTGGTAAGTGATGAGGCAAAAGGGGTTTACCAAGGCCTTTTTATAGGCAATGAGACCTCTAAAGTGCTACAAATGACTATACACAAAATGTTAATGAGATAAAACAAGAAGAAAAAATAAAATACTTGTAACATAGTAATTGAGAGAAAAATATACAAAAATAATTAGAATCCCAATTAATAAAATAAATTTCCCACCATAAATCCCCAAATCAGTTAATTAAAAATAATGAGTAACTAAACAGCCCTGTGACATAAGAACTATGGGAAAAATAATTCAAAACAAGTATTACAATATGTTTTCAGAATTTTTAAGTGAAACAAATAAAATGTTTTGATGCAACAAGGTATGTAATCAATTTAATTCAGTGTAAATTAATATTAATTAATTGTTTTAAATATGTAATTAAATAAATAGTTTAAATTAAACAATTAATTAATTTGAATTGAGAATTTATAATACTATTTTATTAAATAAGATTTTTAAATTATTTAATATATCATTGACACAATTAAGGGTCAAAAAAGCGCCACTAATTATGGATAATAGTTTATATGAAAAGGTTTTGATTATATATTTAAATTAAATAATTAATGTAATTACAATATAAGATAATTAAAAGGAAGTAATTATATTATAAAATTTTAATTAATTATTTATTTATTAAATACATAAAAAATGTGTTCCTTTATATGTAATATAATAATTTAATTGATGTATACTTAATTTATATGATAATAAAATTAATATGAAATTTATTTTACTTATAAAATAAAATATTTATATATTATATTATGTAATATAAATTAAATATAAAAACATAAGCTGCAAATATTATGTCCTCAATATATTTGTATGTATATTTACTGGGCTCCTGGAACAGCCTGGCTGACAACTCTTCTATGATATGAAAATAAAAATGTAGTATGATGTTTTAAGTTATAAAGTGTTATGTTGCAGAGTGCTTCATATGAATGTGATGACGCTTACAAATCAGTGAAAAGGGACTTTATTCTGAAACACACACTTTTGGTTGAGGAATTGCTGATTTCAACATAAAGTCCAATTTCACTGATTTTTCAGCATCATCCCATTTATATGCAGCACTTCACAGCATAACACTTTATAACTCAAAATATCATACATCATTTATATCTTTTTACCATATAAGATTCATTCCTTCCTCACTCTCTAATTATGATAAACTACATCAAGTAATGACTTTCATAGCTCTTTATCTGCTCTTGGAGTCTGATTGTGATTCTGATTCTGATCTTGAAGAAGATTTTGTTTTTTTATCAAAAATTTCCAGGAAATGTTAACTTCTTTCAAGAAAGCCACAAGTACACCATCCAAACACATCTAAACTTATCTGTACTCAGTCTTAGATAGCTATTCAGAACTACCCAGGAATTTTTTCTTAAATTGGTTGAGCTTATTCAGGATCACCCTGTGCTTCACAATAATTCTCAAAAAAAAAACATGATCCTTCAATTTCATTGTCCATCACACTATGTCATTTGGGCTCCAATGGTAATGGAGAAGCCTTGAAATTTTTTAAAATGTCTTCTCCTTAGGGTATGGCTCAACTAATAGATATAATAAATGATGCATCACTGCTATAATCTCCTTGGAATTTAAACTTCTCACCTGGCCAACAAAGAAGAGCAACTTGAATCATCTCAAGTTATGCAAGCAGAGGGTTTCCCAGGATGTATTGGTTTTGTTGATTGCACTACTATTCCTTTGAGTCTGAATCCTGCTCAAGGTGGAAACAATTCCTTTGACCTAAAAAAGAGGTAGCTTATTTTTTAATTCCGTTCATTCTTTTTCATACTGACACAAGCGACTTTATCTTCTCTATAAATATTCAAGCTCTATTCAGTTTATATGTGACATCACTAAAAAACTCATATCTCTCTTCACTGGCTATCCTGGATAATGCCATGATTCCTATGTCTTCCTAAGAATTCGAATTTCAAAGGAACTTGCTTTCCAGGGAACAACTTCAGAAGACAGCCAAAATGCCTTGTTCAACAATTATTGGAAAATTCAAGAGTTTGTATTGAACATTATATTAGAATCTTGAAAGATCATTTTTCTAGTCTAAGTGAATTAAGAAGTCATCTTAGAAATAAATCTGTAATGGAGGCAGTGATCAACTGGACAATTTGCTGCACTATAATTTATAACCTACTTTCTGAACTCAAAGATCAATGGTTAGAGTTTTATGAAGAAGAAGAAGTTGAAAAACCTCCCAATATATCCAAAACTTCTTTTTCTTAAACTGCTGGAATAAGGGCATAAATTCTTACAACCACACTAGCACATTGGGAGATTTAGTTTTAATTTAATCTTTAATTATTTAGAAATTCTTTTGTTTTTATCTACTATTACTATGAGTATGAATCATTCCTTCTGAGCTTCTTCTTTTCTATCTTTTTGAAATTCTTTCAAAATTAACCTTTTTTCTTTTTGTAAATCTTTAAACTGTTCAATATACTCATCACTCATCAATTCACTAATGTCTAATATATTTTTATATATGGCATGTCTTACCATTAATACACCTTTCTAATGATAATTAATGTCAAGCGTGTGGCTTTTTTTTGTTCTATTAAATACCTTATAAAAATGTCAGACTGCTAAATCTGATACCTCCTGTTAGGCAGACTTAAGTAAAGCTTTGGAATTACCTAGCGTATAATTTATAGTAAACTAGCTTTGAATAACAATTACCATACAAGTAATTGAGCACAATCTATTTATAATGGATCAATGATGAAAGATAAGATGAAAATGAAGGGATTTGCCATAGCGAGTGAACAAGAAATTGAAATGTAAACATAGTTTACGCAAAATTATGAGGCATGAGATGCAGGGTTCAATTATTCTATAAAATAAAGTATGTATACTTCTAGTTTGCACAATATCTATCAAAGCAGCGTTGGCATTGTTGTGTTGTTGCTCTTTTTTGGCGCTCGAGCTGTCGTGAAATCATTGCACACGTTAAACATGCGGGCCACTCATCATTTTGTTCGGGGCCTTCGTTCTGATTAGCGATCGCAAAACCATTTGCAAAAAAACCATCGATTTCTTCTCCCTATATTATACATTCATTTAGTCAAAAAGCAAACTATAGTCTGTTAAATAAAAAATTTTGTAAGACTTACGGAATAAGTCACTTGCTTGGTTGAAGCATCTGTTTCTGCAACAGTATAATAGTTTGGTAAGTAAATAACTAAAGGTGTTTCGCGTGTTCCCCGACAGCCAAAAAATGTTGGTCTGCGATGGTATCCAAGAGAAGTGAAGGTTCCGTTCAGAGCGTTGGGAATTCTAGCATGGTGAAGAAATCAGCACCTTTAAAAGAACATATCGCCTCATAGATCATTGTTTACTCTGGAAACCGATACCCCCTAAATTCGGGATTTTCGGATACCTTTCGATAAGTCATGTACAGTGCAGTGCCATTGGGGTCTAATAACACAATTCGGCCTTAGGGTGGATACTTCATATTCATTTTGTGAGCTTAAATAAACCTTACAAGCTGATTTACTGCTGTCAGGTGCATTTGATGACTATTATTTAAAAAGGCGTTGAAAATTAGTTAGCCCGTGTTTTGCCGAGGAATAAGTTCCTGTTTTAATTGAGAGGTAAGGTGATTAATTTTTACCGAGTCAACTGCAATAATAACATCGACCTTGCGGTGTAACAGGGGACTAGGAAGAAAACAAAACTTTTGAGTTTTCTGAAGCACCAATTTGGAAGTTACCTGCTTACAAGAGGGGTAAAATTTCCCCGGGTAGCCCACCATCGCTCATCAATAATATGTCCCGATCAGAGTCAGGAAAACAATTTGGTTCCTTGCATCTTGCTAAGCCTTTAAAACTATTTGGAAGCTATCATGATACAAGAAAAATAATAAGTGCAAGGCTGGAAACTCTAGAATTTGAAGGCCCAGTTGGGTACTTTTGCTTCAAAATCCTCTCCGTTGTCCGTAAAGAGATCTACAATTTTCGACACCCAAGTCTTATGCCTGGGTCCGTCGTATGCAGCATAAATATTGGATGACATTCCCAAGATAAACCTGAATGTATTCATAGTTGATATAAGAGCAATCATAGTCAAGAGTAATTTTTTCTCTCCAACTCACGCAGCATTTTCAAATCCTTGAACGCAGGTAGTCAGAGTGCCATTGTTTCCATAAGTCCCAAGATAAGTAATAGGCATAGACACGTTAATATGAGGGTGAAATAAATTGAAATTTTCAGGAGTGAATTCATCTGCAGAAAATCCAAATTCAAAATGAATCAACAACATATTGTTTTTATGAGATATTTATCCAATGCTATTTACAAGTCGGAGTTGTTAGTGTTTGCGAAGCTCCTGGCTCAGGTCTTGAAGCCGCGGTAACAATGGGAAACGGGAACTCTCTTGCCTGATAACTTTTGGATTGTTTAATCCGTGACCAAAGCACATTTTCTGTGTGGTCAGGGTCCTCTCTGTGTGTTTTGCAAATCATTAGTTTGAAAGACATTTTTGCCGTTTTTTTTTGTACATGAGAACATACATAAAATGTCGGCCAATCAAAATGCTCCACGCATCCGCTATACTTGTTGGAAAATGGGCATTTTTCTTTTCTTTAACTTGTTTTAGAATTTTTGGATAGCGCTTGATATTGTGCCAATCTTTCAAGTCGTTGTCTTCGGTGAGCTTCCATACTGTTCGGTTTAGCTGGGTAATCCTGGGATAGCCTGAAGAAGCAAATGATCCTAATGCCCAAGAGCCTCTAAGTCGTCAAACCATTTGAATCACAACAAGCCGTTAGAATTAGAATTTTTTTTTTGTTTCATAAAATGTCTTTTTGGTTACCCCGATAGAGCAGTAGCAATATTTGCTAACTGCAAGGCTCCTCTGACGGCACTTTGTTCGTTTCGCTCATCAAAGGCTTCAATCATGGATGCCGCTACTAAGGCAGCTCTAACACTTCCACCAGAGAAACTAAAAGCGACATTAGGAAGAGTCACGCCTGGAATCGCAGCATCTTTGTGGGCCTCAGACAAAAAGGAATTTACATCGAAATTTTCTAGATTGATTCTTCGTAAAAACTGGTGCCATTTCGGAAGAGAATGGGCTGCTTTCTCAGCTATGTAGGTTTTTTCAGCTGAACTCACCTAAATTGATTTCATAAAAGGAAAATAATGTTAGCTCTGGCTAGATGCGAAGCTTAACCCAAAATTATTCTTACTGAGTCCAAAATAAATTCAATAGCCGATTCTGCAGAACAAGATACATATGACGGAGCATAGCCTCCTGATAGTGATAAACCCTGTGGACTATTAGGAGGTTGAAGTACAAAAGGGCTTTTTGTCTTCTCTCTAGCTTTGGCAAATCTTTCTTGTAATTGAAATAATAAAATTATTGTTATACAAAGACATGAAAATTTCCAGCTGTTCATGATACAAGATAAGATGGAACCCAATTGGATGACCCTACTTATTTAAAAAATCTGATCCGCTTTTCCTTCATCCATGAAACATTTTAGCAGTCACCGCTTAATTATACTACGGTTTAACTGAAACTTGTGTCGCTGGAAAGCTTGAATGAATCAGACACTGTATTTGATATTTCAAACCTTTTTCCATAAGTTTCAAAAGAAGAGTTTTCTGTTGCACGGAATCAGTTTACTGGACTCCGGAAGAACCGGAGAACAGAAGATGCCGCTGCAACAGTTTATCTACTGCAATGACTAAGAGCATCCACACTCGTTCAGTTGTGTAACTCCCGCTTACATGCATATTACTTCTGAGTTGCACAAATTTATGATATCATTCCACACTCATTTTTCGAAAAATTCACTATTTGCGAGTTACACAAAATATTCATTACTCGTGTTTCTCGCTTTATTCAATTACATCACTCCTTCTACGGCACTGATTTCTTCTATCCCTCCTTTTACTGTACTCATTTTTCTTCACTCAACTGTTGCATTTCCCATGTCATTAAATTTCCTTGATGAGTTATTAGACATGGAAGAAGATCTGCTTCTTACATATTTGTTAAATACCTATTACAACAATCCTAAATCCAATTCAACAACACCCAGACCAAAAAAAATGATAGAATGAGATCATTACACGGGTAATGCATGCTTAATGAAAGACTGCTTTGGGAAAACCCCTGTTTACAACAATATTATTTTTGAGTGCCAATTCAGAATTAGCAAAGATCTATTTACTAAAATTGTTGAGGATCTACAGATGCACAATAAATATTAGGTTTTAAAATCCGTAAGTAAAGTATTTTTTAATAAAATAATATCTATAAGGATTTTTTCTCAATTTTTTAACTACACTACTGCAGGATTTCTGTGGGAAAATTGGATTGACACCTCACCATAAAGCTAACTAGTGTACTTCACCAGCTTGCCTATGAGATTTTGGCCAATTCAACTGACGAGTATGTTTGCATAGCTGAAACCACTTCACTAAAGGCATTGAAAACTTTTGTTAAAGACATAATATCTTTATATAAAAGCAAGTATTTACGAGAACCAAATGCTGTAGAGAAAAATAAGATTTTGAGAGAATATGAAGACAGGGGGCCTCCAGGATGTCTTGGAAGTATTGATGGCATGCACTGGGAGTGGAAAAATTGCCGCACAGCCTGAGCCAGTCAGTTCCAAGGGAAGGAAAAAACTCCCACAATGATATTAGAGGCTGTAGCAAGCAAAAACTTACAAATTTGGCATGCTTTCTTTGGCTCACCTGATTTTTTAAATGACATCAATGTTCTTCATCACAGCAACTTGTTTGATAAAATTTTGAGTGATAGTCAAGATGATGTAATTTATAAAATAAATAATACAAATTATAAACTTGGTTACTACCTTGCTGATGGTATTTACCCACCATGGTCAACCCTGGTCAAGACAATCTCTCATCCACAAGATGAGGAAAGCCAATATTACTATAAATTACAAGAAGGTTCTAGAAAGGACATAGAACATGCTTTTGGGGTGTTGAAAAATAGGTGGGGTATTCTAACCCAGCCATGTTGTTTATGGCATATTGAAGAAATAAAGGATCCAATGACATGTTGTATAATTTTACACAACATGATAGAGGAATCAAATTCAGAAATGGATCTTTACCTAAATAAGAAATCCATTCAATATCAACTTCAGAAAAACCATCAAGAACCTATTTTATCAAACAGCTAAGTTAATTATTTTCAGAACATCCAGGAACTTCACAATTCCAACACACACTTTGAATTGTGAGAGAATCTGAAGAAACATATCTGGAAAAATAGACAAAAACTTGAATATTTAAGAGGGGAATAATTAATGGGTACTAGTTAGATGAATATTATAATTAGTAAAGAAAAGAAATGTGAGTCAAAAAAATATTGTAGTTTATGAGTTTTATAAATAAAATATATATTTTAGAAAAATAATAAAGATTGTGAGTCAAAGAAGAAGAATCAGACCAATGTTTATATATATTCCTAGGCCTCCCATAAAATCAAAAAATGTGAGTGAATAAATACTTTGGTTAAAATTGATGTTAATAATATGATTAATGGGTACTTATCAAATATTAAAAATATATAAAAAAAAAATGAATGTCAAAATTAAACATTATGAGATGTAATACTAGTATATCAATAGGGGGTATCAATGTTCAGGGATCAGCAATTAAATTAATTGTGGATAAAAATCCTTATACCCCAATTATCTTCCGCAATTATTTTTGCTAATAATTGAGTTATTAGACACTTTACATGTCAATGTTCACCTCTTATCCGACATTTTTATCCTCAATATTTCATAACCACATCTTGGACAACCTTCTGGATATCCCAGCCTTCCCACCTTGCTGCACACTCCTACCCTCATCCCATCCTGTCATCTACCCTAAAAAATTCTTCATTGAAATGTCCAATTCTCTTTACCATAGACAATCTCTCTCACCAACATCTTGAATTATGGGCCAGAAACTCCCCTATGTGGTAAGAACAAAAATATTTTCAATCTATGAATCAAAACATTTAGCATTGTATGATTTCATAGCATATTTTGAAAAGAAATGGTATGATCTTTCTCAACCTCCATACTTGAGAGGAAGTGTTAGACCTACCTTATGGGAATTAGATGGTAAATAGATTTTCTATTTTATGTGACAAGCTACTGCTTCTAACCAGGATACTGCTGTATTATTTTAATTTTTTCCTCCTCTAAAAGAGACTCCACCTCACTGCTTCACCTCTACTTGATTCCCCACCCTGCAAATCCACCTCACTTGCCTCCCATTTACCTCCAATAGAAACCCCACTCCTCAAACTTACCTCGCTCTCCATCTCTTCATCTCCACTAGACACCCCAGACCACCCTTTCAACTTGAATTGATGCCCCACCACTTTAATCCATGTTGCTTTACTCCCATTTGCCTTCAATAGAAACCCCACTCCTCAAACTTACCTCGCTCTCCATCCCTTCATCTCCACTAGACACTCCAGCACACCCTCACAACTTTAATCAATTCCCCACCCCTTAAATCCACCTCGCTTTACTCCCATTTGCCTCCAATAGACACCCCAATCCTAAATCTTACCACACTCTCCATCCATTCATCTCCACTAGACACCCCAACACACCCTTTCAATTTCTATTGATGCCTGGCCCCTCAAATCCACCTCTCTTGCCTCCCATTTGCCTCCAATAGAAACTCCAACGCACCTTTTCAACCAAACTTGATGCCCCAAGCATCAAATCCATCTTGCTCCCTTCCTCATCATGCAAAAATTAACTCACCACCCTCTCCATAGCTTCCAACCAAAATCCTCCACATTTACATCCAATATTCTCTTCTTCACTTCATCTCCACAAAAAAATGATAATCTTAAAGTATGTAATATTAAATTTATAGAGATGAGTAAATAAAACTAATACAAATATATTAAAATAAGTTTATGATACAGACAACTGTTTTTCAATAATTGAAATAGTCTATGGGACAAGATATATGATTTAATAGCCCAATATAATAAAATTGAACATTATTTGAAGAAAATAGCTAATAAATAAATAAATTATGAACCAATTAATAAAAAAATTATTATATTTCACACCATTAAGCATCTCCAAAAAGTAAATAAAAGTCTTACAAACAGTCACTTTAATTTGTACAATTATATATTCGGCAAAAACATAAATGCTTGGCCTTTTTCCCAAAAATTATTTAATAATTATTTTGCCTGTATCAGCACTTTTCCGGCCCTAATTAGGGGTTTTAGGCTTTTTTGGGTGATGCATCCAACATAAAAGATGCCACAACAGTATAAAACATCCACAAAAAAATGTCAAAAGGGCCAAGAGTTATCATTCATACCCTAAATAAGTAAAAAAGTAAATTTTTTCCCAAAAAATATTAGAAAATTATTGACCTGAATCTTTTGTAAGCTTCCTGAATTCAAAAATTACAGTCCTGTTTCATTCAAAATTTTTGAAATATATTTTTTTCTCTATAATGATGTCTATAAGTAAAGGTTAATGTGATAGTTTGTATTAATATTAACTTTTTTTATAAATCTTGATTAATGTGGAAAAATTAAATATATGTTCAAGGTACTAAAGAAGCACATAAGAGGGTGGCGAGCTAATTTTTGGGTGATGAGGTGTCAATTGGAGGTGAAGAGGAAGGGAGAGAGTTTTACGCTGAGTCAAATGAATATAAGTCAAGAGTAAGATCAAAGTTTAAAATAGAGATGCCGCCACAAATATATGAAAAAGTACCTGAGTCAAATAAATATAAGTCAAGAGTAAGATCAAATTTTAAAATAGAGATACTGCCACAACTGTTGATGAGTAAATAAAGAAAAGATTAGATAAAATGTAAGTAAAAGAAGTCAACTGAAAAAGAGTAAAAAGAGAGAAAGAAGATGATTCATTGCAGCATTAAGAGCACACTAACATATATGAAAAAGTACCTGAGTCAAATAAATATAAGTCAAGAGTAAGATCAAAGTTTAAAATAGAGATGCTGCCACAACTGTTTATGAGTAGATAAAGAAAAGATTAGATAAAATGTAAGTAAAAGAAGTCAACTGACAAAGAGTAAAAAGAGAGTAACAAGATGGTTAAAAAGTAACAAACGTCTCTCCATTTTTATAGTGAATAGGGCAATATACAATTTATGAATCAGGCACGGAATCAAACAAAAATAAGTATAAGTTCACAGAGTAATGAATAATTCTTAGTAACTGATGAACGGAACCATTTTTAATCTAATACCCCCACATGCTCAATGCTGCAAGTTATTTAAACCAATAATTTTACAAAAATCCTCATGCTTTTGGCGTGAAAGAGATTTTGTCAAAGGATCTGCTACCATATCTGAGGTTGAAAAATAATTTACACTGGTTTTATTTGAGTCTATAAGTTCCCTTAGCCAATGTAATTGCATGTTGATGTGTCTAGTTCTGTGTTGATACAAAGAATTTCTGACGAGGGCAATCGCTCGTTGATTATCATTGAAGATGATGGGAGGTTGATGAGGAATGTTTAAGTCAGTAAATAACTGGGTGAACCACATGGCATCTTGGCCAACTTACGACATTGCACGGTATTCAGCTTCAGTTGTGGATAAAGCAACTACTTGTTGCTTACTTGAATGCCAGCCTAGCAGACTGTTGCTTATCATCAAAGAACCAGAGGTTGACTTACATCCTAAAGAGGAACCCCAATCCGCATCTTCATAGCCACAGATGTTAGAATGTTGTTCAGATTTACCTAGGGTAAGACCATGGCTGATTATTTTATGAAGATATTGTAGGACATGTTTAAAATGTTGAATATGATCATTTGAGGGTGAGTTAAGGAATTGAGATAGTGTACTTGCGGCATAGGCCAAGTCAGGTCTAGTACAAGAGACTAAGTAATTGAGAAGACAAATTGCCCGTCTATAATTAAATTCTGGGGTTGGGTCATTTGGTGATTTTGGAATTAATTTAGCATTGGGAACTAAAGGTGTAGATGCTGGTCAACAATCGAGCATGTTATAATCTTTTAACATATTGTTGATATACAGAGGTTGAGATAGGTAATTCTCCTTCTTTTCTCAATTACGTGAGATTTCATCCCCAAAATCCAGGAGATTTCTCCTTGGTCATCCATTTCAAAATGGTCTTTGAGAGCCTGCTTGACAGAGTTGATGTTCTTTCCGCAAATGACTAAGTCATCGACATGGCAAAAAATATGACATGGATTATCAGTGGATTTGTTGGAGAATAAGCAAGGGTCAGCACGATTTGGATAGAAATTAATAGAAATGAAGAAGTCTTTGAGTTTCTTGTACCAACACCTAGGACTTTGCTTCAGACCATAAAGTGATTTTTCAAGTTTTAAGCATGAGTCGGGCAATTTTGGGCCAACAAAACCCTCAGGAAAGCGAATATAGACGTCTTCTTCCGGAACCCCATATAGGAAAGCTGTTTTAACATCCATTTGATGAACCTCAAAATTGTTACATGCCGACAGACTTAAGAGAGTACGAAGTGAGGCAAGGCGACCAGTGGGCGCAAACGTGTCATTATAGTCAATTCCTTCAGTTTGAGCATATCCTTGCACACAGAGCCTTGCCTTTTATCGTGAGAGATTTCTGTCACTGTCGAGTTTCTTTTTGAATACCCACACAGTTCCTAGAAAATTTCTTCCTTTTGGAATGGAAACGATTTTCCAGACTTTACCATTTTCAATGCTTGTAAGTTCCAACTCTATGGCATTTATCCATTGTGACGAGTCATCACGTTTCATTGCTTGAGAAAAACGTCGTGGTACATCATCTTCTTGAGCAACCAAATTGCACGAGTTTTTGTTCCTTCTAGAGTGAGTTAGGATGTTTTCAGGATTTACATCACTACTGATGTTTCTTGGTGCAGGTGTATCTTTATTAATCCAGGTGTAAGTTTTTCCAGAAGAAGGAATAGAAGGATAAATAGTGTTGAGGTTTGATATGGAGGAAGAAACTTCTTCTGGAAGGACTGGGTTAGAGGATGGATGACTGGTAATCAGATCTGGGATTAAAGGAAATTCTGGAAATAGGACAATGGTTGTTTTTGCATTGGTTAGATCATTTGCCATAGAGAATGATTCATCCAAGAACCTGACATCATGGGTGACAATGAATCGGTCAAATCCAGGTGAGTAAATTTTATAATTGTGGTGTCCATTGGCATACCCTATAAAAATGCCAAATTCACCCACTGGATTAAATTTTGATGTTTGCCTTTGCTTAGGTATATTGTAAACGACATCACAACCAAATGGATGAAGCTTACCATACGTGATTTTGACTTTTGGATCCCACAACTCCAAAGGGGTTTTGTTGTTAATGGAAGACAAAGGTGTGCAGTTTAGTAAATAGTTGGCAGTGTTTATGGCTTCACCCCAGCATGAACCATCAAGACCGCAGGTAAATAAAAGTGCTCGTGCTTTTTTGACCAATGTCCTGTTACCCCTTTCTGCAAATGGATTTTGCTGAGGTGTGTATGGAGCAGTTGTCAAAAATTCTACGCCCTTTTCATTGAATAAGTTGTCAAAAGAACTGTTAATAAATTCACCCCCATTATCAGTTACCACAATTTTTACTTTCTTCTCGGTTTTTTTTTCAAACAAGTAATGAAAGTCTTTAAGAGATTGAAAGTTTCAGATTTAAATGAAAGAAAGTATATGAAACGATACCTGGAAAAACCATCAAATTTTTTCAGGAAGTATTTGCTGCCTCCTCGAGAGATGGGTGCTATCCGTCCACATAGGTCCATGTGGATTACTCCAAGAACCGAATCAGCATTTGGGAATTTTCCTGAAAATGGTAAATGATGAGACTTTGAGGTGAGACAAGGAATACATTCTAGATTTGAGAAATTGTGGTTGGGATACATTAGTCTAGCAGTTGCATTGTTTGGATGACCGCAAGCGTTATGTCGTTTGAGTAGGGATTTTGTCGAAATAATTGAGTTGGCATTCCCAGAGAAGGTGAGAGGAAGTGATAAAGCATTATCAATAAGGGAGCATTCAATGACAAACTTGTTGTTGTTGTCAAAAATTTTGGCACTGTTACCACAACCCTTAATGGAGAAATTTTGATGAAGAAAACATGCAGCCAAAATAAGATTTGTTTGAACTTCAGGGACAAATAAGGCATTAGTGATGGGAAAATGTTGTTGATTGAGTAGCAGATCAACAGTTCATGAACCCTGAGAAAGGATGACCTGGCCATTAGCTGTAATCAAAGATTTTGAGGATGGATGTAGAGATGAGAAGAATCTACTGTCATTAAAAAGGGTGTAGGAAGCACCACTGTCAAGGATCGCAGTGTGGTTGATAGGAGAGAGAACGGCCAAAGCTTTTCCTTCTTGTTGTTCACTTTCCCTTTTTCTCTTGTAAAACTCTTCCCTTTTTTCAGGATGCATTTGAAAGCATGATTCCTTGGAGTGAGGAGCAAGTGGGTTATGCTTTCCATTTAAACAAAACTGTTTTCCTTTAACATTGAAGGCTACACTAGATTTAGAGGGTTCAGATTTTTGTCAATGATTGTCTTTTTTGAGTTCAGATAAGACTTATTCGATGGAAGGAGTTTTTTTAGTTACCTTTATATTTTTAAAAATGAGATGAGAGACATTCCGGTAGGATTCTGGAAGTAGATGAAGTATGTAGAAGGCAATGATTGTAGAGAGTACTTTACCGGTAAATAAAGAAGGAGATACTTCATTCAATAGTTTGAGAGTTGACCTAAAGTCCCTGATGGCGACAGAGATATCTTAATCGTCAAAATGAATGTTGAAAAGTTCGGCTATAATGCTGGCACAGTTTTGAGCAGATGTCGAAGCATAATGTTCACGTATTTGTTCCCATAGTTCAGCAGGGTCAAAGATGGATTCGTCGCGGACAAAATGAGTGTGATTTTTGGAATCTAAAAACATTCTTAATATCATGGTGGTTTGTTTTTGCAAAAATTAAAGTTTTCAAGGGCAGTAGGTTCAGTGGGCGTTATTAGAGATTTGTTCAAGAATTTATCAAGGTTACAAATTCCTAAGGCATACAACATTTGGTTTTTACAAGTCGTAAAATTCTTGTTATTTAAGATCTCTACTCCTTTGATCCCTGAATATGAATTCGACTCCATGTTGTTCCAAATTACAGGAGTGGATGGGGTGGTAGAAATGAGAAGTCGAGAGACTGTGTCAGCTGATGATTCAGACTGAGCAGATTCAGAATTTGTATGTGAAGATGCCACTTTAATTCTAGAGGATTAGAAGAGCGCTGGGCCCATAACCTTTTACGCTGAGTCAAATGAATATAAGTCAAGAGTAAGATCAAAGTTTAAAATAGAGATTCTGCCACAAATATATGAAAAGTACCTGAGTCAAATGAATATAAGTCAAGAGTAAGATCAAAGTTTAAAATAGAGATACCACCACAACTGTTGATGAGTAAATAAAGAAAAGATTAGATAAAATGTAAGTAAAAGAAGTCAACTGAAAAAGAGTAAAAAGAGAGAAACAAGATGATTCATTTCAGAATTAAGAGCACACTAACATATATGAAAAATTACCTGAGTCAAATGAATATAAGTCAAGAGGAAGATCAAAGTTTAAAATAGAGATGCTGCCACAACTGTTGATGAGTAAATAAAGAAAAGATTAGATAAAATTTAAGTAAAAGAAGTCAACTGACAAAGAGTAAAAAGAGAGTAACAAGATGGTTAAAAAGTAACAAACGTCTCTCCCTTTTTATAGTGAATAGGGCAATATACAATTTATGAATCAGGCACGGAATCAAACAAAAATAAGTATTAGTTCACAGAGTAATGAATAATTCTTAGTAACTGATGAACGGAACCATTGAATGGAACCGTTTTTAATCTAATAGAGAGGTGGATTTGATTCTTGGGGCATCAAGTTTGGTTAAAAAGGTGTGTTGGGGTTTCTATTGGAGGCAAAAGGGAGTAAAGCGAGGTGGATTTGAAAGGTGAGGCATCAATTAAAGTTGAAAGGGTGTGCTGGGGTGTCTAGTGGATATGAAGAGCTGGAGAGCGAGGTAAGTTTGAGGAGTGGGGTTTCTATTGGAGGCAAAAGGGAGTAAAGCAAGGTGGATTTGAAAGGTGAGGCATCAATTAAAGTCAAAAGTGTGTTCTGGGGTGTCTAGTGGATATGAAGAGATGGAGAGTGAGGTAAGTTTGAGAAGTGGGACTTCTAGTGAAGTTGGAAGGGAAGGGATAAAGGAAGATTTGAGGTGTAGTGAAATTGGTGGGAATACAAGGGAAGGATAGGATCAGAAACTTATGTTAATTTACAAAGGAAATATTTACAAAAAAGGAATAAACCATGAATGTAAAAAAGAAATGAGGGTGTTTAGATAGAAAAAAAGGTTAAGTGTTTGCCACCAAAATTAAGTAGCATAGAGTGAGGAAAGACTTAAGGATGGCATCAGGAATTATAAGTCATGTGACTTTCTTGAAAATCCATCATGGATGAGATGAGTTTGGGATCAGGAATTAGGAATGATAATTGGGGTATAAGAGGCGGGATAATGTATTATTGTGCATTCCTTATCCACTAGCCCTGGGGCTAGTGGATAAGAATCTTTTGCAATTAATAATGTCCAATCCAGGAAAAAAAATTCCTGATCCCTAATTGCAGATCCCTGAACATTGATACCCCCTAATATGTATAAGAAATGGAAAAGTGAGTCAAAATGGAAGGAGCAGACCAGTATAAATTTGTCATGCTGAGATCAAGTACAAAGTCGTGAAATAGCTTGAATGGTCAGTTGTCTAGAATATTTTAATGGTCCTATATGAATACTGTAGTAAAAATTCATTAAGTATTAAAATATAACTAAATATAAGGGTCTCAGTAATTATAATATCACTAATTATATATGGATTACAATCTTATAGTTGGTAGAAAAATAAATTTAATAAATTAAGATACTATTCAAATAATTTATAAAAACTATTGATATGTATTTTTTGTATTGATTATATATTTAATTGTAATGATAAAGAATGTAGAAAACAAGACCAAAAACCCCCTCCTTTTATACACAATAGCTTCCCCAATGAACCCCTTGATTTACTAGCTCTATACACAGTTAATGACACCTCATTCCAGCTAATAGACATTTCCAACAACCAAAAGAGTGACCGGTAACATGAATTGAATGATATCACCCACCAAAATTCTGTAGTAATAGGGATAATTCAACAAAAATAAAGAATTAGCAAAAAAGAGAGTATATGCATTGTGGTCTTCCAAAATTGGAAAGGGCTTTTGTTGTGTGATTTAGCGCTGTTTGTGCATGTCTTAATTGACATCTGTTAAGGAATTGGGTGTTTTTCTGGTTTTATTCTGTGGATATTGGGTCTGCGGGTATGTGGGTACTATCATTGGATAGCCCTGGTTTTTCTCTATATTGTATGTCTTGAAGACATTTTTCATATTCTAAGTTTTAAGGGGTCATTTCCTCATTTTTCATTTATAAAAAATAGCTGTTTAATTTTGCTTTTTGTGTTTTACGGGCTAACCTTAAGTCTTAGGGTTAAGTTCTTAGTACCATTGGATAGGGCTAATTTTTCTCTATATTTCATGTCACAATGTTGTTATAGTGAAATTCCGTGTTTTAAAGGTTTTAGTAGTTGTAGCTAATTTTTCTAAGTAGATTAGTTGTTTTTATTGGTTTTCTGGCTTCAGGGAGGCCAGGCCGCTTCAGGCGGCACCTCCGACGTCGGGCGGCCTGCCCGCCTCTGTTTTAGAAGGTTGGGGAGCACTTCTGGAGGGTTTTTTTATTCAATTTGGCGGGTACAGGCGCCAGATTTGTGGGTGTGCATGGGCTCTTAGATGGTGGTCTGTGTGTACATAGTGAATAAGACAGTTTGGGGCGACCTAAATTATCATACAACCATCCGGAGGTGATATCCTTGTTCCTCACTCAGTTTTCACTGTTTCTGGCCACAATTTGGCTGTGTTTGTTGCAAGTGAGTTCTTCATTTAACTTAACTTTGGCAACTGTTTTCTCTGTTATAGTCTTGCAAGCTATAGCAAGTATTATTGCTGTCTCTGGTGTGGATTTGCAGCCTACATCAAGTATCTTTGCTGTCTCTGGTGTGGACATTGGTCTACATTTCAGTTCTTTGGTCTGGTAGTCTGGCTGGTAACTACTTTCTTGGCTCATCAAGCAGTCAAGTGTGTTGGAAAGGGGGCTTTAGCAAAACAGGAACCAACTTACTTTAGCAAGTAAATTTCACTCTATTTTTCTAAAGGGACAGGGGATTTTCTCTCTGGTTTTTCTCCAACACCCTTGGTCAAGGCCTATAGCTAGTACTATAGGATTTTCTACAGCGTGTTATACATTAAAATAAAAGACAAAATCGGGAAAATTAAGACTAATTATTAAACAATAATAAGGGAGATTAACAGTAGAAATTTTGGGGCTAATCATGATATTATACTATGTGAAATCCCCATTCAAAAATAACCAAAATTGACTGAGAAACCACTTAAAACCCCCCAAAAAGGTGTGAGATGTGGGGTAATTAAATGCAATCCTTTGAAGGTGCTTGAAAGGGTAATTGCTTAACTAATTTAGGTGAATTTAAGCGTGGTAGTGAATTAAAGCTCCAAGATTGAGGTTATTAATGAAATTAGTGCATATAAAGAGGTTCAATGGATTTGTAATTATGATAGGACACTAAATAAGAGCCTCTCGCCTATTTTATTGCATTTCTCCACAGTGGGCATAGAATGTGGGGTAATTATAGTGTGAAAAAGCCAAATTTTCTAAGAATGAAGCTATTCACACAGGAAAAATGCAGGCAGTATGTGGCCAGTACACAGAAGCCATTTCTGGAATAAAAAACACCAAATTTGAAAAAGTGTTACTTTTATGCATTTGAGTAGCCAAATCAATAGCTCTATATAAGAAAACTTGATCTGTCTAAGAGCATTTCTAATATTATTAAATTTATAGTGCATATAGTCAACTTTTAAGAGATTTAAAGCGCATTTCTTGTTTTTCACATAAAACAATGAAAACAACAGCTTTAAGTCTACTAAAAAATTATGTAGTCTTCTATTTAAGGTTTTTAATATTACCCAAACATATTCCAATGTAATATTAAGTAAATAAGACTTATAAAAGGTGGATATATGTGTGTATATAAGATTTTATAACGGCATATTTTGTATTTTATCATAAATTTACTTATGTTTACTATTTGTGTACTCTAATTTATTGCTCCCATGTATAGTCCATGTGTTCAACATTACTTATAAGTACTTTTCACTCAGTCCTGGGGATATCTAGGCTGACACCCACCCACCCAAAAAAACAATAAAAAATGATAAGTTATACACTTTTTTGATTTTATATTATTTTTCAGGTATTCAGAAAATTCTGTAGCATTAATGATTTATTCTTTAAAGAAATAAATAATAATAAAATATTATGAGTACTGGTTTTTTAACCCCTCAGCTGGTTGAAAAGAAACATATTTCTGTTTAAATTTTTATGAAGGGAGGATAGATTTGAAATTTTTTTTCAGGTATCCATTTATCAAATTCATTTGATTTCCCCTTAAATATTAATAAATACTCAGTTCCTTTCTCTTTAGTAAGGATTCTTTTTTTGAGTATTTTTTCAATCTCTGATTTTTCCACAATTTCTTCAGGTTTCTTTTTAGGACTTCCTCTTGTTTTTGGAAATAAGTCAGGATCATTTTCATGGTAAGGTTTTAATAATGAGATAGGGAAAACTGGATGTTTCCTATCATATAGGGCATATAATATGACTTCCACAGCATTATTACCAAACATTTTTCTTACTAAAAAAGGTCCTACAAAGGTATACTTCAATTTAAAATTACCTTGTAAGTTAAAATGTAGTGTTGAAATTAGGACTTCATCTCCTTTTTTGAATTCAAATTCTTTATGAGATTTATCCCACCTTTTATTTTCATATTTAAATGCTTTTTGGTTGCATTACTCTGCATGCTTTCTACAAATTTGTTGCATATTAATAAAGGATTTAGTACCAGGGTGTATATATAACCTTGGTAATTTATTTAAATGATTTACTGGGGTATTTCTTACATATCCCAGCCAGAGTTCAAATGGTTTTTTATCTGTTACAGAATGAGTTGTGCTACTATAAGCAAATTCAAGGACAGACATTAGTGTTACCCATTCATGTGTGAATTTCTCATTGTCTTTGTATTCTAATCCAAAGGCACAATATCTTCTGATAACGTCTTAAAGAGTCTGTATCATTCTTACAGGCAGCCCATCAGTTTGTGGATGGTGTTCTGTAAAAAAATTTCAATTGAAAACCTGATACTTCCATCAAATATTTCCAGAACACTAAAGTAAATTTAGGGTCTCTTTAAGAGATTTTGGTTTTGGGGAACCCAGCAGTATTCATCATTTTAGTCCACCATATTAATTCCAAGTCTTTTTCAGATACCTCTTTATGGGTAGGTATAAATTTACACATTTTTTTTAATCTATCTACAATTACCCAGCAAAAATTGAAACTTTCTCTTCCTGGTAATGGATAGCCAGTGACAAAATCCATGTTTATAATTTCCCATGGAGCTTTTGGCTTCTATATTTATTGTAACAACCCAGCTCTCTTCCCAGTTAATCCTTTGGATTTTTGAAAAGAGTCACATGTTTCAATGTATTTTTGTACATCTTCTTTCATTTTTATCCACCAGGCTGTATTTTTAAATCTGGTTAATGTTTTGTTAAAATCAAAATGACCAGCTATGATGTCATCAAGACAAGTACTCAACATTAAATCTTTCATAGAGGGTGGTATAACTATTAAATTAATTAGATTTTTCCTGTAATATGTATATCCATCTTCAATTGACAGTTTACTATTTTCCAACACATTTTTATACTTTGGAGGCAAGGCTTTAATTAATGCACTCATGGAGGAATTAGTTGGATCATTTAAACTGGTAGACAATTTAGACAAATCTTTATCAGATGAATAATTTTCTAATATAGTTTGCATAAATTCTTCCTCTAAATCCACTATATAAGTCCCAAAGATATGTATAATCTCATTTTCAGGTACATATGTTGGGTTGTCAGTATCATTTGGCAAAGGGCTTCTGGGTAACAAATCCACATTAGAATGCAATGTTCCTGCTCTATGAGTGATTTACATTCTTCCTCTGTACTCTTGTACAGCTATTTTCCATCTAAACATGTGCCTATTAGGTGTTTTCATGTTTAGTTATAATTTTACTGCACTACAATCTGTTATTAATTCAAACTTCTGGTCTTCCAGATAGTAATAAAGTTTCTCCAGGGCCCACACAACATCTAAACATTCCAGTTGGGTGACACCATACCTTAATTCTGTCTTTCTTAAATTTCTGTATATATAACAAATAACTACTTCAGATAATTTCCCATTTATTATCTGTTTCTTCTGTAAAGCAGCACCTAACCCTGTGAAACTTGCATCAGTATACAAGATCAAAGGGAGGTTAAAATCTGGCAGTCCCAATATTGGAGCTGAAATTAAACATTCCTTCAATTTATAAAAGGCATTTTGTCTTTCATTATTCCAAATGAAAGCCTCATTTTTCATGATTAATAATGATAAAAGGGCTGCAGTGGATTAGTAGTTTTTTATATACTGCCTATAATATCCACACATACCTAAAAACCTTTGAACATCTTTCACATTATTAGGTATACTAATATTTTTTATTGCTGGCAATTTGTTCTGATCAACACAAATTTGTAATCCAGATACAACATGTCCAAGTACTTTCAAGGATTGAACCCCAAACTTAAATTTCTTTAATGCAATTTTCATATTAATTTCATCCATCTTTTGAAATACTCTTTTCAGGTAATTTTAATGTTCATCATATGTTTTTGAAAATACTATGATCTCATCAATGTAAACTAAAAGCCATCCTTAAACCATTTCCTGATGAATAATAATATACATCAATTTTTGGAAGACTGAAGGCGCATTTTTTGAGCCAAAAGGCATTCTCACATATTTATATATCCCCAAGTGTGTGGTAATGAGTAAGAAATTCTGAGAAATATTTTCCACAGGATTTTGATGGTAAACTTTGTTTCCATCCAGAAAGGAGATATATTTTTCTCCTTGTAAGGTAGAATGGATAGAAGCTATCCTTGGTAGAGGGTAAAAATCATCTACAGTGTATGTATTCAGAGCTCTGTAATCACTACATAATCTTGCCTAATCTTTTTCATTAGAGATTAAAACTGGTGAAATAACACAATACTTAGGTGTTGTGTCCACTTTTTCAACAATACCTATTTCTAACAACATTTTAATGTTGTCTTCAATGTCTTTCCTTTTTGCGGGAGAGGCTGGATAAGGTTTCTTTGTTCAAGCTGCCAGGAATATTATCCAGATCACAGCTTAAAGAGATTTTCATCTCATGGTCTTTGACCAATCCTAGGTCATTTGAAACATGAGCAAATGCCATAGGATAAGATTCTATCAATCTCAAAACATTGTTTCCTTCAATTTTTGAGAGTTGAGGACTGAAAGAGGCCTTTTGGATTTCATTTTCCATTTCTACCACTTCAGAGGTGGTTTTTCTACCTTGCAGTTGTTCTTCTTTTAGAGAAATGGTTTAAACTGAATTTTAAGAGCAAATCTTGAATTTTATTTTCCCATTCAAGCCTATAGTGAAGCAACTACTTGCAGGATCCATTTGAATGCCAAATTTGGCCAATAAGTCATTGCCAATAATAAACCAATCACTACAATTATTATTATCCATTACTAAAAATTCACACATTGCTCTTACATATCCATTATTACATTTAAAGAATACAGCAGTTTTGTATTTTCCATTTGGACTTCAAACTGAACCAAAACATCTCCAGTTCTTTGTCTGTACATGTTTTAGTTTCTCTTTATACTTACTATCAAGTTTCATTAAGGTTTTAATGGAAACTACACTACCTGAAGCCCCAGTGTAATGAATGTCATTCATTTTTTTTCCACATATAAAAACAGGTGCCCTAATAGGTGTTATTTTGTAAGTATCATGAGATACATCTTTGATAATTTCAGCTTCTTCAATGAAAGTTAAAGATGTATCTGTATGAGGTATTGCATTGTTCAGGGACATTATATCCTGTTCTAATACATATATCTCATTTTAATCATCACTGTAAGAAATGTTACTTTTACAATCCTCACTAGATTCCTCCTTTTCATCTTCATGATTACTTTTTTCAGAATTTTGTGAGTTTTCAATAACATTTATTCCCTTCTTACAAGTATGAACTTTAGCCCAAGGTTCATTACATTTGTTGCAAGTGTTATTTTCTTGTCTTTTAGGGACAAGGGGAGATATAAGTTTTTTCTTCTCCACTGGTAACTTATTTGTAGCAGGTTTTACTACCTCAACACTTTTCTTGTAATTATTATCCCTGTTTTCATATTTGTGGTTCAATAATACTTCATTTCATGTATTAATTAACCCAGAAGTATCTCTGATGGTTTCAGCTCTAGCTACAATAATTTCTCTGAGTGATATAGGCAATTTATATATTATTATTTTTTTCCACTCATCATAATCCATTTTTGAATCCATTGCTTTCATGATTTTTATTAAATTCATTAAAAATACCATGGGTTTATCTCCAGCATTTGGATTAAATCTGGATTTCTCATACAATATTTTTTGAGTGATTCTAAATTTTTGGCCACCAAATTTCCTTTCAATTAGTGCCTTCCATTTATTCCAGGAGTAGTTAATTCCCTCACTCAATGCAGATTCAAACCATAATAAGACCACATCTGTAAATAAAGATATTAATTTTGATGTAATTTTTTCACCAGGTAATTTGTATGAAAATTTTAAGTTGTCAATTCTCTGAATGAATTGTTGCCAATCAGACATTGAATTCCTGTCAAAAGAATGGTACTGATATAACTTAGGCCAGTTCTTTTGGTTAGTTTTTGCTTCCCTAACCTGAGGAGTATTTAGTAACTCACTTAATTTAGAAAGTTGATCATTTATTTCATCCTTTACTGATTTTATATTCTCAGAGCCCATGACACTATTTTCATGTTCAATCATTGGTTTATCATCTGAGTGTTTCATAAAAAATGGTACTCTTTCGACATAGGGGGTATTATCTTGTACTTTATCAGTATTTTTCAAAATGTTAGCTATTTTACTATCTATTATTTGTAACCTATCCTTTATTACAGGTACATGTGTTAAGGTATCATTCACATTTGAAAAATACAACTTTAAACATCCCTCTTTGGTAGCCATAATATTCTGAGAATGTTCTAATTTATTTTGTAAATTCTTAATCTTATATTTTCATTGGTTAATTCAATATTTGAAGTTTCAATAATTTTTAACCTATTGGCTGTGGTACTCAATGATTTTGTGAGGTTTAAAAATACACTTTCCCTATAATTTTTTTGACTATCTAGAGAATTCTTCTAATTTTTCAATTCTTAATAATAATTTGCTAATGAATTTTGATTCCATTGGATTTTCTTTTAGAAAGTATTCAATTTTTTCTGTGTCCAATTCAGAAGACTCATTATCATGCTCAAGATTAATTTCATTTGGTTCCATTTTAATATCAATATTATTATCCTGGTGTTCAATAAAACTATGTACATTGTCATCATGTAAAGAAAAGTTTAACATGTTATTTTCAAATGAAAGCATTTTTTTTAAATATTTATCAATTATATCCAATAACTCTCTATCAATATCATTACTTATAAGTAATTCATTGTTAGTATCATATAATTGATCCTGAGAAGATGGATGACTTTCCAAGGTCTTATTCCATTTCCCCTGCATCTCCTTGGCTTTCCCCTGTAAGAATGACTGCTTAAGCCCTGTTGTTGAGGTTAGTTGTACTTCTGGGCATACCAGTCCCACTTCTATTTCCTTAAAGTAATCTTTTGATCCTCCTCTTGGGCAGGAGGTGTGGCTGTGGAATTGTTGGGTGCAACCATTGTTGGTTGAGCCTTTATTTCCACTAGAGCTTGATTAACTTCTATGAAACCCTGAGCTGCTCTTTTCTCCATATTGTTTATCTGGTCTACTATTTTGTTTACTCTTAATGTTAGGGAATTTAGTAGAGTGGATAGGGAGTGAATTTGTTCTTGTAAAGTATTTCTTGTTTTCCTTATTGATACTTGTTTTAAAAGTTTTTCCCTTTCCTCAAGAGACATCTATGACGTGTTGCTGTTGGTGGGAGGGTCCTGGCCATCCATTGTAATGTCCTGTAACAGGATTTTCAGCTCTAGGGCTTAAGTTATAAGGTTTTGCCTTATTACTCACAATATCATTGTTGTCACACATTTTTAGGTGGAATTTAAATCAAAGAATTAAAATTTGAGATATTAATACTTCAAAAGGAGTTTTATCAGTATAAATCAATACCACTGAAGACAATTTTATTGCTTATAGGTATTAATTAAATTTATAAGTGCCAAAAGTCAAATATGATTTTATGTGGTCACTTGATTTAAGTGGTCTAAAATATGTAGCCATGTTTTTATATTTAAAAAAGAAAATCTGTCAGTAAGATTCTTTCTAAATATTAAATGAATTTTACAAACCAATAAAAAGGGATTAATAGTCCTATTAAAAGAAAACAATTAATCAGTTTTTATAATCTGGTTTATTATCTGCAAAGATCACAAAATTAATTGGTCTATTGACAGACTCCCACTAATAAAAATTTTTATGTTAAATTAGTGGTAAAATTGTTGATTCAATATCACAATTTTATTATATAACAGGGCTTCTTTTTCTGAAATCACTATATAAGTGACCCCAACCTGTTTTAATTATCCAAATATTTCTATAGGGATTTTATTTACTTGTAGCTTCTTTTTGAATATTTACTTACTGAAAGATAACCAACAAAAATCTTGAGGAAAGGTCACCAATTGTCAGGCTGAGATCAAGTACAGAGACTTGAACTAGCTTGAATGGTCAGTTTTATATAAGATTTTAATGGTCCTATATGAATACTGTAGTATAAATCCAATAAGTATTAAAATATAACTCAATATAATGGTCTCAGTAATTTTAATCTCACTAATTATATATGGCTTACAATCTTATAGTTGGTAGAAAAATATATTTAATAAATTAAGATACTATTCAAAGACTTTATAAGTACTATTGATATGTATTGTAGTTGTATTGGTTATATGTTTAATTGTAATGATAAAGAATGTAGAAAACAAGACCAAAAACCTCCTCCTTTTATACACAATAACTTCTCCAATGAACCCCTTTATTTACCAGCTCTATACACAGTTAATAACGCGTCATTCCAGCTAATAGACATTCCCACAAGCATGCACAGTGGCCACTAACATAATTAAAATGATATCACCTTCCAAAATCTTTTAGTAATAGGGATAATCCAACAAAAAAAAAGAATAAGCAAAAAAGAGAGTATATGTGTGTTATACACTAAAATAAAATACCAAAAAGGGAAAATTAAGACTAATTATTACACAATAATAAGGGGGATTAACAGTAGATATTTTAGGGCTAATAATCACATTATACTATGTGAAATCCCCATTCAAAAATAACCAAAATTGACTGTGAAACCACTCAAAACCCCAAAAAAGGGTATGAGATGTGGGGTAACTAAATGCAATCCTTGGAAGGCGCTTGAATGGGTAATTCCTTGACTAATTTAGGCAAAATTAAGTGTGTTAGTGAATTAAAGCTCCAAGATTTAGGTTATTAATGAAATTAGTGCATATAAAGAGGGTCAATGCATTTGTAATTAAGCTAGGACACTAAATAAGCATCTGTCGCCTATTTTATCATGTTTCCCCACAGTGGGCGTATAATGTGGGGTACTTAAGGTGTGAAAAAGCTAAATTTTCTAAAAATGAAGCTATTCACATGTGAAAAGTGCGGGCAGTATGTGGCCAGTACACAGAAGCCTTTCTGGCATAAAAAACACCAAATCTGAAAAATGCTACTTTTATGCATTTGAGTAGCCAAATAAATAGCTCTAATTAAGAAAAATTTATCTGTCAAAGCACATTTTTAATATTATTAAATTTATAGAGCATATAGTCAACTTTAAAGTGATTTAAATCACATTTCTTGTTTTTCACATAAAAAATGAAAACCACAGCTATAAGTCTACTTAAAAATTATGTAGTCTTATATTTAAAGGTTTTAAGATTACCCTAACATATTCCAGTGTAATATTAAGTACATAAGACTTATAAAAGGTGGATATATGCACTTATATAAGGTGTTATATTGGCATATTTTGTATTTTATCATAAATTTACTTATGTATACTATTTTTGTACTCTAATTTATTGCTCCCATCTATAGTCCATGTGTTTAACATAACTTATAAGTTCTTTTTACTCAGTCCTGGGGATATCCAGGCTGAAAATATATATATTATTACTGGGCCCACTAGAAAAGTAAAAATAATGTGGTAACAATATATTTCAGATAAGAAAGAGATATGATAATAATAAGATAAATGGTTACTTACCAAATATGGAGAAAAAATAAATTTTGAAATATAATAATTTATTGCTTAATAAAATAATTTATGCAACAGAAAATGTTTATAATAATCTTATTTATATGGCTTAATCAAAAAAATATTTATAAATTAAATTGAAAATAATAGATATATATTAAATCTTTTAAATCTTTTAATAAATAATAAATAAAATATATGTATATAATAAAGAATACTTAAATTATAAAAATATTTTAAATTAAATGAAGAAATTAAAAATTTATGAGATGTAATAGTAGTATATCAATATGTATAAGAAACAGAAAATAAAATTGATTTTAAATGGAAGTAACAAAACAGTATATATACTCTTTTGGGCCTCCTAGAAAGACCAAGTTGTGGGAGCCTGTGGAGAATTGAGAAGAAAATAGGAAGTGAAATTAAAAAAAATCACTATACCTGAGAGGCAAGATAATAAAGGAGGGAAAATACTTCCAAATATTTTTCTTGACTGTTAGTTCTTTGGAAGAGCCATTTTATTCTTGGCTGAAAGTAAAAAAAAATAGGAGAGAGGAGAAAGGAGAGAGTAAGTAAAATACTTACAAATTATTTTTCTTGCCCGGTATTTCTTTGGAAGAGCCATTTGATGCTAAGCTGCAAAAAAAATGCGCAAGAGGAAGAGGGGGTAAATGGCTCTTCCAGAGAACTAACAGACATTTGAATCGCCTACTGGTAAGTATTTCCCCTCCTTTATCCTCTCTCCTCTCACCTATTTTTTTTACTTGAAGCCAAGAAGCAAATGGCTCTTAAAAGAACTAACAGTCAAGAAAAATAATTTTTAAGTATTTTCCCTCCTCTCTCCTCTTGTCTCTTGGGTATAGTGATTTTTTTAAAATTACAACTCCTTTTTTCTTCTCAATTCTCTTCAGGGTCCCACAATTTGGGATTTCTAAGAGGTGCAGAAAAAATATATATACTGGTCTTTTCCTTCTATTTTTACTCACTATTCTTTTCTGTTTCTTATAAATGTTGATATACTAGTATTACATCTCATAATTTTTAATTTTTTCATTTAATTTTAATTTTATATATCTTTAACATTTAATTATTATTTATTATATATATATATTTTATATATTTTTTTAAAAAATATTTAAAAGATTTAATCACTGAAAAAAATTAAGTAGCACCTGCTAGCAGGTTCCTATCCCTATATTCAGTTTTGATTTATGAGTAAATTTGATTTAATATTGCATGTGCTAGTGTGCTTATTGTTTAGTGCACAGTCTTTCCAGAAGAATTTCAGCTGAGCTTAAATTGAGTTAAATCACAGATAGGGATTGGCACCTGCTATCAGGTACCCATGTTGTTTTCTGGTTAATATATATATATTAGGGGGTTTCAGTTCTGGCAAATCTGCACTTAAAAATCCACATTTAAATTTGACCAAATATGCACTTATCTAAGTGCAAATTTATGAAACACACTAGCCCCAACTGGCGGATTTCAAAAGTGAAATAATTAACCTTTTTTACTCAAATCTGCACCTTCTCAACCAAAAGTTCTGGTTTGACCATTCCGCACATCTCACTGATTTGTCAGCATCATCTCATTCATATGCAGCACTCCGCAGCATAACACTTCATATCTCTTAACATTGTGTATCATCTTCATTTTTCTACCATATAAGAGTCATGCCTTCTTCACTCTCAAATTGTGATAAGCTACATCAAGAAATGACTGTCATAGCTCTTGATATGCTCTTAGACTCTGATTGTGAATCTGATTCTGACCTTCAAGAAGATATTCTTTTTTTATCTAAAATTACCACAAAATTTTACCTTCTTCCTAGAAAGCCTCAAGTACTTCATACCCCCAAGTACACTATCCAAATACTTCTAAACCTATCCATACCCATTTTTGGACAACTTTTCAGGACTTCTCATGAATTTTTCCTTAAATTGCTTCATCTTATCGAGGATTACCCAGTCTTTCAAAATAATTCTCAAAAGCCACAATGTGATCCATCATTTCAATTGGTAATCACACTATGCTGTTTGGGTTCCAATGGTAATGGAGCTGCCTTGAAACATTTGGAAAATGTTTTTGATTTAGGCTATGTTTCTGTTAAAACTTATAAAAAATGTTGCATCACTGCTATCAACTTGTTGGAATCTCAACTTCTCTCCTGTCCAACAAAAGGAGAACAACTTGAATCATCTCAGGTTATGCAAGCAGAGGGCTTCCCAGGATGTATTAGTTTTGTTTATGGTACTACTATTCTTTGAGTCAGAAACCTGCTCATTGTGGAAACAATAACTTTGACCATGAAAAGATGTAGCTTATTTTTAATTCTTTACATTCTTTTTCATACTAGCACAAGCAAATATATCTTCTCTATAGATATTAAATTTCTGTTCAGCTTATTTGTGATGTCAACAAAAAATTTATATCTTTATTCACTGGCTATCCTGGATTATGTCATGATTCCTACATCTTTCAATGAATGCAAATCTCAAAAGATCCTAAGTTATTTTTGATGAAGATCAGAATCTTCTGGCTAATTCAGCTTATGTGAATGAAAAGTATGTACTTCCTGCATTTTGTGGAGAAGCTTTGCAAGACAGTCAAAGTTCCAAGCTCAAAAATCATTTGGCAAAGTCAAGAGTCTGCTTTGAATATTCTATAATAATCTTGAAAGGTCCTTTTTCCAGTTTAAGGGAATTAAGAAGTCTTGTTAGATATAGTTCAGAAATGAAGGCTGTAATCAACTGGATTCTGCGCTGCACCATACTTCATAACCTACTCACTGACCGCAAAGATCAATGGTTAGATTTGTATGTAGATGAAGAAGTTAAAATCCCTCCAACAATATCCAACACTAAAACTTTTCAAACCATTAACATGAAGGCAAAGATTCTTCCAATAATACTAGCACATTGGGAGTATTAGCTATGATTTATTCTTAAACTTTTTTCTTCTCTTTAGACTTTGTAACCACCTTATAATTTCTAAAAATCATTTACTAAATATACTTTTTTAATGATTTATGTGTTTTTTGGTAATAATAATACACTTGTTCCATGTTTTTAGTATTATCATCTAAAATTGGTGAAAGAAATTTATCATGCGAAAATTCCAACTTTTCTTTTTCTTTCATAGAAATATGGTCCAACATATCTCTATTTGGAATTAACATTTTTTCAAGTTTTAACAGAATTGGCTAATTTTTTACTTACCTGGATGGATGACCCAAGCCTTGAAAAATTTCCAAAATCTTTGCCAGGTGTTTTTGATCGTAAAGCATATTAGCTTGCCATATATCAACCCATATTCCATCACACTTTTTGAAATCAACCATGTATTTCAGTTCAGGAAATACAAGATGACCTCCATTCTGCCTTGGCCTATTGCTGTCCCATGAGCATTCATCAAAAATTGCATCTAAATTTTTTGGTGACCAGACACCTAAACTAAGCTCACTGTTGTTCAAATCCTTATGGGGAGAATTTGAAAACCCATCTGATGTCCATGTTAGATTTCTCCCAAAAGCCTCCACCCTATCATACCAAGGAAGGTCTATTTCAGCTCCAAGCTTGAAATAATCCTAATAGTACTTCTTTGATAATAGTTTAAATAGATAAGTATAAAATGAAAATATAAATCCAAGTGACTCCCTCACTTCCCCATCATCTATTTTCAAATTTTGGTAGAGACCTGAAGCATCATTCAGCTTTTTGAATTTGGAAATTTAAAATCTGTAACTTACTTATATCAAATACATGTTTACTCCCTAACAGTTCTCCAGCAGAAAAAATATTCCCCGCTCCCCCTGCTTCCAGATGAGCACCATTGTTCTTGATCCAGTGTCTTAATGATCTCATGTACCTGCAGTATTTCTTAGCATCCTCCAGTTTACCAAGTTCAGCCAATTCCTTAATTTTGAATGACTTCACTATTACAAAATGAATATTTTGATTTTTAGGTTAAATAACTGAAGGCCTTTCTAAGACATGTGCAATTCGGTAGGTGCCTGTGTTGTGTGATCCAGGACATGATGAGGGTATTGGCTCATTTGTTTCAAACCCCTCCAGAAATGGATACTCCTTATACAAAACCTTTTCAAAGTCAGAACCAACATCATCCTTCCAACTTTCACCAGCCATTTTAATTTGAGAAGCTTTTTTTGGTTGACCATTTTGCCTTTTTCCACCCATTTAGATAATCTAGTTCTGAAATTAAAAAAAATTCAATTATATAGAAAAGAAAAGAAAAAAAAAAATCAGCAAATTTTTATGATGGCATAAGGTCTACAACTAATTAAACCAACATTCAATATCTAAATAAAATTTTTTATTTAAAATAAATACAAATTTGTCCTTGTTGGGTTTAATATAATCCTGAAATAAAAAAAAATTAAATAAAAGAAAAAGAAAAATGAAATAAAAGAAAAGAAAAAAACAAAAAACTTTTCAGCAACTTTTTATGATAGCATAAAGTCTACAACTCATTAAAACAACATGCAGAGTATCTTAAGAGAATTTTGAATAGGAATTCAAAACAATTTGGTCCTAGTTGGATTTTAGGAAAGATTCTTCAGAGTACCTGGAAAAGGCCCACCTTTTATGCCTTCAGATTTTTTTAATGCCCTATTTTTAAATTTTTTTTGTTGCCCCAGAAGTTTTTTTTTAGTCAATTTTTTTTTTGCTTTTTTTGTCCCAGAAGACTAGCTTCTTCTAGGGCTTCATTATTTTTTTAGAATTTTTTTTATATTTTTTTTTGGCCCAAGCAGACTTGTTTCTTCTGGGGCAACTTTTGATTTTTAGAAAAAAAAAATTAGCCCCATTTAAGCTTGCCCCAGCAGAGAAAAGTCTGCCAGGGAAAAAAAGTTACATGGTTTCCCCAGAAGACTTGCTTCCCCTGTAGCAAAAAAATTACATGGTTGCCCCAGCAGAAGCAAGTCTTCTGGGGAAAAATAATTACATGGTTGCCCCAGCAGACTTGCTTCTGCTGCTGAAATAAATTTCATGATTGCCCCATCAGACTTTCTTCTGCTGGGGTAAAAAAAATTCATGATTGCCCAAGAAGACTTGCTTCTTCTGGGGTAACTACTTGGCACAAGTGGCTTGTGTTTGCAAGCAACTTGCAAAAAAAATTCTTGCTTGAAAACCTTATGTCTCAAAGAAAAAAAATGATGCTGTGTGCTCTCTCTTGACATGACTTTATTTTTATTCATTAGGCTTTATCTAGGCCTAGTAGTGGTATGGCTCCAGTAGAGGGAGAAAAAATTGCTAGTTATGGGCCAGATACTGCCCTCAATATTCTTCAAGAGCCGCAGTGCTCAAGAATTTTTTTTTTGGTATTTTTTTTAATTTACAATTTTTTCTTTTTCTTTCTTTTTTTAATTATTTTTATGCTTGAAATTTTATTGAATTCACATACTGAAAAGACGCAGCATCTCACTATGCAATATAGGGTGTGGACTTGCTAGCAAGTCATCAACCTGATTTTAGATGGAACTCAGATGGAACTCAAACTGAACTCATACTGAACTCTACTTGAACACCCACCTAAAAATGCTCTTCTGAGTAGTGTTCATCCCTGATTGTATGGTTCCTTTATCGATAGCTCAATTTGTGTTCAATCTGTGGTGATTTTGGGTCCAAGGGTGCGGAATGGCTAGCAAGTCCACCCCCCATATTGTATGGTGTCTTTTATGTTTCATGACTTTATTTCCATTTCTCTGGTTCAAATTGTAATATGGACTACAGGAAAGTAAAATTGTGGTGAAACTAAGCAAAAGAAATGTAGTACTAACATCACACTGCATCATTTTCAATGATTACACCAAAATCTTTTTCAATAATCAAGAATAGTCAGATAAAACTTGAGTTAGCATTTTTAAGAAACAACAGGTACATGCTGAAAAGACGCAACATCTTTTCTGCTCAATTTAAAGTTTTTCATTGCATCAGTAAATTTGAAAGAAATTGATGAGGTAGAATAGACATACAAACCTTGAGTTGGCATCTTGTTTGGTCAATCAATGAGAATTAAAAACGAATGTAGTTTTGAGAAAAGACAGGTCATGTGCTGAAAAGACGCAGCGTCTTTTCTTCTCACTTGAAAGTTTTGCATTGCACCAGTAAATTTGAAAGAAAGAAAAGATGTAGAATAGACAGATAAACCTTGTGTTAGAATCTTGTATGGTCAATCAAAAAGGAGTAAAAAAGAATGTAGTTTTAAGAAACCACAGGTCACATTCTGAAAAGATGCAGAATCTTTTTTTCTCACTTGAAATTTTTGCATTGCATCAGTAAATTTGAAAGAAATTAAAGAGGTAGAATAGATGGATAAACCTTGAGTTAGCATCTTGTATGGTCAATAAAAAAGGATATAAAAGGAATGTAGTGTTGAGAAAGACAGGTCACATGCTGAAAAGACACATCGTCATTTCTGCTCACTTGAAAGTTTTGCATTGCACCAGTAATTTTGAAAGAAATTAATGAGGTCTAGCTGAAAACTTGAACTACAGAAGTTGAAGTAAAATCACATGATGGAAAAGACACTTCATCTTTTCAGCACATGAATCAATCACAATTCAGGCATAAAAACAATCAAAAAATGTACAAAAAACTTTTGTTAAAGACTATAAATGTAAAAAAGTGTCACATTACCTGAATTAAAAATTAATCAATTAAAAAGTCAAGCAATTTTTTAATATCCTCATAATTTTGGCCATTTTTATACATTCCGTAATAAATTCATTTTTTTTAACTTTCTTGCTTTTCCAATTCATGACTTTCCATTTTTCTTTGTAATTCACAGTCTTTTGATTTCTCTGCGCAAAGATGAACTCTTTCCATCTCCTCTGCCTCAAATCTGGTCTTTTGAAAATTAGATTGAAGAAAAAAATTTTTTTTCTCCAAATATAAGGCCCTTTGATTTTTCATTAGCATATAATAAAACTTCATCTTCACAACGTCAAGGGCATTTTTTGCAATACAGGATTTTGCTACAAAAAGAGAAATGAAAAAAATAAGTTATTGAATAAGATATATAGTGACTTATTCTTACTTATATATTTTTTCTGGAAATAATAATCAAGGGAATCCAAAGAGCTGGATAAAGTATTACCACATTTTAAAAAATGGTTCAATTTAATTGATGTTGTGGCTCAACACTTTAGTTTGGAATTTGAGCTAGAGGGTTCAGGAACTTCATATGAAGCAGCTTCCAAAGTGTGAATCTCATTTGTGGGATTGATAATCTTTTTTGGAATTTGAGTTTAAGCAGGAGTAGGAGACTAGAAAAGAAAGAAAGAAATAAAGAAAGAAAAATTTAGAGAAGAATTTAAGAAAAATGAAAAATTAAACATACATCAGGATCTGAGGACTCAGATCTGCTCCAAACTAATTGTTCTGCTTGATAGTCAGGATCTTCTTTGGCTGAACTATGGTGAGAGGCTTCAGGGGATTGATTGCCTTTAAGTAAAGGTGTTTCAGGAGAATTATAGGAATTTTTGGATCCAGAGGGTATATCCTTAGTAGTATCATGTAGAAACAAAGTGTTGACATCAACTCAGGAACCAAAAAGAACATCCATTTCCTCATAGTAAGGACAAATGAAATAGAGCTTTTTGGAAACAGTAGTAATTCCAATCTCTAAATCCTCATCATTGACACCAAATCCAGTGGAAGTGGAAGAAAAATGAGCCTTTTTATATTTTTTTGATTACTTTTAAATCTCTCCTTCATGTGCTTAGAAGTGATTTTGATTCTCCCTTTTTTTTCTTTATTTCATTTGCCAACAACAAGAAGCCATTTACCTTTGATGAAGGTGGATGTCCAATGCAAGTGGACTTCTCACATCCAAAAAATGCATCATAATTTGATTTTATATTGAAGAATTTGATGATGACAAGATAATCTTCCTTTTTTAACTGTCCAGAATTTGGTTTCTCAGGTGAGGGGCTAGCATTACAATGAGACTTTTGGGATGAATAATATTTTTGAGATGCCTTTTGAGTGTTGTGTTTTTGGAGAGGCACTATGAAACTGGTATGTTAAAAGAAAAGAGATTAAAAAAGCGGTTAAAAAACAAGAGAAAAAACATTCCTAGTTAAAATGTTGCAATAAAATGTTTCAAATCTCAGTGAGGATGGAGGAGGGGATGATGATCACTGTGTCACATGTGGCAGGGATAGTATGGGCAAGGAAGCCATGATGTGGCCAAAATGTGGTTTTGAAAAAAAAATCACAAAAAAGTGCTGATTTGAGGTCAGAACTGACACCCATTTGTGAAATAATTAACTTATTTTCAAAATTTAAGTGCTGGTTTGTAAGTGCTGATTTGGGTTGAAATTCACACTTAAGTTAAGTGCAGATTTTCTAGAACTGACACCCCCCATTATTTAAAATTTAATTTTTAAATACTTTTTTTGATTAATCATTATAAATAATATTATTATAAACATTTTCTGACTCATAAATCATTTAATTAAGCAATAAGATATTATATTTCAAAATTTATTTCTTCTCCGTATTTGGTAAGTAACCATTTATCTTATTATTCATCATCACCATGGTGGAAATTGTTTGGCCTTTCATTTTGTCCGAGATTTGCCACAAATTGAGCCCAAGATGAACCTACATTGATCACTGTTTGATTTTGCATAATCCTAATTTGATCATGAGTAGAAATCCCTTTGAGCTCACTTTGATCTAACATAAGCTTTTGCCTATCCAATATGTCAACTACTCACTTTCAAAATTATTTGTAATGAATTTCAAATGGAATATCAGCACCAAAACCAGTAATATTGAGTAAATGGCTCCTCAAAATAAGTAATCTACAATAAAATACCATCAAAATTAAATCTGATTACTGAAATCTTTTGGTAAAGTGACTAATAGATATTTAAATTGGAAAATAATATTCCATTTCTCAATTTCAAATTCAAAATACAAAACCTCATTTCAAATGTAAATTTTGTAGATTCCTTGCCTTGCTATATTATGAGTAATCTTTGAGGTATTGTACACCTTTGCTAATATGGTGTTGTGCTGCTAGAAATTATCTCTGTCTGGAGTCAACTCTATTGAAGCTTGATTCCAGAATGATACATATTTTATAACAATTTTGAGAAAAAAATCCACTAGTAATGAAGTTAGCCTTTTATCTGTCCTTTATTAAACCTCACCTAATCCTACTATCCAATATGCCTATTGATTAAATTTCTTCAAGCTTACTTAAAATTCCCATTAACATTAACTTTCACTGGAAGTATTAAACAAAAATCTTAAAAATATAGAATTTAAAATCAAAATGAATCTAATATAATATGCTTACAACAAAATTTTTTTCCTGGATTTTTTGAAACAAAAATTTGTTCATTTGTGAAAATAGAAAAAATACTATCCATCCTGAATTTAGAATTTATATTTAAAAATTTAATGTTCCATCACTTTCAAGTATATCATGTATTTCAAAAATTATATTTTTTAATAATTTTGTGAATAGTGCACCTGAAATATAAACCTTAGGGATATCAAAAACTTAAACATCAGCAAATTTAAATAATTTTTATTGATATGAATGGAAATAATGATTAAAAAACACCATTAGAGCGACTTTGATTTTGAATAATAGGCATACTTTCTCATGTAAATTTCAATAAAAATGATTATTATTCTTACATAAGTTTCTGTGGATACATTTGAGCTCAAAAAGAATTAAAATTGAAAAAAAGAGACTTCTATAATTCATATTCAAAAATGAAATCATCATTCATTATCTACCTTTAAAATATTTTAAATTAAATAATTTCAAAGTCAGTATATACTGATGTTATTTTTTTTTCTAAAAAAATTTATTATATAGATTAATAGTCATAAACATTTGATATAGATGTTAATTTTATATAAGCAAACTTTAATGCATAAAATGATAAAACTATCTTTTATGTAAAAAGTGATGTAGGAAAAAATATTATTATATTTTTGATGCACTATCAATACAATTATCGGCCGGTTGTCTAGAAGAGGGGAAAAAAGAAGAAGAGGAAATGGAGAGGAGGGAAAAAGGTAATATAAAGGGGATTTAAAAATAATCAAGTACTAAAATTATTTTAAAAAGAAGGCAACGAGAATTTCTTGGGGACTTTGACACAATAGTAAGGGTTTTTAAATTTTAATATAATTATTTGACTAGTAGTTATTTTTAATGTGCGGCAATCAATAATATTATTATTAGACTTAAAGAAACCGTAGAAATTTATTAAAATTTATATTACATCTATGATACTAATAATAATAATAATTTTATATAATAATTTAATATGAAATAAAAGGTGAGTGTAATAAGTGATCCAGCTACAGGTGATAATGCAAAGCCTTTTATATGCAAAGGACCCTCTGAAGCGTCACAATGTGGTAATTAAAAAAAGGAATAACATGAAACTAGACATTAAAAAGAATAGAACTAAAACATGGAGACTGAGAGAAAAACATGAGACATTCAACTAAACCCGTGAGTAAGTAACTAATTTTCCAACCATAGCTTCCCAAAAACACTTAATTAAAATAATTAGTAACCAAGTAAGTTTGAAACATGAGAACAGTGAGTAAAATAATACAAAACAGAAATTATAATTACATGTAAAGGGTTTAAGTAAAACAAATAGAATTATTTTCATGCCAAAAATTTATGTAATCAATTCAATCCAGTTTAAAGCAATTTTAATTAATTGTTTTAATTATGTAATTAATTCAATAATTAGCTTAAATGAAACATATAATTAATTTAATTATATTTGTAATTTAAAGTGGGGATTTTAATACTATGTTATTAAATAAGTTTTATAATTTATTTAATAATTTTTCTGACACAGTTAAGGGTCGAAAAAGCGCCCAATATTATTGTTTAATAATATATGAAAAGTTTTATTTAATATATAAATTTAATTAATTAATTTAAGTACATTATAAGTCAATTTTACACATATAATTATAATATATGTTTGTAATTAATTTATTATTAATTTATAATTATTAAATACATAAAAATGCACCATTACTTGTAGAATATAAAATATATTATGCTTAATTTAAATGTATAAATAATTTATATAACAATAAAATTAATATAACACTTATATTTAATAAGATACTTATATAGTTTTATTATGCAATAAAGTATTAATTTATATACATCAAATGCAATTCTTACACCCTCTTTAAGGTCCAATAAATCAACATATCATTTACTGGGCTCCTGGTATAGCCTGGCTGACACTCCCTCACTCTAAAAAAACAATAAAAAAAATGCTAAGACTTTTTCTTTTTGTACTTTTTTAACAGAGTAGGAAGCTTTGAAATCTCTTTGCCAGGTATCCATGCATCATGTTCAGATGATTTGGTCTTATATCTCAATAAATATTCAGTACCTCCTTCAGAAGTGATAATTCTATCATTGAGAATTTTATCAATTTCTGCAGTTTCTGTGACTTCCTGAGGGTTTTTCTTAGGTCTTCCCCTTCTTTCGGGAAATAATTCACTGTTGGAAGTATAAGGCTTAAGAAATAAAATGGGAAAAATAGGATGTTTCCTATCATATTGAGAATAAAATACAACTTCTACTGCATTATCTCCAACCATTCTTTTAACAACAAATGGTCCTACAAAAGGATCTTTTAATTTAATTTTACCTTGTAAGTTGAAATGGACAGTAGATATCAACACTTCTTCACCCTTTTTAAATGTGTATTCTTTATGGTATTTATCCCATCTTTTCTTTTCATATTCAAATACTTTATCAATACAGCTTTGAGCATTTTTTCTGCATAGCTGTTGCATATGCATAAAAGATTTTACACCAGGGTGTAGTTCCAACTTAGGTAATTTATTATTGAGAATCTGAGCAGGATTGTTTGGGACATAACCTAATCAAAGCTCAAAAGGCTTTTTCTCAGTGACAGAATGAACAGTGCTATTATATGCAATTTCAAGACCAGGCAGTAGAGTGACCCAGTCATGAGTAAATCTGTCATTGTCTTTATATTCTAATCCAAAGGCTCAATACCTTCTAATCATATCTTCCAGATTTTGAATCATTCTCTCAGCTAGACCATCAGTCTGAGGATGGTGAGCTGTAGAAAACTTTAACTCACAGCCACAAATATCCATCAAAGAGGTCCAAAACTAAAAAATAAATTTTGGATCTCTATCAGAGATAATGGCTTGTGGAAAACCAATAATATTAAACATGTAAGACTACCATAAGAAAACTAATTCTTTTGTGGAAACATCTTTGTGGGTAGGAATAAAATTGCACATTTTTTGAATCTATCTACTATTACCCAACAAGAGTTATAACTGTCTTTACCTGCTACAGGAAGACCAGTGAGAAAATCCATGTTAATTACTTGCCAAGGAGCATCAGGTGCTTCAATATGTTGTAATAATCCTGCTCTTTTACCTGTCAACCATTTAGATTTCTGTAAGGAATCACAAGATTCAACATATAATTTTGTATCTTCAGACATATTAGCCCACCAAGCAGTGTTTTTAATTCTAATCAATGTTTTTTCAAGATCAAAATGACCAGCTAATATGTCATAATGACAAAGTTTGAGGATAATTTCTTTCATAGAAGGAAGAATTACAATTACATTAGTAAGCTTTCTTTTATAATATATATAACCATCTTCAATAGAAAACTTTCCTTTAATCAAAGCATTTTGATACTTTTCAGGAAAAGTTTTAATCAATTTTTGAATTGAAGCATTTCTAGGATCATTTAAGATAGTAACTAATTTATTTAAATCAGAAACCTTATCATATGAATCCAGTATTAATTGTAATAACTCTTCTTCCATATCAACTATAAATATACCATGGATATGAACAGTATCATCTTCAGGTACATAAGCAGGATTGGAGTCATTATTTGGCAGAGGCAATCTGGACAGCATATCAACATTGGAGTGAACATTTTCAGCCCTATGGATAATTTTCATCTGTCCTCTGCATTCTTGAACAGCAAGTTGCCACCTGAACATATGTCTATTAGGTGTTTTCAGGTTTAAGAGGGACTTCACAGCACTACAGTCAATTACCAATTCAAAATTTTGGTCATCTAGATATTAATAAAGCTTCTTAAGAGCCCAAACAACTTCTAAGCACTCTAGTTGAGTGGAACCATATTTCAATTCACTATTTCTCAAGGTTCTTGAAATATAACAAATTACAACCTCTGTCAGGCCTGAGTCACTGTAAGAGGTATAATTAAGTCTTATCAGCAGCATTAAGGTCTGAATAGAACTAAACCAAGGTTAGGTATAATATTATACTATAAAATCTCACACTATTTATAACTTTTATTATATGTTATAAACCAGGTACTGTTTATATAATAATATAAATCACTCAATTTAGTGTTATAACAATATTTAAATACTATGTATAGTTATTCCCACGTCTGCTTATATACAATATAAACCAGGTTCCAAACTAAAGTATGTAAATAGGTTACCTGGACTAGTAAGTTATTAAAACAATATATTAAAATAGAGTTCTTATGCTTCTGCAATTCTTACTTGGATTAATCAACAAGTTGGGAACCAGGAATAAGATATCAATATTTATAATCTACTGAGGAATAGAGCTTACCTATTTAAGATACAATATCAATAATATAATATTTAATTTATATTAAATGATAAGGGGAAGCTAATAAAAAATATATTACCCTATGCAGTGGACCTCACTCAATATAGATGTAATGATAATTAATTATTAAGACTCAAGAGACTACAACAGTAGTAATTTCAATAATACTAAAAGTATCAGGTTTAAGTTGTGGTAAAAGCAGATGGTGATTTCTAGAGGAAATCACCTCCTTATATCTTATTTCATTCATACTATTTACATGTGTTTACTCATCCATGTTTTAAGCAACCCTGCATTCCTTTATATGTACACTTGACTTCTTATCTGCTTGCATGCATATTCCTTCATTTATTCCTGCATCTTTATCTGCTTGCATGAATATTCCTGCATTTATTCCTGCATCTTTATCTGCTTACATGCATATTTCTGCATTTATTCCTGTATCTTTATTTGCCTGAATACTTTCCCTGGTTCCTTATCTCCCTGCATTTGTATTTTCCTGCATATTCCTGTTCCCTTATCTTCCTGCATTTTACTTGCTTGCTGTTCCTGCTTCCCTATATTCCTATATCTCTGTTTCTACATTATTTTCACTTTTATTCAATCTTTATTAACTATTTTGTCAGCTCTTTCTTATTCCTGGCTGACATTCCCTCTTACTAAAAAAAATAATAAAAAAAATGTTTATCCTTTATAGGCTTTCTTTTTGTATCTATAATCTTTTAGTAATTTATCTCTTTCATCTATCCATTCTAATGTTATTCATTTATCATTTTCTGCTGATTTTTTCATATATCTTACTAAATAAAGTCTTTCTTCTTTTTTTCCTATTTTTGTTATTTTTTCATCTATTATTTTTTCAATTATGTCCTCTTTTCCTTTTATTTCTTTTGGATTTTGTTTACTATTCCTTATGTCAAATTTTTCTTCATTATTTTTAAAATACTTTTTGGCTAGTGATACTGGGAATGTTGGATGTCTATTGTGATATTCTGTTGGTAGTTCTACTTCAATAGCATTTTTTCCATGTTTTTCTATGATTAAAAAGGGTCCTATAAATGGATCTTGTGGTTTCTTTGGTCCTGGTAAGTTGAAAAATTTCTTTGTAGAGATTAATACCCAGTCACCTATTTCAAGATCTGGTTCTTGATGATGTTGATCCCATCTTTGTTTTGAGTATTCATGTGCTTTATTTACTGCTTGTTGTGCATGTATTCTTGCTATTCTAACATATCTGATATTATTATTGATTTTGGGTGTAATTTCATGTCTATTAGTTTATCTTTTAGATAGAATAATGGATTTCTTGGAATATATCCTCTCTCTAATTCAAACGGTGTTTTTCCTGATGTGCTATGTTTTCTTGAATTATAAGCATACTCTAGAGCAGTTAATAGTGTGTACCAATCATGTATGAATCCTTGTTTGTCTTTATAATTTATCCCAAAAGCAATGTATCTTCTTAGCATGTCTTCCAAAGTTTGTATCATTCTTTCTGCTAATCCATCTGTTTGTGGGTGATGAGCTGTTGAGAATGATAGTGAAAATCCCAATAATGTCATTAGATTTTTCCATAATTCTGATGTGAATTTTGGGTCTCTGTCACTGATTATAATCCTAGGTAGACCTACATCTGAAATTATTCTCATCCAAAATGATATTGCTAGTTGTTGTGTATCCACTTCTTTATGTGTTGGTATGAATTTTGCCCTTTTACTTAATCTATCTACTATTACTAGTATTGAATTATAATCCATAGGTCCTGCTGGTGGTAGTTCTGTTACAAAGTCCATATTAATTATTTCCCATGGTTTTGTTGGTGTTTCAATTTCTTGTAGTAATCCAAATTTTTTCCCTGTATATCTGTTTGATTTTTGGCATATTTCACATGTTTTAACATATTCTTTTGTATCTTTAATGTAATTATACAACTATGCTGTTTTTTCTACCCTTCTTAGTGTTTCTTCTATTGAGAAATGTCCTGATAATATTTCATCATGACACATTCATAAAACTTCTTGTATCATTTTCCTGTCTGTAATTACTATTCTTGTTTGATAATTCTCTTTATAATATAATAATTCATCAATTATTGTGAATTTATTTTCTTCTAATAATGCTTTATATTCTTTGTCTAGTTTTTCCTTCATTTCTTTTTTCTCTGGTTTTTGTAGTATATTTTGTATGATATTTATGTTCTTATCTTCCCTATAGTTACTCTTTATTTTTTCCCAAAATTCTTCACTAAGTTCAATTGTTGTTATTCCCATTATTTCCATCTCTTCTTCTTGTGCTTCTGGATTTATTTCATTGTTTGGTAATGGATCCCTACTTAACACATCTGCATTTTGATGTTTCTTTCCTTCCCTATGTATTATTGTCATATTCCCTCTGAATTCTTGTATTGCCAGTTGCCATCTCAGAATATGTCTGTTTGGTGTCTGCATATATAATAGGCTTTTGATTGCTGTACAGTCTGTAATAATTTCAAATTTTGATCCATCCAGATATTAATATAACTTTTCCAAGGCCCATATTACACATAAACATTCTAATTGAGTTGCTCCATATCTTAGTTCACCATTTCTTAGTTGTCTTGATATAAAGCATATTGGTAATTCTTTTGGTTCTTCATTTATAATTTGTATTTGATGTAAGGCTGCTCCTAATCCTGTGAAACTTGCATCTACATAAACTATGAAAGGTTTTTCCAGTCTGGTAATATTAGTACTGGTGTTGATGTTAATTTTCTCTTTAATTCTTCAAATGCTTCTACTCTCTCTTTTTTTATTTCAAATATTGTATTTTTCTCTAATAATTTATATAGTGGCTTACTTATTTGTGCATAGTTCTTTATATATTGTATATAATAGCTGCAAAATCATAAAAAACTTTGGAGTTGTTTCACTGTTTGTGGTAGTTGCTTATATTTTATTGGGGCCACTTTTGCTTCTTCTGCCGATATATATATTCCTGATATCTTATGGCCCAATGCTGTTAATTCTTGATATCCAAATTTGCATTTTGGTATACTTATTCTTATTCCAATTTTTATAGCTTTTTCTAATACATTATCTAAATGTTGTTTGTGTTCTTCTATTGTTTTTGATAATATTATTATATCATCAATATATATTTTAAGCCATCCTTCTCTTATTTCTTCATAATATGTTTGGTCCATTATTCTTTGAAATACTGCTGGTCCATACTTAATACCAAATGGCATTAATAAGTATTCAAATACTCCCATGTAACATATTATTCTCAGTAGCTCTCTAGTATTTTCTTCTACCTTTATTTGATGGTATCCTTTAAAGATGTCCATAGTTGTTATGTATTTTGCTCGTTTTATTGTTGCTATTGTTTGATCTATTCTTGGCATTGGATATGAATCTGATATGGTATAAGTGTTTACCGCTCTAAAATCTCCACACATTCTTGATTTCCCATTATGATATGTGATAATTACTGGAGCTGTTATACATTTTCCTCCTACTTCTGTTACTTCCTTAATTACTTTTAATTCTTTCAATTCTTTAATATGTTTTTGGATTTCTTCTTTGTTTCTTGGACTTGTATTAAATGCTTTCCTTCTTAATGCTGTGGATATGGTTCTTCACATGTTAGTTTTATTTTAACTTCATAGTTTCTAATTTTCCCTAGTTTCTTACTTCCAAATGAAAATGCTTCTTTATTCTTTTTTATTATTGTTAGTATTTCTTCCTTTTCTTTTCCTTCTAGCTTTTCATTTATTTTAATATTCTCTAGTTCTTCTTCAAATTCTTCTATTCTTTTTTCTTCTATATTATATATCATCAATTCAGGTTGTTTATTTAATAATTTAAATTTCTTCTTTGAATCTGTTCCTATTGTGAATTCCTTCTCAAAGTAATTTATTTTAAACCCATATTTATACAAATTTTCATTTCTTAGTATAATTGTGTTCTCATTACACATATTTTTTATCACAATTGTTTCAATTTGTATTATTGTATTGCTTTGCTTGTGTGAGAACACTATTTCTAGTTCCATCTTACCTATTGTTTCTAAGCTTCCTCCCAATCCTATTAGTCTATACTTCATATTTATGTCCTTTATTTTTGTTTTTTGATTTATTTTGTTAACTAATTTATCACTTATTATTGAACATGCTGCTCCTGTGTCAATGTAAATTTTGGTTAAATATTTATTCATATATGCTAATGTCATTGCTGGTATGCTATTTTCATATCCACTGTCTTCTTTTATAATTTTTGCTCTGATGTTGTGTTCAGAAAGTTCTATTTCTTGTGTTATTTCTTCAACTGAATTTATTTCTATGTCTTCCTTTTCTATATTTACTGTATATTATTTCATTTATTCATCTTCTTTCTCACCTTCATCTGTATCTTCTTCTTCTTCATTGTTTATTTCTGTTTCTTTCTCTTCTTCTATATCTATATTTTGTATCTTCTTATTTGGACATGTATTACTGTAATGTCCTTTTTTATTGCATATATAACATTGTATATTTGAGTTTATTGGTTTCTTATTTTCATTCTTCTTTTTTTGTTCTTTTTGTCCCTTCTTGTAATTTGGTTCATAAAATGTGTTTGTCCAGTATAATGGATCATTTTGTATTAATTCATCTAATTGGTGGCAAAAAGTGTCTAATTTTTTGCCTCTTCTCCATCCTGCTTGCATATCATTTTGTATTTTACCAGGTAATTTTAGCATTAGAAATTCTATTATTTCATCTTCATCCCATGTATTTTCTATTGCTTTTAATTTATATGCTAAATTCATGAACCACCTTCCTGGGTTTTTTTCTCTTTCTGCATTTAATTTGTTATTGTTAATGTAATTTCTCATTCTTACTTTCCATGTTCTTGTTGAAAATTTCTCTATAATCCTTTCTTTCCAGTCATTCCATGTTTTTGAATTACTTTCTAATCTTGTTTTTAAATACCAATCTCTTGCTTCTCCTTTAAATATTGATCCTAGTTTTGATGTAATATATATATCTGGCATATTGAAATCATTTTTAGTACTTCAATGTTATTTATAAATTCCATATGGTTATATGTTCCTTCTCCATAGAATATTGGGAAATTCTCTATTCTTGGGTAGTCTTTGGGGTTCATTTTATTTATATTTTGTTCTTCTTCATTATTTATTTCTTCTTGATTATTAGTTTTCTTTTTGGTTTTTTTTATTTCCATCTTGATATCTTCTACTATTGATTTTATGTTTTTCAGCTTAGGTTCTACTTCTTTCTGGTGTCATTCTTTAATTTCTCTTTTTATGTCGATAATATATTCTTCATTATTTTCTTTTATTTCTTTTATACTTGTTATTGTTTCTTCATTTGTGGTCATTATATCATCTATCATTTCGATTGTTTTGTCAAATAGCTTTAAATTTTCTTTCTCTCTCTTTTCTCTCTCCTTGTCTTTTTTTCTCTTCATACTACTAATATTTTTAATTTCATGAAAAGTATCATTTATAGGTAGTAATGCATTGGTAACTATATTTGCTATTGCTATTGAGTTATTGTGTATAATATTTTTAATTTTTTTTATCATTACCTAATGCTTCCTCCAGTTTAATAGCTAATCTATCCATCCAATCTTTCAGTTCCATTTCTTTTATTGGTCCCACTTGTTCATTTGTCCAAGTCAATGTTTGTTCTATTTTAATATTTTGTAAGTTTTTTTCTTCATCATTTTTCCATGGGTTATGACTTACTGGATTCTCTTCTCCGAACATTGAAGAATGTTTGTTATCCACGATTCTTCTCCTTTCATCAAGTTGTCGATTTGTTTTGTTTTTTCGCGGTTCTCTTCTTGAAGGTTCCAGATATCTTGATGGTATGTTTTCACTACTTCGTTCAATATCTTCATTGTTTTATTAAAGTAAGTAGTTTCTCCTCCATCTGATTCACTTTCATATCTAGTCAATAGTGATTTATTTCTGCTTCTTCTATATTCTCTTCTAAGCATTCTACTAATTCTTTCATCTGATTCATTTCTGGTCGTATTTCTACTTCCATCATTCCATTCAATTCTCTTCTCATTATCACTCGTAGTATTTGGCGTATAGGATTTAGTAAGTTTTCTTGATTTTCCTTTTTTACTTGGTAGATAAGTTTCAATTATTTTATTAGTATAGTCTTTGTACTCACTAGATGCATTTGATTTGTTATTTTTAATTCTTGAACTTGATTTTCCATTTTTGTTATATTTTGATGTGAATTGAAGCGGTTTGTTTTCAGGTTGTAAGTGTTTTATTCTTCTCGATCTTCTTGTTTCTCCTTCCATTTTATTACTTTATTATTTGTATTGGTTTTTGTTTTTTTTTGTTCAATTTCCCGCTTCTCCTGTTTGTTTTATTTTGTTATTATGCCTGTTTTTTTTCTTTCTTGCTTTTACTTCTTATGCACCGTTTTTTTATTATTGTCTGTTGTTTTTATTTCTCTTTGTTCTTTTTTTTCTTTCTCTTCCTTCCTTTCTTCTTTTTATAGACCGTTTATTTTTTATTTATTTTTTGTTTTCTTACTTTATAACCTCTATTTTTATTTCTGATTATCGAATTCTAGCCAGTAGTTTTATTTTATTTTTTTATGTATTTATACTAATCTGACCAAAAGTAAAGAAGAAGAGAATAAAAAAAATAAACTAATAAACTGTGGGCCAATGTCCCGACTAATTTTAATATAAATATGACTATAACTATATTCTATTGTGTTATTTATCCAAATTTATCTTAACACGTTATATCCTTCTAAATATATATATATTTACTGTATATGTATCTATCTATATATTTGTTTTTTTTTTATATTGTGAACAAAAAAAATTAAAATGTCGTATCTATCCCTAAAAAATTAAAAGCTAGTAACAAAAAGGTTAAAAGTAAAAAAATATATCTAAATATAAAATTATATCAATATATATAGAAGAGTTATAAAACTATACTTGTTTTTTATTTAACTGTATTTATTTTACTTTTTTTTTGGTTATGAGAGCTGTTATCTCAATAATATAATAATTTTTGTTGTAAAAAATCTTCAATAATATTAATTCTTGTTAAATAATTTGTTGAATTCTATTTTATTGTTTTTAAGTATATATATATATATAGATATATTTTTAAAAAAATTCTTGACACTACTTTGAATGAGGTGCCTGAATTTTTCAAAGGATAGACCCCCAAATGTCAGGCCTGAGTCACTGTAAGAGGTATAATTAAGTCTTATCAGCAGCACTAAGGTCTGAATAGAGCTAAACCAAGGCTAGGTATAATATTATACTATAAAATCCCACACTATTTATAACTTTGATTATATGTTATAAACCAGGTACTGTTTATATAATAATATAAATCACTCAATTCAGTGTTATAACAATTTTTAAATACTATGTATAGTTATTCCCACGTCTGCTTATATACAATATAAACCAGGTTCCAAACTAAAGTATGTAAATAGATTACCTGGACTAGTAAGTTATTAAAACAATATATTAAAATAGAGTACTTATGCTTCTGAAATTCTTACTTGGATTAATCAACAAGTTGGGAACCAGGAATAAGATATCAATATTTATAATCTACTGAGGAATAGAGCTTACCTATTTAAGATACAATATCAATAATATAATATTTAATTTATATTAAATGATAAGGGGAAGCTAATAAAAAATATATTACCCTATGCAGTGGACCTCACTCAATATAGATGTAATGATAATTAATTATTAAGACTCAAGAGACTACAACAGTAGTAATTTCAATAATACTAAAAGTATCAGGTTTAAGTTGTGGTAAAAGCAGATGGTGATTTCTAGAGGAAATCACCTCCTTATATCTTATTTCATTCATACTATTTACATGTGTTTACTCATCCATGTTTTAAGCAACCCTGCATTCCTTTATATGTACACTTGACTTCTTATCTGCTTGCATGCATATTCCTTCATTTATTCCTGCATCTTTATCTGCTTGCATGAATATTCCTGCATTTATTCCTGCATCTTTATCTGCTTACATGCATATTCCTGCATTTATTCCTGTATCTTTATTTGCCTGCATACTTTCCCTGGTTCCTTATCTCCCTGCATTTGTATTTTCCTGCATATTCCTGTTCCCTTATCTTCCTGCATTTTACTTGCTTGCTGTTCCTGCTTCCCTATATTCCTATATCTTTGTTTCTACATTCTTTTCACTTTTATTCAATCTTTATTAACTATTTTGTCAGCTCTTTCTTATTCCTGGCTGACAACCTCTGAGGATTTATTATTAATAATTTGTTTCTGGTGGAGGGCAGCACCCAGACCAACAAAGATAGCATCTGTATACAGGACAAATGGTTTGTTAAAATCTGTAAGAGCTAAGATAGGAACTGTCATTAAGCAACATTTTAATGTATCAAAAGCTTTTTAAGAGTCAATATTCCAGATGAATGCAACATCTTTCCTACTTAGTTTGGTAAGAGGCAAGGCTATGACCTGATAATTTTTAATATATTGTCTATAATAGCCACACATACCCAAAAAACTTTGGATTTCTCTTACAGAAGTTGGTGCTTTCACATTTTGAATTTCAGAAACTTTGTTGTGGTCTACACAAATTTTCAGGCCTGACACAACATGGCCAAGGACTTTCAAATATTGAAAACCAAATTTACACTTTTTTAAGGGGTCATATTGATTTCATCCATTTTTCGAAAAACTCTATTAAAACGAACCATATGTTCATCAAAAGTTTTAGAAAAAACTATGATATCATCAATATACACCATGATTCATCCCTCAATTATTTCCTGATGGAAAGTGTTATCCATGACTTTTTGAAAAACTGAAGGGGATTTTTTAGGGCAAAATGTAATTCTAACATACTTATATATTCCAATATGAGTAGTAATAAGCAAGAATTTTTGAGAATTTTTCTCAACTGGAACTTGATGATACCCTTTATTTCCATCCAGACATCTAATAAATTTTTTACCTTGCTAGGTAGCATGTATTGAATTAATTCTGGGTAAAGGATAAATATCATCAACAGTATAAGTGTTTAATGCTCTGTAATCTCCAGACAATCTAGACTTATCTTTTTCATAAAAAATTGAGACTGGGGGGATGACACAATATTTGGGGGCGGCATCCACTTTCTCAATGATATTCATTTTTAATAATGTGGCAATATTATCTTCAATATCCTTTCTTTTAGTTGGAGAAGAAGGATATGGTTTTTTCTTAAGACTAGGAGGAATATCACTCAAGTTACAAAATAAGGTAATTTTCATTTCTTCCTGATCACTTCATAAGACATGAGAACCATGAGCAAAAGCCATAGGGAAAGAGGTAATTGAGGCAATTATAGAATTATTTTGTTCACTAGTTAACTGATAACTAAAATAAGCAGTATTTATTTCATTTAATAAATCATCCATTTCAATTGTTGGTCTGCCTTTACACTGGATCAGTGAGTTACATGACTTTAACAGATGCCCAGAAGGTTTTCTAGAGGAGGAAATTTTGAATTTTCTTTTGCCATTCAATCCCAAGGTGAAGCAATTATTTGCTGGGTCCAATTTCACAACAAACATGGTTAAAATATTATTACCCATAATAAACCAATTGCTTAAATTATCATTTTTTATGACAACAAATTCACAAATAGCTTTGACAAAACCACCATTATATTTAAAGAATACAGAGGTTTTGTATTTGCCAATGGGACACAAGGTAGAACCATACCCTCTCCATTTTTCAGAAGTCATAGGTAACAATTTACCCAAATAATCCTTTTCTACTGAAACTAAGGCTCTTTCAGACACTACACTTCCTCCAGCACCAGAATCAAGAACTACATTAACATTTTTACCATTAATGATAACAGGTGCCTTCAAAGGAGATATGGCTATAGAATTTTTAGTAATATCTTTAATTATTTCAGCATTTTCCACTGAAGATGAATCCAATACACATTCTTCAGATATATTATCTAAATAATGGACATCCTTTTCAAACATTAAAACATATTTAAAAGATTCATTGTCATAGGAGATATTAATTTCACAGTCACTAGAAGAATTATTGATATTAATTTCAGTTTCATCAGTGTCTTATTTTTGATAAACAAGATGAATTTTCTTTTCACAAACATTACCCTTCTGCCATGGTTTGTTACATTTATAACAAGTATTTGTTGCATATTTTTTAGGTGCAACTGGGGAAAAAGGGTTTACCAGATTTCTCTGGGGGCTTTGTATAGGGTTTATTTTTATCATGATAATATTTACCAAGGTAATTCTTTGGTTCATATCTATGGTTGAGTAGAACCTCATTATATATATTAATAAAAGAAGAATTTTCCCTTACATGCTCAGTTCCAGCTACAATTAAATCTCTAAGAGAATTTGGTAATTTATACAAGATTTTGTCTCTCCAAATATCATAATCCATCTTTGGATCAATTGCTCTCAGGATTTTAGTTACTTTCATAAGAAAAACAATGGGTTTTTCAACAGAAGAGGATACATATCTAGTATTCTCATACAGTCTTTGCTGAGCTAAGCTGAATTCTGAACCACCAAACTGATTCTCAATCAAGGATTTCCAATCATTCCATGTATAATGATTGTTATCTAAAAGGACAGATTCATACCACATCAAGGCAACATTGGAAAATAAATAAATTAGCTTAGAAACAATTTCCACATCAGGTAGTTTATAAGATCTCTTTAAATTATCAATTCTTTAGATAAAGTGTTGCCAATCAGAAGAAGAATCACCTTAAAAGGTAGGATATTGGTCTAATTTAGGCCAATTTTTCTGACTACTAGGATGGTCCATTTTTTGGTTTGAACTATTTATCATTAATAATTCCTGAAGTTTAGCCAGGTCTTCAGAAATTTTATTATTTACAGAAACAGCTGGTACATGACCATCACAAGATATTTTGCTAGTAGCAAAAGATTTTACAGACTCATTTTCAGCTTGCTTAATGGCTGAAATATGAGGAAGAAAGGAGGAACTCTGTTCAGGTTCTTTTTCCTTATTTTTATGCAGCTTATGGGCAGCATTCTCATTTATACCATAATTATTGATGGTTAAGGTTGAAAATTTTTCCTGCAGGTCAGACACATAGCTTCTTATCCTTGGAATTTCAGACATCTGGTCATTTATTTTTTCAAGAGATAAAACATTTCTGTCCTCAGAAACTGTGTGTTTGGCACTCAGTGCATGGAAATCATTTTTTAGCTTTTTAAACTCATGTTTTAGAGATTTTATTTCACTTTTTAATGAATAATTCTCCTCAATAAGGGGTTTCAATTAACTCAAGGTTTTATGTAGATTTATATTCTTATCTGAGATAGCTCTATGGTCACTCCTTATTTGTTTTTGTTGGCTAAGAACAATATTCAAGGCTTCTTTGATTTTAAAATAAGCTGTATCTTGCACAGAAGAACTTACTTTACAATGCAAGTGCAAATTATTTAATCTATCACTCTCATGTATTAACAAATCTCTCAAATGTTTGTCTTTTACAACATTAAAATCAAGGGTATTTTTCAATATTTCTTCAGAACTTTTCTCAATTAAGGTATAGACTTCAGGGGAAACAGAATCATTCTTAATTGCAAGAGAAGGATTAATTAAAGAAGTAGAAGTCAAATGTAAAGGTTCATCAAATGATGATTTGCTAATTAAATCATTGGGGCTACTCATTAAAGGAAGTTGTATTTTTAAGGGTTTAACTTTTCTTTCACCAGAATCCACAATATTACCTGAAGAATCTTCGTTATTATACATAACAACATGTTTATCAAACAAATTACTCACCATGGTAAGGGAGGAAACTTACCCTGTGCCTTCTTTCTTCTGCCTCCCTGATAAGGATGGGGCTGAGGAGATGGATGGTAGGTTTGTGTCCTGGATGGGCCAGGGTGTTGAGCTGGTTGCTGAACATTCTGTTGGTAATGGCTCATCAAGTAATCTCATTTCCACTGTTCCACTTGCACAATGCTTTGATTTTGCATGAAGGAGCTGAGTACCTGATTGGGCTGAGGTTGAGGCTGAGGCTGAGAGGCTTGGAAATGAGGAGCTTGAGCCTGTTTGAGATTTAACAATTCCTGCATCTGCTTCCAGAGTGTTTCTACCCTTGCCTTGTACTTCATGTTTTCTGTTTTCAGTTCTTTGATGTGACTGGACAGATTGTTTACTTGTTGGGTTAGAGGTATCTTTTTTATTTTTATACCTTTGAGTTTATTGAACTGATTTATTAGAGGTTTTACTTCTTTCAGAGGTGTTTGGTGAGGGGGGTTTTCCACTTCTCTTGCCATTTCCACGTCCTAAAGGTTTTTTGTCAGCTGAATAATTTCTGTAAGTTAATTTAGAAGAACCTACAGATTCAGTGTCATTATCCACTTCAATCTCATCCACATGTAAGTTATTCATGCTGCTAGCCAAACTATTGGACATTTAAACTGTTAAAATAGAATCAAAAAAAATTTTAATGATTCAAATTGTTATTTCAAAATAAAATTTATTGAATTTTCACAATAAAAAAAATTAATTTTTATCAAAAAAATCAATTAATTAACAAAAATGTAATACAAATAAATGTAATTAAAATTATTTATTAAGAATTAAAAGTAATTAAAATGGGACCAACCAATAAAGGTTTAATAAGTCAACCAAAATAATTAATACCAAAAATTAATATAATGGTAAAATTGGGACTAAGTACTGAGTACTATTATGGTCAACCAATATACAAAAAATAATAATAAAATTAATTTAATAATTTATTAAATATTAATTGTCTTCTAGGACTAAGAGTTTTACTCTATTATGGTTAACTAGGAAAAAAAAATTAAAAATAATGAACACTTACACTCAGTGAATCAGCAATTAAGCCACAAACACTGTTATTGCAGTAAAAATATAATAACATGAGTGAGAGGTGCAAAGGTTAACTTACTATAGTGATTGTAAAATCACTTCAAAATAATATATGAATTAATCTAATATAAACCTAATAGATCGAACCCAAGTTTGAAACACGGTCGCGGCAAAAGTTTCTCTTTTGGCTGGGTGGTCCGTGTGCTAAGTGGTTCGTCGCAAGTATCAGTATTGTTGTTGTCGTTTGGAAAGGCTTCCACTTATCAGCCGGTCATCTAGAAGAGGGGAAAAAAGAAGACGAGGAAATGGAGAGGAGGGAAAGAGGTAATATAAAGGGGATTTAAAAATAATGAAGTACTATAATTATAAAAAGAAGGCAACAAGAATTGCTTGGGGACTTTGAAACAACAGTAAGGGTTTTTAAATTATAATATAATTATTTGACTAGAAGTTATTTTTAATGCGCGACAATCAATACTATTACTATTAGACTTAAAGAAACCGTAGAAATTTATTAAAATTTATATTAGAACTATGATACTAATAAAAATAATAATAATAATAATTTTATATAATATTTTATTATGAAATAAAAGCTGAGTGTAATAAGTGATCCAGCTACAGGTGATAATGCAAATCCATCTATAGGCAAAGGACCCTCTGAAGCATCACTGTCAGCCAGGCTATTTCAGGAGTCCAGTAAATGATATGTAACTTATAAAACCTGAAAGAGTGGGTAAGAATTGTATTTAATGAATATAACTTAATATTTTATTGCATAATAAAATTATATAAGTATTTTATTATATACAAGTGTTACATTAAATTTATTGGTTATATAAATTTTTATATACAGTTAAATTGAACATAATAAAATATATTCTACAAATAATGGCACATTTTTATGTATTTAATAATTATAAATTTATATTTAATTAATTGAAAAACATATATTATAATTATAAGTGTAAAATTGACTTATAATATATTTAAATTAATTATTTAAATTTATATATTAAATAACACCTTTCATATAATCCTAAACAATAATTAATGATGCTTCTTTTGACCCTTAATTGTGTCAGGAAAAACCAATTAATTAATTTATACTAAATTGAGATTAATTACATGTTTTGTTGCGTCAAAGTATTTTTTTGTTTCACTTAAAAATATCCTTAAATCAGACTGTACCATCTGTTTGGAATTATTTTTCTCATAGTTCCTATGTTCCAATCTTGTTTAGTTATTCACTATTTTTACTTACTGATTTGGGAATTAATGGCGGAGGAATTGGATTCTTAATTGGGGTTTTTATTATTTGTTTCATGTTTTTCTCTACATTGTTATGTCTCATTTACTCTTTGATATATTTGTTTTATTCTATTCTAACTATTGTATTTACAAGCATAGTGGCGCTTCAGAGGACCCATTGCCTATAAAAGGGCTTTGGATAATCCCCTGTAGCATCATCACTTATTATACACTCAACAAATTAAATACTATTTTACTACGTTTATATTTTTTTATTAGTAATACAATTCTAATTGAAAGTCTATATAAAAAATTAAAGGTTGCTTTAAGTCTGATAGTAATTAAAAGTGTTTGCCGCGCAGAACCCTTACATTAAATAGTATTATTATTAATATATTCTAAGTTTTTGTCATCTCTCAAAGTTGCTTGCCGTTGTTTCCCTCTTAAATAAATTAAATATATTATTGTAATTTATTTCTTTTATTTTTCCCTTTTCCTCCTCCTTCTCTCATCCTTTTCTCCTCTTTTTCTTACCTTCTTCTAGAAGACTGACCGACAATCATAATGTAGTAATTACAAAAAGGAATAACATGAAACTATACATTAAAAAGAATAGAACTAAAACATAGAGACTGAGAGAAAAACATGAGACATTCAACTAAACCCATGAGTAAGTAACTAATTTTCCCACCATAGCTTCCCAAAAACACTTAATTAAAATAATTAGTAACCAAGTAAGTTTGAAACATGAGAACAGTGAGTAAAATTATCCAAAACAGACATTATAGTTACATGTTAAGGGTTTAAGTAAAACAAATAGAATTATTTTCATGCCAAAAATTTATGTAATCAATTCAATCCAGTTTAAAGAAATTTTAATTAATTGTTTTAACTATGTAATTAATTAAATAATATATAATTTCTTAAAAATTCTAAGAGGGAACTTAATAGTGGTTTTGTCAATAAATATATAGATTCAACTTTCAAAAAATTTGTTTGGAATAAATTAAAAATTCAAAAAGGATATATTATGATGAAAGAATACTGATTTAGGTTCTCTTAAAATTTTGTTAGCCATTTATATGGAATATAAATCCATCTTTATTATTCTTTATGATATTATCATAGAATTTTTCCTTTTTTAATATAATGATTTTCTATTGTGTGGTATGTAGGTTAAGATAAGTTTAAAGGATTTATTGAAGATATATATACCAGACACAGTAAAATCTGTAGATTTATAACATAAATTACTTTTCTGATGTTTTACATCTTTGATAAGTAGCTCATGCATTACACAAGTAAATAATCATAGTCCCTGGGAATAACTCCTTGTGAATTCCAAATTTTTTGTTATTCTTAAAATCATTACTCAAATAAACTGAAAATTTCTTCAATCACTAATTGAAAGAAGGAGTTTAAAAATCTTATTCTGAAGTTATAACAGTTTGAGTTATTTTTCATATTATCAAATATAATGAGCATTTGTAAATTTTTACTTCAAAACTAGTGATCAAGCAAAGTAATACTGGAACAATCAGATAAACAGGGTGAAATAAATCATATCGCAACAGTTAATGATACCAAATTGTTGATTTTTGGCTCACAAAATTCAAAATATTTTTGACGTATTTTGCCACCTTTAGATAACGTTTAGTGGTTTTTAACATTATTATAACAAAAAAGCTTAACAATGTTTTTGATTTTTTTAACAAAAATAAATATTTTTAGATCATTTTTTTAAAAATATATGACTTATTTTTATGCTTTATCTACAATAGTTAGTAGTTTTATTTACAGAAATCACTTGTTTTAATATTTTCTTTTTGAATTATTCAAGAAAGTTCATTGCATTAAAGTTTTGTAACAATTTTTCACTAAAACATCATATTTTAAATCTAGAGATTTGGTTTTTAAATAATATATATATTTATGTTAATTGACTCATTATTTTTGGATTGATAAATTATGTTAAAATTGGGATTGCTTATTTCTAGTGAGTGTACTTCATAGTTAATTTTTAAATCAAAGATTAATAAATATTGAAATCTTGTAAAATGTTAAATATCCTTTAAACCTTTTTGATTTAAATATGCTTAATGTTATTTGATCATTCTATAAGTAGAACACAATTAAAATCAGATAATGGTACATTGCTTTCAATTTTTATTACTAAAATTCTATTCTACTTGAAACAATGTAAACTAAAGCTTGGTATCTCATATAAGAAACTCACAATTTTCAAAAATCATATTTCTAACTTTTTAAACATCATACACATTAAAATATATTTTTAGAATAATTTCATAATTAGTTTCAAATACAAGAAAATAATGACCTCAATTTATTTTAATACTTAAACCATTCTGATGAGTGAATTTTACAATATTCTAAGTAACATATTGTTACCATTTATACACATATGCATTATTGCTACTTTTGCTTAATTTTAGCTGAATCTAACAAGGAAAATCTCATTTTGAATATCAGCTATAGATAAACTGCTTATATTAGAATCTAATGTTTCATATGAGAAATTTGATATTAAGTTTGGGAACCATTAATAAGTGTTGGGCATTATAATTGAGCCATTTATTCAAGTAAATAAAAAAGTATGACCTTCTAAATATTTCATAGATAGATATATATATATAATAAAAATTAAATATGTTGTAGCATTTAACCATGGTTTTATACTAATGTCATATAAAAAAAGGAATTGAACCAAATATTTAAGTAAAGAAACTAAAAATAAGAAAAGTTAATATTCTTGTTAATATTTTCATATTTTTGAAAAGGCTTACTTAAGGGTGAAAATTATTTGGTTTTAGAGTACAAGAATTTCCAGATAAAAATCTTCACAATATAGTTTGACCCTCTCAAAAAGAAAATTTTAAAAAATTTTCTATCACATTTTATATATTTGTTAAGTAATAGAAAATGCAGTAGTGTCTTTGACAATGAAGCTTAAGAAAGTGAAATAAATGATTTAACTTTAGAATATAATTTTTGAAACAAAAAATCATGTATTCAAAAAAAAATTATATCTTACAATCAAGATAGAAGTATTAATTAAGCAACTCTAATGTCTTTGGAAAGGAAACAAGAAAAAAATCATTAGTAAAATGCATAAGTTATTTTTAGAATTTAAGGAAACTTTATAGCTCTACCTGTAAACTAGCCTTAAAGTAGGTTTAGATTTAACATGTGGAAATTCATAAATAGTACCCTTGCATCATGACAGCAGAATAAAATTTATGTAGTTTTATTTTATTAATTTATAATAGTATTTTTTTATTTTTGGCATTTTCATTAGTATAACTATATATTTTTAGACTTTTTTATTTTTCAGAACATAAGTTCTAAGCTTTCCATCACTACTTCAAGTTGAAGCTCCATATGATCACCACGCAATATGGGGGGCGGACTTGCTAGCAAGTCCGCAACCTTGAACCCTAATTCATATCTTTTTCAGCACACATTGAGGTGGTGATGAAACAATCATGAAGAAATATTGAATTTACTTTGAAAACACCTTGAAACTGATTTGAACCTTCATTGAACCACAGTTGATTAATAGTTCAAAAAATATTCACAGCAGGAAAAAAGTGTGCACTAGATGTCTAGTGCTTTTTTTTGCTTCCTGAATTGAATTCTGGTAGAATTACAAGTGGGACTTCCATCTGATGCCTCCCTCCCCTAATTCTCCCTTATCTTCAATCTGACTTCCTATCCTACCCCCTTATCTCATTTCTAAACTTGCCATCTACTTACCCATTTTCCCTATTCCTTTCCTTCACAGTGAGAAAACAACTCTCCTCTCCTTCCCCCCCTCTCCCTTCTCTTCTCTTCATTTCTCACACCTCCCCCAGACCCTCACTCACCTTTCCCAGCCCACTGTCATTATTTAGTTTTATTTTACTTTGTATTTTTTTCATTTTTCATGTTTCTTCCCTACAAAAATCTTCCTTTTTCAACAATTGGCCACATTTTTTTAGTAAACACAAGCAACTCAAATTCTGAAATATGTATTTAGTTACATTATTTACCACTTGGAATGGGTTATAATTCCTCAAAATTTTATTCCTTGTTATTTCTAATTTATACATATTAATTATTCTCAAGTTTATAAAAAGTTGGCTAATTCCCAAGCCCTTGCATGCCTCCCAAACACTTTTTTCACCTCTTCAATCTCATCGCTCACCTCCCCCAGAAAAATAAAGGAACTGGGGAAGGCTGGGGAAGGTGAGAGAGGGGCTTTACAGGGCTGGGAGAGGTTATAAAATCCCCTAACCCACTTCGGGAAGGCTGGAAAAGGTGAGCAAGGGTCCTTAAAGGGCTAGGAGAGTTGATAAAAGCCTCTCACCTACTACTCACAGCCCTACTTAGTCTTTACAGCACCTCGTTCACATCTCCAGCCAAATTAAGGGACTTGGGAAGCTGGGGGAGGTGAGCGAGGGGCTTTGAAAGTCTGTGGGAGGTAATAAAAGCCTCTCACTCACTTCTCCCAGCCTTCCTTAGTCTTTACAGCACCTCGCTCACATCTCCAGCCAAAGTAAGGGACTGGGGGAGGCTGGAAGAGGTGAGTGAAGGGCTGGAAAGATTGGGAAGGTGAGAAAGGGCTAGGGGAGGTAAGCAAGAGCTGGGGGATGTGGACAATAAACTGGGGAGGTGAGTAATAGTTTTAGAATGTGAGAGAAAGGCTGGTGAGGGCTAATGGAGGTGAGTGGGGTGAGTGAGGGGAATGGGAGGTGAGCGAGAGGTTGCAAAAGGGGTGTAGTTGTGTTAAAAGTGAAAATAGAGTGGAGGGGAGTAGTGAGGAGGGCTTAAACATAGATTTTGAAGCTTAAAGAGTGTAGCAAATGTATCAGGAGGGCAATAAAAGGGTGGTGAGTGGTAATAGAATTAACAGAAATGAAAAAGCAGAAAAATTTGTGTGGAGAGATTGAGAGGTTGTCCATTGAGGTAGTGAAAAATGGAGTGTGAACTTTGTTCTTCGGGCGAACATCAGAGTCCACCCCCTCAATCTACAGCTCTATTCTGCCGATATGGAAAATGATTGTTAATTTTTTTTTATTGATATTTTTTAACTTAAACCTATAGTTTATACGTCTTTATTTTATATTTTTGATTTACAATGCACTTTAAGACTAAGAAAGTAATATAGTAAAATAATTGATAATGAAATACTATTTTGCTTTTTTACACAATAATTCACAGAATTCTTTTGATAACTATACATGATATAAATAAATAATATAATAGGAAAATTGTAGCAAAAAGTTAAAAACTAGAATAAAACATTTAAAGAAATTTTAAACTATTGAACTTATGTATTTTTTGAGTTTATTGTATTTATTTTTAAATGCAATAGTAAAATATGTTGGTTAGATTAAAAATAGCTTTGAATTAAATTAAATAATTAGGGTAAAGGTTGAGGAAAAGATTTATCCACATATATAACCATTTAGGCTTATTTCTTGTTTTGTGATTGCTATATATAACTGGATAATTGACTGTAATAACTGCAAATTTAAAAAACTTCAATAAGTTATCTACCTCAATATATTTATGATAATCTATTCAGTAACAGAATAAAATATCTGAGTCCTTTCTTTTACTAATTTTTTTTCATTTCAATGACTATATACATTTTCAAAAAAATTATTTATCATGTTTTTGGTGGAACTTAGATTGAACTCTCAATGCAATCTTGTTTCCAAGTGTGGTTCATAATAATTTAAGCCATGAAAAAATTTATACTTTTTTAGAAGTTTTATTAATTACTTTTAAATATAAAAATAATTATATTTTTATATCAAAATATTTTTATTAAACACTTTGAAGTTCTAAAAATAAGTACATATTAAGAATTATTTTTAGATAATATTATATTAAAAAAAGTTTTAAGTTGATTATATATTATTATGATATGATTTCTTTCCATATTACGTATTACAAAACTACCTAAAAATCAATTTTATACAACTATATTACATAAAAAAGATATCAGCTCTTCTGCTTAGATTTAAAGTACTTCAAAAAAACATTATTTTTGCCTTAGGTACACATTATATAGAGTATTCAGAGCATCATATTAATTTTTTAGACTTACACATTTAAGTTGAATGGAAGCCTCACAGGATAAAATTGGTCATTTTGTAAAAAAAAAAATAAGTAAATATCTTTTAAATCAATATATATTTTTATAAAAAGTCAAATTTTAATATTTATGTTTAGTTTAAAATCTGTTATGAAGATTTGAAATATTGCTATTTAAATTAATTTTTATAAGAATATAACCATTCCAGTATTGCTTTGTGATAAGGCCAATTTCAAGAAAATTTTTAAATTCTTCTGTTTAAATAAAATATCAAAGGGATTGTTTTTCATACACTTAGAAACTGAATAGAAACATCATATAAGATCTACCAATCAGCATAAATATCATAATTCCAATAAATCATTGATAAATCTTGAACCCATATATATAATTTTACAATTGCGTGTAAGTGTTCAGTTGTGAATTACTCCTATCAAAACTTTGATTCTAATGACTAAAAAAGCGTACCTGAAATGTTTCATTTAATTTATTTTTCAAAACCATAGAATTGAAATATTTTTTCTTTTCATTTAAAACATGGAATAATATTATTTTTAATAAAAAGATGATTGCCTTTACAGCTGCTTTTCTACATGGGTATAATCTAAATTACCTATTGTGTCTTTTTTACAAAATGAATATCATATAATAGTTTTTTAATTTGAAACTGATAGAATTATGAAAAATTACCACTTTTACCTATTTAATTCAGTTCTTGAACAATAATACAATCAAAATATCTACCTGAAGCACATTTTTTAACATGAGATCACTTTTCAAATTATATGGTGCTTATTCCCAGGTTGACACTGAAATTATCCCACAATACAGCATTGAAGCAAAATCAAGTACTAAAATTAAAGTTTAAATAAATTTATACTACTTTGTTTTAATTATCTTTAAATTTTTACATCTAGCTTGAATTTCAGTCTTTCATATGAAAAATTCACTAAGTAGTGATTAATTATTTCAACTCATGAGATTACTCTACCAAATAACCATATTTACATTGAATTTTGATGAAATACATCATGAAGAGTTCCAGAAAATCATATGTGTATTACATTGAATAAATTAATATTGTGAAAATTCTTAGTAGTTGAATATTCGATAGAAAAAAAAAGAGCAAAAAGATATTTCCTTTTAATTTTAATCATCTTCTTGCATACAAAAATGGAAAAAACTGGATTAAAATTCACTTGTATAAGAATTATACTTCTTTCTAGACATATAATTAAACAATTTATCAATTATTAGTGCTAAGTGTAAAGAAGATATTAGAGAACTTCATTGAAACAGAAATTATGAAAACATATTTCTATCTTTTATTTTTCTTAATTATGAGTCTTTTCACAGTATTCTAGAATAGAAACTTGAGAATTTTTATGGTTCAATATTTTTATTAAATAATTCCATTGAGTTTAAAATAATTATATTGCATAATAAGAAATAATAAAAATACAAAAAAAAAATATCAGGTAATATGGTTTAAATTAAAAAATAAAAGCTTCAAATTCTTGGTTAAAAGGAGTTATCATTAAAGAGAACCACTGATATTATTTTATATTTTTTTAAAAAAAATAGAATAAAATAATTAGAGAGGTTAAAAGTGATGTTTTTGAAATAAATAGTATAATTTTCAGTCTTTTAAGTGATCAGGTGAAATTCAAAATGAAAATGAAAATGAGTTTTGTGAAAAAAATTCTGTGAATGGATCAGATTATTAATCTTCCATTGTTATTATTTCTATAAATTATTTATTAAACTTTCACTATTACTCAAGCACAGACTCATCCATGTTTGGTTAAGAGCCCAAGATGAGTTCAAAGTAAAGTTCAGTCTGAGTTCAGTCTGAGTTCAGTCTGAATTCCATCTGAATTCAAGTTGAGGACTTGCTAGCAAGTCCCCCCCAAATATTGCGTGGTGGATGTAATAAATGAATGATACATAATAATGAATTTTTTTAAAGACTTTTCAAAAATGGTGATTAGGAATACTTATAATTTTTTTAAATTTTTTTTTATTCTATCTCTTGAAAAGAGATGGCCATATCTCAATTTTATTAGTTTTTCCTCAGAAAAATATATTCTTCATCTAATTAAAATTGCATCACTATTAACTGGATGTTATTATAAAATTTTACCAATTATTTTATCTGAACATAGTTGAAAGTATGTATAAATTAAAGAGTTTCCACATAGTCTTACTATTATTCCACCATTAATTTCACATTTAGATTTCATTATAATTGTGAAATAAATTTTTCAATAATTTTAATAATACCTTAATATTTTATAATTTAGTTACTTAGTAGATTTTTTTTCTTTTTTTTATATGAGGCTTATTATATAAACACCACTTTTAGATTTTTTCATTTTCAAGTCAAATAATTTTAAATTTTCATTTAACCAACCAAATTATATCAAAAATAATTCAAAAGTATATTTTTCTAATGTACTCTTTTTTGATTAACTTATTATTTCTTATAGTTTATTCTTCAACTATTTATTGTAATTAATTACCAACTCATTTATGGTCTATGATTGTTGTTAATTACATCCAGAAAAAATAAGGATAATCTCAAATTATATTGGAGTTTTAAATTAAAAACTAAATACTGGTGGCTGGTATTACATATAAAGTTGTTATAACTAAGTTGAGCAATAATTAATGACTAAATGACATTTTATATTAAAAATTTCATCAATTATATATAGAAATAACACTCAAGAAATAAATATAAGATATACATATAACCATTGAATATCAAAAATGAAGTACTTATCAACATGGTCTTTTTTAATGATTCTCAAATTAACTTAACGAGTTATTAATATTACCAAATCAAATTTTATATCAAATATAACAATATTGTTATTTCAATTTTAGTTATTTTACAAAAAATTTGAGCTACAAAGTTATTTAATTCAGTATTTAATGAATGTTTTTGAAAAATATTTACAAAAATAGTAATAACCCCTCACAAAAAAAATATAATTTTTTTACATACAATTTGCACAGTATTTCTAGCCTTAAATATTGGTATTCTTCTAACAAAAATATTTATTAAATAAATTTAAAAAATATTTCATTATTTCATTACAAAATTTCAAATTCCAAATTTATTTTACCTTACTAAAAAATTTAGTTGAAAATTTAATTTTGAATTTCCAAAAAATTAACTTAAAAGTCAAAAATTAAAAAACAAAATTATAAATATAATTATGAGAAAGGGGTAAATTAAATTTATAATATTCATAAAAAAAAATTTCATTTATTTTATGGTGTTTGAATTTTATATTTAATTTATTAAAAAAATTAGTATTAAATAACCAAGCCAAGTGAAAGTGGCTTGGGTTTTTGGTATGTCTAGCACTTATTTTTTTCTTATACTCACGTTTTGATTTTTTTTTAAAACTTTTTTTTTCTACCTTTCTCATTTTTTTTTAAGATTTTAAATGTTTTAAGACCAAAGTTGCTTTCAAACAACTTTGGTCTAACTTGTCTCCCACTTCCCCACCAGATTGCACCTGGTAGGGAAAATTGCTTATCTTTTAGAAACCAAAGTCCCTTTCAGGGAATTTGGTTTCTCTTTGTGCATTGCACAGCCAGAAAAAAACTGGCTGTGCAATGCACTGAAATGCACTGCATGCAGCACATGCAGCACATGCAGCTGCTTTCAATTCAGCTGCATGAAATATGGAAGCAAGTGTTCAACGTGCGTTGCTTGCAGCAGCAATACATGTTGTGGTCTTCCAAAATTGGTGTAGCCCTTTGTTGGTATATTTGTCATTGTTTAAAAATTGGGTGTTTTTCTGGATTTATTCAGCAAATATTGGGACTGCAGGGATATGGGTACTACCATTGGATAGCCCCTGGATTTATCCATATTTTATGTCTGGTTGACATTTTTCAGATTTTAAGTATTAAAGGGATTTTTTCTCATTTTTCATTTAAAAAGATAGCTGTTTAATTTTGTTTTTTGTGTTTTACGGGCTAACCTTGAGTCTTAGGGTTAAGTGCATAGTACCATTAGAATGAGCTAATTTTTGTCTAAATTTCATGTCTCAATGTTGTTATAGCCTAATTATGTGTTTTAAAGGTTTTAGTAGTTGTAGTGAATTTTTCTGAGTATTTTGGGTATTTTTGGAGGTTTTTGGTGGTTTTCTGGCTTCAGGGTGGTCAGGCCACCTCAGGCAGTCCTCCCAACGTCAGGCAGACCGCCTGCCTTGGTGCTATAAGTCTGGGAAGCGTTTCTAGAGGGGTTTTATGCAATTTGGCACTCAAGAACGCCAAATTTGTTGGTGTGCATGGGTTTTCAGATAGTGTTCTGTGTGTACATAGTGAATAAGAAAGTTTGGGGGCAACTTTAATTATCATACAACCATCCAGAGGTGATATCTTTGTTCTTCACTCAGTTTTCACTGTTTGTTGGCCACAATTGGCTGTGTTTGTTGCAAGGTGAGTTCTTCATATAACTTAACTTGGCAACTGGTTTCTCTGATGAGTCTTGTAAGCTATATCAAGTATTATTGCTGTCTCTAGTGTGGACTTGCAACCTACATCAAGTATCATTGCTTTCTCTGGTGTGGACATTGGTCTACATTTCAGCTCTTTGGTTTGGTACTCTTTCTGGAGACTAATTTCTTGGCTGATCAGGAAGTCAAGTGGGTTGGAGAGGAGCTTTAGCAACAGGAACCAATTTACTGTAGCAGGTAAATCCCAATTTTTTTTTAAAAGGGACAGGGGATTTTCTCTCTGGGTTTTCTCCAACTCCCTTGGTCAAGACCTATAGCTAGCACTATAGGATTGTCTACATTTCTGGATCCCAATGTGGGGTAGAACCTGCTAGTTCTTTGAAATCTCATTTGTTTTTGAATGGTTTCTGGGTCATCTATTCCTGTGGTGACTTTCAGTGGGGGGGAAGGTCCTCCTGCTGTGATGGTTAGGGATTGTGTGAGGATCAAAACTTGGGATGGTACCAAGTTCAATGGTGAAGATGTGAAGTGGTTTCTGGAGAAGTATGAAACTTCTGCTTGTGTGGATGGTGCTTCTTACCTGGACATGGTGAAGCAGATAATTTTTTTCATTGGTGATTGGGCAGTGGAGAAGGAGGTTGTGGCCATGTCTGGCTACAAGAAGAGGGACTGGAAGTTATTGTGTAGGGAGATGGTGGATAGATGGGGTGTCAGGATCAATATGGTGGATCTGAACAAGGTTTTCAGTGAATGGAAGTCTTATGGTGGTGTTGGTATCTTACTCAGTTACAGGAAGTTTCTGCTACAGTTTGATCCTGTGGTAGAATATTTAGTGGAAGTGGAGGAGCTAGAACATGATAATGCTGCCAAGGATGTTTTTTGATCTGCCTTGTCTAGAGATGTCAGAATGGATGTGTTTAAAGAGCTGTCAAGGAAGGACTTGATGAAGACTCTTTTCAATGGGGATCAGAAGTTGCCTGCCTTGTACAAGGTGAAGGAGGATGTGGAGGCCCATTTGAAGTTATTGGCTGTGGACACCTATCAGGAGGGGTGTGCAAAATATGTCAATAAAGTCAGTGAGGCTTTGGTTGAAGAGGACAATAGAGTGAATAAGGAAGAGAAGAATATGGTAAAGGTTCTGAAACAAGAGAGGGACCCAGTGGTAGAGCAGTTGGATGATCTGACAAAAAAGCTAAATATTTTTGTTCAGGAGGCTAAGAAGCCCAATAAGGCTCCCTCTCAGCCTAGAGATTTTGATAGGAGGGCTATTAGGAGTGATCCTTGGTTCTTCTCTTATTGCAGCAGGAGGGGGAGCAAGTCCAATAATTGTTGGGATCTGAACAGAGATGTGTCAGAAGTAAAGGTGGAGTTTGAAGGCACGGTTTTCAAACTCCCTGATGGTTCATTTGTGAAGCCCAGTAAGGGGCAGGATCCTGTTGATTTGGTCAGGAGAAGGAATGGTCTCAATCAGAGGAGGCCAAGGTTTGAAGAGATTCCTAGTCAGGGGAAGTCTTCTGGTAAGGAAGATGATGATGTCAAGGGAAAAGGGAAGGAGGTCAATAAGGTCTCTTTTTCTACTTCCTTTGGTGGATTGGAGTTGTATTCTTGTGGTGGACAGTCAGGTGGTGAATGCTTGGCTGGTGTTATGATGTTGAAGCTGGAAAGATGAGAAGGTCTAAGAGAAGTTCTCAGGCCCAATCAAAGCCTAAGGCTTCAAAGGTGAATCCTAGGCTAAGTGCAGCTATCAAGAAGTACAGAAAAGGGGAGCTGTACAAGATGCAGAAGGGGATTGTTGATATGGGCCCCCCTAGTTTTGGTGCATTGAACATTAATGGTGAGCTGATTCCTATGGATGTTGATTCTTACTCAGAGGAGGATTTCCCTTTGGCTTCATTGCCAAAGTCTGATGTAGTTAAAGGTTCTGGTGAGGCATCTGGTTTGGTTCCTGTTGATGGTAAATCTATTGGTGGTTCTGGTCTTCAAGAATCTTCTACCACCAATGTAATGAAGAAAATGGCTCACTTTGAGAGGCCAGTAGTTTCTGGCCAATCTAATGTTATGGACTCTGTTCTGGAAAGGATGAATCAGGTTCAGTTTTCACTTTCTTATGGGGAATTGTATGCTATCAGTCCTGGGTTGGCTGATAGACAAATAAAGTTGTTGACCAGGAGAAGGGTTTTTTTCTGGGGATGTGGAATACATTTGTGATTCTGCTCAGAAGTTTGGTGAGGGGTTTGAGACTCATTTTTCTGCACCTCTGGGTTATGTCAAAATCACTCTGAATGGCAGGAAAGCTAGGGCATTGGTTGATTCAGGTTCTCAGATTAACCTGATTTCTTTGTTTGATGTTACTCATCTGGGCCTCCCCATCAAGACAGTAATTGGTGGAAATTTAAGAGGGATTGGTGCCCATGTCACTGAGTGGATTGGGACAGCTGGATGTTGGTGGAGCCTCAGGGACAGTTCATTTTTGAATTGCCAAAGGTAATGTAAAAGCTGTTTTGGGTGGACCATTCTAGACGGATTTTCAAGCAAGAATTGATTAAAAGTTTTATATGTGAATCAGTTTGAAGTTGACTGGTGAAGACGAAATGAGGCTTCACATGAGGTTATCATCCCCTGGAGAGGATGGTTGGGAGACTAGCCCTGGTTTATCTTCAATTTGCCAGTGCATGGACTGCTGCAGGAGAAGGAAGGAAGTGGGTGCTGCCTCTGGTTTTTTGGAGTGCGGTTCAGGCTCTATTGAGAGTCTGTCTTTTTTAGAGTAATGAGGGCTGATCACCCTAGTGCTACAACCTCTCCCTGAGATGAGGAAATCCCAGGTTGTAGTAGGTCAGCTCCCTTGGAGATATACCAAGTGGATTTTCAACTTTCTCTTTTTAATGTTTCTCTTCTCTGCAAGTATTCATCAAGTTTTTTATCAAGTCTCTGTTCTCTCTCAAGATTCTTAATTATTTTTAATTCAAGTTCAAAGAAGAAGATTGGTTATGTATCTTTATTGAAAGATATGCGGAAAAGTTTTGGGGTGGTGAGATTGGGGTCTTAAAGTAAGTCCTCCCAATCGTGCACCGCTAGGGTTTCTTCTACACCTTTTAAAAACATTACCTGGGCCACACCTGTGAGCATTGGGGAAACCGCTGGTTATTTTTGTAGGACAGAAGAAAACTCAAGAAAAGAAGATAAAAATTTCAAGATAATTCATGAAAATCAAAAAAAAAATCTGAAGATAATGAAGAAGGAAGATGCAAAATATTTTTGTAAAGATCATCAAGATCAATTTTTGGGCCTCCAGCATGAGGTTAAACTGCAGAAAATTTTGAAGAAAGAAGATCATCAAGATCAATTTTTGGACCTCTAGGATGAGGATAAACTGCACAATTTTAGAAGATGTGATTCAGAAGATGAATCAAGATTTGAAGATTTGGAAGTTGGAAGTGAGGATGAAGATGTGGAATTGTGGAAAAGTTTTGGAGTGGTGAGATTGGGGTGTAAAAGTAAGTCCTCCCAATTGTGCACCGCTAGTGTTTATTCTACACCTTTCAAAAACATTACCTGGGCCACACATGTGAGCTATGGGGAAACCCTTGGTTTTTGTTCCAGGTCTGGTGGTGAAGACATTCTAAAGATCCCTCAAGTTGATGGTGGAGACGCAAAGTACAAGAAGGAGGTGCAGAAAATTAGGCCTGTCAATGAGCCTATGCCTTTAGTTTTTAATCCTGCTTTTAAGAGACCTCCATTGTCAAGACAACCGTACTGGACTCCTCTAGTGAAGAATTCTCCTGATTTTGTGGAAACCGCACAGGTGACTGTGGAAAGGTTGGAAGTTGTTAATTTTTTTCCTGATGGGTAACTGTCTGATGAGGATAAGAAGTTGTTGTTTCATGTTATTGTTCTCAGGGAGAAATCAGTGGCATTTGTTAAAGAGGAACAGGGTGTGTTGAAACACTCTTATGGGGAACCTTACTTGATTCCTGTGGTTTGTCATGAGCCTTGGAAAATCAAACCTATTCCAATTCCAGCTGTTATTAGAAATGATTTTGTGGATATTTTTAGGGAAAGAGTAATGACAGGATTGTGTGAACAATTAACTTATAGTTACTCAAGTCTGGTTTTCTGTTTTGAGAAGCAGAATGGGAAATTGAGGGTGGTGAATGATCTTAGGGCTTTGAATATAGTCACTATCAAGGATGCGGGGATTCATCCAAGTGCAGAGGACCTTGTGGAAGCTTTTTCTGGAAGGGTGTGTTATGATTTGGGTGATATTATGGGTGGTTATGATGAAAGGGAACTTCACACCAATTCACGGCCACTCACAATGTTTGAGACTCCTCTGGGAAGATTTCAGCTCACTAGGTTGCCTCAAGGAGCAACTAATTCAGTAGCAGTACATCAAGCTCAAATGGCTTGGATTTTTCAGGATGAGGTTCCAACGCATGCTGGTATTTTTATTGATGACAGTGGAATAAATGTACCCTCCACTGATTATGGAAATGAGGTGCTAAAGAAGAACCCAGGTATAAGGAGATTTTTTTGGGAATATGCAATTTATCTAGATAGAGTATTGTTTAAAATTGAAGAGGCTGTTTTGACCATCTCTGGGTCAAAATTTTGTTTTTGTGTTTCTGCTCTTGAAATACTAGGTCGTGTTGCATGCAAGGAGAGAAGGATTATGGAAAAGAAGAAGGTTAATAAATTTCAGTCATGGCCAAGGTCCAAAAATACTACTGAAGTTAGGGGATTTTTGGGAGTTTGTGTGTACATCAGGAATTTTATTAAAGATTTTTCTTTGTTGGATTAACCTTTAAGAAGGTTGAACATGAAAGATGTGGAGTGGGAATGTACTTAAAAGTGTGAAGAGGCTTCTCAGAAGTTGAAGAAGGTGGTAGGTGAAGATATTATTCTTCATAAGTTGGATTATGGAAGGGAAGCTGGAAAAATTATCTGGCCCTGGACTCAAGTTATATTGCTGCTGGTTCTGTTTTGTCTCAGGAAGATAAATCTGGGAAGCTCAGGCCAGTAAGGTATGAGTCTGTGGTTTTCAATGAGGTGGAATCTAGGTGTTCTCAGCCAAAGTAGGAATTGTGTGGTGTAGCACAAAATTTGAAGAAGCTACAAACCGTTTTGTGGGGGAAGCATTCTGAGTTGCAGGTGGAAGCAAAATCTCTGGTTCAAATGATCAATACACCTAGTCTTCCGAATTCTCCAATGACTAGGTGGGTGGCATTTATTCAACATTTTTCTTTTGAGCTGGTGCACAAGCCAGGTAAAACTTTTATGATGCCAGATGGATTATCAAGAATACCACCCACAGATGAAGATTCTGATTTGGAAGAATTTGATGAAAATTTTTCAGTGGTAAGAGCCAGAATAAAAGGAGCTGAAGATTTTTCTCATCTCCACTTTGAGGCTAAACTGGATGATTATTCTCTCCTCCTCCATGAGGTTAAACTGGAAGATTGTTCTCTCCTCCACCAAGAGGTTAAACTGGCTGGTTCTGATCTTATATCTGGTGATCAAGATGTTTTTGTTGATGAAGATGGAGCTGTTGTTTGGGATGGCTAAAAATTGGAGAATGGTGTTTTTGCTGGTGAACTGGATTCTCTTAAAATTCAGTGGAAGAAAAAGGAGGAGTCAAAATTTAGGGATTGTTTTCCCGGATGGGATGGGTGTGTTGCTCATGTGTACACTAGAAAGTTTAATTACAGGGTTGTACCCTTGGATGTTGTTTTGTTGGATTTTGAAAATGACACCTAGGTCAGACTGAGTTTTATTTTGTTATGGTTGAATATATTTTAACCTTGGAGAGACAAGATATTTGTGATGATGATACTTGGGTGGCAATCAAGAAGAAGAGTCCTGGCTTTTATGTGTCTGGAAGGAGGTTGATGAGAAGGAGACATCCAAATTCTCAGGTAGTGGTGACTCTGAAGAAGGGTCAAGAGTTGGTTTTTAAGTCTTTGTATGAAGGCCTTGGTCATAGAGGCTTTGGGGAGACTTATAGAAGAGTTGCAGATAGATTTTTGTGCCCAGGTATGAAAATTTCTGTACAGGGTTGGATTCAATCTTGTGAAGAATTTCAAAGAAGAAGTCACTTGAAACCTAAAGACATTAGCAGTGCTACCGGTGAATCAACTGTGATTGGAAGAGTTAGTTTGGATGCTGTCAATATTAAAAAGGGCAGGTATAAATACTTGATTGTTTCCAGGAATAATTTGTATGGTTGGGTTGAGGCGGTGCCTCTGGTTAATTTGACTGCCAAAAATGTGGCAGAGTTTTTGAAGAATGAATGGGTGTTTAGGTATGGGTTGATAAAGTTTGAGACTGTTGATTGTGGGACAGAGTTTGGAGCCAAATTTAAAGAAGCTGTGGCAAGCATTGGTTCTAAAGTCAGAGTGGCCAAACCTTATTATGCTGAAGCTGAAGGCATGGTTTAAAGAGGCCATCAAATCATCAAGAATTCCTTGGTGAAAATGGTTAGAGATAGTGCTGAAAAATGGAGGCATTATTTACCTTTGGTGTTTCTTTCTGATAGGTTAACTATAAAAAGAACAACTGGCTATTCCCCTTATGAATTAATTTTTGGACAGAAAGCTTTTCTACCAGTGAATTTGGAGGCAGTCTCTTATCTTGGAATTGATTGGGATGATGTGTGCTTGACTGAAGATTTTCTCTGTGCCAGGATGCAACTGTTGTAATGTAGAGAGGAATTTCAAGAGAAGGAATACTCTAGAATGATGAAGATAAGAAATAAATCAGTCAGATACTGAGACAAAAATTTGGCTCATAGACTCAGGTATCCCTGAAGCCTGGTTGTTTGGCTTTGGTGTATAATAGAAGTTTGGAGTGTCAAAGGGGAAATATGTTTTCTGACAGATGGAATGGATCTTACAGAGTCAGATCTCAGTTGTCTGGAGGTTCTTATTTTTTGTAGGAGTTAGATGGCACAGTCTTAAGGAAGAGAGTGGCTTCTGATCAGATAAAGAGATTTTACCCAAGAGGCACTAGAAGTGAAGGAGATTGACTCCGCAATGAGGATAAACTATGGATCATTCTTTAATTTTTTAATTTTGGTGATGCTGTGCATCTGTTTTGTTGGAATATTTTTTTTGGAGGTACCCATGAGTGGGCTTCTAGATTTTATTTTGAAAAGTGTGGGGGTAACTGATGTACTCTCTGCTCTATCAACAGTCAACCCAGATTGTCTGTTTCCCACCCCTTCTCTTAATTTGGTTGAACCCTACCATGGGTTTAATTGCACAGGTTTTAGTCCTCTATGACTTTAAACTGGAAATTATTTTGGTCTTCAAGTGCCGGACTCTTCACTCTTTTGGATGTGGTTTATTGTGTTGAATGTTGTGTTTTTGTTAGAAGGTACCTGTCAGTGTATCCAGTATTTAAGTATGATTTAATAGTATTTATTAATGGTCCTACTACTTATTTATAAATGATTTAGTGATTAAACCTCAGGGGAAGACTAATAAAATGGTTATACTCAAATTAAACTCACAATACTTGAATTAAATGCGTGCTAGTGTTGAAAATAAATGAATATAATATAGTTATAGCTTGTATAAAGATAATATCAATTTATAAAGGCTTTATAATATATTTCTAAATGATAATAATTGTTTTATAATGTTTATTTGAATTTTAGTAAGTAAGTGATGTCTAATAATTGCCAAAATCCTCCCTTACTTATACCAAAATCCACTGATTTGCACAGACCTTCAATCCAGATGATGTCACTGCTATTTCAGGAATTACAGCAGTGTGAGGGCCCATCACCTCCCCATGGCGTCTAATTCAAGCAGCTTCAACACCCAGACCTCCAGTAAGGACCCTCCATCACAATTAAAGATAACACAGACCCATACCATAAATAGAGAATCCAGATAAAAGCAGATACCATATAGAAACAGGTAAAATAACTAATCCAAAGAGAATAAAATGAAACCCAAAGCATATAAAGGGAACAAATGAAATTCCCAAGACCCTAATAAGATCCCCAAGCATCGATATTAACCCAGCAATGACCTCCCAACCCATAAATCCATGAGTATCCATCCAAGGAAACAGATTAAGTTGTCCAAACTGAGTGTATGTGCCTGAAACAGATTTTTATGCTTCTGTAGGCGTGGTGAGTCCACTGGATCCGTCCATATGACCTAAAATAAGCAGAAAAACAAAGTTTATAGGCTATTAAGAGGCTAAAACCCACTTATATACCTAAATATACATAGTATACTGCTTATTTCACTGAATATGAGATTAATGTATACATATAAGCTTATGTATGTCAATAATTACTTAATATCACTTAAGATAAGTATATTATGACTCCCTTAACACCTTAATAAGTATTATTAGTCTATGGATAAGCTATTTAATTTACTATAATTTATATAATAGAGTTATAAAATATATATAAATGTAATATAATCATATATATATATTTTAACCTTATTTTTAAGATATAAGCTTAATGTACTTAAGGTTATATTATTTTAAGTATAAGAAATACACAGTCCTAGGGATATCTAGGCTGACAGTACCCAGGGGAGGTTTCTGGATTTTATTTTGGCAAGTGTGGGGGTAACTGATGAGCTGGCTTCTCAGTAGAATATTTACCTCAAAATGTCTGCTCCAAGTATTTTGTTTGTCCTAGTTGAATCCAAGTTCTGGTTTTTGTTATTCAGCTTTAAAGTCCACTATGACTTTAAACTGGCTTCTATGTTTTTGGTTGTGGATTACTGGTGGTCTCCCGTCATTTATACTTATTTGAGGGAGCACACCCAGTGATTATTTCCTTGCACTGGACTTTCTATGGAGCCGGACTTTTTCTTTTTCTTTTCTTTAATTTTTGTGTCTATAGTTGTGTTAGATAGGAGTTTAGATTATTTTCTTTTTTCTCTTTTTTTCTTTTAATTTTTATGGGGGTTATTAGGATATAAAAGCCAAAAAATCACAAATTATATTATATGGTGTTACCAACTCAGGGTCACCAGGATGTGAGAAAGCATTGGTGGGTAAAGGCTCATCAATTGGGCTGGCAATCCTATTTTCTTTTTTATCTTTATCTCATTTTTACTATTTTCTTTGATTTCTATTTATTTCATCTTTTCTTTATTGATATTTTTTTATCTCAATTCATTCAAAAAAATTTATTTAAAAGTGTATCCACATCAAGGTGCACTTGGATGTGGGTAAGGTATCAGGTGATTAGCTCATTGATTGGCTGGGGGATACCATTTGTAACTATTATTTATCTCATCTTATTATTATTATTCATTTCATTTTAATTCTTTTCAACTCTCATATTTTTGGTTAATTTTGTTTATTATTTTCAAGTTTTTTAGTATTTTAGTAGTTTAAATATAAAAATAAATAAATAAATAAATAAAAATTAAAAAAAATTAAAAATGAAAATAAATAAATAAATAAATAAATAAATAAAATAAAAATAAACAAATTTTCTTTATATATATCTGTTAATTATTATTGTTCTTTCTAGCTAGTGTATTATTAATTTGAATTTTTTATTTTAATGTCTGGAAGAAGAAGCCTCGGGCGGTTGGTCCATATTATGGTGGTGTTTTTGCTTTTTGTTAGGATTGGTGGAAGAGCTGTGTTCTTTGTGATGAAGGCGGCCCAAAAGCGTATATGGGTTATAATGGTCAGGGACCGGAGTAGAGTGTAACTTTTGGGAAGAAGTGGAAGAAGCGGGGATAGAGTGTTGAAAGGTGTGCTTGATTATTCTAGACATCTTCCAGTGGTCATCAAGGAGCTGTTTTCTCAGATTATTTTCAAACTTATTCAATGGACCATGGAGAGAAAAGGCCTTTAGCATGTTTGAACACATCATGCTTAGGTGTTGTTTCATGTTGGCATAATCCAGAGTTAAGATATTTTCTAGAGGTTTCCCAATCACAATTGTAGTTTCAAGAGGCTGGGTTCTAAGTATACAGAAGAATTGGATCAGTAATTGTTCTCTGTTAAAGAAATTGGATTTATTAATTTAGTACTTACAGATTGGGAGCTCTTCAAATTCGTATGTGGCCAGAATTTTTACTGTTGAAGAATGTTGGAAGGATGTTGAAGGAGGATCAACCAGATAGAGGTAGGGATTCTCATGATCATTCTCTAAATGGTTTTGGGAAGATGGACTAGAAGGAGAGAATTCCTGTGGCATGGTTGGAGTAGTAGGGCTGCTGTTGTTGTTGTAGATATTATTATTGCTAGGCCCAGTTATGTTAGACACTGGTGGTGGAGCACCAGGGTTGTTGAAGGAAGGGCCAGGAGATGGTGACCTGTAAGCTTACTGTGATTTTCTAGATAAAGATCTAGAAGAAATGAAACTATCAGAGGAATAATTGGCAGCCAGAGGAGAGGTGTAGTTAGTTCTTCTTGGTGGAACAGAAGATTTTTCTTTGGGAGCAGTGTTGCGTGGTCTGGTGTTTTCAGGAGGTCCTCTGTTAGGCCTTCTAGAGATGTTGGAATTTTTAAGGTTGTCTGAGGAAGAAATTTTGTGTGTATGCTTTTCTCTGGGAGCACTAGGAGGTGGTTGCATAGATTTTTTGGTGTTTAAAAATGGATTTTGGCTGTTATCTGGCTGAATTTGGAAGTTTTGAGCCTGATTTTTGCTTTCTGGAAAGACGGGTGGGCCATCTGGACGCGGTCTAGCAGCCTTCGAACTGATTTTGAAGCTGATTTGGCTAAATTTGCTGAGGTAAAAGCAGATTCTTGAGAAGATAAAGCAGGTTTTTTTGGAGTGTTTTGGGAATAGAATGGCGTGATCTTCTGGAAGGAGCGGAAGATAAAGAAGAGGAAGAAGGTCCAAGTTCTGGTGACCTGGTAGGATATCTGGAAATGTATTTATGAGAAGGTGAAGGCCAAGGTATTGGATAGTTAAATGTCTTTCATACCTTTTCTTTTTGGAGTTGCAAGAATCACAGGCTTGGTTATAGCATTCGGCCTGAGGAGTAGGAAGAGTGAAGGTACAAGGCCTGCACATGTGGATGCACTGTTTACAAGCTGGAGCAGTGAAACAGGGAAAGTCCAATGGGTTAAAATATGGGGATCCAGCCATTATCTGTGAAGGAAAAATAATGAAGAGAAAGAAGATAAATAAAACTTTTATCAGTGATGTGTAGATGATGAAAAAAGAGTGGAAGTTCAGCAGGTGGGCTGTGGAGCATTGTGCATGGAGCTGGCTCCGCCCTTATATGCAAAATGTGCTTTAGTCTTTCAAGACTTTAAACTGAAAACTGGTAGTCATCCAAGACTTAAAACTCGCTGGTTATTTTAAGATTGCTTAAAGATTTTTATTTCTTGTTACTACTGTGGATCTGTTAGTCTGTCAAGACTTTAAACTGAAAAATTGTATAGTCCCCCAAGACTATAGACTGAGGATGGTTTAATGGTTGAGTCATTCAGGACTATAAAATGATAATGGGAGTTGGTGTGATTCTAGCAGAGGGCGTCCAAGGGGGAGTCTCTGAATTTTGTTAAGGCAAGTGTGGGGGTAACTGATGAGCTAGCTGCTCTGTAGAACAATAACCCCAGAATTTTAGTTTGTTTCTTTGGTCTTTAATGTTTTGATCTCTGGTCCTGTCTTTTTGATTCAGGTTTGGAGTCCCCCAAGACTATAAACTGACTGTTTTTGAGTCCCCCAAGACTATAAAATGAGGGCTGTTAGTCCCCCAAGACTTAAAACTGAGGATTAGTCACCCAAGACTTTAAACTGGGGAAATTTTCTTATTTTTCTTTATTTCTAAATCATGATTTTCAGGCATGAAGAAATTAAAAGAAAGAATCAAGAGATATTACAAAATTTTCAGCATTGGCTTTGAACTGGTGAATGAGGTTATTCCTTTTCTCAAGGTCCAGTGTATTCCTGGCAGGAGTGTATTGGAAGTAACTTAACATGAGATGCTTCTGTTGAGAAGAATGCTGTCGGAATATGTCTTTGATGGTGGGAAATGGATTAGGTGGGGGTGCTTCAATGGTTTCCACATTGTCATCATCACTTTCAGGATGGAAATGAACTGGAAATTTGTCAGATTGAATTTCAGTATGAAGAAGTATTGGGCTTACCATCAGAAGGACCAGGAATGGTAGAGCTAGTAGTTGTGGCGGTGTTGGCATTCTTTTTTGAAGGGTGTAATTTTTGATCAGTCTGGGGATCAGGACCAATGGTCTGGATCTTTTGGTGCTGGTAGAAGGTGGATCAGATTGTGGAGGAAGAGAAGATGTTGAAGAGGACAATGGACCAGGTCTGAAACAAGTCTTCTTCCTAGAGTGACAGGCATCACAGGAGGCTCTGTAGGGATGAGCTGGTGGTGTGATGGTACAGATGAGATTGTTTTCAATGCAGTATTGGCAAGGACACATGTCAGTAGAAAATTTGGAAAGAAAGCTTAAAATGGTGGTTGTAATGTAATATAATGTGTACATTCTCTATTGGAGGATGTAGTCTTCCAACATTTGCGGGGCCCTTTGTTGGTCTATTTGGTGTTGTTTTAATATTTCTTAAATGGCATTGTTTAATAATTGGCTGTTTTTCTGGATTTATTCAGCAAATATTGGGACTGCAAGGATGTGTGTACTACCATTAGATAGCTCCCTTGTTTCTCTATATTTAACTTCTTTATGACATATTTCAGCTTTTAAGTATTAAAGGGATTATTTCTCATTTCAAATTTAAAAGTATAGCTGTTTAATTTTGTTTTTTGTATTTTACAGGCTAAACTTAAGTCTTAGGTTTAAGTAATTAGTACCATTAGAGTGGGCTAATTTTTCTCTACATTTCATGTCCCAATTTTATTATAGCCTAATTATGTGTTTTAAAGGCTTTAGTAGTTGTAGTAGATTTTTCTAAGTATTTTGTGTATTTTTGGAGGTTTTTGGTGGTTTTCTGGCTTCAAGGAGGTCAGGCCGCCTCAGGCAGTCCTCCCAACATTGGGAGGACCGTCCACCTTTGTGCTAGAAGGCTGGGAAGCATTTCTAGAGGGGTTTTATGCAATTTGGAACTCAAGAACACCAAATTTGTTGGTGTGCATGGGCTTTTAGATAGTGGTCTATGTGTACATAGTGAATAAGACAGTTTGGGGGAAACTTTAATTATCATACAGCCATCCAGAGGTGATATCTTTGCTCCTCACTCAGTTTTCACTGTTTGTTGGCCACAATTTGCTGTGTTTGTTTCAAGGTGAGTTCTTCATTTAACTTAACTTGGCAACTGGTTTCTCTGGTGTAGTCTTGTAAGCTATATCAAGTATTATTGCTGTCTCTAGTGTGGATTTGCAGCCTACATCAAGTATCATTGCTTTCTCTGGTGTGGACATTGGTCTACATTTCAGTTCTTTGGTTTGGTAGTCTTCCTGGAGACTACTTTCTTGGCTTATCAGGCAGTCAAGTGTGTTAGAAAGGAGCTTTAGCAACAGGAACCTATTTACTGTAGCAGGTAAATCTCACTTTATTTTTCTAAAGGGAGAGGGGATTTTCTCTCTGGGTTTTCTCCAACTCCCTTTATCAAGGCCTATAGCTAGTACTATAGGGATGTCCACAACATTGCATACAGATTTGGCCACCTCCCAGCCTACTAAGTTGGCTGGGAGGGTGGCAAATGTAAAAGCAAGCAACCAAAGTCACTTTTAGTGACTTTGATTGCCTAAAAGCAACACTTCCGCCAGGGGAAACCTGGCTGGAAGTACTAAATTTAAATTTAAGGTACCCAACCCAATTTCAAAGGCTTGGGTCATAAATTAAGGTTTCCAAAAATCAGCCAGTTAAAATGTGGCTGAAATAAAAAGTAAATTTTTTAAATAAAATACATAAATAAATAAACATGTGTTCAAATAAGATATACAACAATCTGCAGCTGGTTAGAAACAGCCTTTTATTGTTACACATATAAAAAAAATCAAATTTTGCTTTCAGAAACATTGGTCTTGTTTAGATTTTTTGAGCCAAGTAAGATCTGGAAATAGGTCAAGGCAAAAAAATAGCTAAATTAAAACTCTACCAACTTAATATGGTGTAGAGGTTTATATTTTAGAAATAGGTGATGCACATTATAGTTCCCTTTAAAAAAATTTGAAAAAGAAATAATTTTGATGCTGTAGAGAATCCTATAGTACTAGCTATTGGCCTTTACCAAGGGAGTTGGAGTAAAACTTGAGAGAAAACCCCCTGCCTCTTTTAGAAATACCAGGTGAGATATATTTGGTACAGAAAATTAGAGACTGTTACTATACCACTTCCAACACAATTCTTGACTGCTTAACAAGTCATGACAGTAGCCAATAGCAGACCACTGAGAACCAAAGAACCAGAAACCTGAAATGCATAAAGATGCGGACCAGTAAAACAAAACACTGTGCACTTGTTGCACAGAAAACAGCAGTAATACTTGATGCAGGTTGCAAAGCTACACCAGAGAAACCAGTTGCCAAGGCTGATTTGAGTTAAGAACTAACCTTGCAACAATAACAGCCAATTGTGGCCAAAAATAGTGAAAACTGAGTGAGAACAATGATATAACCTCCGGTGTAGACAATCCTATAGTACCAGCTATAGGCCTTGACCAAGGGAGTTAGAGTAAAACTGGAGTGAAAAACCAATGTCTGTTAGAAAAATACCAGTTGAGATTTTTTTGCTACAGCAAATTAGAGACTGTTACTATATTCCTTCCCACACACTTCTTGACTGTTTAACAAGTCAAGACAGTAGCCAATAGCAGACCACTGAGAACCACAGAAAAAGAAAACCTGAAATGCAGAAAGATCCACACCAGAAAAACAAAACACTGTACACTTGTTGCACAGAGAACAGCAGTAAAACTTGATGCATGTTTCAAAGCTACACCAGAGAAAACAGTTGCCAAAATTGAGTTAAGTGAAGAACTAACCTTGCAACAAAGACAGCCAATTGTGGCCAAAAAACAGTGAAAACTGTGTGAGAACAATAATATCATCTCCAGATGGTTGTATGATACTTAAAGTTTCCCCAAATTGCCTTATTCACTATGTACACACAGACCACCCTCTAAAAAATCCATGCACAGCAACAAATTTGGTTCTCTTGGCAGTCAAATTAAATAAAAACCCTCTAGAAGCGCTCCCCACCCTTCTACAACCGAGGCAGGCAGCCCACCTAGAAGCCGCCAGACCTCCCTGAAGTTAGAAAAGCACCAAAAACCTCCAAAAAAGCCTAAAATACTTAGAAAAATCCACCATAACTACTAAAACCCTTAAAACTCATAATTAAGATATTTCAACATTGTGACATAAAATATAGAGCCAAATTTACTCTACTTAATGGTACTAAGCACTTAACCCTAATACATAAGTTTAGCCTGTAAAACACAAAAATCAAAATTAAACAGCTATCTTTTAGAAATGTCAAGTGAGCAAATGAACACTTAAAACTTAGAATATAAAAAATTTTAACAAGACATGAAATATAGAGTAAATCCAGGGCTACCCAATGGTAGTACCCACATACCCATAGTACTAATATTCACTGAATAAAACGAGAAAAACACCCAATTTTTCAACCAGTGTCAATTAAGAGATACCAAATCAGTGCCAAACAGACCAACAAAGGCCTCTGCCAATGTTGGAAGACCACATCCTCCCTCCAATTGAGAATTTCCACATTCTACTTCACCAAAACCACCATGTTCTCACATTTTTCAAAACCCATCTCTGAAATGGGTCCCTGCCAATACTCTATTTACTATAGCCTCATCTGTACCATAACACCACCAATCTATCCATACAGAACTTCTTGTGACTCCTGCTATTCCCAAAAGAAATCCTGATCCAGAGCTGGTCCATTATCATCTGCAAAAGATTCACCTCCCCCTCAACCTGGTCCATCTTCCAGCAAAACAAAAAGATCTAGGCCTTCCATCTTGATACCCTGATTATTCAACAATTTACACCCTTCGAAAAAGATTGCCAACTCCACCACAACCACTAGCTCTACCATACCTGGTCCTTCTGATTGTAAAACCAATGCTTCTCCATACTTAAATTTAAGCTGATGAATTTCCAGTTCATTCCCATTCAGACAGTGATGATGACAATGTGGGAACCATTGAAACACTACCCCCCAATCAATTTCCCACCATCAAGGACAAATTCAAACATCACTCTTCTCAACAAAAACATCTCATTCTAAACTACTTCGAATCCACTCCTGCCAAAGATCCACAGGAAATTGAGAAAAGAAGACACCTCATTCACCAGTTCAAGACTAATGCTGAACACTTTGTTTCATCTCTTGATTCTCTTCTGTAATTGATTCTCACTTGAAATTCTTGACTTATAAAAAAATAATAAAAAAAACTCCTCAGTTTAAATTCTTGGGGGACTCAAAACCTAAATTATAAAGACAGAAACAGAGATCAAACAATTAAAGACTAAAGAAAATAAACAAACATTCTGTGTTAACTGTTCTACAGAGCAGCCAGAACATCAGTTATCACCACACTTGCCTTAACTAAATTTAGAGACTCCTCCTTTGTATGCCCTCCTCCAGAATTACACCATTACCACATTATCCGTTTATAGTCCTGAAGAACTCAACCATCAACCGCTCCTCAGTTTATAGTCTTGAAGGACTACTCCAATTTTTAGTTTAAAGTCTTGATGGACTCACCAAAGTGTTCATTTTAAAGTCTTGATGGACTTTTCACATTTTGTAATAAGGGATTGAGCCAATTCCATGCAGAATACTCCACAAACACCCTACTGAACTTCCTCTTTCTCTTCATCATCTACACATCACTGATAAAGAATTTTCCTTTTATCTCTTTTCTCTTCATTGTTGTCCCATAACAGATAATGGCCAGATCCCCAGATTTTGACCCATCAGACCTTCCTTGTTTCTCTGCTCCCAAGGACTATTCTTGCAAAAGGTGTATCCACATGTGCAGACCTTGAACCTTCACTCTTCCAACTCCTGAAGCCAAACTCTACAACAAGGCCAGTGATTCTTGCAACTCCAAAGAGAAAAGTGTGACAGAGACCCAATTATCCCATAGAGCCACCTTTACCTTCACATTAATACACATCCAGATCTCCTACCAGATCCCCAGAACTAGGTCCTGCTTCCTCTTCTCTATCTTCAGCTCCATCCAGAAGATCATGCTGCTCCGTCTTCAGAACTCTGTACAAAATACTTGCTTTATCATTCCAAGAAACAGCCTTTATCTCAGAAAATCTGGCTAAAACAGCTTCAAAATAAGCCCCCAGGCTTCTAGACTGTGTCCAGGCGGCCTTTCCTACTCACTAAGAGCAGTAATCAGGCTCAAAACCTCCAAATTCAACCAGTAAACAACAAAAACTTCACACAAAAACCTCCTAGTGCTCCCAGAGAAATGAGCACAACAATTTCTTCATCAAACATTACCAAAAGCTCTAAAACTTCTAGAAGACCTGCAAAAGGACCTCAAGAAGTCACCAGAGCACCCAACACTGCTCCCAAAAAAAAATTCCCCCTCTCAATCAAAAAGAGCTAACTACACCTCTCTTCTACCAGCCAATTACTCCTCTGAAAGTTTCATTTCTTCCAGATCTTCATCCAGAATATCCCAATTAGCTTCCAAGTCACCTTCTCCTGGTCCATCCTACAAAAACCCTAGTACTCCATCACCAGTGTCCAACCCAACTGGGCCAAGAAATAATATTAACAACAACAACAGCAGCCCTTCTGCTCTAACCAGCCCACAGAAACGTCCATCTTCTAGTCCATAATCCCAACACCATTTAGAGAATGATCATGAGAATCCATACCTACCTCTGGTTGATCCTCCTACAACATGCATTCAGAATTCTTCAACAGCTCAAATCCTGGCCGCTTACAAATTTTATTAACTCCCAATCTGTAACTGCCAAATTAATAATTCCAATTTCTTTAACAGAGAACAATTACTGATCCAATTCTTCCGTTGTAGACAATCCTATAGTACTAGCTATAGGCCTTGACCAAGGGAGTTGGAGAAAAACCAGAGAGAAAATCCTGTGTCCCTTTAGAAAAATAGAGTGAGATTTACTTGCTAAAGTAAGTTGGTTCCTGTTTTGCTAAAGACCCCTTTTAAACACACTTGACTGCTTGATGAGCCAAGAAAGTAGTCACCAGATAGACTACCAGACCAAAGAACTGAAATGTAGAACAAAGTCCACACCAGAAACAACAAAGATACTTGATGTAGGCTGCAAATCCACACCAGAGACAGCAATAATACTTGCTATAGCTTGCAAGACTATAACAGAGAAAACAGTTGCCAAAGTTAAGTTAAATGAAGAACTCACTTGCAACAAACACAGCCAATTGTGGCCAGAAAACAGTGAAAACTGAGTGAGGAACAATGAGATCACCTCCGGATGGTTGTATGATGATTAAGGTTGCCCCAAACTGTCTTATTCACTATGTACACACAGACCACTAACTAAGAGCCCATGCGCACCCACCAATCTGGCGCCTGTACCTGCCGGATTGCATAAAAAACCCTCCTGGAGCGCTCCCCAACCTCCTAAAACAGAGGCGGGTGGGCCGCCCGACGTCAGAGATGCTGCCTGAAGCGGCCCGGCCTCCCTGAAGCCAGAAAACCAATAAAAACCACTAATCTACTTAGAAAAATTAGCTACAACTACTAAAACCTTTAAAATACGGAATTTCACTATAACAACATTGAGACATGAAATATAGAGAAAAATTAGCTCTATCAAATGGTACTAAGCACTTAACCCTAAGACTTAAGGTTAGCCCATAAAACACAAAAAACAAAATTAAACAGCAATTTTTTATAAATGAAAAATGAGGAAATGACCCCTTAAAACTCAGAATATGAAAAATGTCTTCAAGACATAAAATATAGAGTAAAACCAGGGCTATCCAATGACAGTACCCACATACCCGCAGACCCAATATCCACGGGATAAAACCAGAAAAATACCAAATTCCTTAACAGATGTCAATTAAGACATGCACAAACAACACCAAATCACACAACAAAGGCCCCTACCAATGTTGGAAGACCACACCGTGTATTTGGAAACCTACCTCCTGAAACTTCAATTGAAATTTTCTAACCTCTATAAACTACCTTAATGCTGGATTAGGCTGACATGAAACAACACCTAAGCATGATATGTTCAAACATGCTTAAAGCTTTTGCTCTTCATGGTCCATTAAATAAGTTTAAAAGATTCTGAGGAAACAGCTTCTTGATGACCACTGGAAGATGTCTAGCTCCCTGAGCACAATAACGTGCAACAACAACTTCTATTCCTCATCAGACAACCACCCATCAGGACCAAGATTAACAACTTCAACCTTTCCACAGTCACCTGAGCAGTTTCCACAAAATCAGGAGGATTCTTCACCATATGAGTACAGTACAGATCTCTTTACAAAGGAGGTCTCTTCAAAGGACGATTCAAACCTACAGGCATAGGCTCATTGACAAGCCTAATCTTCTGCACTACCTACTTGTAATTTGCTGCTCCACCTTCAACTTGAGGGATCTTCAGGACATCATCACCACCAGACCTGGAACAAAAACCAAGGGTTCCCCCATTTCTCACTTGTGTGGCCAAGGTAATGTTTTTGAAAGGTGTAGAATAAACACTAGCGGTGAACAATTGGGAGGACTTACTTTTAGACCCCAATCTCAACACTCCAAAAATTTCCCACAATTCCAAATCTTCATTCTCACTTCCATCTTCTAAATCTTCAAATCTTGATTCATCTTCTGAATCACATTTTCTAAATTGTGTAGTTTATCCTCATGCCAGAGGCCCAAAAATTGATCTTGCTGATCTTCTTTCTTCAAAAGCTTGTGCAGTTTAACCTCATGCTGTAGGCCCAAAAATTGATTTTGCAGATCTACTTCCTTTAAACATTTGTGCAGTTTAACCTCATGCTGGAGGTTCAAAAATGGATCTTTCTGATCTTCACAAATATAATTCTTTTCTTCTTTCTTGATTATCTTCAGATTTTTTTCTTGATTTTCTTCAGTTATCTTGAAATTTTTATTTTTTTTTCTTGAGTTTTCTTCTATCCTACAAAAATAACCAGATTTTTCCCCAATGCTCACTGAAATGGCCAAGGTAATTTTTTTGAAAGGTGTAGAAAAAAACCTAGCGGTGTAAAATTTGAGGACTTACTTTTAGACCCCAATCTCACCACTCCACAGCTTTTCCGCATATCTTTCAATAAATATATATAAACAATCTTCTTATTTGAACTTTAATTAAAAATAATTGAAAGTTTTGATAGAGAACAGATACTTGATAAAAACTTGAAGAATACTTGCAGAGAAGAGAAACATTAAAAATAGAAAGTTTAAAATCCACTTGGTATATCTCCAAGGGAGCTGACCTACTACAACCTAGGATTTCCTCATCTTAGGGAGAGGTTGTAGCACTTAAGGTATCAGTGCTTATCACTCTAAAAAAGACAGACTCTCACTAGATCCTGAGACACACTCCAAAAAACCGGAGGCCGGACCCACTTCTCTTCTTCTCCTACAACAATCCATGCACTTGCACATTGAAGACAAACCAGGCCATGTCTCCCAACCATCCTCTCCAGGAGATAATAACCTTATGTGAAGTCTACTTTCATCTTCACCAGTCAACTCTAAACTGATTCCCACATCAAACTGATAAAAAATTCTTGCATGAAAATTCATCAAGAATGGCCCACCCAAAACAGCATTACAGTACCTTTGGAAATGAAAAAATGAACCTTTCCTGAGGCTCCACCAATGTCTAACTTCACAAACTCAGATGTTCCAACATATTCAGTGACATGGCCACCAATTCCTCTCAATTTCCCACCAGTACCTGTCTTGATGGGGAGGCCAAGATTAGTAGCCTCAAACAAAGAAATCAGGTTAATCTGAGAACCTGAATTTACCAACGCCCTAGCCTCCCTCCATTCAGAGTGACATTGACATACCCAGAGGTTCAGCAAAATGAGTTTTCAACCCCTCTCCAAATTTTTCAGCAGAATCACAAATGTGTTCTACCTCACCAGAAGAAACTCTTCTCCTGGTCAACTAATTTTTCTGCCTATCAGCCAACACACGACTGATAGCATACAACTCCTCATAAGTAAGGGAAACTTGACCCTGATTCATCCTTTCCAGGACAGAGTCCATTTCATCAAATTGGCCAAAAACCACTGGCCTCTCAAAGTGAGCTCTTTGCTTTACTACCTTGGTCCTAGAAGATTCTTGAGGACCAGAACCACTAACAGATTTACCATCAACAGGAATGAAACCAGATCCCTCACCAACACCTCAAAGTCCAGCAGGCTTTGGTAATGAAGCCAAATAGACATCCTTCTCAGAGCCAGAATCAACTTCCTAGGAATTGGCTCACCATTCATGTCCAATGCCCCAAAAATAGGGGGGCCATATCTGCCATACCCTTCTGCATTTTATACAGCTCCACTTTGCTGTAATTCTTTCTAGCTGCACTCAGCTTAGGATCCACCTTTTAAATATTAGGCTTTAGTTGGGCCTGAGAACTGCTCTTAGGCCTTCCCACCTTTCCTACTTCCACATCATACACACCAACCAAGATTTTCCCACTTGACTTTCCACCACATGAATGGCTTCACAAAAGAACCATCTGGGAGCTTAGACTTTTTTCCATCAAATGCCACCTTCCCTTCAGACACATCCCTATTCAGTGCCCAACAATCATTGGACTTGTGGCCCTTCCGGCTGCAATAAGAGCAGACCCAAGGATCACTCCTACCAACCCTCCTATCAAAATCTATAGGCTGAGAAGGAGCTTATTGGCCTTCTGAGCCTCCTGAGAAAAAATATGCAGTTGTTTGTTTAAATCACACAACTTCTCCACCACAGGATCTAACTCCTTAGGCTTCTCATGACCCTTTCCCTTGTTCACCACTTCCTTCTTTCTGGACTCCTCCACATACTCAGCCAATGTTTCACAGACCTTGCAAACATATTTAGTGCTAGCTTCCTGGAAAGAATCCACTGCCAACAGTTTCAGATGTCCCTCTACAAGCTCCTTCACAACAGAAGGAGCAGGAAATTTCAGATTGCCATTAGAAAGAACCTTCATCTTGTCCTTCCTATCCAACTCCTTCAAAGCATCAATCCTGACATTCCTGTTCTGAGCAGACCAGAAAATATCTCTTCCAGAGTCAGTACTCTTCAACTCTTGCATTTCCACCAAATATTCCACCACTTGCTCCAACAGAGCCAGAAACTTCCTATAAGTGTGGAAATTATCCACACCTCCATAAGATTTCCATTCACTATCAATCATATTGAGATCTACCATAGAGTACCTGGATCCCCACCTGCCTGTCATCTGCAGACACAACTTTTTCGTTTCTTTCCTCTTATAACCCTCCATTTAAGCACATTCCTTCATCAAATACCTGTCACCAATGTAAAAGACTACTTGCTTCACCATTTCCAAGTGAGAAACCCCATCTACATTCCCAGAAGCCTCAATAATCTCCAGAAAACACTTAACATCCTCCCCCATAAACATAGGCCCCTTCCAGGACTTGATCCTGACAGAATTCCTAAAATAAACAAAAGGATTACCATCCTCAGCAGCACTAAAAGTGACACTACCACCACTAGAGAAAGAGGTTCCAGAAGACTTGGTACAATAGATTCCAGAAAACCAATTTCCAACCACAGAAGAGAGTCCAAAAGTAAAAAAAAATACAAAAAGCTAAACTCCTCACCCGAAGTTGGGCACCAGAAATTTAGACAATCCTATCGTACTAGCTATAGGCCTTGACAAAGGGAATTGGAGTAAAACTGGAGAGAAAAACCTCTGTCCCTTTGAGAAATACCAGGTGGGATTTATTTGCTACAGAAAATTAGAGACTGTTACTATTCCCCTTATAATACACTTCTTAACTTCTTTACAGGTCAATACAGTAGCCAATAGCAGACCACTTAGAACCAAAAACCCAGAAACCAGAAATTCAGAAAGATCCACACCAGAAAAACAAAACACTATGCACTTGTTGCACAGAAGACAGAAGTAATACTTGATGTAGGTTACAAAGCTACACCAGAGAAACCAGTTGCCAAAGTTGAGTTAAATGAAGAACTAACCTTGCAACAAACACAGCCAATTGAGGCCAAAAAACAGTCAAAACTGAGTGAGAAAAATAATATCACCTCTGGATGGTTGTATGATAGTTAAGGTTTCACCAAACTGTCTTATTGTCAGTATAGTCTAGTATGTAAGTATGATATAATAGTGTTATTTTATGGTCCTACTACTTATTAATAAATGATTTAGTGATTAAACCTCAGGGGAATACTAATAGAATAGTTATACTCAAATAAAACTCACAATACTTGGATTTAAATGCTTGCTAGTGGTGGAAAATAGAAGAATAAAATATAGTTATAGCTTTTATAAAGATAATATCAATTTATAAGGGCTTTATAATATATTTCTGATTGCTAATAATTGTATTGTAGTGTTTGTTTGAAGTGTAGTAATTAAATGATGATAATAAACCGTCAAAATCCCTCCTTACTTATACCCAAATCCACTGGAGTGCACAGACCTTCAATCCAGATGATGTCACTGCTATCCCCGGCAATTACAGCACTGTGAGGGCCCATCACCTCCTCATGGCGTCCACTTCAAGCAGTTTCAACACCCAGACCTCCAGTAAGGACCCTCCATCACTATTAATAATAACACAGAGTCATACCATAAATAGAAAACCCAGATAAAAGCGGATACCATAAAGAAACAGGTAAAATAAATGATAAAAAAGAGATTTAATGAAACTAAAAGCATATAAAGGAAACAAATAAAATTTCCAAGCCCCCAATAACATCCCCAAGCATCCACATTAACCCAAAAACATCTTTCCAACCCATAAATCCGTGAATAACCATCCAAGGAAGTATTTTTAGTTGTCCAAACTGGGTGTATGCGCCTAATATAGGTGTCTATGCTTCTGTAGGCGTTGTGAGTCAACTGATTTCGTCCATATGACCTAAAATAAGCAGAAAAACAAAGGTTATAGGCTATTAAGGGGCTAAAACCCACTTATATACCTAAATATACATAATATACTGCATATTTCACTGAATATGAGATTTATGTATACATATAAGCTTATGTATGTCAATAATTACTTCATATCACTTAAGATAAGTATATTATGACTCCATTAACACTTTGATAAGTATTATTAGGCCATGGATAAGCTATTTAAACTATTATAAATTATATAATAGAATAATAATTATATATATATATAATAAAATAATATATATTATTATTTTAACCTTATTTTTAAGATATAAGCTTAATCTAGTTAAGTTTATCTTATTTTAAGCATAAGAAATACTCAGTCCTAAGGATATTTAGGCTGACACTCCCTCACCCCAAAAAAAACAAGAAAAAAAATGTTAAGACATTTTAATTAATCTTAAGGAATGAAATAATAAAATAAAAAAATAATTTTTATAATACATATACTGAATGAACAGTATTATTTAGATTTAAATTTTTTCAAGAGATTTTTAAGATCAGAGATTTCATTTTCTGGAATCCACTGGTCATATTCACTTGATTTATTTTTAAATCTTAATAGATACTCAACTCCCTTTTCTTTAGTAAGGTGTCTCTTTTTAAGTATCTTTTCAATTTCTGCTTTTTCCACTATTTCTTCAGGTTTCTGTTTATGCCTTCCTGATCTTCTTGGAAAGAGAGCAGTATCATTAGAATGGTATGGTTTTATAAGAGAAATAGGAAATACTGGATGTTTTCTATCATAAGGTGCATATAGAATAACCTCAACAGCATTATTACCAACCATCTTTTTAACTACAAATGGTCCAATGAATGGATCCTTCAATTTAACATTACCATTTAAATTGAAATGTAGCGTTGAAATAAGGACTTCATCACCCTCTTTGAACATTTGTTCTTTATGGGCTTTATCCCATCTTTTCTTTTCATACTCAAAAGCCTTATTTATACATTCTTGAGCATGTTTTCTGCATAATTCCTGCATCTGAAGAAAAGATTTAGTACCTGGATGAATATCCAATCTAGGTAACTTATTAAGAGTTTTAGCAGGGGTATTAGGTACATAACCCAACCATAACTCAAATGGATTTTTGCCAGTGACAGAATGTACTGTACTATTATATGCAAATTCTAAACCTGGGATAAGGGTTACCCAATCATGCGTGAATTTGTCATTGTCTTTAAAATTAAGACCAAAAGCACAGTATCTTCTTATCATATCTTCTAAGGTTTGTATCATTCTTTCTGCTAGCCCATCAGTTTGTGGATGGTGTGCTGTAGAAAGTTTTAATTGACACCCTGAAACATCCATAAGTGACGTCCAGAACTCAGAAGTAAATTTAGGATCTCTGTCAGAAACTATTGCTTTGGGGAAACCTGCTGTATTTAACATTTGTGTCCACCATAAAAAAGCTAAGTCTTTTGCAGAAACCTCTTTGTGGGTAGGAATAAATTTACACATCTTTGTAAATCTATCTACAATTACCCAGCAGGAGTTATAACTCTTATGCCCTGCTATTGGCAAACCTGTTACAAAGTCCATGTTAATGATTTCCAATGGAGCTTTTGGTTGCTCAATTTGTTGTAATAAACCAGCTCTTTTTCCTGTTAATCTTTTAGATTTTTGACAAGAATCACATGTTTCAACATATTTCTGAACATCCTCAGACATGTTAATCCACCAAGCTGTGTTTTTTACTCTGGTTAATGTTTTATGGTAGTCAAAATGACCTGCTAATATATCATCATGACATATACTTAACATTAACTCCTTCATTGAAGGGGGAATTACAATTACATTACTTAATTTTTTCCTGTAATATATAAAACCATCCTCAATGGAAAATTTTCCTTTCTCTAATGCCTCTTTATACTTATTTGGTAATGTTTTTATTAAAACATTCATTGAAGCATTAGATGGATCATTTAATATTGTAGTTAATTTACTTAAGTCAGGATCTGAATTATAATTATCAAGAATTGATTGCATAAATTCATCCTCAAGATCTACAATATAAATGCCATAAATGTTAATAATCTCTGACTCAGGAACATAAGCAGGATTATCATCATTATTAGGCAGAGGTACTCTAGATAACAGATCTACATTAGAGTGCAAGGTTCCTGCTCTATGTGTAATAGTCATTCGTCCTCTGTATTCTTGTACAGCTAATTGCCATCTAAACATGTGTCTATTAGGAGTTTTCATGTTTAAGAGTGACTTAACTGCACTACAGTCAGTTATTAACTCAACTTTTTGGTCTTCAAGGTAATAATGTAGCTTTTCAAGAGCCCATACTACTGCCAAACATTCAAGTTGAGTAGCACCATATTTCAATTCACCACTTCTCAGAGTATGTGAAATATAGCAGATTACTATTTCTGACATTTTACCTTCAATAAGTTGTTTTTGATGCAAAGCAGCACCCAGTCCAATAAAACTTGCATCTGTATATAATACAAAAGGTAATTGGAAATCTGGTAATCCCAAGATAGGAGCTGTCATTAAACATTCTTTCAACTTATTAAAAGCTTGTTGTCTTTCATTATTCCAAATGAAAGCTTCTGATTTCTTTATCAGTGTGGTCAGTGGTGCAGCAATTGATTGGTAGTTTTTTATATATTGTCTATAATAACCACACATTCCAAGAAAAGATTGTACATCCTTCACATTTTGAGGAATGCCAATATTCTTTATTGCAGCCACTTTATTTTGGTCTACACATATTTGTAAGCCAGATACAATATGACCAAGCACTTTTAAAGATTCAAACCCAAATTTACATTTTTTCAATGCAAGGGTCATTTTTATTTCATCCATTTTCTGAAATACTTTCCTTAAATGGATTAAGTGTTCATCAAAATTTTTAGAGAACACTATGATGTCATCAATGTATACCATTAACCATCCCTCAATCATTTCATTATGGAATGTTATATCCATTAACTTTTGAAATACTGATGGAGCATTCTTTGGTCCAAATGGCATTCTGACATACTTATAAATTCCCATGTGTGTTGTTATCAACAAAAAGTTCTGTGAATTCTTTTCAACAGGAATTTGATGGTACCCTTTATTTCCATCTAGGCAACTTATATATTTAGCACCTTTAAGGGTAGCATGTATAGAGGCAATCCTTGGCAAGGGATAAATATCATCTACTGTAAATGTATTTAATGATCTATAATCACCGCACAGTCTTGCTTTATCTTGTTCATAAGAAATCAGCACTGGTGATATTACACAATATTTTGGTGTAGTTTCAACCTTCTCAAGAATGTTCATTTTTAATAAAATCTTAATATTATCCTCTATGTCTTTCCTCTTCATTGGTGAAGCAGGGTATGGTTTCTTTTTAAGACTAGCAGGAATATTATCCATATCACAGGTTAAACTAATTTTCATTTCATGTTCTTTTACAAGGCCAAGTTCATTTGTACCATGTGCAAAAGCCATTGGAAAAGCTTTAATTAATTCCAAAATATTATCTTTCTCAGTTTCACTTATATGAGTGCCAAATGATGCTTTTGAAATTTCTGTTTCCAGAAGTTCCAACTCATTGGATTCTCTTCCTTTAGACGGGGAATTTGTTACTGACTCAATGTGTAAGACAGTGTTAAAAGAATTTATTTTAAATTTCCTTTTACCATTCATGCCAATTGTAAAATTGTTATTAGCAGGGTCTAATTTTACACCAAATTTAGTCAGAATATCATTTCCAATGATAAAACAGTTACTACAATTTGTATTATCCATTACTACAAAGTCACAAGTTACCCTTACATAACCATGTTGGTGTTTAAAGAAAACAGCAGCTTTGTATTTACCAATGGGGTGTAGCACTGATCCAAAACCTCTCCAATTTTTATTCTGAAGTGGTTCAAGCTTAAACTTATATTCACTATCAATTTTCTGTAATGTATTAGTGGAAACAACTGAACCAGCAGCTCCTGTGTCCAATACTATATTAACATTTTCACCAGAAATGATAGCTGGAACCGTGATAGGTGTCATTCTAAAGTTATCAGCTTGTATATCCTTAATGATTTCAGCATCCTCAAAATTCATTAAAGATTCATTTGAGTCCATATTTAATATTGGATTTTCAAAGATGGAAAAATCATCTTCCAACATACAGACTTCATTTTCATCACTATATGAGATATTGCTGTCATAATCACTTGATTCTTTACTTTTTTCAGTTTCAGTTTCAGATTCACGTTGATTTTCAACAATATTTATGTTTTTCTCACATTTGTGACCTTTGACCCAAGGTTTGTTACACTTATAACAAGTATTTGTTTCATACTTTTTAGGTACTACAGGTGCAGTAGGGTTTTTCTGCTTCTCCTGAAGTGTTTTTGAATTCTGAGTTTTTACAGGTTCAACATTTTGCTTATAAGTGGAATACCTTGATTCATACTTATGGTTTAATAATATTTCATTGCAAATATTAATAAAGTCAGAATATTCAGTAACATTTAATGTTCTAGCTACAACAATGTCTCTGACAGATATAGGTAATTTGTATATTATCTTATCTTTCCATAAGTTAAAATCCATATGAGGCTCAATGGCTTTTAATATTTTGTTTAAATTCATTAAAAATACCATAGGTTTGTCACCATTCAACGGATTATACCTAGTCTTCTCATACAGTCTCTGCTGAGTAAGCCTGAATTTAGAACCTCCAAATTGTTTTTCAATAAGTTGTTTCCATTCAGCCCAAGAGTAGTCTCTACCCTCACTTAAGACAGCTTCAAACCATAATAAAGCAACATCCTTAAATAAAGAAATTAATTTTGATGTTATCTCTTCATCTGGTAACTTATATGAGAATTTCAAGTTGTCAATTCTTTGAATAAAATGTTGCCAATCAGAGCTGGCTTCCCCATCATAAGTTGGGTACTGATCTATTTTAGGCCAGTTATTCTGATTGGATTTTATCTCACTAATCTTAGGTAAATTCAACAACTCATTCACTTTTGATAAATGGTCTTGTATTTCTTCCTGCACGGATTTGTGACTTACATTTTCAGATTTGACACTACCACCAGATGGTTTTAATTGTGGTGGTACAGGGAAGGAATGAGATTCACTTTTGCCAATGAAAGGATTATTATTATATTGATTATACTTATGATTATCCTGGTTCATCAGTAGATTGGCAGTTTCAATCTCAACTTTAGTTAATCTTTGTAGCAGCTCAGAGACACTTTGATTTGTCTGTGCAAAAGATAACTTTGTTCTTGATTCAGTTTTTAATAAATGTGTTTCATATAATTTTTCTAACTCACAAAATTTGTTTGAAAGGTCATTATATTTATTACTCAATGAATCATATTTAAGAGTTAGAGACAAATATTCTTTCTCTAATTCTTTATTACGTGTTGCTAATTGAGAAATGTTCAATGTCAAGGATGAAATTGTATCACTAGTGAGCTTAACTGTCTGTTCCTCACAATCAGTCATTCTATTCCACAATGCTGAAACAATTCTATGGACAGTTGGATTATTGTTAAAATATTCCATGTCCTCCTTTTCAATTATCTCACTCTCCTGTGAACTTCTCATCTCACTAGTAGGTGGTTGCAACTGAGGATTAACTGTATTATCATTGTATATAGTACTGTTATTATGGACAAAAGACAAGTCAGGTGTATCTACTCTAAAACCTAAATTTCTTAAATCCTCCTCTATTTTTTGTATAGATTTAACATCAATAGAATTACCTATATTGTAATTATCAGTATTATGTCTAATCTGAGAGGGTAAGTTACTTACGAAGGGATGGTTTCCAGTCCCGATTTTTGGCGCTTTCTTCCCTTGTAAGGGTGAGCTGAGGAATTCAGATGAGGGGGTGGATTCCTGTTGCAACTGTGGCTTGTCCACTGTTGGTGAAACCAGTCCCATTTCCATTTGTCTACCAGGATTTTCTCCTGGGAGTGAGTGGACCCTCCTTGGGTAGGGGGTTGCTGATTTGATTGACTGGGCTGTCCTCCCTTTAATTCTGCCATTGCCTGATTCATCTGCTGAAATCCTACCTTGCAATTGTTTTGCAACTGCTCTACTTCTTTGAACATGAGAGATTTTGATTCCTCCAACTTCAGAACCTGTTTGGCCAGGTGGGACAGTTGATCTTGAAGAGGAGGAGACGTCTTTTTTATAGTTATCTTTTTTAAGAGGGCGTCCTTTTCCTCTATACTCATGCTTTCTGGCTGGGGGTACTGTTGTCCCTCCATGGTGATGTCCTGGAAAGTTTTTGTTAGCTTTAGACCTGGTATTATAAGCAGGCTGTTCACTTACACTATCCTGGGGAGCACTCATATTGTTCAGAATAACAATATTTTACGTCTACAAAAGGAAAAAACTCTGTGAAATTAGTAGACAAATAATATTAGCAATTATATTACTAATACAAAAGCAATGGAGCTTACCCTGAATTTATATCTTTATTTATTTAAATAAAATATAAGAAAAATTCAAAAAATCTGTTAAAAATATAATAATAAGTTTAACTAGACCTCTATAAGGGTGAATAATTAGCTTACCAAGCTTTAGCCAAATACCAATTTAATTGGGTGTTATATTGGTGTCCAAATACCAAGTGAAATTGGGTTTATATTGGGTACAGTTACTACTGTAAATATCTAATTTTTATGGTAAAAAATTAGTACAATTATTATAAGGGTTCTTTTCCGCAATCAATGAGTTATGATGACCCACTAATATGCAGCAGGCCCAAATATTTGGTTAATTTTGAGCTGTACTAAGGTAAAAATCATGTCCCAAGGCTTATACTAAATAATAAGTAAAATATAAGGAAAGACCCCCAATTGTCAGTATAGTCTAGTATGTAAGTATGATATAATAGTGTTATTTTATGGTCCTACTACTTATTGATAAATGATTTAGTGATTAAACCTCAGGGGAATACTAATAGAATAGTTATACTCAAATAAAACTCACAATACTTGGATTTAAATGCGTGCTAGTGGTGGAAAATAGAAGAATAAAATATAGTTATAGCTTTTATAAAGATAATATCAATTTATAAGGGCTTTATAATATATTTCTGATTGCTAATAATTGTATTGTAGTGTTTGTTTGAAGTGTAGTAATTAAATGATGATAATAAACTGTCAAAATCCCTCCTTACTTATACCCAAATCCACTGGAGTGCACAGACCTTCAATCCAGATGATGTCACTGCTATCCCCGGCAATTACAGCACTGTGAGGGCCCATCACCTCCCCATGGCGTCCACTTCAAGCAGTTTCAACACCCAGACCTCCAGTAAGGACCCTCCATCACTATTAATAATAACACAGAGTCATACCATAAATAGAAAACCCAGATAAAAGCGGATACCATAAAGAAACAGGTAAAATAAATGATAAAAAAGAGATTTAATGAAACTAAAAGCATATAAAGGAAACAAATAAAATTTCCAAGCCCCCAATAACATCCCCAAGCATCCACATTAACCCAAAAACATCTTTCCAACCCATAAATCCGTGAATAACCATCCAAGGAAGTATTTTTAGTTGTCCAAACTGGGTGTATGCACCTAATATAGGTGTCTATGCTTCTGTAGGCGTTGTGAGTCCACTGATTTCGTCCATATGACCTAAAATAAGCAGAAAAACAAATGTTATAGGCTATTAAGGGGCTAAAACCCACTTATATACCTAAATATACATAATATACTGCATATTTCACTGAATATGAGATTTATGTATACATATAAGCTTATGTATGTCAATAATTACTTCATATCACTTAAGATAAGTATATTATGACTCCATTAAAACTTTAATAAGTATTATTAGGCCATGGATAAGCTATTTAAACTATTATAAATTATATAATAGAATAATAATTATATATATATATAATAAAATAATATATATTATTATTTTAACCTTATTTTTAAGATATAAGCTTAATCTAGTTAAGGTTATCTTATTTTAAGCATAAGAAATACTCAGTCCTAAGTATATTTAGGCTGACACTTATTCACTATGTACACACAGACCACTATCTAAATAATCCATGCACAGCAATAAATTTGGTGCTTTTGGAAGCCAAATTGAATAAAAACCCTCTAGAAGCGCTCCCCAGCCTCCTATAACCAAGGCGTGCAGGCTGCCTGATGTGGCTAGACCTCCATAAAGTCAGAAAACCACCAAAAACCTCCAATAAAGCCCAAAATACTTAGAAAAATCCATCACAACTACTAAAACCCTTAATACACTAAATTAAGCTATGACAACGTTGGGACATAAAATATAGAGTCAAATTAGCTTTACTTAATGGTACTAAGCACTTAAACCATAGATTTAAGGTTAGCCCGTGAATCACAAAAAACAAAATTAAACAGCTATATTTTAGAAATGAAAAATGAGCAAATGACCCCTTAAAACTTATAATAAGAAAAATTTTAACAAGACATGAAATACAGAGAAACACTGGGGCTATCCAATGGTAGTACTCACATACTCATAGTCCCAATATTCACTGATCCAAACCAGAAAAGCACCCAATTATTAAACCAATGTCAATTAAGACATACCAAAACAGTGCCAAACAGACTGACATAGGCCTCTGCCAATGTTGGAAGACCACAACGCTAATATTCGAGGCTACTTAGCTCACTCCATTGTACCTCATGATTCTGAACAATTGATACATGCTCCCAATGTGACTTAGAATTTTTCCACTTTTTTGCCCAGCACATATTATCCTCATGATTCCATAATGAAAAATTTCCCACATTCTTTTCAGTAATTTCATTGTTAGAGATATTACAGAAAGAGAAGAAAATTCTTTCAGAGTGACTCAAAAAGCCAGCCAATTTTTGTATTGCAGGAATTTCACCTATCAAAGAGAACAATGCAACTCTTAATTTCCAGCCTCATGGATAAAGATGTGTCTTTTAAATCAATATACCTAACCATAGAGTTTCTATATCATTAACCAGTGGTTTTAGAAGGTTATTAAGTTGTACACTTGTGGGTTCTGTTGGTCCAGGTATAATAGCATACAAAAAAAGATTTTCAATTTTTTATGTATCTTCTTGAGGTAGGTTCATACACGCCATCATAATATTGCCTACAGACTTCTGATGACCTCCAATACTATTACCACCAGGCCTAAACCAGTTGACATATTAAGTAAACATTGAGTTTTTTGAAGTTATTGTATATTCATCATCATTGCCACCCAGAGCTGGAGTGGTAATGGGAAAGATTTTCCAAATTGAGCCACCACAAACATCCTTCATCAAATCACACTCTAAATCTTCTGCCACAGGGGTTTTCTTCTCAATCAGAAGCTCAAATTTGAACAGTTTGATCTTTTACTTAAGCCAGTCAATAAAAGAATGGTGATGAAATGTTTTAAGAGAGTAGTATTTTAAATGTTCTCAATGTTCCTTCATAAAATACAGCCTTTCATCACATTTAACTACAATTTGTCCTGCTCTAAACATTTTTTAATAGTGCTTTGATGATGAAAAAAATGGTTGATTGCAACATAGTATAGATGGTTTATATTCAGAGTTATACTCATAAAGAGCAAAGAATTCAGGACAGCATGTTTTAGTGAAAAACGATTGATTGAGCTTTAATCAACTGAAAACCATATCTATCAAGTGCGGGATCAGGCAGAAAATGCTATCAGAGTCCAGCTTTACACCATCACCTAGAAGTTTGAGCTTCTTAATTTCTTCATTCAAAAATTGAGTATAACCTTCTTTGCTCAAATGATGAATCAGAGAAAGCTTTTCTGTCTGCCACATAATTATTTGGCTATACCGTTCCCCAAGGTTTGAGTTTCTAGAGACTGTTGATGATACTTCTGCCCCCAATAGCAACTGCCCCTATGTAATAAATCATCAAAACATCATAAAGACTTTTATTCTCACTTTTAACTATAGATATAAAGCTTACTGTTTCTGTGGAGCTGTAGCTTCCAATGTTAAGTGGATTGTTGGAAGAAATAACCATCTGGGCCTTTCTATTTCTTTCCTCCAAATGTTTTGCATAAGAATTAGAGCTTTTAAAAGCCATAAAAACTTCAAAGGAACCAGAATAATTTTGATAGTTTTTATTGACACATTCAAGCTCTTGACATTGACATACATGAAAATATAGAGAAATTGTAATTGTGATAAATGTAGGAATAAGTTAGATTTTGGAAGTTACCAATTGAAGGTATTCTTTTTTGCAGGGCACTATCTAATATAAGCTACATTTTTTTATTAAAAGAATATGTTGGAATATGTGTTGAAATTATTTAAGTTGAAATGTTTACTTTTTCATCAGATAAATTATATATTAATTATAAGCTATGCAGTCTACTTTATTTGTATTCTGTATACTCTCTGCATTTGTACAACAATTCATGCATGGTTATAAGATTATTTTCTATCATAGAAAAATTTCTATTTTAAATACAAGATCATAATTATTTTTCCATCAAATGCCTTCTGAGTTACATCTAGCTACCCTATAATTATTTAATTTTAGTAAAAATTCTTAGTTATGAACTGTAAGAAAATTAATTCATATTTTATCATAATTATTTAAAAAATCCCCCAAAAAATCAAAGTTAAACCCAAAAATAAGGTTAATATTTTGTAAAAAACAATCAAAAACATATTTCCTTCACTTTGGCAATTGGTCTGTACTAGGTAGAATTTTACATAAAGAAATAATCAAAAATACTCAAATAATAGATGCTACCAAAGTTTAGACCTTAAAGCATTACAAAAAGCTGAAACCTTGTATAAATTTTCATACATAAATGTGATGAAGTGACACTCATGTCTATTTATTCTGGTTTAACAAAAATTACTCAATGGAATATGTATTACTATCATATTGGACAAAAAATAATTTTTTGGTAATCAAAAAATGAGCATAGCATCACATTTATCAAATTTTTATTGTGGGAACATTTTTTGAAAAGAAAAAAATTCCTTTTCTCAAATGTGTCCGCTTTTATCACATTATCATTCTCTTCCTTTTGTGCCAATACTTTTGTGTTCAAATTGCATATAAAAATATAATTTTTGCATATTATAATGCCATAAATTTGAATAATTTCTATTCCTAATTTTTGTGATATTTCTCCTTAAATCAACTTTGATCATAAAGTTTTGGAGCTCCAAAATTTATCCTTCCTGTTTGTTTAATTTTATTAAACACTTTCTTAATCTAATTGTTTATGAACCCTAGTAGCTCTTACTTTCCTCGTAGAAAGCTGCCCACAAACACACAAACACTTAATAGAATTTTTAATGAGCCTTTTCCTCCATTCAATTCTCACTTTTTTAGATCTATACAAAATTTTTGTCATTCACATTTGTATATGTCACCATAATCAAATGGATGTAAATAAAATCCTACTGAAGAGCAATCAGACAGATTTCCATCATTTGAAATGAATTCTTGCAACATCGCCTTTGAACTACTTCATCCAGAATCAAACTCAGCTGTTTTGGAAAATTTTCCACCAATTTTCTGTGAATCTTTTATTGACCACCTCTGCATGTGCAGTTTACCAGGGTCAACTTTTGCTTGGAACTTTGACTGGTTTGACAAATAGAACCAGGTCTTGGCAAATATTCTCATTAAACACTAAGACAATGCCTTAAAAACCAATGATTTGACTGCATATTTGATTTACTCAACTCAAATTAGATTCTCAAATAAAATGGGAGTTCTTCAACCTTGGTTTTTAGGTCATGCTGATAAAATAGGACTTGGGAAGGATTATGATATCTCTCAAGAAATAATCAAAGTGAGAAAGCATAAATATACAATAAAAAAAGTATGAAAATCCCCTTTTTTTAACCATCTTTATTCATGACCTTTATTTGAAATAAAAATGATTCTTAGAATTCAGTTAACCAAACTAAACTTCTCCAACAACTTCCACATTGTAAAACTTACCACAACCTTTTCACAAACATCAATTCTTGTTCAGACACCAAAATTGATAATGATGGATTGTTAAGACATATCTTAATGCAATGGAGGCTTGAAGATTTTTCTAAAAATGCACAATATCTTGACCAAAAACACTTTGATATTCAAGATACATGACCTACTCTGGAAGTGTGCTAAAGGACTTGGCCTTTTACAACATAATCAGTTTGGTTTCAACATTTTCACCTAATCCTTCTCATGCCCCCCAGGGTTTTCCAAATGACTGTTATTCTCCCATATATCTTGCATCTCTATAATCCTCAACAACTCAGACTTTTAAATTCTCAAAATCCCATAAATTTACCTGCTCTCCTTGCAATTCTTACTTCTTCTAATGTGAGTAATTGACAAACTCTCTTAATAATAGGTTTGCACACTCATACTCCTCATTTCCACTGTTTGGGACACATAGCCTTGAAAACAAACACATAATTTTAAAAATTACTATTATCATTAAAATTTATAGAATTGAAATATGGCTTACATTTTTAGCTCCATTTTTTTCCTTTGAATCTTATACAATATGAATACTATAATTTCATGTTAAAAATAATTCAAAAAATTCACTTCATTTTTCTGCCCCATTCTATACAGCCAATCAACAGCCTAGTGCTCAACTTCTGGATTCCAATTTGACTCCTATTCCAACATTGAACATATAAAAAATTTAATATTTTTGTTCTTAATATGAAATATAAGACATGGAGCTCCCTATTATATATACACGTTGAGCACACCTGAGATCTATACCCACTCCTGCAGCCTGAATTGTTCCAACTAAAACTTGGCAATTTTTGTAAAAATGGAATTTATGCATATTTTAATCTTGCTTTGTCCTTCTGAGTTTATTTATAAGCTGGGTATACCTAATATTGTAATCATCTAGAGCCATTTTTATTCTATTTTGAAATATTAGAAAAATTTTTTTAATAAGCCAACACAATTTTGAAAAACAATTCATTATAGAATCACTTACATCTGCAAAAAGTCTGCAAAGTTGTAGGATGTGACAGCTTTCTGAAAATTTACACCCCTTTCACCAGACATAAAGTTTTTCAAGTGGCCTATAAGATGACAAATATTTGCAGAATTCTGCAAGGTGAAATCAAAAGTTGGAGTTTCATACAGATTTTTGTAGATTGGATGGTTGCAGAATTTTCTTAAAATCATCAGCTCTCTAAGAGACTCAGATAAGTCCCAAGGGGAGTCAGTGCTTCTGGAGGTCCCATATTGCTCAGTGAATGCTTCTTGAAGCACATCAAGTTTAGACCTCCATGGATCTGCTAATGGAACTGATATCCCCCCTTGAATCATTTTTGGAAGAGACAAAATTGCATCCTTTGTTCTATGTAGGCTTATGAATTTCATTATGTGATTGATTGATTTAATAGAATTAGCCTTTCCTTTTTTCAAACCTGGAAAAAGGAAATTCTTCCATAACCATTCTTCTTTCCACCTTTCGATTTTAAGAAAAAATATGAGACTTTGAAGGTCAGTGGGCCTGTTCTGAAGTGGAGTTCCAGTCAAGCATAGTCAGTGTTGGGATTCCAAGTCAAATACTGTTTGAGACCTCTGCAAGTAAGGATTTTTAATGTAACTAAAAGAATATTTATAAAAATTGATTATAAAAATTAAGTTTTAAGTTTTAGATAAAGAAATGGGCACTAACTGAGCTTCATCAAAAACAACTCTATACCAAAAGAGCTTTTGAGTCACCGGTTTCTTTTTTTGGCTTTTATTTTTTGAAATTTTTGGGCTAGCTATTTCATAGGTTGTTAAAAAAATGGCAGTGTCCTGTAGCTCATTAACGTTAATATTTTGACAATCCTTCCCATAAAGAACCTTAAATGGAAATGCATTATCTTCAAAGTGCACACTTATTTCATTGTTACAATTTGATAGTGCTACCAGTGGGCGTATAATCAGTGTGGCTGAACTCCAATTAATACCTTCTTGATTTTCAAAGACCTGGAATTGTCTTTCTTCACTTTTAGTTGCACTAATAAGTGAAACAGTTGACAGCATCTTTCCCAAACCCATATCATCAGAAAGTATTGAACCGTTTCCTTCAGGGGTCAATTGATTGTTAGGAAACTGATCTTTATAGTCATCAAATCTAGCTCTAAAACCACACAATATAGGGGGCGGACTTGCTAGAGAGTCCACAACCTTGGACCCAAACTCACCACAGATTGAACACACATTGAGCTATTGAAAAAGGAACCATACACTCAGAGATGAAAACCACTCAGCAGAACAGTTTTAGGTGGGTGTTCAAGTAGAGTTTAGTATGAGTTTAATATGAGTTCATTCTGAGTTCCATCTGAGTTCAGGTTGGGGACTTGCTAGCAATTTCACACCCTATATTGTGTAGTCTAAGGAAATGGTAATCCTGTTCCTCCACATGATATCCAAATTTTCCTTTAACATTTGTTCATTTTCAATAATAAAATTTATTGCTTTAATTTTATGTGTTTTGAGAACTGTTTTGATTTTTTGGATAGGTTGATCAGCTTTTAAATCTTGAGTACTCTGAGATATTTGGAAAGAGCGTTCAAAAATTACATGCGGGATATTAAAAAACATAGTGGAATAATAGTTTGGGATCAGACATAAATTGATTTGAGCAGAAGAAAATTCTTCTTTAGCAAGACTTATTAGTTTAATTGAAGAAAAGAGGCATCACCAAAGTTGATACTGATTACCAAAAAGTGGAACCAAGTAAGCATCTTCATAGGATTCAAGGCTCTTCTTTGGTTTAAATGGTGAGATCCAGACCCAATTTCACCAAATAGTGGTCCAATGTGCTTACTCTGCGCTTGAGAAAGATTACTTACAAGGGTTGGTTTTCTTTCTTCAAATAGTCCAAAAATATGAACATTCAAATTGCCTTGCTCTAAAATGGTGGGGGTTGGTGAGTTTTGAAATCTTGAAAATAAATTCGTATAAATTTGATCAATTGTTATTGAGAACTGTACAACACATCTGTGACTTGAAATCTTAAGTAAGAATGGTATCTGAAGATAGTGGTTGTTAAAAGACAAATTGAAGCAAAAAACAAATAATCAGTTTTGAATAAAATAGCAAAATAACTTTTTAGCATCTGCTATGCTAAGCTCATAATTCTTTCACATGTGTTATTATTATCTTTTTAAAAAATATTTGAAGTAAATCAATGATAGCTGAAATGAATAATATGGCTTAAAAATAAATCTTGAGCCTATAGAGTAAATTTTGGTTTGTGGAAGAAGAAAAATTTTCTTAATAAAAATGTGCTTTATTTTTACATTATAATCACAAAATAGAATAATTTCACTCTTATTACACTTATTTATGTTTCTGTCTAATATTAAAATGCTTTAGATAGCAGTTCAAAATCCAAGTTTAAACTACTACCTAGAACATTGTCCTGATACTGACATATTTTGTAAGTCTCTGGACAGACACTTGTGGTGATCTCAATAATTTTAAAATTGATTTAAATTTTATTTTTATAAAATATATTTATAGTCTAATGTAATAATTGAGATACTACATTTTAACCTTCTGTTACTAACTTTGCAAGAAAATATCTGTAGATATTCTTTTGCCAAATATCAAATTTTGTTTTCCACAAGATAGGAAAGTGAATATTATGATATGTTAAGTGATATGTTCAAGCTTTCTCAATCTGTGCTCGGCTGAAGATCAAAGTAATCACCAATCTCCAAGAGACCTGTGATTGTGTTGGGTTGAACCTAGGTCTAACTGATTACCAAATCTTTGTCCAATTGATTTAAATCTGGTTTCACAATGAATTCCCAACAGCTTTCCAACCACTTCCCAAAATTTTTCAATGAGGGGTATTGCTAGCAATAACCCCCCCCCAAATTTTCTGTGGTGATTGATATAAATGTATTACATCTAATAATTTTTATTTTCTACATTTATTTTATTTTATATATTTTTAAAATTTAATTATTGTTTATTAATTTTTATTTAATTTATTTATTATTTTTGAAAATATTTCTAATATTTAATTAATATATATACATCTCTTTTAATTCTTTTATTTCTTTGTTACTTCTTTATATACATTTTAATATTTAAAAATAAAAAATAAAACAACTTATTTTTTCAATCAAGATATTCTCTTTTCCATTCACTTCCTTTTCATGTCCACCTTCATTTTTTGTAAAAGCTTGAAGTTTTCATCCACCACGCAATATTTGGGGGAGATGTGCTAGCAAGTCCTCAACTTGAACTTAGATGGAAATCATATTGAACTCAGACTGAACTTAAAATGAACCAATACTGAAAATTACTTTGAGCTCATCTTAAACTCTTAACCAACAATAGAAGAGTCTGTGTTGGAATAATGGTGAAATTTTAATGAACAATTTATAGAAATAATAGCAAGGGCAGATTAAGAAGCTGATCAATTCAGAGAATATTTTCCAAAAAACTAAATTAAATTTTCATTTTGAATTTCACTTGATCATTAAAAAGTCTGAAAATTATACATTTTCTTTCAAATGCATCACTTTTAAGCTCTCTAATGATTTTATTAGTTTTTTTTTTAAAAAAAAATTTAAAATAAGAACTGTGGTTATTCTTATTGATAACTCCTTTCAACCAAGAATTTGCAGCTTTCATTTTTTTATTTAAGACACATCACCAGATATTTTTTTTGTATTTTTATTTTTTCTGATTATGCAATACAATTATTTTCAATATAATGTATTTATTTGACAAAAATATTGAAACATCGAAATTCTCAAGTATTTTATTTTAGAATACTGTAAAAGACTTATAATTAAAAAAATAAAATATAGTAATATTTTTTCCTAATTTCACTTTCAATTAAGTCCCCTCATAGCTAATCTAAACTAAGCACTAATAATTAATAAATTTTTTAATTATATGTCTAGAAAGAAGTATAATTCTTATACCAGTGGATTCTAATCCATTTTATTACATTTATATATGCAAGAAGATAATTAAAGTTGAAAGGAAATATATATTTGCTCTTTTTTGGTTCTATTGAATATTTAACTACTAAGTGTTTTTACAATATACATTTATTCAATGTAATACATATATGATATTCTGGAGCTCTTCATGATGTATTTCATCAAAATTCCACATAAATATGGTTATTTAGTAGAGTAATCTCATGAGTTGAAATAATTAATCAGTACCTAGTAAATATTCCATATGAAAAACTGAACTTCAAACTAGATGTAAAACTATAAAGGTAATAAAAGCAAAGTTGTATAAATTTATTTAAACTTTTATTTTGGTTCTTTATTTTACTTCAATGTTGTATTGTGGGATAATTTTAGTGTAAGCCTGGAAATAAGCACCATATATTTTGAAAAGTGTTCTCATGTTAAAAAATGTGCTTCAGGTAAAATAATTTATTTCATTATTGTTCAAGAACTGAATTAAATAGGTAGAAGTGGTGTTTTTTCATAATTCTGTCAGTTTCAGATTGAAAAACTATTATATGTTTTCATTTTGTAAAAAAGACACAATAGGCGCTTCAGACTATGCCTATGTAGAAAAGCAGCTTTAAAGGCAATCTTTTTTTATTAAAAATAATATTATTCCATATTTTAAATGAATAGAAAGAATATTTTAAATATATGTTGTTGAGAAATAAATTAAGCAAAATGTTTCAGGTACACTTTTTTAGTCTTTAGAATAAAAGTTTTGATAGAAGTAATTGACAACTGAACACTTACACACAATTCTAAAATTAAATATATGGGTTCAGGATTTATCAATGATTTATTGGAATTATGATATTCATGCTGTTAGGTGGATCTTATATGATGTTTCTATTCATTTTATAAGTGTATGAAAAACAATCCCTTTGATATTTTATTTGAACAGAAGAATTTATAAGTCTTCCTTAAATTAGCCTTATCAGAAAGTAATACTGGAATGAGTATATTGTTATAAAAATTAATTTAAATAGAAAAATTTTAAATCTTCATTACAGATTTAAAACAGAAAAATAAATATTAAAATTTGAATTTTTATAAAAATATATTTTAATTTAAAAGATTTTTACTTATTCTTTTTTTTACAAATCATCCAATTTTATCTTGTGAGGCTCTCCTTCAACATGCAAATATAAGTCTAAAAAATTAATATTATGCTCTGAATACTCTATGTAGTGTGTACCTAAAGCAAAAATATTTTTTCTGAAGTACTTCAAATCTAAGGAGAAGAGCTGATACTTTTTTATATAATATAGTTGTATAAAATTGATTTTTAGCTAGGTTCATAATATTTCATATAGAAAAAACTCATGCCATAATAATATATAATCTAATTAAAACTATTTTTAATATAATATTTTCTCAAAATGATTCTCAATTTGTACTTATTTTCAGAACTTCAAAGTATTTAATAAAAATATTTTGATATAAAAAACAAATAATTTTTATATTTAAAAATAATTAATAAAACTTCCAAAAAAGTATAGATTTTTTCATGGCTCAACTTAGCTTGAACAACACTTAGAAGAAGTATTGCATTGAGAGTTCAATCTAAGCACCACCAAAAACATGATAAAATATATTTTTGAAAATGTATATAGTCATTGCAATGAAAAAAATAAGTAAAAAAAAGGACTCTGTCAGCCAGGCTATCTCAGGAGCCCATTAAATTGTTATAATAATTTATTGGAAACATTTAAGGGAATAAAATTATGTATTTTATGTATTTAGATAAAATATTTTATTGATTAATAAAATTATATAAAGATTTTATAAATAAGTAAAATAATTATTATATTAATTTTATTATTAAGTAAATTATTTATTAAATAAAAATATATTATTTTCAATGGGTCTTTTAGGTCTAGAAGGTTTTTAATGGAGGTCCAATGGCAATGGTAGGGGAGTTTTAGGATTTCAAAGTTAAAAATACGTATGTTGATCTTTTTATTTATTTTACTCAAATTAAAGAGGTAAAAATATAAAATTATTATTATAATTAATGAGTTAGAACTATATGAATGTAAATACTAAAACAATAAAAAATAGTAATTAATATTTAAGTATAGTAAATGTTTTGGTAATATAAGTAAGTAATGAATGAATGATTAAAAACAACCAGAAAGTAAGGCCTTATATAGGCAAAGGAGAGACAAATCACAGTGTTAAAATCCTAAATACAGTAGTATGGAAGAAGGAAAAAAGATTAAAGAAAATTTTTTTCCAAATAATAAGGTTGCTCCAAAAAGAAGGTGTTATAAAAGTATATTTACTCTATTTGACAGAAATAAATTAATTTATTTAAAATTTACTGTAAATTTCAATTCTAAATTAGTAATTTGATTTTTTTTGTATATATTTATTTTTATTTGAATATTAAAATTTTATTTTAATTTAAATTTTATTTTAAATTAAAATTTATTTTAATATTAATTTTTATTTCTTTTAACCTTTCATTGAGCACGGTCTTAGAAAAAAAAATATAAGGGACATTTTAATATTAATTTTAATTATTCACCAACTTTACCCTTTTGTAATTAGTTAATTTATTATAGGTAAATTTAATGTGAATATATTATAATTAATAAAAATAAGATAGTAAGGCATGGCTTCATCCCAGTAAATAATTAATTATTTTACTGGGTAAGTCTAGCAGCCTGGCTGACATTCCATTACTCTAAAAAAATAACAAAAAAAAATTCTATGATTTTTTCTTTTTATATTTATTTAGCAGAGTAGGAAGATTAGATATATCTTTCTTAGGTATCCAAGAATCATATTCTGAAGATTTATACTTGAATCTCAATAAATATTCAGTACCTTTTTTAGCAGTAACTATCCTATCATTTAGAATCTTATCAATTTCTGCTGTCTCAGTGATTTCATTAGGGGTCTTTTTTGGTCTTCCCCTCCTTTTGGGAAATAAATCACTATTGGATGTGTAAGGTTTCAAAAGAGATATTGGAAAAAAAGGATATTTTCTGTAATATGGAGAATACAAAATAACCTCAACTGCATTATCACCAACCATTCTTCTGACAACAAATGGACCTACAAATGGGTCTTTCAGTTTGTTATTACATTTTAAATTGAAGTGGACTGTAGAAATCAGTACTTCATCACCCTTTTTAAAAGTGTATTCTTTATGGGATTTGTCCCATCTCTTCTTCTCATATTCAAAGGATTTTTAAATACATTTTTGAGCATGACTTCTGCAAAGTTGTTGCATTTGAAGAAAATATTTTACACCAGAATTTGAATCCAATTTAGGTATTTTATTATTGAGAACTTGGGCAGGAGTATTTGGAACATATCCCAGCCAGAGCTCAAAAGGCTTTTTCTGAGTAACAGAATGGACCGTGTTATTATAAGAAACTTCTAATCCAGGAAGTAGGGTAACCCAATCATGAGTAAATCTGTCATTGTCTTTGTATTCAAGGCCAAAGGCAGAATACCTTCTTATCATGTCCTCTAAAATCTGAATCATTCCTTCAGCTAATCCATCAGTTGGAGGGTGATGGGCAGTCAAAAGTTTAAGATCACAACCACAAACATCCATCAGAGACATCCAAAATTCAGAAGTAAATTTAGGGTCCCTGTTAGTGATTATGGCTTTAGGAAAACATGCAGTATTAAACATATGAGACCACCATAAGAAGGCTAATTCTTTAGTGGAAGCATCCTTATGGGTGGGGATAAATTTACACATTTTTGTGAATCTATCCACAATAACCCAACAAGAGTTATAACTGTCTTTCCAAGCAATTGGTAATCCTGTTACAAAGTCCATGTTTATTGTCTGCCATGGTGTATCAGGAGATTCAATATGTTGCATTCATCCAGCCCTTTTGCCAGTCAATCTTTTTAATTTTTGGCAAGAATCACAGGATTCAACATATAGTTTAGTGTCTTCAGACATATTAACCCAGCTAGAAGTTTTTTTCATTCTGATCATTGTTTTTTCAAGATCAAGTTTCCAGCCAATATGTCATCATGACAAATTTTCAAGATGATCTCTTTCATAGGAGGAATAACTATAACATTACTCAACTTTCTTCTATAATAGAGGTAGCCTTCATCAATTGAAGATTTACCTTTTTCCAAAGCTTTCTGGTACTTTGGTGGAAGGGTTTTAAATAATGCTTGTATTGTAGCATTCTTTGGATCAGTTAATATGGTACATAAATTTTTTTATTCAGTGTCCTTATCATATGAATCCAGAATAAGCTGTAATAGCTCTTCCTCCTTAACAACCACATATATCCCATGAATATGAATAATTTCATCTTCAGGAACATATGCAGGATTTGAGTCATCATTTGGCAAAGGTAACCTTAGTAACATATGCACATTTGAGTGAAAAATACCAGCTCTATGAATTATTTTCATTCTCCCTATATATTCTTAAACAGCCAGTTGCCATCTGAACATATGTCTGTTAGGTGTTTTCAAGTTTATTAGGGATTTAACTGCACTGCAGTCAGTGAAAAGTTCAAATTTCTGGTCATCCAGGTAATATTGTAGCTTCTCTAGAGCCCATACTACTGCTAAATGTTCTAGTTGAGTGGCACCATATTTCAATTCACTATTTCTCAGGGTTCTTGTCAGTATAGTCTAGTATATAAGTATGATATAATAGTGTTTATTTATGGTCCTACTACTTATTGATAAATGATTTAGTGATTAAACCTCAGGGGAAGACTAATAAAATAGTTATACTCAAATAAAACTCACAATACTTGGATTTAAATGTGTGCTAGTGGTAGAAAATAGATAAATAAAATATAGTTATAGCTTATATAAAGATAATATCAATTTATAATGGCTTTATAATATATTTCTAAATGTTAATAACTGTATAGTAGTGTTTATTGGAGTTGTAGTAATTTAATGATGATAAATAACCGTCAAAATCCCTTCTTACTTATACCCAAATCCACTGGAGTGCACAGACTTTCAATCCAGATGATGTCACTGCTATCCCCAGCAATTACAGCACTGTGAGGGCCCATCACCTCCCCATGGCGTCCACTTCAAGCAGTTTCAACACCCAGACCTCCAGGAAGGACTATACATCACTATTAATGATACCACAGATCTATACCACAAATAGAAAATCCAGATAAAAGCGGATACCATAAAGAAACAGGTAAAATAAATAATCAAAAAGAGATTTAATGAAACCAAAAGCATATAAAGGAAACAAATATAATGTCCAAGCCCCCAATAACATCCCCAAGAATCCTTACTAACCCAGAAATGTCTTTCCAACCCATAAATCCGTGAATAACCATCCAAGGAAGTAATTTTAGCTGTCCAAACTGGGTGTATGCGCCTGATATAGGTGTCTATGCTTCTGTAGGCGTTGTGAGTCCACTGATTTTGTCAATATGACCTAAAATAAGCAGAAAACAAAGGTTATAGGCTATTAAGGGGCTAAAACCCACTTATATACCTAAATATACATAATATACTGCATATTTCACTGAATATGAGATTTATGTGTACATATAAGCTTATGTATGTCAATAATTACTTCATATCACTTAAGATAAGTATATTATGACTCCATTAACACCTTAATAAGTATTATTAGGCCATGGATAAGCTATTTAAGCTATTATAAGTTATATAATAGAATAATAATTATATATCTATATAATAAAATAATATATATTATTATTTTAACCTTATTTTTAAGATATAAGCTTAATTTACTTAAGGTTATCTTATTTTAAGCATAAGAAATACTCAGTCCTAAGGATATTTAGGCTGAAACTCCCTCACCCCAAAAAAAATAATAAAAAAAATGTTAAGACATTTTAATTAAAGCTAAGGAGTGATAAAATAATAATAATAATAATTTTTATAATACATATACTGAATAAACAGTATTATTTAGATTTAAATTTTTTCAAGAGATTTTTTAGATCAGAGATTTAATTTTCTGGAATCCATCTCAACTCCCTTTTCTTTTGTAAGGTGTCTCTTTTTAAGTATCTTTTCAATTTCTGCCTTTTCAACTATTTCTTCAGGTTGCTGTTTATGCCTTCCTGATCTTCTTGGAAATAGAGCAGTATCATTAGAATGGTATGGTTTTATAAGAGAAATAGGAAATACTGGATGTTTTCTATCATATGGCGCATACAGAATAACTTCAACAGCATTATTACCAACCATCTTTTCAACTACAAAAGGGTCTAATGAATGGATCCTTCAATTTAACATTACCATTTAAATTTAAATGTAGTGTTGAAATAAGGACTTCATCATCCTCTTTGAACATTTGTTCTTTATGGGCTTTATCCCATCTTTTCTTTTCATACTCAAACGACTTATTTATACATTCTTGAGCATGTTTTCTGCATAATTCAAAAAAAAGATTTAGTACCTGGATGGATATCCAATCTAGGTAACTTATTAAGAGTTTTATCAGGGGTATTAGGTACATAACCCAACCATAACTCAAATGGCTTTTTGCCAGTGACAGAATGTACTGTAATATTGTATGCAAATTCTAAACCTGGGATAAGGGTTGCCCAATTATGCATGAATTTGTCATTGTCTTTGAAATTAAGACCAAAAGCACAGTATCTTCTTATCATATCTTCTAAGGTTTGTATCATTCTTTCTGCTAGCCCATCAGTTTGTGGATGGTGTGCTGTAGAAAGTTTTAATGGACACCCTGAAACATCCATAAGTGATGTCCAGAACTCAGAAGTAAATTTAGGATCTCTGTAAGAAACTATTTCTTTGGGGAAACCTGCTGTATTTAACATTTGTGTCCACCATAAAAAAGCTAAGTCTTTTGCAGAAATCTCTTTGTGGGTAGGAATAAATTTACACATCTTTGTAAATCTATCTACAATTACCCAGCAGGAGTTATAACTCTTATGCCCTGCTATTGGCAAACCTGTTACAAAGTCCATGTTAATGATTTCCCATGGAGCTTTTGGTTGCTCAATTTGTTGTAATAAACTAACTCTTTTGCCAGTTAATCTTTTAGATTTTTGACAAGAATCACATGTTTCAACATATTTCTAAACATCCTCAGACATGTTAATCCACCAAGCTGTGTTTTTTACTCTGGTTAATGTTTTATGGTAGTCAAAATGACCTGCTAATATATTATCATGACATATACTTAACATTAACTCCTTCATTGAAGGGGGAATTACAATTACGTTACTTAATTTTTTCCTGTAATATATAAAACCATCCTCAATGGAAAATTTTCCTTTTTCTAATGCCTCTTTATACTTATTTGGTAACGGTTTTATTAAAACATTCATTGAAGCATTAGATTGATCATTTAATATTGTAGTGAGTTTACTCAAGTCAGGATCTGAATTATAATTATCAAGAATTGATTGCATAAATTCATCCTCAAGATCTACAATATAAATGCCATAAATGTTAATAATCTCTGACTCAGGAACATAAGCAGGATTATCATCATTATTAGGTACAGGGACTCTAGATAACAGATTGACATTAGAGTGCAAGGTTCCTACTCTATGTGTAATAGTCATCCGTCCTCTGTATTCTTGTACAGCTAATTTCCATCTAAACATGTGTCTATTAGGAGTTTTCATGTTTAAGAGTGACTTAACTTCACTACAGTCAGTTATTAACTCAAATTTTTGGTCTTCAAGGTAATAATGTAGATTCTCAAGAGCCCATACTACTGCCAAACATTCAAATTGAGTAGCACCATATTTCAATTCACTACTTCTCAGAGTACATGAAATATAGCAGATTACCACTTCTGACATTTTTCCTTCAATAAGTTGTTTTTGATGCAAAGCAGCACCCAGTCCAATAAAACTTGCATCTGTATATAATACAAAAGGTAATTGGAAATCTGGTAATCCCAAGATAGGAGCTGTCATTAAACATTCTTTCAACTTATCAAAAGCTTGTTGTATTTCATTATTCCAAATGAAAGCTTCTGATTTCTTTATCAGTGTGGTCAGTGGTGCAGCAATTGATTGGTAGTTTTTTATATATTGTCTATAATAACCACACATTCCAAGAAAAGATTGTACATTCTTTACATCTTGAGGAATGCCAATATTCTTTATTGCAGCCACTTTATTTTGGTCTACACATATTTGTAAGCCAGATACAATATGACCAAGCACTTTTAAAGATTCAAACCCAAATTTACATTTTTTCAATGCAAGGCTCATTTTTATTTCATCCATTTTTTGAAATACTTTCCTTAAATGGATTAAGTGTTCATCACACGTTTTTGAGAACACTATGATGTCATCAATGTATACCATTAACTATCCCTCAATCATTTCATTATGGAATTTTATATCCATTAACTTCTGAAATACTGATGGAGCATTTTTTGGTCCAAATGGCATTCTGACATACTTATGAATTCCCATGTGTGTTGTTATCAACAAAAAGTTCTGTGAATTCTTTTCAACTGGAATTTTTTCTGTACCCTTTATTTCCATCTAGGCAACTTATATATTTAGCACCTTTAAGGGTAGCATGTATAGAGGCAATCCTTGGCAAGGGATAAATATCATCTACTGTAAATGTATTTAATGCTCTATAATCACCGCACAGTCTTGCTTTATATTGTTCATAAGAAATTAGCACTGGTGATATTACACAATATTTTGGTGTAGTTTCAACCTTCTCAAGAATTTTCATTTTTAATAACATCTTAATATTATCCTCTATGTCTTTCCTCTTCATTGGTGAAGCAGGGTATGGTTTCTTTTTAAGACTAGCAGGAATATTATCCATATCACAGGTTAAAATAATCTTCATTTAATGATCTTTTACAAGGCCAAGTTCATTTTTACCATGTGCAAAAGCCATCGGAAATGCTTTAATTAATTCCAAAATATTATCTTTCTCAGATTTACTTATCTGAGTGCCAAATGATGCTTTTGAAATTTCTGTTTCCAGAAGTTCCATCCCATTGGATTCTCTTCCTTTACGTGGGGAATTTGTGACTGACTCAATATGTAAGACTGTGTTAAAAGAATTTTTTTTATAATTTCCTTTTACTATTCGTTCCAATTGTAAAATAGCTATTAGCAGGGTCTAATTTTACACCAAATTTAGTCAGAATATCATTTCCAATGATAAAACAGTTACTACACTTAGTATTATCCATTAATACAAAGTCACAAGTTACCCTTACATAACCATGTTGATGTTTGAAGAAAACAGCAGCTTTGTATTTACCAATGGGGTGTAGCACTGATCCAAAACCTCTCCAACTTTTACTTTGAAGTGGCTCAAGCTTAGACTTATATTCACTATCAATTTTGTGTAATGTATTAGCGGAGACAACAGAACCAGCAGCTCCTGTGTCCAGTACTATATTAACATTTTCACCAGAAATGATAGCTAGAACCGTGATAGGTGTCATTCTAAAGTTATCAGCTTGTATATCCTTAATGATTTCAGCATCCTCAAAATTCATTAAAGATTCATTTGAGTCCATATTTAATATTGCATTTTCAAAGATGGACAAATCATCTTCCAACATACAGACTTCATTTTCATCACTATATGAGATATTGCTGTCATAATCACTTGATTCTTTACTTTTTTCAGTTTCAGTTTCAGATTTACGTTGATTTTCAACAATATTTATGTTTTTCTCACATTTGTGAACTTTGACCCAAGGTTTGTTACACTTATAGCAAGTATTTGTTTCATACTTTTTAGGTACTACAGGTGCAGTAGGGTTTTTCTGCTTCTCCTGAAGTGTTTTTGAATTCTGAGTTTTTACAGGTTCAACATTTTGCTTATAAGTGGAATACCTTGATTCATACTTATGGTTTAATAATATTTCATTTCAAATATTAATAAAGTCAGAATATTCAGTAACATTTAATGTTCTAGCTACAACAATGTCTCTGACAGATATAAGTAATTTGTATATTATCTTATCTTTCCATAAGTTATAATCCATATGAGGCTCAATGGCTTTTAATATTTTGTTTAAATTCATTAAAAATACCATAGGTTTGTCACCATTCAACGTATTATACCTTGTCTTCTCATAAAGTCTCTTCTGAGAAAGCCTGAATTTAGAACCTCCAAATTGTTTTTCAATAAGTTGTTTCCATTAAGCCCAAGAGTAATCTTTACCCTCACTCAAGACAGCTTCAAACTATAATAATAATGCAACATCCTTAAATAAAGAAATTAGTTTTGATGTTATTTCTTCATCTGGTAACTTATATGACAATTTCAAGTTGTCAATTCTTTGAATAAAATGTTTCCAATCAGAGCTGGCTTCCCCATCATAAGTTGGGTACTGATCTATCTTAGGCCAGTTTTTCTGATTGGATTTTATCTCAGTAATCTTAGTTAAATTCAACAACTCATTCACTTTTGATAAATGGTCTTGTATTTCCTCCTGCACAGATTTGTGACTTACATTTTTAGATTTGACACTACCACCAGATGGTTTTAATTGTGATGGTAAAGGGAAGGAATGAGATTCACTTTTGCCAATGAAAGGATTATTATTATATTGATTATACTTATGATTATCCTGGTTCATTAGTAGATTGGCAGTTTCAATCTCAACTTTAGTTAATCTTTGTAGCAACTCAGAGACACTTTGATTTGTCTGGGCAAAAGATAACTTTGTTCTTGATTCAGTTTTCAATAAATGTGTTTCATATAATTTTTCTAACTCACAGAATTTGTTTGAAAGGTCATTATATTTATAACTCAATGAATCATATTTAAGAGTTAGAGACAAATGTTCTTTCTCTAATTCTTTGTTACGTGTTGCTAATTGAGAAATGTTTAATGTCAAGGATGAAATTGTATCACTAGTGAGCTTAACTGTCTGTTCCTCACAATCAGTCATTCTATTCCACAATGCTGAAACAATTCTATGGACAGTTGGATTATTGTTAAAATATTCCATGTCTTCCTTTTCAATTCTCTCACTCTCCTGTGAACTTCTCATCTCACTAGTAGGTGGTTGCAACTGAGGGTTAACTGTATTATCATTATAAATAGTACTGTTATTGTGGACAAAAGACAAGTCAGGTGTATCTACTCTAAAACCTAAATTTCTTAAATCCTCCTCTATTTTTTGCACAGATTTAACATCAAGAGAATTACCTATATTGTAATTATCAGTATTATGTTCAATCTGAGAGGGTAATCTTCTTACCATGGGATGGTTTCCAGTCCTGATTTATGGTGCTTTTTTCCTTTGTAAGGGTGAGCTGAGGAAGTCAGATGAGATGGTGGATTCCTGTTGCAACTGTGGCTTGTCCACTGCTGATGAAACCAGTCCCATTTCCATTTGTCTACCAGGAATTTTGCTTGGGAGTGAGTTGACCCGCCTTGGATAGGGGGTGCTGATTTGACTGACTGGGCTGGCCTCCCTTTAACTCTTCCAATGCCTGATTCATCTGCTGAAACCCTACCTTGCAATTGTTTTGCAACAGCTCTACCTCTTTGAACATGAGTGATTTTGATTCCTACAATTTCAGAACCTGTTTGTCCAGGTGGGACAGTTGATCCTGAAGAGGAGGAGACATTTTTTTTATAGTTATCTTTTTTAAGAGGGCGTTCTTTTCCTCTATACTCATGCTTTCTGCCTGGGGGTATTGTTGACCCTCCATGGTGATGTCCTGGAAAGTTTCTGTTAGCTTTAGACCTGGTATTATAAGCAGGCTTTTCACTTACACTGTCCTGGGGAGCACTCATATTGTTAAGAATGACAATATTTTACGTCTACAAAAGGAAAAAACTCTATGGAATTAGTAGACAAAAGATATTAGCAATTATATCACTAATAAAAAAGCAATGGAGCTTACCCTGAATTTATATCTTTATTTATTTAAATAAATTATAAGAAAGATTCAAAAAAATCTGTTAAAAATATAATAATAAGTTTAACTAGACCTCTATAAGGGTGAATAAGTAGCTTACCAAGCTTTAAACAAATAACAATTTAATTGGGTGTTATATTGGTGTCCAAATACCAAGTAAAATTGGGTTTATATTGGATACAGTTACTACTGTAAATACCTAACTTTTATGATAAAAAATTAGTACAATTATTTTAAGGGTTCTTTTCCGCAATCACTGTGTTATGATGACCCACTAATATTCAGAAGACCCAAATATTTGGTTATTTTGAGCTGTACTAAGGTAAAAATCACGTCCCAAGGCTTATACTAAATAATAAGTAAAATATAAGGAAAGACCCCCAATTGTCAGTATAGTCTAGTATATAAGTATGATATAATAGTGTTTATTTATGGTCCTACTACTTATTGATAAATGATTTAGTGATTAAACCTCAGGGGAAGACTAATAAAATAGCTATACTCAAATAAAACTCACAATACTTGGATTTAAATGCGTGCTAGTGGTGGAAAATAGATAAATAAAATATAGTTATAGCTTATATAAAGATAATATCAATTTATAATGGCTTTATAATATATTTCTAAATTTTAATAACTGTATAGTAGTGTCTTTTAGAGTTGTATTAATTGAATGATGATAAATAACCGTCAAAATCCCTTCTTACTTATACCCAAATCCACTGGAGTGCACAGACCTTCAATCCAGATGATGTCACTGCTATCCCCGTCAATTACAGCACTGTGAGGGCCCATCACCTCCCAATGGCTTCCACTTCAAGCAGTTTCAACACCCAGACCTCCAGGAAGGACCCTCCATCACTATTAATGATACCACAGATCTGTACCACAAATAGAAAATCGAGATAAAAGCGGATACCATAAAGAAACAGGTAAAATAAATAATCAAAAAGAGATTTAATGAAACCAAAAGCATATAAAGGAGACAAATAAAATGTCCAAGAACCCAATAACATCCCCAAGCATCCTTATTAACCCAGAAATGTCTTTCCAACCCATAAATCCGTGAATAACCATCCAAGGAAGTAATTTTAGCTGTCTGAACTGGGTGTACGCGCCTGATATAGGTGTCTATGCTTCTGTAGGCATTGTGAGTCCACTGATTTCGTCCATATGACCTAAAATAAGCAGAAAACAAAGGTTATAGGCTATTAAAGGGCTAAAACCCACTTATATACCTAAATATACATAATATACTGCATATTTCACTGAATATGAGATTTATGTATACATATAAGCTTATGTATGTCAATAATTACTTCATATCACTCAAGATAAGTATATTATGACTCCATTAAAACCTAAATAAGTACTATTAGGCCATGGATAAGCTATTTAAACTATTATAAGTTATATAATAGAATAATAATTATATATATATATAATAAAATAATATATATTATTATTTTAACCTTATTTTTAAGATATAAGCTTAATTTACTTAAGGTTATCTTATTTTAAGCATAAGAAATACTCAGTCCTAAGGATATTTAGGCTGAAAGTTCTTGAGATGTAACATATAAATAATTCTGATACCTTATCATTCATCACTTGTTTCTGATGGGGGGGCAGCACCAAGAACACTAAAACTGGCATCAGTTTATAAAACAAATGGTTAATTAAATTCAGGTAAAGCAAGAATTGGTGCTGATATCTAACAATGTTTCATAGTATCAAAAGATCTTTGTCTCTTACTGTAGCAGACAAAAGCAAAATCTTTCCTAGTCACTTGGGTATGGGGTAATGCTATGACTGTCCTGCTTCTTCTTCTTTATCTTCAGCTCCTTCAAGAAGACCCCATGGCTCAGTACTCAGAACACTCTCAAAAAGACCTGCTTCATTATCTTAAGAAACAGCCTTTATCTCCGTGAATTTAGCTCAAACAGCTACAAAATCAGCTCCCAGGCTGCTTGACCGCATCTAGGTGGCCGTCCAACCTTGTTAGTGACAAAAAATTAGGCTCAAAACCTTTAAAATCAGCCAGAAAACAGCAAAATTTCACCAGAAAACACCAATAACACCACTCAAAAACCTCCTATTTCTCCCAGAGCAATGCACTCAAAATTTCCTACATCCAAAAATGGCAAAGATTCCAAAACTTCTAGAAGACCCACCAGAGGACCCGAAGAAGATGCCAGAGCACCAAACACTGCTCCCAGATAAAATTTTCCCTCTCAACCAAGAAGAAGAAACTACACCTCTCTTCTGCCAGCCAATTATTCATCTGGCAGTACAATTTCTTCTAGAACTTCATCCAGAAGATCCCAATAAGCTTCTATGTCACCTTCTCCTGCTCCATCCTACAAAAACCCTGGTACTCTACCACCAGTACCCAACCAAACTAAACCAAGCAACAATATTAACAACAAAAACAACAACAGCGCTGCCTCTTCAACTAGGCCACAGGAACGTCCTCATCCTTGTTCATATTCTCAACACCACTTAGAGGATGACCAAGAAAATCCATACCTCCATCTGGTTAATCCTCCTATTACCTCCAGTCAAAATGCTACAACAATCGAAATTCTGGCAGCTTACAAATTTGAAGAGCTTCCAATCTTTAAGTACCAATTTAATTAATCCAATTTCTTCAACAGATAACAATTACTGATCCAATTATTCTGTTTAGTTGGCACCCCACCTCCTGAAGCTACTATTGGGATTGGCCAACTCTGGAAACCACATTAACATTTTATTATGCCAATATGAAGCAACACCTAAGTATGATGTGTTCAAACATGATGAAGCCTTTTCTTTTCATGGGCCATTGAATGACTTTAAAAAGAACCTGAGGAAATAACTTCTTTATGACCACGTGAAGATATCTAGGATAATTAAGAACACCTTCAATCAATTTATCCCCACCTCTTCTACTTCTGCCCAAAAATTACCTTCAAATCTGATTCCTGACCATTACCATCCCTACACTCTCTCCAGTGAACTACACCACAAGGAACACAGTTTTACCTCCAATCCTAACAAGAAAAAAAATGCCAACATAATCCAGACCAACCATCAGAGGTTTCTTTTTCCAGATATTATTAAAAAAGAAATTAATAATTTACTAAATAGAGAGAACAATAATAATTAGCAGATATATATATTTTTTTTTGATTTTTATTTTATATTTCTTTTTGATTTTTATTTTTTATTTATTATTTTATTTTATTTTTTATTTTTTTATTTTTTTACAATACTTTTTTAAAATATTGTACTTAAAACTACTAACATACTAAAAAAAACTTGAAAAAAATTAAACAAAAATTTCCCAGAAAATATAAGAGCTGAGAAATTGAAATGAAATGAATAATAATTAAATGAAATAAATAAAATTTAAAAATGGTATCACCCAGCCAATTTATGAGCTGATTGCCTGATACCTCACCCGCATCCAAGTACACCTTGATGTTTATACACCTTTAAATAGCTTTTAAATGATTTGATATAGGAAGAAACTAAGAATAATAATATAAAGATGTAAAATGAATAGAAATTGAAGTAAAAAATAAAAATGAAATAAAGATTAAAAAGAAAATAGCATTGCCAGTCAATTGATGAGCCTTTCCCCACCAATACTTTCCCACATCTAGGTGACCCTGATGTGGTGACCTCATATAATTTAATTTTGTGATTTTTCCCCTCTTTAAATCCTAATAACCCCATAAAAAATTAAAAGAAAAAAAGAGAAAAAAGAAAATAATCTAAAACTACTATCTAACACAACCATAGACACAAAAATCAAAGAAAGAAAAATAAAATATCCTGCTCCATAGAAAGTCCAGTCAAAGGAAATGATCACTGGGTGGGATCCCTCCAATAAGTAAAAATCATGGGATACCACAAGTGATCCACCACTAATCCAAATAAACCAAAGAAGCCAGTCCCAAGACAGTTTAAATTCATAGTGGACTTTAAACCTTAATAAAAAAAACCAGAACTAGGATTAAACTAGGACAAACAAAATACTTGACACAGAAATTATGGTGTGGTGATCCAAACCTGGGTAGGCCTTTGGAGTGCATATTTGGGGGTATTTGGTATGTAGGGTGTTATTGGGGTTATGGTGTTATTAGTGGTTTTTTTCATCTTTATATGATATTTAGTAGTGTTTATGGAGGCTTAAGCTAGGGTAACTTAATATGTCTCAGCTTAATTCCCTTTCTTTTCTCTTCATTTTGGTATCCCTTATGGGTAGTTACCTTGCTTTATAGGGTAGTTATGGTGTTGTTATTGGTATTTATCAGATGTCAATTGCTTAGTGGTGCTTATTTAGGCTTAAGCTAGGGTAACTTCTTATGTATCAGCTTATTCTCCTTCATTTTATTTTTTTTTGGTATGTCTTATGTGTTTTTATCTTGTTTATTAGTGAAGTTATGGGTTTTAAGGGTTTTTATTGGTTGTATGGGTGTTTTAAGGCCTAGAAGCGGCCCGTTTTAGACTGTTCTAAAGTACTAATCAGTAAACACAATGCAAGATAGGTTGGTTCTCCTCTTCAATTTCTAAAAAGAAGCGCCTGCCACTCTTAATTTTAAAGACAGCACAATAATGTGTAACACTAATTTTTGATTAGAAAGTTTATAAGATGAGAGATGAGTTTTAGAGATCAGGAAAAACAAGTATTACTATCTGGATATTTCTATTCTTAAAAAGCGCTAATATCCACAGCTACTACCTCTTGAAGCACTCTCTTTGAATATGCCTTGTTATAGCAATAAAATGACTCTAGTAATAATCAATCCTACTGAATCTATATAACCTCTCTATGTTGCGCTTCTTTCACTATGCTTTTTGAAATACACACACAGACGCAAGAATTAAAGGATTCATAAAAATCTCTAATTTACTACTCTATTTTTTTATATATCAATCTCTCTCTTAAAAGACTATATATGTGTATATATATCTATCTTATATGTATATGACTCTCCCAGACTCTATCAAATAGTCGTCCTTTTTATATTTTTACAATACTCAAGACACAGCTCCCTTGTGGATCTTCAGAGCTAGCTCTAGCTCCATATTAGTAAAACAATAACTAATCTATTAGTAAGCTATATACACTGCTTGTAACAACTACAGCACCTAAATCATACCCTATAATTACTAACACTAGTATTAACTTGTTTCACTGATACTCCACATATGTGCTTTAAACTATAACTTTGTTTTTCTTCATCGCTAGTTCCAGGTTTGACTTATCCTAACGCTGCGTCTAGTTCACTTAACTCTTGGTTAGTTTTACAATTGAGTCCCCACTCTCTTTGCTTTAATACTAAGTTCATAGTTCTGACAGCTTGCTTAACTAGTTAGCCTTCTTCATTACTTGTCTCAGTAAGTTTCCCAACTGGCCGCGGTACAGCATACTATGCACTTGAGTCATCCTTAATTCATGACTTTATCCTTAATGCGTTACACATACTTTTTGGAAATCCCAATCCATATTAGTTTAGTGCGTAATAGTCCTAAGTTTATAATACACAATTCCCTATTGTGCGGCACATCTCGCTACAAAATCCAAGCGCACAGACCCTTAATCCTTTTCTGGGCTTCCATTTCCTTTGTTCTTTGAAACACAAAAATACATATTATATTTTTGCACTTCCTGCTGCACTAACTCCCCTTTATTCTTCCTGGACTACGCGCGCTGATTGGTCTAAATTCATGCTTCCTGCGAGGCGCGTACCACATCCTCCCTCTACTTGTGACCGTCCTCAGGAGCCCATAATTACCTGCTTCTTGCAGCCTTTCCCTTCCTCCATCTTCTATCTCCTTCCTTCATCATCTTTCCTTTTCCTCTTATTATTATTTTAACTCTCTCAATGAATACTAGAAGAGCCAACCCCAACACTGAAAATACCGCCGATGTCGTGGACGCCATTCATCAGTTCGTGCGTACTCAACCTCCTGCCGCTCCTCTGACAACCCTTGTGACAGCTTTGATGGTGGGACAAGATGCACCCGCTGTATTGAGAATGGCATAACTCCCTTCCACTTCTCAAAATCCCGCTGTGGAAACCATAATTTCTTCACTGTAAGTTTCCTTCATTTTCCTTCCTATTTGTTACTAACCTTTCACTTTTCCTTCTTCCAGTTGTGCGATTACTGCAAGCAACGCAAGAAGAAGTGTAGCTACAATGGGCCGCCCACTGTTGCTTGTCTAGACCCTGACACTTCAACCTCAACTATGATGAGTCAAATGACTATCAAGCGCCCGGCTTCCAATCTCATTACCCCGCCTCGCAACAAACGAGCTAAGGTTGGTTACCGTGCTCCTATGCCTAGTAGCGTCTCTTTGACCCCCAAATCTCTCTTCTTGGAGGAAAGTACAGTAAGTCTCTTTTTCTTACTTCTTCCTTTTTTAATGCTAACATCTTCTGTTTCCCTCTATTTTAGAATGCGCCAGGCACTCCTTACGCTGAAACGCCTCCGCCTCCTATCGCTCCCTTATTCCTTCCAGTTTTGGAAGAAGATCCCATCTGGGATACCGAACGTATTCCGGAGTGTGCTCCTCAAATACCTTCCCCTGACTGGACTACAATGCAGCCGGTCTTTGATACCATCATCCCAGATGAATGGCCTATTGAAAACTTCCCGGTCATTGATGATGAAGAGCCCACCATGGCTCAAAACTGGGAATTCGCAGAGCAAATTGCCTGCGCTAAATACGATGCAACCATGCGTCGTATGAACAATATGATAGTTGCCGTAGAAGAATTCCTTGATGCGGTTCCAGTTTATACTTGCGCTGAGTATGATAAATGAAAACAGTTGATAACTGCCTTGAAACAAAACATTCAAGAGGCTGTTAACGACTGGGCTTTCTACGTCCCAATCTTTGATGAAGCAGAATACTAAAAAAAAAACTTTGTTGTATATAATTCTTGTAAACTGTATGTAGCTAAAAAAAATGTAATATTATTTATTTTCTCTTAATTTTCCTGTGAGAATTCTACAACTGCGAGATGAGTTGCCTTCAAAGAATATCCTCCTCTTGAGATTGTTGCTACTTCCTATAACAACAAATACTTCCTCTGCGTCGTATATGCGTGCGCTTCTTACAATCTTTAGATCTTTGCAATACATGTCTTTCCCTTGATTGTTACAATTCATCTTTCCTTGGGTCCTTCATTATGACGAATGCTTTTCACTATCTTCTTAGAAACCATCCAGCGCTCAAGTCAGATGTGGCGCAACTGATGACTTCTTTATAATGCTATTGTTAACCTATAAATAGCCCTTCTAATAACCTGAATTTCCTCTATCCTAATATCATGACTCAATATCGCACAGTTCCCAGAGATCAAGCTTGCTCATTTTGCAAACACCGTAACTTTCATTGTACATTTTCTAGACCTTGGGGGTATGCCTCTTTTAGACCTGCCTGTGACAATTGCTTTAGGTACCACCAAACTTGCAATACCTCCCTCAACCAGAATACTCCTCAGCCTACTGGTTATATTCGCTTTCCACCTAGCTCTACTAGTAGCACTCCCATAATTACCACCACAAGTCCCACTATTTCCACTAATAATAATAATGTTCCTCATGAGTCGCCATTGCTTCCTAGTTTTCCCAGGCGCAAAATATCCATACAGCCTAGCGCTACACCTTCTCCCACTCCGAGTTCCAGTGCTTCCATGTGCTCAGGCTCCACTGCAGCTGCTCCTGACGCGGTTACCGTTACTTTGATGTCAGCACACCCACAAAACTTTTTAGAAAGTAAGTATCCTTTACTATACTTATGCTCTTCTTGCTTACTAACTTCCTGTCAGGCTTCAATGAATCCATCTCCTTGGGATGGGTTCCTATTCGTTTACCCTTTGTCCATTCCATGCGAATGTTTTTCAGACTTCGTCTTATATATGACGCTATGTCCCTATCCTACAATAATGCACCAGCTTTTTCTGACGCTGAACTTGAAGCTTGCTATACTCATATAGAAATGATAGGTCAACTAATGAACAAAATCACCTCATCAACTATTCTTGGATTCCCCGCCAATCCCCGTCGCTTCGTCATGCCTGAATACTGGAAAGGATATCCTATTAGCTTTCACTCTGATACTGAATAGCCTACTAGTGCTTTTCCTTATGAGCCTCCTCTGTCCATTCTCCCTGTACATAGTCTTCGTATATTTTTCATGCTATGCCTTCACATAATATTTTTAGACATGGCGCTATTTTATTACACCTGTCTTCCATACTTTTAGAGCACCTAACTTTGCTCCCTATACTTTCTTTAAAAGACTGTAAACCCAAACAAAAATCATAAATAAACCTTCATACACCACGCAATATGGGGGGCGGACTTGCTAGCGAGTCCGCAACCTTGGACCCAAACTCACCACAGATTGAGCACACATTGAGCTATTGATAAAGGAACCATACAATCAGGGATGAACACCACTCAGCAGAACAGTTTTAGGTGGGTGTCCAAGTAGAGTTCAGCATGAGTTCAGTCTGAGTTCCATCTGAGTTCAGGTTGAGGACTTGCTAGCAAGTCCACCCCCTATATTGCGTAGTGATATTCTAAAACTTTACCGCCTTTACTGCGATACAGCAATATACCATGTAGAATAAGAATTGAACTATAGAGCGCCTCATCTACAAATTGCTATTCCACTCCTGGTTAGTTAACCCATTAGCTAAATCCCCAGCGTCTTTTGCGCTTACATGATACACATCTCCTTTAATCCAATTACCTATTTTGTCATGTCCCCTCGAACAATGAAAACATAAGATTTAATTTTCTTCTGCACCCTCATCTAAGCGCTTGTGCCAGTTTCCTGTTCAGCCATAGTCCACCTAACTTCCAGTTAGCGCCCTCTATCCATCACAACTGTGTCAAAAAGCCTCCTGTGAGTCCTCTTAGAAAAACCAAACTTAACATAACTTGTTAGTTTAACCTTTTCCCTGAGGTATTATTCTGGTAGTTTTTCCTCATTCTGGAGGTTATCTTGTATCACTAGAACACCCCTTGGGTATAATCTTTTGATCTGGTCTGCGGCCACACGCCGCTTCCACTCAGTACCATCCAATTCCTCCAGTAAGTAAGATCCTCCAGTTATCTGCTTTCTTATCCTGTATGGACCATTCCATCTATCCGAAAACATCTTCCCCCATTGGCTTTCTAAACTTCTATTATAAACCAAAACCAAATCTCCTGGGTTCAATGGCTTTCTTAACCTATGTGCTAAGCGCTCATCCCAATATTTAACTGACTTTTCCCGGATCTGCATCATTCTTTCATACGCTTTCTCCACAAACTTGTCTTTTCTTTCAAGCTGCGCTACCCTTGCTAAAATTAAATCTTCGGTTGAGCGCACTTGATCCCAATCACATCCTAGGAAAGATCCAGCCTCCAGATCAATAGGTAATACCGCCCTTTGACCAAACATCAGTTCAAACGGCGAAAACCCTATTTTTCTTTTAACTGAAATCCTGTCCGCGAACAAAACTAAAGGCAAGTAGCTCTTCCACTTTGCTTCATTATTTCCACACAATTTGACTAGTGAATCCTTTATAACTTGATGCCCTCTTTCTACCATTCCCTCTGCTTTAGGATAATATGGTGTTGCAACTTGTAACTTTGCGCCAATACCTTTTACTACTTCTTGGAATTCTCCCCCAAATTCAGTGCTATGGTAAGGTAAACTCTTACAGTCGCGTTGCTGTAAGCAGAGTTCAGAGGAGATGTGTGGATTTAGCTGAAAACTCCGTCCTTCCAGTAAAAATAACAAAATTGGAACTCTAAATCACTAAGCTAACCAGTCTACTTGGATCTGATTGATAAAAATAATCAAACTCTGATATGTTTAACGCTTATTGAGATTTAAATAAAAATGGCTGTTGAGAAAGAAATACTGAATACAACAATTAAGGTGTACCAGTGAAAGTTCTGAAAAGATTGAATTTTATGTTTTTATAATAATTTTGAATTTTTATGAGACAGCAATAATCAAGTCACAGTGATGAAGAAAGACCTTTCTAAAGATTCCCTGTATGAAGTGTGATTTAAATTTTTGATTAGTATTTCTAAAATGTTATATATAAAATATAAAGTTATAAGGGTATTACAATTTTATTTAATTTGTTGAGTAATAAAAATGAGACCGTGGTGGTTAAGATTAAGCTGTATGGTGTCTGTATGATGTATGATGATTGTATGATGATCCCAATTTCGAGTCTGAGAGGCTCTTAAATATACCTAGTCACGTGCCTAAGTTTCCCCTCCAGAGCTCAGCTGGAGCCCATCAGGAGCCCTTCTGGAGCTTGTACCGAGTCAGTCTGGACCTCCGGACTCAATTAGAACCTTAAAACTATAATAAAAAAAATCTGGAAAAATTACAAATGATAGAGCCACTTCCCCTTTACCTTCCTAACTAGTTTTAGTAGTCTGCGCAGCTCTAATTACCCCGTGAAAATTTGTCAAAGTTAAGTAATTTCTAAAAAACATAAATATTTCTATAAATCTTTAAAATTCATTTAAAAATATAAGAAAAATAGTAAAAATTCTAGAAAAATTTCCCAAGGTTCTTGAGTGACTCAACTTGATACTAATAAACTTTTTAGACCGTAAAAATAAGTTTTCTCCATAAAATAAATTGTTTTTTTGCGTAGGCATTCGATTTTAACCAATTTCTTCATATTTAAAACTCAAATAAATAAAATAAAACCCTTTTAAAATAATAACATCCTCAATCTTGCACATCGTAATAACTCCAGTTATGTTTTTGGGTGCCATAATAAACTTTAGGCCACCACATCATCCCTCCAATTGAGAATGTCCTCTTTCTTTAAACTTTGAATAAGTGATTGAACACAATATTCATCTTTAACCTTCAACCACCATCTTCTTCAATCAACTTTAAAATTCATCTTCATCAATATTTCTTTCAAAGAACTTGTCGCTCCATGTGACTTTGCGCTCGCTACCAGGTACCTTGTTTAATGTCCAACCCTGATTTTACTGGCAGAACTGCTTGCGACTTATTCCATGTGAAAAAAGTCAAATGTAACCGGCCAATAGTTCCTTCTAAAACAAATGTATATTTAGGACAAGCAGCTCTCCCTGATCCCACAACTTCTAAAAAACGATCAAAAATTCCTGTCTTCTTAAAACGAATAAGATCAAAAACAGCTTCAACATCAAAAGTTCAGTCTTCATCAGCCGATTGCAGCCTATATTTGCCTTCACAAGATCCTAATCCTATAACGCCAGTGCCCCCAATCAAATTTGCTGAGATTATGTTTCCTGGCTCTAAATGTAAGACCCTATTATCTTACAAAAAAAACTTTTAATCAAAATTGACTAAACCTATAACTTTATAACATATTTGAACATCTAGCTGTCAAAATAACCAACACAGATGACGTTGGAAAAGTGAAGTCGGACTATATTAATCATTATCCAAATTTTCATTGCTATCTTTTTCTTAACTTTACTGATGAACTGAAACGAAAAATGCTGGCCTATTTTCAAGAAACGCCAGCTAATAACCATGAAGACCTCATGAAAAGAAGACCTTTAATGCAAAGTTTTGATAATGATGTCAAACAATTTCAAAGAAATCATCTTTTCTAACAGTATAACTTGATAAAATTTTGTTTTAGCTTGGTCTTCTTTAACTTTAAAATAAATGTTGTTTTCTTTCTTCTTTGGCTTAACATAACAAAAAATAATAAAAAATATAAATCTTGTGATAATTCCACTACTGAGAGCAAGGTTTGAATCCCTTCAGACTCCCATATACCAGTCTTCCTTCTTGTCACAGCATTGTGAGAGTGAATCTTCCTATGAGCCAAATACTCCTGATTCCATCCTCCTAGTGCCCCCCACTGAGCCGAATACTATGATTCCAATCTCGCCCTAAGGTCCTCCAAGCTTCACACCAAGAATAGCCTAACACTGAGGCACTAACAAAAATTATTCCCAAAAATCCAACTACCATCCTAACTTCTGATTCCTTCATCACAATTTTCAAACTTTGCTATACAGCAAACCCATAAAATACTTTTGCCAGGCTTCCAATAATAATATTAACTTTAGACCATGTTAAAGCGCCACAAATTTCACCTAATTACCCATTATGCTTTCCTAAGCATCATCACCACCTAAAATTTTAACCTCCTAAAGCTTATCAGCACCCAATTCCAGAAATGATTGAATAACCAGTTTAGAGTCTTAGTGGACAGTGATAAATTAAAAGATTGAATTGATTTATCCAAACAAGATTTAAATTCCAGTTTAAAGTCTTGGTGGACCAAACATATAATTGATTGCCAGTTTATGGTCTTGGTGGACCAAATATCGTTTAAGTGCATAAATAACTTGAAATATTCCTAAGTAAGGCCTAGGCTTGACCAAAGATTGAATAAACTATATAATCCAGTTTAATTTCATAGTTGACCAAACATTTGATCGATAAGAAATCCAGTTTTAGGTCATGGTGGACCCAACAAATGTTGAATTTTCCAGTTTAAAGTCATAGTGGAATAAAAAAATAAATGAACTACCAGTTTAAAGTCATGGTGGACCAAACATTTGATTGATAAGAAATCCAGTTTAAGGTCATGGTGGACCCAACAAATGTTGAATTTTCCTGCAGATATTAATTTTCCAGTTTAAAGTCATAGTGGACTAACAGCTCCAAAATTTGTATAAAAAAATTTAAAGAACATCTTGAACAGTAGCCAGTTTAAAGTCTTGGAGGACTAACAGATGTCTTGAAGTAAAATCCCATAGGTATTGAGCTCCCCTAGACCCTGTTTCCTGTCTAAACTAAATGAATAAAACTAAAAAGAATGAAATCTAAAAAAAATAAAACTGAGAAATATAATAATTTTGATTTAGTTAATTAATTTTTTTATTTTATTATTTTATTTTTATTTATTTATTTATTTTATTATATTTTTTTATTTTTTTTTATTTTTTTTTATTTTTTTTTATTTTATTTATTTTATTTTTATTTTTTTTATTTTATTTTTATTTATTTTTACTTTTAATTTTGTTTTTTATTTAAAATAAAAGATTTTAGAAAAGATAGTTTTGAAATAAAAGTTAAAATTTAATTTTTAAAGAAAGATAAAAGAATGTGAAAAGAAAGATAAAAAAAGTAATAATAATAAATAAATTTCAAAATAAAATTTTTAAAAGATGCCCCCCGGCCATTTGATGAGCCGTACCCTCGACATCATACCCACATCCAAGTGCAACTTGATGTGGTTACAAAATTTTGAGAAAATGAAAAGAAAAGAAAAAAAATGAAAGTTTTTAGAAGATAATTTTATAATGATGATCACTGGGTGGGCTCCCTCCAATTTATAAAAATGATTAGAGACCACCCGTGAGCATCACCTTTGCAATAATTCATAATATATATTTAAAGGAAAGAAATCACAATCTAACATAAAAAATCAAAATCAAAAACTAAAAAAAAATCTTGAATCCGGCGTTGAGAGCGGTGGCTCTTGATTCGTTCCAGTTTATAGTCTTAGTGGACTTCGTATAATTAAAAGAAAAAGCCAGGATTCAACTAGAAACAGGGAAAAATTTGGAAACAAACATTATGGGGTAATTGTGTATAGAGCAGCCAGCCCATCAATTGTCCCCACACTTGCCAATATTAATTTAAGAAGGTTCCCCTGTGAACACTTCTTCCAATAAATTTTTAAAATTTTCGAACACTATCTTTGCCCTTATTTTAAGAATTTTTAATTTCAAAAATTTCAAAGAAGGTTTTCTTGCTTTTCTTTAAGTTTCATCACAGTTTCGTCGCCCATATGCAGTGTAACGACATTAAAGTATTTTTATAAAAAGAAGATAGTTTATCCTCGTTGCGGAGGTTAATAAAATTTGATAAATGTCATAGTTTATCCTCGTTGCGGAGGGAGACTTCAGCACTCCTGCTGCCTCTTGGATAGAACCGTTTCACTTGATTGGCTGCTACCCTCTTCTTTGATACAACTCCATCCAACTCTTCTAACACATATGAACCGCCGGAAACTTGCTCCTTGATTTTATACGGTCCATTCCACCTATCTGCAAACATCTTTCCCCACTGACTTTCCAAACTTATATTATACACCAAGACCATATCTCCTGGGTTCAAAGGTTTCCTTAATTGATGTGCCAACCGCTCATCCTAATATCTAACTGATTGATTTCAGATCTTCATCATCCGCAAATATGCCTTTTCTAAATATTCTTCTTTCTTTTCTAGCTGCATCATTCTTACACACAATAATTCATCAGTGGTTTTAACCGTGCCCAGTCAACTACAAGATATGATTCAGCTTCTGAATCAACTGGTAAAACTGCTTTCTGTCCAAAAACAAGTTCATAAGGTGAAAATCCAGTCGTCCTTTTGGCAGTAATTTGATCAGCAAATAAAACTAAAGGTAAATAGTGCCTCCACTTTTCGGCACTTGTCCCACACATTTTAACTAAAGCATCCTTAATAACTTGATTCCCTCTTTCAACCATGCCTTCAGCTTCAGGATAATATGGGGTTGCTACCCTAACCTTTGATTCAATTTTAGATACAGCCTCTCTAAACTCAGCCCCAAATTCAGGACCTCCATCTACCGTCACCAATTTCATCACTCCATATCGATACACCCAATTATTTAACAAAAATTCTGCCACATTTTTTGCAGTCAAATTAATAAGAGGCGCTGCCTCTACCCAACCAGATAAGTTGTCTCTGGCTACAATTAAATATTTATACCGTCCCTCTTTGATATGAATGGCATCCAAACTGACTTTCCCAGAGAGTGTATTTTCTCCGGTAGCGCGTCCAGGTTCTTTTGGTCTTAAATAACTTTTTCTTTGACATTCTTCACATGACTGAACCCACTGTTTAACAGCCATCTTCATTGCAGGCCACCAAAATGATCAAAAATTCTTCTAAACGTTTCTCCAACACCTATATGCCTGAGATCTCCATGCAGTGATTTCAAAAGATTTTCTTGCCCCTTCTGTTGAGTTATATATACTTGAGGATTTGGATACCTTCTCCTCATTAAAGGTCGTCCAGATAGGTAAAACGTAGATGACTTCCTCTTGATAGCCACCCATTCATCGTCTTCACAATCTTCTGGCCTCTCTGAAGTCAACAAATATTTGACTAACAAAAAATAAAAACCAGTCTGACCCCAGACTTCATCTTGAAAATCAATTAATATAACATCAATAGGGACTTCTCTATCACCAATATCACCTGCACAAGAATGATCCAACAAGCGTTGTCCCCTAAATAAATCTTTAATCGAGCTATGTCAACATTTTTCTTCTGAACCTTTGGATCCTTCGTAAACGGTATTCGAAAATACCTCTTTCTCTTTATCCACCTTTTTATTTAAATTCTCTAATTCTCCAACATATACACCATTCCTTAACTTACTACTATCCCACACTACCAATCCATCTTCCTCTACATACACCACATCTTCTTCTACCTCCTTTCTACCAAATTTATCTACACCTTTTCCAACACCTTTATTAACATAAAAACTATTTTCCAGTTTATCCTCTTGGTGGAGGTAATCATCATCAAAATCTAAACACAATAGTCCTTCCAGTTTAACCTCATGGGGGAGGTATGGAAAGTCTTCAGCTCCTTTAGTGCTGGCTTTGATAATAGGTATATCTTCATCAAACTCTTCTGAGTCTGAATCTTCTTCAGTATGTGGTCTCTTTGATAAACCATCTGGCATAGTAAAAGTCTTTCCAGGCTTATGAACTAAATTAAACAAAAAAGGTTGAATAAAAGCTACCCATCTTTTCATGGGTGCGTTCGGTAAACTTGGGGAATTAATCATCTGGATTAACGATTTTGCATCCACTTGCAACTCAAAATGTTGCCCCCACAAAATATGCTGAAGTTTCTTCAGTATTTTTTCACACCACATAATTCCAATTTTGGCTTAGAATATCTTGATTTGACCTCAGTAAATACTACAGATTCATACCTAACTGGCCTGATGTAACCAGCTTTATCCATCTGAGACAAAACTGCCCCAGCTGCAACCTGACTTGAATCAACTGCTAAATAAATTCTGCCAGCTTCTTTTCCATAATCCAATTTTTGCAGGACTAAATCCTTCCCTACAACCTCCTTCAACTTCACAAATGCCTTCTCACACTCTTCATCCCACTCCCAGTCTGCATCCTTTCTTGTTAACATTCTCAATGGAGCTGCCAATGAAGAAAAGTCCTTAATAAACATTCTAACATATATGCAAACGCCTAAAAACCCTCTGACTTCGGTCGTATTCTTGGGTCTTGGCCAGGACTGAATTTTGTTAACTTTCTTCTTGGACATAATCCTACCCTCTCTACATACCACATGGCCTAATATTTCTAAGGCTGGCACACAACATGAAAATTTTGAACCTGAAACAGTCAAACCAGCCTCTTCAATTCGAAACAAGATTCTTTTTAATGAAATTGCAAACTCCCAAATGAATTTGCGTATCCCGGGATTCTCTTCCAACACCTGGTTATCATAGTCGGTTGTTGTTCCCTTAATTCCTCCATCATCTATAAAGATTCCAGGATATTGTGGAATTTTGTCTTGAAGGATCCAAGCCATCTGAGCTTGATAAACTGCAACCGAATTTGTTTCTCCTTGAGGTAATCTTAACTGTAAACGTCCTAGTGGTGTATCGAATGTAGTGAGAGGCCTTGAGTCAGGATGTAACTCTCTCTCATCATATCCACCCATAATATCTCCCAAACCATAAAACACTCTCCCTGCAAAGGCTTCGACAAACTCCTCAGCACTAGGCGGTATCCCAGCATCCTTTATTGTAACCCTTTTTAATTCCCTAAGATCATGAACAACTCTAAGCTTTCCATTAGGTTTCTTGATACAAAATACTGGACTAGAATAACTTGACGATGATTTCTCATACATTCCAGTGTGTATCCGTTCCCTGACAACTTCAATATAGTCTTCTTTTAATGCAGCCGGAATAGGAATCGGTTTCTGCTGCCACGGTTCATGACATACCACAGGAATCTTGTAAGGCTCCCCATAGGAATGCTTCAACACACTCCACTCCTCTTCTACAAAAGCAATGGCCTTCTCTCGCTTCAACATCACATCCATCAACAACTTCTTCTCTTCTCCAGACAACCAACCATCAGGTCCAAAATTAACAACACCCAGTCTCTCAAAAGTGATTCTTGATGTCTCAAAAAATTCAGGTGGATTCTTTACCAAGGGACTTTCATAAGGATCTCTTGATAACCTTAGTCTTCTCAAGGGTGGATTTAATTCGGCAGGTAGAGGTTCATTAATAGGTTGAACTTTATTTGCTACTTTCTTACATTTGGCTGCGTCCACATTTAAATAAACTTGAGGTAAAACATTTACTTTTTTTTTGCCATTAAATATTTCATCATATGAATCTTCTTCATTTTCAGAATCCGAGTAAGAAAAATTAGAAAAAAAAATTATTTCATTTTTAAATTTTACCCTTTTCTCCTTTCCCTCGTCTAATTTATAAACAGATTTTCCAACACCTTTGCTTCCCTTATCCAACAGTAAATTGCCCATAAAGAAAGTTGGAAGTTTAACCTCTTGCTGGAGAACCGGTATGGTAAGGTAAACTCTTACAGTAGCCTTGCTGTAAGCAGAATCCGGAGGAGATGTGTGGATTTAGCAGAAAACCCAGTCCTTTCAGTAAAAATAACAAAATGGGAATTCTAAATCACTAAGCTAACCAGTCAACTTGGATCTGATTGATAAAAATAATGAAACTCTGATATGTTTAACGCTTATTGAGATTTAAAGAAAGTGGCTGTTGAGAAAGAAGTACTGAATACATCAATCAAGGTGTACCAGTGAAAGATCTGAAAAGATTGACTTTTATGTTTTTATAATAATTTAAATTTTTATGAGACATCAATAATCAAGTCCCAGTGATGAAGACCTTTCTAAAGATACCCTGTATGAAGTGTAATTTAAATTGTTGAGTAGTATTTCTAAAACGATATATATAAAGTATAAAGTTATAAGGGTATTACAATTTTATTTAATTTGTTGAGTAATAAAAAATGAGACCGTGGTGGTTAAAGATTAAGCTGTATGATGTATGATGATTTTAAGATGATTCCCAATTTCGAGTCTGAGAGGCTCTTAAGTATACCTAGTCATGTGCCTAAGTTTCCCCTCCAGAGCTCAGCCAGAGCCCATCCGGAGCCCGTACGGAGCTCATACGGAGTCTGTCAGGAGTCCGTCCGGACCTCCGGACTCAATTAGAACCTTTAAAACTATAATAAAAAATCTAGAAAAATTATACATAATAGAGCCACTTCCCCTTTACATTCTTAACTAATTTTTGCAGCCTACACAGCTCTAATCACTTTATGAAAATTCATCAAAGTTAAGTATTTTCTAAAAACTTAAATATTTCTATAAATCTTTAAAATTCATTTAAAAATATAAGAAAAATAGTAAAAATTCTGGGAAAATTTCCCAAGGTTCTTGAGTGACTCGACTTGATACTTATAAATTCTTCAGACTGTAAAAATAAGTTTTCTCTGTAAAATAAATTGTTTTTGCTTAGGCATTCGCTTTTGACCATTTCTTCATATTTAAAACTCAAATAAAATAAATAAAACCCTTTTATAAAAAATAATAGCGCCAATCTTGCACACTGTAATAACTCCATTTACGTATTTAGGTGCCATACTAAACTTTAGGCTCCCACATCCTCCCTACAATTGAGAATGTCCCCATTCTTAAAACTTTGCATAAGTGGTTAAGCACAATATTTATCTTTAACCTTCAACCACCATCTTATTCAATCAACTTTAAAATTCATCTTCATCATTATGTCTTTCAAAGAACTTGTCGCTCCATGTGAACTCTGGGCTCACAACCAGGTACCTTGTTTAATTTCCAACCCTAATCTTCCTGGCAGAACCGCTTGCGACTTATGCCGTGTGAAAAAAGTAAAATGTAACCAGCCAATAGTTCCTTCTAAAACAAATGTATATTTAGGACAAGCAGCTCTCCCTGATCCCACAACTTCTAAAAAGCAATCAAAAATTCCTGTTTTCTTAAAACAAATAAGATCAAAAACAGCTTCAACATCAAAAGTTTAATCTACATCAGCCGATCGGGGCCTAATTTTACCTTCACAAGATACTAATCCTATAACGCCAGTGCCCCCAACCAGCTTTGCTGAGACTATGTTTTCTGGCTCTAAATGTTAGACCCTATTATCTTACTAAAAAAAACTTTTAATCAAAATTGACTAAACCTATAACTTAATAACATATTTGAACTTCTAGCTGTCGAAATAACCAACACTGATGACATTGGCAAAGTGAAGACGGACTATATTAATCATTATCCAAATTTTCATCGCTATCTTTTTCTTGACTTTACGAATGAAGTGAAACAAAAAATGCTAGCCTATTTTCAAGAAACTCCAGCTAATAGCCATGAAGACCTCATGAAAAGAAGAATTTTAATGCAAAGCTTTGATAATGATGTTGGACAATTTCAAAGAAATTATCTTTTCTAACAGTATAACTTGATAAAATTTTGTTTTTGCTTGGTCTTCTTTAACTTTAAAATAAATGTTGTTTTCTTTCTTCTCAGGCTTAACATAACATAAAATAATAAATAATATAAATCTTGTGATGATTCCACTACTGAGAGCAAGGTTTGAATCCCTTCAGACTCCCATTAACCAGTCTTCCTTAATGTCACAGCATTGAGAGAGTGGATCTTCGTAATGAGCCGAATACTCCTGATTCCAATCTCATAGGGCCCCCCACTGAGCCAAATTCTATGATTCCAATCTTTCCATAAGGTCCTCCAAGCTTCTCACCAAAAATGGCCTAACACTGAGGCACTAAAAATTATTCCCTAAAATCCAACTACCATCCTAACTTCTGATTCCTTCATCACAATTTCAACCATTGCTAAATAGCAACCTATAAAATACTTTTTCCAGGCTTCCAATAATAATAATATTAACTTTTGACCATGTTAAAGCGCCACAAATTTCACCTAATTAACCATTATGCTTTCCTTAGCATCATCACCACCTAAACTTTTAACCTCCTAAAGCTTATCAGCACCCAATTCCAGAAATGATTGAATAACCAGTTTAGAGTCTTAGTGGACAGTGATAAATTAAAAGATTGAATTTAGTTATCCAAACAAGATTTACATCCCAGTTTAAAGTCTTGGGGGACCAAACATATAATTGATTGCCAGTTTATGGTCTTGGTGGACCAAAGATCGTTTAAGTGCATAAATAACTTGAAGTATTCTTAAATAAGGCCTAGGCTTGACCAAAGATTGAATAAACTTGATAATCCAGTTTAATGTCATAGTGGACCAAACATTTGATCGACAAGTAATCCAGTATAAGGCCATAGTGGACCAATTAATTTTGAATTATCCTGCAGATATTAATTTTCCAGTTTAAAGTCATAGTGGACTAAACAATGAATGAACTAACAGTTTAAATTCATGGTGGACCAAACATTTGATTGATAAGAAATCCAGTTTAAGGTCATGGAGGACCCAACAGCTTGATAATAGTCCAGTTTAGGGTCTTGGTGGACCTAACAAATCCAGTATAAAATTTTTAACGACAGTCTTGAAAATTAGCCAGTTTAAAGTCTTGGAGGACTAGCAGCTCCAAAATTCGTATAAAAACCTTAAGGAAAGTCTTGAACAGTAGCCAGTTTAAAGTCTTGGAGGACTAACAGATATCTTGAAGTAAAATCCCATAGGTTTTGAGCTCCCCTAGACCCTGTTTCCTGTCTAAACTAAATAAATAAAACTAAAAAAAATAAAACTAAGAAATATAATAATTTTGATTTAATTAATTTTTTATTTTTTATAATTATTTTATAATTATTTTTTTTATTTCTAATTTTTATTTTAATTTGTTTTTAATTTAAAATAAAAGATTTAGAAAAGGTAGTTTTGAAATAAAAGTTAAAATTTAATTTTTAAAGAAAGATAAACAAATGTGAAAAGAATGATAAAAAAATAATAATAATAATAAAAATTTCAAAATAAAATTTTAAAAGATGCCCCCCGCCATTTGATGAGCCGTACCCTTGACATCATACCCACATCCAAGTGCAACTTGATGTGGTTACACAATTTTGAGAAATTTAAAAGAAAAAAAAATAAATGAAAGTTTTTTGGAAGATAATTTTATAATGATGATCACTGGGTGGGCTCCCTCCAATTTATAAAAATGATTAGAGACCACCAGTGAGCATCACCTTTGCAATAATTCATAATATATATTTAAAGGAAAGAAATCACAATCTAACATAAAAAATCAAAATCAAAAAAAAAATATATATATAAAATCTTGAATCCGGCCTTGAGAGCGGTGTCTCTTGATTCGTTCCAGTTTATATTCTTAGTGGACTTCCTATAATTAAAAGACCAAGCCAGGATTCAACTAGAAACAGGGAAAATTTTGGAAACAAACATTATGGGTTAATTGTGTATAGAGCAGCCAGCCCATCAATTACACCCACACTTGCCAATATTTAAATTAAGAAGGTTCCCCTGTGAACACTTCTTCCAATAAATTTTTTTTAAAATTTTTCCAACACTATCTTCACCCATGTTTTAAGAATTTTAAATTTTGAAAATTTCAAAGAAGGTTTTCTTGCATTTCGTTAAGTTTCATCACAGTTTCGTCGCCCATATGTGGTGTAACGACAGTAAAGTATTTTGATAAAAAGAAGATAGTTTATCCTTGTTGCAGAGGTTGATAAGATTTTTATAAAAATCGTAGTTTATCCTCCTTGCGGAGGGATCCATAAAATTTCATAAATGTCATAGTTTATCCTCATTGTGGAGGGATCCATGAATTTTTGTCGATATCATAGTTTATCCTCATTTCAGAGGGATCCATAAAATTTCGTCGATATCATAGTTTATCCTCATTGCGGAGGGATCCATAAAATTTTGTTGATATCATAGTTTATCCTCATTGAGGAGGGAGACTTCAGCATTCCTGGTGCCTCTAGGATAGAACCTTTTCACTTGATTGACTGCTACCCTCTTCTTCAATTCAACTCCATCCAACTCTTCTAACACATATGAACCACCAGAAACTTGCTCCTTGATTTTATACGGTCCATTCAACCTATCTGCAAACATCTTTCCCCACTGACTTTCCAGACTCCTATTGTACACCAAGACCATATCTCCTGGTTTCAAAGGTTTCCTTAATTGATGTGCCAACCGCTCATCCCAATATCTAACTGATTGATTTCGGATCTTCATCATCTGTGAATATGCCTTTTCTAAATATTCTTCTTTCTTTTCTAGCTGCATCATACTTACACACAATAATTCATCAGTAGTTTTGACCGTGTCCCAGTCAACTCCAAGATATGATTCAGCTTCTAAATCAACCGGTAAAACTGCTTTCTGTCCAAAAACAAGTTCATAAGGTGAAAATCCGGTCGTCCTTTTGGCAGTGATTTGATCAGCAAATAAAACTTTAGGTAAATAGTGCCTCCACTTTTCGGCACTTGTCCCACACATTTTAACTAAAGCATACTTAATAACTTGATGGCCTCTTTCAACCATGCCTTCAGCTTCAGGATAATATGGGGTTGCTACACTAACCTTTGATCCAACTTTCAATACTGCCTCTTTAAACTCTGTCCCAAATTCAGGACCTCCATCTACCGTCACAAACTTCATCACCCCATACCTATATACCCAATTATTCAACAAAAATTCTGCCACATTTTTGGCACTCAAATGAATAAGAGGTGCTGCCTCTACTCAACCAGATAAGTTGTCTCTGGCTACAATTAAATATTTATACCGTCCCTCTTTGATATGAATGGCATCCAAACTGACTCTCCCAAAGAGTGTATTTTCTCTGGTAGAACGTCCAGGTTCTTTTGGCCTTAAATAACTTTGTCTTTGACATTCTTTGCATGACTGAACCCACTGTTTAACAGCCATCTTCATGCCAGGCCACGAAAATTGATCATAAATTCTTCTAAACGTTTCTCCAACACCTCTATGCCCAAGATCTTTATGCAGTGATTTCAAAATTAATTCTTGCCCCTTCTGTTGAGTTATAACTACTTGAGGATTTGGATACCTTCTCCTCATTAAAAGTGAACCAGATAGGTAAAACGTAAATGACTTCCTCTTGATAGCCACCCATTCATCGTCTTCACAATCTTCTGGCCTCTCTAAAGTCAACAAATATTTGACTAACAAAAAATAAAAACCAGTCTGACCCCAGACTTCATCTTGAAAATCGATTAATATAACATCAATAAGGACTTCTCTATTGCCAATATCACCTGCACATGAATGAGCCAACAAGCGTTGTCCCCTAAATAAATCTTTAATCGAGCTATGTCAACATTTTTCTTCTGAACCTTTAGATCCTTCGTAAACCGTATTCTAAAATACCTCTTTCTCTTTATCCACCTTTTTATTTAAATTCTCTAATTCTCCAACATATACACCATTCCTTAATTTACTACTATCCCACACTACCAATCCATCTTCCTCTACATACACCACATCTTCTTCTACCTCCTTTCTACCGAATTTATCTACACCTTTTCCAACACCTTTATTAACATAAAAACTATTTTCCAGTTTATCCTCTTGGTGGAGGTCATCATCATCAAAATCTAAACACAATAGTCCTTCCAGTTTAACCACATGGGGGAGGTATGGAAAGTCTTCAGCTCCTTTAGTGCTGGCTTTGATAATAGGTATATCTTCATCAATTCCTCTGAGTCTGAATCTTCTTCAGTGGGTGGTCTCCTTGATAAACCATCTGGCATAGTAAAGGTTTTTCCAGGCTTACAAACTAAATCAAAAAAAAAAATGTTGAATAAAAGCTACCCATCTTGTCATGGGTGCGTTCGGTAAACTTGGGGAATTAATCATCTGGATTAACGATTTCGCATCCACTTGCAACTCAAAATGTTGCCCCCACAAAAGATGCTGAAGTTTCTTCAGTATTTTTGCCACACCACATAATTTCAATTTTGGTTGAGAATATCTTGATTTGACCTCAGTAAATACTACAGATTCATACCTAACGGGCCTGATGTAACCAGCTTTATCCATCTGAGACAAAACAGCCCCAGCTGCCACCTGACTTGAATCAACTGCTAAATAAATTCTGCCAGCATCTTTTCCATAATCCAACAAAAATTCAGGCAGATACTTTACCAAGGGACTTTCATAGGGATCTCTTGATAACCTTGGTCTTCTCAAGGGTGGATTTAATTTGGCAGGTAGTGGTTCATTAATAGGTCGAACTTTATTTGCTACTTTCTTATATTTGGCTGCATCCACATCTAAAAAAACTTGAGGTAAAACATTTACTTTTGTCTTGCCATTAAAAATTTCATCAAATGAATCTTCTTCATTGTCAGAATCCAAGTAAGAAAAATTAGAAAAAAAATTTATTTCATTTTTAAATTTTACCCTTTTCTCCTTTCCCTCGTCTAATTTATAAACAGATTTTCCAACACCTTTGCTTCCCTTATCCAACAGTAAATTGCCCATAAAGAAAGTTGGCAGTTTAACCTCTTGCTGGAGGGGCGGAATTGTATTTTCACAAAAATTATTTTTTTGTGTTTTAATTATACTGAGATTTTTTATTGGATTTTGATGTGATAATTGCAGTTTACCCTCTTGCTAGAGGTCCATAATAGAAGGATATACTTGCAGTTTAACCTCTTGCTGGAGGTCAAAAACATACCCTTACAATTTTTATCCAACCTAATTTGGCCCATTTTGCCTTTTTCACCATTTTTAAATTTAATAGAAAACCAGGGTAAATCCAATAAACATATAGAAAAGTCCAAAACATATTTGCACTCCAAAGTAATATTAACAGAAAATAATTGAGAATCCACTTGAATTATCTCCAAGTGAGCTGACCTATTGCAATCCGGGATCTCATCCTTAGGAGAGATTACAACATTAGAGTGATCAGCCCCAGCTACCCCAAAAAATGAGGGCATTCTTCCCTTTCCAACAAACATAATTCACCAGAAGCTGTCCATTTTATACGCCGCTTCTTGGTGCAAACAAAACACTGGCACAGAGTAGTAATCCCTGGCCATGTTTCCCAACCTTCATCTCCAGGAGGCGCTAACCGCATATGTAACCTCTGCATATCTTCACCAGTGATTTCCAAACTAATTCCCATGCCAGCTTGATATTCTATCCTGGCCTCAAAATCCATCGAAAAAGGACCACAAAGAACAGTTTTGACTGCTCCTCTGGCCACATAAAAGTGAACCTTACCAACAGATCCACCAATGCCTAACCTGACATGCTCAGCTGTGCCCGTCAGCTCTTTTGCATGCCCTTCAATGCCTCTGAGGTTTCCCCCAGTTCCACTTTTAATTGGCAAGCCTATACTAGTTGTTTCTCCAATGAAATTAAATTAATTTGAGACCCTGAATCAACCAAGGCCTTTACTTCTTTACCGTTAAGAGTTACCACCAGGTAACCCAGGGGAGCAGAAAAATGCGTATCTACATCTTCCCCAAACTTATCAACATTTTCACAAATATATTCCACCTCTCCAGTGGAAACCTGACGCCTTGTCCAATGCTTCTTTTGCTTTTCAGCAAGCACCGGACTAATTGTAAATAACTCCCCCAAAGATAAGGGAATCTGCAGTTGATTCACCCTATTGAAAACTACATCCATTGCATTAGCTTGACCAGAAACTACTAACTACTCATACTGGACCTTTGATTGAACAACCTTGGCCCTGGGTACCTCTTGAGGTCCAACCGAGTCATCTTCACCCCCCATTATAACATCTTCACTTTCTATAACCCTAACTCCATCACCAGCTTCTTGCACTAATCCTGATCCATCGCTAGTCCCTCTTGCACCCTCCATTGGGATGGGACCGCTAAAACTTGGTCTGAAAAGAGACGCTATGGTAAGGTAAACTCTTACAGTCGCCTTGCTGTAAGCAGAATCCGGAGGAGATATGTGGATTTAGTGGAAAACCCCGTCCTTCCAACAAAAATAACAAAATGGGAGTTCTAAATCACTAAGCTAACCAGTCTACTTGGATCTGATTGATAAAAATAATGAAACTATAAAATATTTAATGCTTATTGAGATTTAAATAAAAGTGGCTGTTGAGAAAGAAATACTGATTTCAACAATTAAGGTGTACCAGTGAAAGATCTGAAAAGATTGACTTTTATGTTTTTATAATAATTTGAATTTTTATGAGACAGAAATAATCAAGTACCAGTGATGAAGACCTTTCTAAAGATACCCTGTATGAAGTGTGATTTAAATTGTTGAGTAGTATTTCTAAAATGTTATTTATAAAATATAAATTTATAAGGGTATTACAAATTTATTTAATTTGTTGAGTAATAAAAAATGAGATTGTGATGGTTAAAGATTAAGCTGTATGATGTCTGATTATTGTAAGATGAATCCCAATTTCGAGTCTGAGTGCTCTTAAGTATACCTAGTCACGTGCCTAAGTTTCCCCTCCAGAGCTCAGCCAGAGTCAATCCGGAGCTCGTATGGAGTCCAAGCGGAGTCCATCCGGACTCAATTAGAACCTTTAAAACTATAATAAAAAATCTAAAAAACTTAAACATAATAGAGCCACTTCCCCTTTACATTCCAAACTATATTTTGTAGTCTGCGCAGCTCTAATGACCCCGTGAAAATTCATTAAAGTTAAGTAATTTCTAAAAAGGTAAATATTTATATAAAACTTTAAAATTCATTTAAAAATATAAGAAAAATAGTAAAAATTCTGGGAAAATTTCCCAAGGTTCTTGAGTGACTTGACTTGATACTTATAAATTCTTTAGACCGTAAAAATAAGTTTTCTCCGTAAAATAAATTGTTTTCGCATAGGCATTCGCTCTTGACCAATTTTTTCATATTTAAAACTCAAATAAATTAAATAAAACCCTTTTATAAAAAAATAATAACGCCAATCTTGCACGTCGTAATAACTCCCTTTACGTACTTAGGTGCCATACTAAACTTTAGGCTACCACATCCTCCCTCCAATTGAGAATGTCCCCATTCTTAAAACTTTGCATAAGTGGTTGAGCAATTCCAAAAGAATTATCTTTTCTAATAAAATAATTTGATAAATTTGTTTTAGCTGGTCTTCTTTTAATTCTTTATAATAAAAACGTTGTTTCTTCTTCTCTGGCTTGATATAACATAAAATAAAATAATATAAATCTTGTGATGATTCCACTACTGAGAGCAAGGTTTGAATCTCTTCAGACTCCCATTAACCAGTCTTCCTTCATGTCACAGCATTGAGAGAGTGGATCTTCGTAATGAGCCGAATACTCCTGATTCCAATCTCATAGGGCCCCCCACTGAGCCGAATTCTATGATTTCAATCTCACCATAAGGTCCTCCAAGCTTCACACCAAAAATGGCCTAAAAATGAGGCACTAAAAAAAATCATTCCCTAAAATCCAACTACCATCCTAACTTCTGATTCCTTCATCACAATTTTCAAACTTTGCTATACAGCAAACCCATAAAATACTTTTGCCAGGCTTCCAATAATAATATTAACTTTAGAACATGTGAAAGCGCCACAAATTTCACCTAATTAACTATTATGCTTTCCTTAGCATCATCTCCACCTAAAATTTTAACCTCCTAAAGCTTATCAGAACCATATTCCAGAAATGATTGAATAACCAGTTTAGAGTCTTAGTGGACAGTGATAAATTAAAAGATTGAATTTAGTTATCCAAACAAGATTGACATTCCAGTTTAAAGTCTTGGGGGACCAAACATATAATTGATTGCCAGTTTATGGTCTTGGTAGACCAAAGATCGTTTAAGTGCATAAATAACTTGAAAGATTCCTAAATAAGGCCTAGGCTTGACCAAAGATTGAATAAACTTGATAATCCAGTTTAATTTCATAGTGGACCAAACATTTGATGGACAAGTAATCCAGTATAAGGCCATAGTGGACCAATTAATGTTGAATTATCCTGCAGATATTAATTTTCCAGTTTAAAGTCATAGTGGCCTAAAAAATAAATGAACTAACAGTTTAAAGTCATGGTGGACCAAACATTTGATCAATAAGAAATCCAGTTTAAGGTCATGGTGGACCCAACAGCTTGATAATAGTCCAGTTTAGGGTCTTGGTGGACCTAACAACTTCTTTATCCTTGAACCCAGATTTTGCCACCAGCTTTCTTCATCCTAGTTTCAAGTTTTCTTCTTCAAAAAAATATCTCCTAACAAGATGAAACCTACTGACTTCATTTCTTCAGCTGATAAATCTTGCAAATATTGTGCTTTCACCCATAGGGAATGTATCTTCACTTTCAACTGGCAAAAGCACACTTATAACAGGGCCTGTTTATCCTGTTATGAGAAGAAAAGAAAATGTTCTGGCTTGAATTGTGGTTCTTTCCCCATTACTCCTACTAGCTTTGCCTCCTTCTTCAAACCTCCTCCTTCTTCTTCACCTTCTACTCCACCCCCTATTCCAACAACTTTTAAAGATCCTATCCCTTTTTTTCCATCAGCCTATTTAAATCTTTCTTCATGACCTAATCCTCTGGGTCCTTCTCTCCAATCTAGACTTGCTGCTACTCCCCCAAGAACTCTTACTGCTCCCAGGTCCATGCTTCAACCTTCAAACAATTCTTCTCCCACTTCCAACATCTTGAAGCACAAAAGGTCCTATAATAGCCAGCAATCTTCATCTTCTCTTGTTTCATCCAAAAAGCCCAGAACATCTACTTCAAACTCCAAATCCAACACCAGTCCTCCTCATCTATCAAAAATTAAAAATCCTTTTTTAAACATAAAAAATCCCACTCCATTACCAAGTAAGCTATTTATCTATGATCTTGATAGTGTTGACACAGGTAAGTTGTCCCTTTTTATTTTCTTTAATCTTCAGGTTTTAATATTGCTGATATTTTATTTTGATAAGCGTCCACCGGTTCTCCAATTCCATATTCAGCTTATGAACTACCAGAACCTAATCCAAGCTTCCCTAGAATTCTAATTTACCTAGTGTCTGAAAAGCTCTTTGCTAATTTTAATAACCTTATCGCTTATTTCCAACAATACCCGCCCTCTGATAGATCAGAATCTTGGATGAGAGAACAACTGTTAAGAGACCTTTTCAAAATAGCCAACTGGCTTCAACACTATCGTGATGGTGAAATAAGATTCGAATCCCAGGAAATCGATCAAGGTCCTTTTAAATTTTCTAATTTTGATTCTTCAAAAGATAACAACCCTTGATGGTGTTCTTCCTGGTACGTAGCTTTCTTGAATAATGTTTGAAAAATAATAATATAAACATCTAAACTAGCTAAAACTAAAATACCTTTTATTTATTTTTTTATATTTTTAGTTATTTTATTATTTATTTTATTTTATTTATTTATTTTTTATTATTATTATTATTATTATTATTTTATTTTTTTTGCATTAATAATATTTTTTTATTTTTTTTTTATTTTTAATTTTAATTTTAATTTTTTTTTTTAATTTAAAATAAAAGATTTTAAAAAAGATAGTTTTGAAATAAAAGTTAAAATTTAATTTTTAAAGAAAGATAAACAAATGTGAAAAGAAAGATAAAAAAAGTAATAAAAAAAATTTTTCAAAATAAAATTTTAAAAGATGCCCCCTGGCCATTTGATGAGCCGTACACTTGACATCATACCCACATCCAAGTGCAACTTGATGTGGTTACACAATTTTGAGAAATTGAAAAGAAAGAAAATAAATGAAAGTTTTTAGAAGATAGTTTTTATAATGATGATCACTGGGTGGGCTCCCTCCAATTTATAAAAATGATTAGAGACCACCAGAGAGCATCACCTTTACAATAATTCATAATATATATTAAAGAAAAGAAATCACAATCTAACATAAAAAAATCAAAAACAAAATAAAATAAAAAGAATCTTGAATCCGTCATTGAGAGAGGTGTCTCTTGATTTGTTCCAGTTTATAGTCTTAGTGGACTTCCTATAATTAAAAGACAAAGCCAGGATTCAACTAGAAACAGGGAAAATTTTGGAAACGAACATTATGGGGTAATTGTGTATAGAGCAGCCAGCCCATCAATTACCCCCACACTTGCCAATATTAAATTAAGAAGGTTCCCCTGTGAACACTTCTTCCAATAAATTTTTAAAATTTTCCAACACTATCTTCACCCATATTTTAAGAATTTTAAATTTTGAAAATTTTCAAAGAAGGTTTTCTCGCATTTCGTTATGTTTCATCACAGTTTTGTCGCCCATATGCAGTGTAACGATAGTTAAGTATTTTGATAAAAAGAAGATAGTTTATCCTTGTTGCGGAGGTCAATAAAATTTGATAAATGTCATAGTTTATCCTCATTGCAGAGGAATCCATAAAATTTTGTTGATATCATAGTTTATCATCGTTGCGGAGGTATCCATAAAATTTCGTTGATATTATAGTTTATCCTCATTGAGGAGGTATACTTTGGCACTCCTGGTGCCTCTAGGATAGAACTGTTTCACTTGATCGGCTGCTACCCTCTTCTTCAATTCAACTCCATCCAACTCTTCTAACACATATGAACCGCCAGAAACTTGCTCCTTACCTTTATACGGTCCATTCCACCTATCTGCAAAAATTTTCCCCCATTGACTCTCTAGACTTCTATTATACACCAGGACCATATCACCTGGGTTCAAAGGTTTCCTTAATCGATGTGCCAACCGCTCATCCCAATATCTAACTGATTGATTTTGTATCTTCATCATCCGCGAATATGCCTTTTCTAAATATTCTTCTTTCTTTTCTAGCTGCATCATTCTTGCACACAATAATTCATCAGTAGTTTTGACCGTGTCCCAGTCAACTCCAAGATATGATTCAGCTTCTAAATCAACCGGTAAAACTGCTTTCTGTCCAAAAACAAGCTCATAAGGTGAAAATCTAGTTGTCCTTTTGGCAGTGATTTGATCAGCAAATAAAACTAAAGGTAAATAGTGCCTCTACTTTTCGGCACTTGTCCCACACATTTTAACTAAAGCATCCTTGATAACTTAATGCCCTCTTTCAACCATGCCTTCAGCTTCAGGATAATATGGGGTTGCTACCCTAACCTTTGATCCAACTTTCAATACGGCCTCTTTAAACTCTGTCCTGAATTCAGGACCTCCATCTACCGTCACCAACTTCATCACCCCATACCTATATACCCAATTTTTCAACAAAAATTCTGCCACATTTTTGGCAGTTAATTTAATAAGAGGCGCTGCGTCTACCCAACCAGATAAATCATCTCCGGCCACAATTAAATATTTATACTGTCCCTCTTTTATATGAACGGCATCTAAACTAACTCTCCCAAAGAGCGTATATTCACCAGTCACGTGTCCAGGTTCTTTTGGCCTTAAATAACTTCGTCTTTGACATTCTTTGCATGACTGAACCCACTGTTTAACAGCCATCTTCATGCCAGGCCACCAAAATCAATCAGAAATTATTCTAAACATTTCTCCAAGGCCTCTATGCCCGAGATCTTCATGCAGTGATTTCAAAACTATTTCTTGCCCCTTCTGTTGAGTTATAACTACTTGAGGATTTGGATACCTTCTCCTCATTAAAAGTTGACCAGATAGGTAAAACGTAGATGACTTCCTCTTGATAGCCACCCATTCATCGTCTTCACAATCTTCTGGCCTCTCTGAAGTCAACAAATATTTGACTAACAAAAAATAAAAACCAGTCTGACCCCAGACTTCATCTTGAAAATCGATTAATATAACATCAATAGTGACTTCTCTATCGCCAATATCACCTGCACATGAATGAGCCAACAAGCGTTGTCCCCTAAATAAATCTTTAATCGAGCTATGTCAACATTTTTCTTCTGAACCTTTGGATCCTTCGTAAACCGTATTCGAAAATACCTCTTTCTCTTTATCCACCTTTTAATTTAAATTCTCTAATTCTCCAACATATACACCATTCCTTAATTTACTACTATCCCACACTACCAATCCATCTTCTTCTACATACACCACATCTTCTTCTACCTCCTTTCTACCAAATTTATCTACACCTTTTCAAACACCTTTATTAACATAAAAACTATTTTCCAGTTTATCCTCTTGGTGGAGGTCATCATCACCATAATCTAAACACAATAATCCTGCCAGTTTAACCTCATGGGGGAGGTATGGAAAGTCTTCAGCTCCTTTAGTGCTGGCTTTGATAATAGGTATATCTTCATCGAACTCCTCTGAGTCTGAATCATCTTCAGTGGGTGGTCTCCTTGATAAACCATCTGGCATAGTAAAAGTTTTGCCAGGCTTATGAACTAAATCAAGCAAAAAATGTTGAATAAAAGCTACACATCTCGTCATGGGTGCGTTAGGTAAACTTGGGGAATTAATCATCTGGATTAACAATTTTGCATCCACTTGCAACTCAAAATGTTTCCCCCACAAAATATGCTGAAGTTTCTTCAGTATTTTTGGCACATCACATAATTCAAATTTTGGTTTAGAATATCTTGATTTGACCTCAGTAAATACTACAGATTCATACCTAACGGGCCTGATGTAACCAGCTTTATCCATCTGATACAAAACTGCCCCAGCTGCAACCTGACTTGAATCAACTGCTAAATAAACTCTGCCAGCTTCTTTTCCATAATCCAATTTGTGCAGGACTAAATCCTTCCCTACAACCTCCTTCAACTTCACAAACGCCTTCTCACACTCTTCATTCCACTCCCAGTCTGCATCCTTTCTTGTTAACCATCTCAATGGAGCTGCCAATGAAGAAAAGTCCTTGATAAACATTCTAACATATATGCAAACGCCTAAAAAGCCTCTGACTTTGGTTGTATTCTTGGGTCTTGGCCAGGACTGAATTTTGTTAACTTTCTTGTTGGACATAATCCTACCCTCTCTACATACCACATGGCCTAATATTTCTAAGGCTGGCACACAACATGAAAATTTTGAACCTGAAACAGTTAAACCAGCCTCTTCAATTTGAAAAAAGATTTTTTTTAATGTAATTGCAAACTCCCAAATGAATTTGCGTATCCTGGGATTCTCTTCCAAAACCTGGTTATCATAGTCAGTTGCTGGTCCCTTAATTCCTCCATCATCTATAAAGATTCCAGCATATTGCGGAATTTCATCTTGAAGGATCCAAGCCATCTGAGCTTGATAAACTGCAACCAAATTTGTTGCTCCTTGAGGTAATCTTGTTAACTGTAAACGTCCTAGTGGTGTATCGAATGTAGTGAGAGGCCCTGATTCCAGATGTAACTCTCTCTCATCATATCCACCCATAATATCTCCCAAACCATAACACACTCTCCCTGCAAATGCTTTGACAAACTCCTCAGCACTAGGCGGTATCCCAGCATCCTTTATTGTAACCATATTTAATTCCCAATGATCATGAAGAACTCTAAGCTTGCCATTCGGTTTCTTGATACAAAATAGCGGACTAGAATAACTTGATGTTGATTGCTCATACAATCCAGTGCGTATCCATTCTCTGACAACTTCAATATAGGCTTCTTTTAATGCAGCCAGAATAGGAATCAGTTTCTGCTGCCACGGTTCATGACATACCACAGGAATCTTGTAAGGCTCCCCATAGGAATGCTTCAACACACCCCTCTCCTCTTCTACAAAAGCAATGGCCTTCTCTCGCTTGACCATCACATCCAACAACAAATTCTTCTCTTCTCCAGACAACCAACCATCAGGTCCAAAATTAACAACACCCAGTCTCTCAAAAAGGATTCTTGAAGTCTCAAAAAATTCAGGCAGATTCTTTACCAAGGGACTTTCATAAGGATTTCTTGATAACCTTGGTCTTCTCAAGGGTGGATTTAATTCGGCAGGTAGCAGTTCATTAATAGGTCGTACTTTATTTGCTACTTTCTTATATTTGGCTGCGTCCACATATAAATAAACTTGAGGTAAAACATTTTCTTTTGTATCGCCATTAAAAAATTCATCAAATGAATCTTCTTCATCGTCAGTATCGGAATAAGAAAAATTAGAAAAATATTTTATTTCATTATTAAATTTTACCCTTTTTTCCTTTCCCTCGTCTAATTTATAAACAGATTTTCCAACACCTTTGCTTCCCTTATCCAACAGTAAATCACCCGTAAAGAAAGTTGGCAGTTTAACCTCTTGCTGGAGGACCGGAATTGAATTTTCACAAAAATTATTTTTTTTTGTTTTAATTATACCGAGATTTTTTATTGGATTTTGATAAGATTTTTGCAGTTTACCCTCTTGCTGGGGGTCCAAAATAGAAGGAGATACTTGCAGTTTAACCTCTTTCTGGAGGTCTGGAATAACATTTTCACATAAATTATTTTTTTGTGTTTTATTTATACTGAGATTTTTAATCAGATTTTGATAAGATTTTTGCAGTTTAACCTCTTGCTGGAGGTTATAAAACATACCCTTCCAATTTTTATCCAACCTAATTTGGCCCATTTTGCCTTTTTCACCATTTTTAAATTTAATAGAAAAACAGGGTAAATCCAATAAACATATAGAAAAGTCCAAAACATATTTGCACTCCAAAGTAATATTAACAGAAAATAATTGAGAATCCACTTGAATTATCTCCAAGTGAGCTGATCTATTGCAATCAGGGATCTCATCCTGAGGAGAGATTACAACATTAGAGTGATCAGCCCCAGCTACCCCAAAAAATGAGGGCATTCATCCCTTTCCAACAAACATAATTCACCAGAAGCCGTCCTTTTTATACGCCGCTTCTTGGTGCAAACACAACACTGGCACAGAGTAGTAATCCCTGGCCGTGTTTCCCAAACTTCATCTCCAGGAGGCGCTAACCGCATATGTAACCTCCGCATATCTTCATTAGTGATTTCCAAACTAATCCCCATGCCAGCTTGATACACTATCCTGGCCTCAAAATCCATCAAAAAAGGACCACCCAGAACAGTTTTGACTGCTCCTCTAGCCACATAAAAGTGAACCTTACCAACAGATCCACCAATGCCTAACCTGACATGCTCAGCTGTACCCATCAGCTCTGTTTCATTCCATCCAATGCCTCTGAGGTTTCCCCCAGTTCCACTTTGAATTGGCAAGCCTATACTCGTCGCTTGCTCCAATGAAATTAAATTAATTTGAGACCCTGAATCGACCAAGGCCTTTACTTCTTTACCATTAAGAGTTACCACCAGGTAACCCAGGGGAGTGGAAAAATGTGTATCTACATCTTCCCCAAACTTTTCAGCATTTTCACAAATATAATCCACCTCTCCAGTGGAAACCCGAGGCCTCGTCAAATGCTTCTTTTGCTTTTCAGCAAGCGCCGGACTGATTGTAAATAACTCCCCCAAAGATAAGGGAATCTGCAGTTGATTCACCCTATTCAAAACTTCGTCCATCGCATTAGCTTGACCGGAAACTACTGGCCGCTCATACTGGACTTTTTATTTAACAACCTTGGCCCTTGGTACCTCTTGAGGTCCAACCGAGCCATCTTCACCCCCCATTATAACATCTTCACTTTCTATAACCCTAAATCCGTCACCAGCTTCTTCCACTAATCCTGATCCATCGCTAGTCCTTCTTACACCCTCCATTGGGATGGGACCGCTAAAACTTGGTCTGGGTAGAGACGCCAACAGTATGGCCTCCTCAGAATCCGAATCATCCTCTGGCATAGGCTCACCATTTAAATCAAACTTGCCATAACTAGGGGGCCCCATATTAGCAATCCCCTTCTGCATTTTATATAATTCGTCCTTAGAGTAAGGGTTCAATTTGTTGGCGGCAGTTTGAGCACTAGAATTTTTGTCCTTAGAGTAAGGGTTCACTTTGTTATTGGCTTTGCCAGGATTTTCCCTCAATTGGCTCTGAATTCTACTCTTCGCCTTAGTAGCAGCTGCTCTTCTAGCAGCATTAACATCGTAATTGCCGGCCATACAACTACCCTCCACTTGGGCAACCATTGCCAGCTCTAAACCTCCAAAAGAAGAAGAAAATGTGGCTTTACTAACCTCTTTCTCTTTACCTTTGTCAGCTTTTCCACCATTACCATTACCATTTTTGCCACCCTTCGCATTAACATCTTCATCCTTCACCTCTTCAAATCTGGCTCTCCTTTCAGCCGTTAAACTTCTTCTGACCAAATCAGAAGGAGACTGTCCATCACTGGGCTTGATGAAAGAACCATCAGGAAATTTATAAACTTTACCATCAAAAAAAATTAGCCCAGCATCCATATCCTTATCAAGAGCAAAACAAACTGTTGCTCTGTGCCCCCTCCTATTACAATAGGAGCACACCTTTGGCTCATCGTAGCCACCTCTATATCCATTACCACCATTACCACCATTTCTCCCATTGCCTAGGAAGCGGTTTCAATTATTATTGCCATTATAATTTCGACGTTCATATCCTCTGGACTGATAAGAAGTTGACGTCAAAAAAGAAGCGATTGGGGCCTTGTTAGCCTTCTGTGTCTCTTGAACAAATATTTTTAATTGTTTGGTTAAATCGGCCAAGTGATCGACCATCCTATTATCTACATTTCCCTCAACTTTTGCAGCCGGTAGTCCTATTTGTGCCTTCTTGGCCTCCTGGGCTTTGACCATAATATCATTGTTTTTGGCCAAAACTTCGCTAACCTTGCTAACATATTGAGTGCAGGACTCTTGATATATGTCCAATGATAACAACTTGAGATGGGCCTGAATGTTCTCTTTGATAACCTCCAGAGCCGGCAGTTTCTGCTCACCATTAGGCAGTTCCTTCATCAAATCTTTTCTTGAAAGATCCTTCAAGACGTCCATTTGAATATCCCTGCTGCATGCTGACCAAAACAAATCTTTTGCCTGGTTCTCATGCACTAACTTGTCCACCAGTATGAGATATTCCACCACTTCATCAAACTGAACACAGAGCTTTTTGAAGTCAGCCATAGAATAAACTTCACCTTTTGCTTTCCAGTCTTTAACAATTTTATTGAGGTCCATCATAGTAAACCTAACACCCCATCTATCAACCATGGCTTTAGAAAGCTTAACCCAATCCTTGTCCTTAAATGCCTGCACAGCAATAACCTCTTTTTCCACCTCCCTATCATAAATAAAAAATCTAACTTGCTTCACCATATCCACATGAGAAGCACCATCAACAGCAGCAGCAGCTTCATACCTGCTAATGAACCATTTAACCTCCTCCCCATCAAACTTTGGGCCATCCCAAGAAACAATCCTAACAGAGGGAGTAAGAGTTTAAGGAGATCCAGAAGTAACAGCAGAAGAAGACATCCCAATAAGTAATGAAAAGCGTTAACAATTGATAAAATAACAAGCCTCTTGCAGGCCAATAACAAAAATCCAATTAGAGTTCCAGAAAATAAGCCTCTTGCAGGCTAAGAACGTTCTTGATCCAAGTAAGTCTTTAAAGAAAGCTAGAGAAATCAAACCCCACGTTGAGCACCAACTATGGTAAGGTAAACTCTTACAGTAGCCTTTCTGTAAGCAGAATCTGGAGGAGATGTGTGGATTTAGCAGAAAACCCCGTCCTTCCAGTAAAAATAACAAAATGGAAATTCTAAATCACTAAGCTAACAAGTCTACTTGGATCTGATTGATAAAAATAATGAAACTCTGATATGTTTAACTCTTATTGAGATTTAAAGAAAGTGGCTGTTGAGAAAGAAGTACTGAATACAACAATCAAGGTGTACCAGTGAAAGATCTGAAAAGATTGACTTTTATGTTTTTATAATAATTTAAATTTTTATGAGACAGAAATTATAAAGTCCCAGTGATGAAGACCTTTCTAAAGATACCCTGTATGAAGTGTGATTTAAATTGTTGAGTAGTATTTCTAAAATGATATATATAAAGTATAAAGTTATTAGGGTATTACAATTTTATTTAATTTGTTGAGTAATAAAAATTGAGACCGTGGTGGTTTAAGGTTAAGCTGTATGATGTATGATGATTGTAAGATGATGCCCAATTTCGAGTCTGAGAGGCTCTCAAGTATACCTAGTCACGTACCTAAGTTTCCCTTCCAGAGCTCAGCCAGAGGCCATCCGGAGTCCAAGAGGAGTCCATCCGGACCTCCGGACTCAATTAGAACCTTTAAAAATATAATAAAAAATTTAAAAAAAATTATAAATTATAGAGCCACTTCTTCTTTACATTCAAAACTAATTTTCGTAGCCTGGGCAGCTCTAATCACCCGGTGAAAATTCATCAAAGTTAAGTATTTTCTAAAAACGTAAATATTTCTATAAATCTTTAAAATTCATTTAAAAATATAAGAAAAATAGTAAAAATTCTAAGAAAATTTCCCAAGGTTCTTTAGTGACTCAAATTAATACTTATAAACTTTTCAGACCGTAAAAATAAGTTTTTCTCTGTAAAATAAATAGTGTTTGCGTAGGCATTTGCTTTTGACCATTCCTTCATATTTAAAACTCAAATAAAATAAATAAAACCCTTTTATAAAAAATAATAGCGCCAATCTTGCACACCGTAATAACTCCATTTACGTATTTAGGTGCCATACTAAACTTTAGGCTACCACACCCGAATTGAATTTTCACAAAAATTATTTTTTTGAGTTTTAATTATACTGAGATTTTTTATCGGATTTTGATGTGATAATTGCAGTTTACCCTCTTGCTGGAGGTCATAAAACATACCTTTCTAATTTTTATCCAACGTAATATAACTAAAACTATTTTTGAATTTAATAGAAAAACTGGATAACTCCAATAAACATATAAAAAAGTCCAAAACGTATTTGCACTCCAAAGTAATATTAACAGAAAATAATTGAGAATCCACTTGAATTATCTCCAAGTGAGCTGACCTATTGCAATCTGAGATCTCATCCTGAGGAGAGAGTACAAGATTTGAGTGATCAGCCCCTTCTACCCCAAAAAATGAGGGCATTCATCCCTTTCCAACAAACATAATTCACCAGAAGCCGTCCGTTTTATATGCCGCTTCTTGGTTCAAACACAACACTGGCACAGAGTAGTAATCCCTGGCCGTGTTTCCCAACCTTCATCTCCAGGAGGCGCTAACTGCATATGTAACCTCTGCATATCTTCACCAGTGATTTCCAAACTAATCCCCATTCCAGCTTGATACCCTATCCTGGCCTCAAAGTCCATCAAAAAAGGACCACCCAGAACAGTTTTGACTGCTCCTCTGGCCACATAAAAGTGAACCTTACCAACAGATCCACCAATGCCTTCAGCTGTGCCCATCAGCTCTGTGGCATGCCCTCCAATGCCTCTGAGGTTTCCACCAGTTCCATTTTTAATTGGCAAGCCTATACTTGTTGCTTGCTCCAATGAAATTAAATTAATTTGAGACCCTGAATTGACCAAGGCCTTTACTACTTTACCGTTAAGATTTACCACCAGGTAACCCAGGGGAGCGGAAAAATGTGCATCAACATCTTCCCCAAACTTTTTGGCATTTTCACAGATATATTCCACCTCTCCAGTGGAAACCCGATGCCTCGTCAAATGCTTCTTTTGCTTCTCTGCAAGCGCCAGATTGATTGTAAATAACTCCCCCAATGATAAGGGAATCTGCAATTGATTCACCCTATTTAAAACTACGTCCATTGCATAAGCTTGACCAGAAACTACTGGCCGCTCATACTGGACCTTTGATTTAACAACCTTGGCCCTGGGTACCTCTTGAGGTCCAACCGAGCCATCTTCACTTTCTATAACCCTAACTCCGTCACCTGCTTCTTGCACTAATCCTGATCCATCGCTAGTCCTTCTTACACCCTCCATTGGGATGGGACCGCTAAAACTTGGTCTGGGTAGAGACGCCAACGGTATGGCCTCCTCAGAATCCGAATCATCCTCTGGCATAGGCTCACCATTTAAATCAAACTTTCCATAACTAGGGGGCCCCATATTAGCAATCCCCTTCTGCATTTTATATAATTCGTCCTTAGAGTAAGGGTTCTATTTGTTGGCGGCAGTTTGAGCACTAGAATTTTTGTCCTTAGAGTAAGGGTTCACTTTGTTATTGGCTTTGCCAGGATTTTCCCTCAATTGGCTCTGAATTCTACTCTTCGCCTTAGTAGCAGCTGCTCTTCTAGCAGCATTAACATCGTATTTGCCGGCCATACAACTACCCTCCACTTGGGCAACCATTGCCAGCTCTAAACCTCCAAAAGAAGTAGAAAATGTGGCTTTACTAACCTCTTTCTCTTTACCTTTGTCAGCTTTTCCACCATTACCATTACAATTTTTGCCACCCTTGGCATTAACATCTTCATCCTTCACCTCTTCAAATCTGGCTCTCCTTTCAGCCGTTAAATTTCTTCTGACCAAATCAGAAGGAGACTGTCCATCACTGGGCTTGATGAACAAACCATCAGGAAATTTATAAACTTTACCATCAAATAAAACTAGCCCAGCATCCATATCCTTATCAAGAGCAAAACAAACTGTTGCTCTGTGCCCCCTCCTATTACAATAGGAGCACACCTTTGGCTCATCGTAGCCACCTCTATATCCATTAAAGCCATTCCCACCATTTCTCCCATTGCCTGGGAAGCAGTTACCGTTGTTATTGCCATTATAATCTCGACGTTTATACCCTCTAGACTGATAAGAAGTTGATGTTGAGGAAGAAGCGATTGGGGCCTTGTTAGCCTTCTGTGTCTCTTGAACAAATATTTTTAATTGTTTTGTTAAATCGGCCAAGTGATCGACCATCTTATTATCTACATTGCCCTCCACTTTATCAGCAAGTAATCCCATTTGTGCCTTCTTGGCCCCCTGGGCTTTGACCATAATATCATTGTTTTCGGCCAAAACTTCGCTAACCTTGCTAACATATTGAATGCATGACTCTTGATATTTGTCCAACACTAATAACTTGAGATGGGACTGAATTTTCTCTTTGATAACCTCCAGAGCCGGCAGTTTCTGCTCACCATTAGGCAGTTCCTTCATCAAATCTTTTCTTGAAAGATCCTTCAAGACGTCCATTTGAATGTCAGTGCTGCATGCTGACCAAAACAAATCTTTTTCCTGGTTCTCATGCACTAACTCTTCCACCAGAATGAGATATTCCACCACTTCATCAAACTGAACACAGAGCTTTTAGAAGTCAGCCATAGAAGAAACTCCACCTTTTTCTTGCCAGTCTCCAACAATTTTATTGAGGTCCAACATGGTAAACCTAACACCCCATCTATCAACCATAGCTTTAGAAAGCTTAACCCAATCCTTGTCCTTAAATGCCTGCATAGCAATAACCTCCTTTTCCACCTCCCTATCAGCAGTAAAAAATCTAACTTGCTTCACCATGTCCACATGAGAAACACCATCAAGAGCAGCAGCAACTTCATACCTGCTAATGAACCATTTAACCTCCTCCCCATTAAACTTTGGGCCATCCCAAGAAACAATCCTAACTGAGGGAGTGAGAGGGCGAACAGATCCAGAAGCAGCAGAAGAAGACATTCCATTAAGTAATGAAAAGCGTTAAAAATCAATAAAATAACAAGCCTCTTGCGGGCCAATAACAAAAATCCTATTAGAATTCCAGAAAATAAGCCTCTTGTAGGCTAAGAACGTTCTTGATCCAAGTTAGTCTTTAAAGAAAGCTAGAGAAATCAAACCCCACATTGGGAGCCAACTATGATAAGGTAAACTCTTACAGTTGCCTTGCTGTAAGCAGAATCCGGAGGAGATGTGTGGATTTAGCTGAAAACCCTGTCCTTCCAATAAAAATAACAAAATGGGAATTCTAAATCACTAAGCTAACCAGTCTACTTGGATCTGATTGATAAAAATAATGAAACTCTGATATGTTTAACGCTTATTTAGATTTTAATAAAAATGGCTGTTGAGAAAGAAATACTGAATACAACAATTAAGGTGTACCAGTGAAAGTTCTGAAAAGATTGACTTTTATGTTTTTATAATAATTTTGAATTTTTATGAGACAGCAATAATCAAGTCTCAGTGATGAAGACCTTTCTAAAGATTCCCTGTATGAAGTGTGATTTAAATTGTTGAGTAGTATTTCTAAAATGTTATATATAAAATATAAAGTTATAAGGGTATTACAATTTTATTTAATTTGTTGAGTAAAAAATTTAGACCGTGGTGGTTAAGATTAAGCTGTATGGTGTCTGTATGATATATGATGATTGTATTTTGATTCCAATTTCGAGTCTGAGAGGCTCTTAAATATACCTAGTCACGTGCCTACGTTTCCCCTCCAGAGCTCAGCCGGAGCCCATCCAGAGCCCGTCTGGAGCTTGTACGGAGTCAGTCTGGACCTCCAGACTCAATTAGAACCTTAAAACTTTAATAAAAAAATCTGGAAAACTTACACATGATAGAGCCACTTCCCTTTTACATTCCTAACTAGTTTTTGTAGTCTGCGCAGCTCTAATCACCCTGTGAAAATTTGTCAAAGTTAAGTAATTTCTAAAAAACGTAAATATTTCTATAAATCTTTAAAGTTCATTTAAAAATATAAGAAAAATAGTAAAAATTCTGGGAAAATTTCCCAAGGTTCTTGAGTGACTCGATTTGATACATATAAATTTTTCAGACCGTAAAAATAAATTTTCTCCATAAAATAAATTGTTTTTTTGCATAGGCATTTGCTTTAACCAATTTCTTCATATTTAAAACTCAAATAAATTAAATAAAACCCTTTTAAAATAATAACATTGTCAATCTCACACATCGTAATAACTCCAGTTACGTATTTTAGGTGCCATACTAACTTTAGGCCACCACAGCGCCACCATCTACGGTTACCATCTTCATTACCCCATACCTATAAATCCATTCTTTCTTCAAAAACTCAGCCACATTACTTGCCTTAAAGTTTATCAACGGCGCTGCTTCAACCCATCCTGATAGATCATTCCTGGCTACTACCAAGTATTTAAAGTGTCCTTGTTTTATATGGACTGCATCTAAACTGACCCTACCAAAAACGGTATCCTCGCCCGTCACTCTTCCTTTTTCTTTTGGCTTTCTGTAACTTCTGCGCTGGGATTCAGGACAAGATTTAACCCATTCTCTTACTTCATTTTTTATGATGGGCCACCAGAATCTTTCCCCAACTCTGCGATGAGTCTCATCTTGACCTCTATGTCCTAAATTTTTGTGTAACTCCCTGAGTATCTTCTCCTTCCCTTCCCTAGTTTGAACAACTAACTGAGGAGACAAAGCTTGATTCTTCCATAACTTCCCATTTTTAATAAAATAGCCTTTAGCACGCTTCTTAATATTGCGCCAAACCTTTTTATCACAAAAATCTGGTTGACTATTACCTTCCAAATATAACTTTAACAACTCTACTCCCTCATCTGTAGATGTGTTGTCTACTGAATACTCCTCCTCTTGGAGTTGAGTACTACTTTCCTGACTTCCCTTTGAAGCATCTTCATCATCTGACTCTTCCACTACCTCGCCTTGCGCACTCCTTGTTGCTATATTAGCTTCAGTGTTCCCTAAATCCAGTTGCAGTTCAACCTTGCTAAAAACATCCTTTTCATTGTCAGCATTTAGTTTTATGTCTTTTCAGACATTCCACGTTACTAGTTTATTGTCATCGCGGACGTTACTATCAAATTTTGTATAACAATATTCTATCCCGTTTACCCATCTCTTTTCTTCAAATTTTTCTGCTTCCGAGTCTTCTTCACACAACTGTCTTTTTGACAGTGCATCTGGCATAGTGAAAGATTTCCCCGGCTTATGGACTAAATAAAAAGAAAATAAATTAATCTGCGCTACCCACCTCGTCATGGGCGCATCTGGTAAACTCGGGCTACTAATCATTTGCACCAACGATAGCGCATCAACCTGCAGCTCAAAATGCTTCCCCCAAAGCATCCATTGTAGCTTTTTAAGAATCTTTGCTACTCCACATAACTTCAGCTTAGACTGGGAGTACCTAGACTCCACTTTGGTAAAAGTCTTGGACTCGTAAAGGACAGGTCTATCATTACCTTCCTCGTCCTCCTGCATCAAAACTGCGCCCACCGCGGACACACTAGAATCCACCGCTAGAGTAGTTTTCCCAGCCCATGGTCCATACTCCAATTTCTTCAAAATAATATCTTTCCCTACAACCCTCTTTAATAACTTGAATGACTCCTCACATTCCTCTGTCCAATCCCATACAGCATTCTTTCTTTTAAAGCGCCGTAAAGGTGAAGACAACAAAGCAAAATCTTGAATAAACATTCTTACATATGTACAAATGCCTAAAAACCCTCTAACTTCCTTAGTATTTCTTAGTCTTGGCCATGTAAGTACCTTATTCCTCTTTTTTTCAGAAACAATTTTCCCTTCCTTGCATACCACATGTCCCACTATATCTAGCACTGGAACACAACAAGAAAATTTAGACCCAGAAATTGTTAATCCTGCCTCCTCTATCCTAAATAGCACTCTTTCCAGGGTAATCGCATATTCCCAAATAAACTTTCTAATATACGGATTTTCTTTTATCACTTCCACTTCATAATCACTGGCTGGTCCTTTTATACCACCATCGTCAATGAAAATTCCCACATGTTCTGGAATTTCATCCTGCAATATCCGCATCATCTGTGCTTGATATACCGCCACAGAATTTGTTGCGCCTTGCAGTAACCTTGTCAACCTAAAGCGCCCCAGTGGTGTTTCAAACGTCGTCATGGGTCTGGACAATTCGTCCAATTTGCACTCATCGTATCCTCCCATGATATCACCTAATCCGTAACATGCACGGGCCGCAAAAGAATCCACAAATTTTTCTGGCGTTGGTAGCATCCCTGCATTTTTTATTGTAACCTTGTTCATCTCCCTAAAATCATGAACAACCCTTATTTTACCATTATGTTTGACCACACAAAACACTGGACTTGAATAACTAGACATAGACTGTTCATACAAGCCGTACTTTAACCTTCCCCTAATTAATTCTGTATACTCTTCTCTTATAGCCGCTGGTATTGGAAAAGCCTTCTTTTGCCACGGCACATGAGGTATAACTGGAACAATATAAGGTTTACCGTAAGAGTGTTTTAACAAACCTCTTTCCTCTTCTGAAAATGCAATAGCCTTTTCCCTAAGAGCCATAACATGTAACAATAACTTCTTTTCTTCCTGCCATAACCAGCCCTCCAGTCCAAAATCTACCACCTGAAGCCTTTCCATTGTAATCTTACTAGTAGACGCAAAATCAGGCGGAAACTTTGTTAAAGGAGTATCATAAGGATTTCTAGATAGCGCCGGCCTCTTCAAAGGAGGATTCAAATCAGGCATTGCTATATTCACTGGTTTAACCTTAACAGCTACTGGTTTATACTTGGATGCAAAACAGTACTTTCTGCTTCCTTCATTAATTAAAATCAAACCCTTTCTAATATAACTACGGGTTGCACCTTAATCCTGTTTTTGTCTTTTCTTTTTAATATAAGTATAAAAATATCCAAAGTAAAGAAATTAAAAAGCTTAGGTATAATACATTCTACAGTAGTATTCCCAAGACACCTATGAAGTACCGCTTCACATATCCCTCCTTGTTGGACTGACTGGTTACTATCCGGGTTCCTCTCATCCTGGGAGATAGTAACACCTAAAATGCCAGTCCCTAATGAAAATGTTGGCGCCTTCCTGGAGGTTGCCCTATCTCCTCATCTGAGACTTCCTCATAAAACTCTCTTTCTTTCTCTAACCATGCAGCTCCAGAGTACTTAGTATCCCAGCCACCATCCTTGGGCGCTACTAAGACTGCTGTTACTGGAACACCATCATCACCCATAATCCTTATTCCTATAGTCTTATTTAAACAATAATCTATAGTTGCAGAATAATCCAATAAAAATTGCGTGCCTAAAACTGGTTTAACTACACCCATTGGAACATAAAAATGTATATCTCTTGTTGCTCCCGCAACTCTAGTGCGTACATACTCTGCTACACCTATAACAGGTAACCCACCTCCCCCAATTCCTGCGACAGTGCCTTTGCTGTCTTTTACAGGAAGACCTAATTCCACTGCGTCATCCACTGATACCAAGTTGATTTGTGAACCCATATCCACTAACTCTTTAATTTGCTTACAATTTACCGTAATAGTTAAATACCCTAGAATCCTGCATAATGTGGCGCCCTAGGTAATCCAACGACTGGCTGAAATGACTGTTCTGCCATATCGAACTCAGCGCAACTAGCAATCCTTTGCTTTCTGCACTTATCCACGATTCCATTTGCTACATCTGGTGCTACTGCTGTGAGCATCCCTAATGGAACAGAGACTGTAGTCTTCAAACATAGCGCAACTAGATCTTTGGCAGCTTTAGGAAAATCAGAATGAACCTGGCGCTGCATTCTCCATTTAGGCTGAGTTGCCTTGGACCAGCTTTTGCTCTTCCAGGTGGGTTCTTTGAAGTATTATGCTTTGCTCCTGGCATTCGTTTAGCAGGTACCACTCTCTGCTGTACTACCTCTGGCTCCTCTAATATTGCCGTCTGATCTACTTCCTGGTGATCTACACCATAACCTCCTTGGTCCATACCCTCCATTTCAACATCCTCAATAGGTGCAGGTGTATTCTCTCTAGTGGTATACCCTATTTCCTCCATATCCTCTGGATTCACATACCTAGCTCCAGTCCTTCTTGGCCTAGTAATTGTAGGTGGGGCAATTTTCTTATGCTTTTCCGCGAACATCTCCAATTGTGCTGCGGTAATTGGGGACGCAACCGCTCCTCCTTTTACTTTAAAATCTAACACCGCGCAAGTAACTGAAAAATTAACCAACTTTGCATCCTTGCCTTTCTCCTTATTTTCTGGCTCTTTGCCCTTGCTTGACCTACTTTCCATAGACTTTTTATTAATATGATCGATGACCATGGCTTGCATCCCTCAATCTTTCTCTTTAACCAACTTAGTACCATCTTCCAACATAAGCGTAGTCCCACCCTCGTAAACTACCTTTTCCTCTTTATCCTTTTGAAGGGTATTACACCTCATCCTTGTATGCCCCTCTTTATTACAATAATAGCACACCATAGCGGAAAAACGCGAAGGTTGAGGAGAACTCTTGGGCATAAAAGATTCTTTCTCCTTTGCCGCTTCAACTATCTTCTTCTCCAACTCATCGATTCTTGCCATGACTGAATCTGGATCCTTAGAGAAAATTTTAACTCTAGGAGACAAGATCTGAGAAGGCAATCATACACCTGATGCATCTTCCTCCATCCCCTCATTATCCAGAGCCACCCTTGCTGCACGTTGCTCAACTCGACGCAACTTCATTTCAGCTTCCACTGCCATTTCTACTTCTTCTAATCTGGGATACTTATAATTTCTGTCCCTCTTTTTAACCAGCTTTCCTTCGTTATCCAAGCGCCTTTTTGCCCAGTCTTCAACTTCTAGCGCTAATGCTTCACAAAACCAAGGTAACAACGCATTAACATCACTAAAATCTTTGTTACTAACTAAATATTCCACTATCCGATTGAATTCTTCCCTAAAACTTTTAAATTCCTTGGGGTCTCAAACACCCCCTCTAGCTTTGACCCTATTTACAAAAATATCCAGGTCCTTCATTGTATACCTAGTTTCCTCAGTTACTTTTGGCCATCTCTTGAGCATTTGTTCTTTTAGCGCTGACCAATTTCCTTCCTCATGCCCTTTTAGATCCTCTAAATTGTCTTTGCACTCATTAGATACAAATAATAGTACTTGACGTACCATATCATATTCGGTTGCTCCATGAACTTCCGCTGCTTGTTCAAACCTGCATAAAAATTTTTTGGTATTAATGCCCGCAAAGCGCAAGCTTTCATCTTTCCACCTAATAATCGTGGTTACCGTTTTTGGAAACGATGCTGAAGAATTGGGCAATATAACCCTCTCCTGACATCCCCTAGATGTAGTCGCAGTAGGATCCATTCCCGAAATATCAAATCAAAACAAAGATCATAAAAAAAAAACACGCTTGGTAATTAAACCTGACTTTTTTCACAATACAGCCCTACGCTATCCTCTGATAACAGCTATTGATCCACTTGTTGTAGACCCTACGAATCTTCCGCTGAAGCGCCGGCTTGATTACGTCCTCCTGGCAAAACCCTAAAAAAACAAAGAATCTAATCAAAAAAATACTAGTTACAACTATGGCCACTGTTGGGACACCAATTGTAGACTGTTCTAAAGTACTAAGCAGTAGACACAATGCGAGATGGGTTGGTTCTCCTCTTCAATTTCTAAAAAGAAGCTCCTGCAACTCTTAATTTTAAAGACAGCACAATAATGTGTAACACTAATTTTTGATTAGAAAGTTTATAAGATGAGAGATGAGTTTTAGAGATCAGGAAAAACAAGTATTACTATCTGGATATTTCTATTCTTAACAAGCGCTAATATCCACAGCTACTCCCTCTTTAAGTGCTCTCTTTGAATATGCCTTGTTATAGCAATAAAATGACTCTAGTAATAATCAATCCTACTGAATCTATATAACCTCTCTATGTTGCGCTTCTTTCACTATGCTTTTTGAAATACACACACAGACGCACAAATTAAAGGATTCATAAAAATCTCTAATTTACTACTCTATTTTTTTGTATATATCAATCTCTCTCTTAAAAGACTATATATGTGTATATATATCTATCTTATATGTATATGACTCTCCCAGACTCTATCAAATAGTCATCCTTTTTATATTTTTACAGTACACAAGACACAGTTCCCTAGTGGATTTTCAGCGCTAGCTCTAGCGCCATATTAGTATAACAATAAATAATTTATTAGTAAGCTACATACACTGCTTGTAACAACTACAGTGCCTAAATCATACCCTATAATTACTAACACTAGTATTAACTTGTTTCACTGATACTCCACATATGCGCTTTTAACTATACCTTTGTTTTGTTTCAGCGCTAGTTCCAGGTTTGACTTATCCTAACGCTGCGTCTAGTTGCCTTCACTCTTGGGTAGTTTTACGATTGAGTCCCCACTCTCTTTGCTTTAATACTAAGCTCATAGTTTTGACAGCTCGCTTAACTAGTTAGCCTTCTTCATTACTTGTCTCAGTAAGTTTCCCAACTGGCCGCGGTACAGCATACTATACACTTGAGTTGTCCTTAATCCATGACTTTCTCATTAATGTGTAACACATACTTTTTGGAAAGCCCAATCCATATTTGTTTAGCGCGTAATAGTCCTAAGTTGATAATACACAATTCCCTATTGTGCGGCACATCTCACTACAAAATCCAAGCGGACAGACCCTTAATCCTTTTCTGTTCTTCCATTTCCTTTGTTCTTTGAAACACACAAATACATATTATATTTTTGCACTTCCTGCTGCGCTAACTCCCCTTTATTCTTCCTGGACTACGGGCGCTGATTGGTCTAAATTCACGCTTCCTGCGAGGCGCGTACCACACTGTCCGCCCCCAAGAGGCCCTCCCCCTCCTAAGAGGAGTCGCCTCCAAGCGGCCTGCCCGCCTGGGTGCTGGGGAAGCGCTAAAATGCACTTTTATGCATGAAAAAGGCTGGGAAAGCTGGATTTTGGGCAGGGAATGGGTCAGGGTGGTCTGTGCGCTGGCTGTATGATGCGTGTGTGGGAAGAGTTTTAGGAGAATCATCTTATCTCTTTACTCATTGCCTCTCTGTTCCTCACTGTCTCATTGGCTTGTGTTTTGTTGGAATATATTACTTTTCATTTCAACTCTTTCTGGTAGTCTGTCTGGGACTATTATCTTCACTTTTAAAGGGGTTAAGTGTGTTTAATTAGAGGGTCTAGCAAACAGATCTCCAATTTGCTGCAACAGGTAAATTTAACTTGTTTTTCTAAAGGGACAGGGGATTTTCTCTCTGGTTTTTCTCCAACTCCCTTGGTCAAGGCCTATAGCTAGTACTATAGGATTGTCTACATTTCTGGTGCCCAACGTGGGGTAGAACTTGTTGGCTTTTTGGAATATCTGTTGATCTAGGCTTCTCTCTTTGGTGGATCTGCTTTGGCGGATTTTGAATTTGGTGCTATATCTCTTTGTGGTTGGTCTAGGGGTCTTCTTTTCTGTTGGATTTGGTCCCTCCTAGGTCTCTAAGGCTCTTGGGGGGACTTTGGCTATCATTGGTGGAGATTGGAGGCTGTAACTTGGAATTCCTAGGATGGTTAGGATTCAGTCTTGAAATAGTTCAAGGTTTTTGGGAGAGGATGCAAAGCAGTTTTTGGCTAGGTTTGAGGTTGCTGCTGAGATTGATGGGGCCTCACTGTTGGACATGGTTAGGCAAGTAATATTTTTCATTGGTAATAGAGAAGGTGGAGAAGGAAGTTTCTGGCATGGCAGGATATAGGAGTCAGGACTGGGGAAAGTTGAAGATTGAAATGGTTAAAAGGTGGCCTACTACTTTCTCAATGTTGGATCTTTATGGGATTGCTAGGAAGTGGGAATTGAAAGGTGGTGTAACTTCTCTTTCTCAGTATGGAGAATTTATGGAGGAGCTTGGGGAGGCTCTGGATTATCTGGTATATAATGATATATTACCACATGAAGATGGGGCCAAGTATGTATTTTGGAGTGCCATGGGTAGGAATGTAAAGTTGGAGGTTTTGGAGATTCTTTTCAAGGCTGACTTGATGAAGACTCTTCCAAATGGGGAAAATAGGATTCCTGGTATGGCTATTCTGAAGGAGTTTATTTTGGTATATTTGGATGGTATGATGGATAGGGATGTGGAATCTGGAGAGGAAATCCTGTTGGATGGAGAGGTTCAGGAGACTGTGGTGGAAAATTCAGTTTCTAGGGAGGAGTTGAAGCCATCAATTTTGGAAGATGAGGACTCTGATGATGTTTGTGAAACTGATTTTTCTTTTTTAAAGTATTCCATAGGATCTCAGGAATGTGCTTCACTGGATGTTTTGGAAATGTACACACTGGAGGATCAGTGTATTTCCTCAAGTTTGGGTGAATTATGTGGGAAGGAGGACTTTTCTGGTCATGAAGAAGGATTTTGGGATAGTGAGAAGGAATCTGCAGTGGATGAATGGTTTCTGTGGGATGATTATTTTTCTTTCTCAATTTCAGATAATGGCTTATTGGAGGAGGATGTATTGGTTGAATTTTTGGATGGACAGAAAGATTCTGTCTTGGATCTTTTTCTCATAGGGGAAGATTTTTTTCAAGTGGTTCCCTCAAGATCAGAAGGTCTCTGCTTGGAGTAGGATTTTTATTTTGATGTTACGGATGTTATTCTGGAGGATTTTGCAGATTCTAAGCAAGATTCCTATAGGGAAGAGGAAAATTGTGATATTTTGGATGTCACTGGTATTGAAATTGATTTTAAAGATGTGGTGGAGGTTCCAGATGTTTCACAGGGTGGAGAATTTATGGATTCTGGTAATGTGAACTATGGTAGACTCAGTGTATAAAGGAGGATGGAAGATTTTTTTGGAGGTCTGATGTTGGGATATCAGAATTTGAAGAGGAGCTTAGGGGGTTCAGGCCCTAGGGGCAAACTTATTGGTTTAAACCTTGGGATTTCAAGAATCTGATTCCTCAAAAATGAGGATAAACTACTTAATTTGTTTTGGTTTTGCTTAATTTGGCCTCTATGTATTTGGTCAGGATTTTTTTTTGTTTTGTCCAATTCTTTTCAGTCTCTCTGTTTCAAGTCTCTATATAAAAAAAGGAGGCCGGGCTGCTTCAGGCGGCACCTCTGACGTCGGGCGGCCCGCCTGTAATGTAAAAATAAAAATAAAAAATCTTAGTATAATGAAGATGGAAGAAAAGAAAAATTTAAGTGAAGATGGATATTTTATTTAAAATAAAATGAAGATAAAAATGAAGATTATTGGTTTTATTTCACCTCCAGCATGAGGTTAAACTGCAAAATTATATTTCTAAATTGGATTTTTTTGGCTTTAAAGAATTTTAATGGTTTTTTAATGGTTTTGGTTTTTTACGGGAGAATATTTGTTCTGGAAAATCCTTTTTGTTAGAAGGTACCCAGGGGTGGGGCTTCTAGATTTTATTTTGGCAAGTGTGGGGGTGACTGATGGGCTGGCTGCTCTATCAACAGTTACCCCAGATTGTCTTTTTCCAACCTCTTCTCTTAATTTTGTTGAATTCTAGTATTGGTTTTTTTTCTTTAACAGGTTTTTAGTCCACCATGACTTTAAACTGGAAATTCTTTTGGTATTCAAGTGCTGGACCCCTCATGTTTATTGGTTTTGTTTAATTTTGTTGGATGTTGTGTTTTTGTTAGAATGTACCAAGGGTTGGCTTCTAGATTTTATTTTGGAAAGTGTGAGGGTAACTGATGAGCTGGCTGCTCTGTTGAACAGTTACCCCAGAATGTCTGTTTCAAGCCTTTGGTTTTTTTCTAGTTGAATTCTAGTGTTGTTTTTTTTGTGATTCAGGTTTTTAGTCCTCTATGACTTTAAACTGGATTGCCTTGGATGTCTTTTGGTGCTTTTGGATTGGTGGTGGATCACTGGTGGTCTCCCATCATTTTTACTTATTGGAGGTAGCCCACCCTGTGATCTCTTCTGTTGACCTGGAGCTGGCTTTGCTATGTGGTTCTAGGGTGTTGGATGTGAAAGTGGTGGATTCAAGATTATTTTCTTTTTTTCTCTTTTTTTTCTTTTAATTTTTTTACGGAGGCTGTGTTTGTTCAAAGGCTCAAGATAGGGCTCTGGCAATATTTTTGGTAGAAGAGAAGGAGTCAAAATAAAAAAAAAATTTTTTTAGGTGTGACAACATCAAGGTGCACTTGGATGTGGGTAAGGTATCAGAGGATCAGCTCATCAATTGGCTGGGGGATACCATTTTATTTTGTTTTATTTGTTAGAGGTTAAATGTTTTGGCTTTGATGGTTTTTGGTCTGGGGATTTATGGGATATATCTTCAAGATTTTTTTTGGAAAGTCCTTCAAGACTTTAAACTGATCTTTTAATTATGGGCTCAAGATTTTTTGATGTCCATCAAGACTTTAAACTGAAAATTCTTTTAGTCCTCCAAGACTTAAAACTGGCTGGTTGTTAAAGATTTGTTCAAGAATTTAATTTTACTACTGTGGATCTAGTAGTCCTCCAAGACTTTAAACTGGCTGGTTTCAAGACTTTGCCAAGAAGTAGTCCCTCAAGACTTTAAACTGAACACTTTGTTAGTCCCCCAAGACTTTAAACTGAGGATTGTTGATGGTGAAGTCCCCCAAGACTATAAACTGAGGAATGGGAGGCAATGTGACGTGGAAGTTTAAAAGGCAGAAGGATTCAAGGGGGAACTTCTGAATTTTGTAAAGGCAAGTTTGGGGGTGACTGATGGGCTGGCAGCTCTATATACAGTTACCCCAGAAAGTTAGTTACTTCTCTAAATCTTTTTCTGGTTGATCTCTGGTTCTGAGTTCTGTGATTCAGGTTTTTGCAGTCCCCCAAGACTATAAACTGAGGATTTTTGGAGTCCACCAAGACTATAAACTGAGGGTTGTTAGTCCCCCAAGACTTTAAACTTAGGGCTGTTAGTCCCCCAAGACTATAAAATGAGGAAATTTTTATGCTGGTAGAAGGTTACAGTCAGGAAGACTTGTCAACTGGATATCACTTTTCATTGTTGGAAGCTGGTACAGCCAGATTTGGAATTCAGGAAAAGAAGAAAGAGATTCTTTTCACAGAGATAGATTTAATTTAAAGGCATGGTGCAAGAGAAGTTTTAAAGAAGAAGCTTGGATTGCTGGTTCAGAAGTTCACTTAGGATGGAATAGGATCTGGTGGAAGAGAGAAATGGGCTGTTTGTAAAGATTCTGGAGAGGTGTTCAAACATGGCTGTTGGCGAAGGAAGAATGGGGAAATTCTTGATTGGAGGGAGGATGTGGTGATTCAAACCTGGGTAGGCCTTTGGAGTGCATATTTGGGGGTATTTGGTATGTAGGGTGTTATTGGGGTTATGGTGTTATTAGTGAGTTTTTTTCATCTTTAGGTGATATTTAGTAGTGTTTATAGAGGCTTAAGCTAGGGTAACTTATTATGTCTCAGCTTAATGTCCTTTCTTTTCTCTTCATTTTGGTATCCCTTATGGGTGGTTACCTTGCTTTATAGGGTAGTTATGGTGTTGCTATTGGTATTTATCAGATGTTTATTACTTAGTGGTGCTTATGCAGGCTTAAGATAGGGTCACTTATTATGTCTCAGCTTATTTTCCTTCATTTTATTTTCATTTTGGTATGTCTTATGTGCGTTTATCTTGTTTATTAGTGAAGTTATGGGTTTTTAGGGTTTTTAGGGTTTTTATTGGTTGTATGGGTGTTTTAGGGCGTAGAAGAGGCCCGCCCCCTCCTAAGCGGAGCCGCCTCCAAGAGGCCTGCCCACCTTGGCGCTGGGGAAGCGCTAAAATGCACTTTTATGCATGAAAAAGGCTGGGAAAGCTGGATTTTGGGCAGGGAATGGTTAAGGGTGGTCTGTGTGCTGGCTGTATGATGCGTGTGTGGGAAGAGTTTTAGGAGAATCATCTTATCTCTTTACTCATTGCCTCTCTGTTCCTCACTGTCTCATTAGCTTGTGTTTTTTTGGAATATATTACTGTTCATTTCAACTCTTTCTGGTAATCTGTCTGGGACTATTATCTTCACTTTTAAAGGGGTCAAGTGTGTTTAATTAGAGGGTCTAGCAAACATATCTTCAATTTTCTGCAACAGGTAAAACTCACTTATTTTTCTAAAGGGACAGATGATTTTCTCTCTGGTTTTTCTCTAACTCCCTTGGTCAAGGCCTATAGCTAGTACTATAGGATTTTCTACAACGGGGTAACTGTTATACAGAGCAGACATCTCATCAGTTACCCTCACACTTGCCAAAATAAAATCTAGAAGCCCCCCTGGTTACCTTCTAACAAAAACACAACATCTCACACAATAATCCAAAACCAATAAGTGTGAAAAGTCCTTCACTTGAAGACCGAAAGAATTCACAGTTTATAACATAGAGGACTAACTCCTGTGAAGAGAAACCAATACTAGGGTTCAACCAAATTAAGAGAAGGGGTTGGAAACATAAAATCTGGGGTAACTGTTCTACAGAGAAGAAAGCCCATCAGTTACTCCTACACTTTCCAACAGCAAATCTTTAAGCCCCACCCCTGGGTACCTTCTAACAAACAAGTTTCCAGCAAAACAGATGCACAGAATCACCAAAATCAAAAATTAAAGAATGATCCATAGTTTATCTTCATTGCAGAAATAATCTTCTTCACTTCTAGCTCCTTTTGGGTAAAATCTCTTCACCTGATTAGCAGCCACTCTCTTCTTTAAGACTGCACCATCTAACTCCTCAAAAACATAAGAACCTCCAGACACCTGAGATCTGACTCTGTAAGGCCCATTCCATCTGTCAGCAAACATTTTTCCCCACTGACTCTCCAAACTTCTATTATACAACAAAACCAAACAACCAGATTTCAAGGGATTCCTGAGTCTATGAGCCAGCTTCTTGTCCCAGTATCTGACTGCTTTATTTCTTATCTTCACCATTCTAGAGTATGCCCTCTCTTGACATTTCTCTCTACATTCCAACTGTTTCATTCTGGAACAGAGCAAATCTTCTGTTGAGAACACATCATCCCAATCAATTTCAAGATAAGAAACAGCTTCCAAATCCACTGGTAAAACAGCTTTCTGACCAAAAATTAATTCATAAGGAGAATAGCCAGTTGTCCTTTTCACAGTTACTCTATCAGCAAACAACACCAAGGATAAATAATGACTCCACTTTTAAGAACGATCTCCACACATCATCACCAAAGCATTCTTGATGACTTTATGGCCTCTTTCAACCATGCCTTCAGCTTCAGGATAATAAGGTGTATCCACTCTAACTTTAGAACCAATACTTGCTAAAGATTCTTTGAATTCAGCTCCAAACTCTGTCCCAACATCAACAGTTACCAAATTAATTAACCCATATCTAAAAACCCATTCCTTATTCAAAAAGTCTGCCATATTTTTGGCAGTCAAATAAACCAGAGGCACTGCGTCAAACCAACCAGAAAAATCATCCCTGGAAGAAATAAAGTATTTATACCTTCTCTCTTTAATATGGACAGCATCCAATCTGACTCTTCCAAACACAGTTGATTCACCAGTAGCATGGATAATCTCTTTAGGTTTCAAGTGACTTTTCCTTTGACATTCTTCACAAGATTGAAGCCAACCCTGTTTAGCCAACATCATACCTGGCCACCAAAATCTATCTGCTACTCTCCTATAAGTCTCTCCAAGGCCTTTATGGCCAAAGTCTTTATGCAAAGACTTCATCACATCTTCTTGACCCCTCTTCTGAGTTACCACTACTTGAGGATTTGGATTTCTTTTCCTCATCAACCTTCTTCCTGAAACATAGAATCCAGGACTCTTCTTCTTTATTTCCACCCAAGTATCATCATCACAACTATCTAGCCTCTCCAAGGTTAACAGATATTCAACCATAGTAAAATAAAACTCATACTGACCCCAGGTCTTATCATCAAAATCCAACAAAATAACATTCAAGGGTACAACCCTGTCGTCAAAATCACCAGTGTGAACATGAGGCACTTGATCAGCCCAACCAGGACACCAATCCCTTGACTTTGGTACATCCTTTTCCTTCCACTTAATCTTAAGAGAATATATTTCACTAAAAAAACACCATTTTCTAAATTTGAGCCATCCCAAACAACAGCCCCATCTTCATCAACAAAGACATCCTGATCACCAGAATCAAGATCAGATCCAGCCAGCTTAACCTCTTTTGGGAGGAGAGAACAATCTTCCATTTTAGCCTCATGGGGGAGGAGAGAAAAATCTTCAGCACCCTTTGTGCTGGCCCTAACCACTGGGAAGTCTTCATCTAATTCTTCAAAGTCCAAATCTTCATCTGTGGTTGGTCTCCTTGATTATCCATCAGGCATTGTAAAAGTTTTTCCAAGTTTGTGTGCCAGGTCAAAAGAAAAATGCTGAATAAATTCCACCCACCTAGTCATTGGAGCATTTTGAAGACTAGGTGTATTGATCATTTGAGCCTGAGATTTAGAATCCCCCTGAAGCTCAAAATTCTGCCCCCACAAAACTGTTTGCAGATTCTTCAAAAAATTTTCTACACCACACAATTCAAACTTAGGGTGAGAATATCTAGATTCAACCTCATCAAACACCTTGGACTCATACCTTACTGGCCTGTACCTCCCAGTTTTATCTTCCTGAGACAAAACAGCACCAGCAGAAATATAACTTGAGTCCACTTACAAATAAATTTTTCCAGCTCCTACTCCATAATCCAACTTGTGAAGAATAATATCTTCACCTAACACCTTCTTCAACTTCTGAAAAGCCTCTTCACACTATTCAGTACATACCCACTCTGCATCTTTCCTGGTCAACCTCCATAGAGGTGAAGCCATAAAAGAAAAATCTTTAATAAAAATTCTAACATACACACAAACCCCCAAAAATCCCCTAACTTCAGTAGTATTTTTAGGCCTTGGCTGTGACTTAATTTTTTTAACTTTCTTCCTTGCCATAATCCTTCCCTCTTTACATACCACATGACCCAAAATTTCAAGAGCAGGAACACAACAATAAAACTTTGACCCTTAAATGGTCAACCCAGCCTCTTTAATCCTAAACAATACTCTCTCTAGAGTAATTGCATATTCCCAAACAAACTTCCTTATACCTGGGTTCTTTTTTAGCACCTCATTCCCATAATCAGTGGAGGGACCTTTGATTTCACCATCATCAATAAAAATACCAGCATGAGTAGGAACCTCATCCTGAAAAATCCAAGCCATTTGTGCTTGATATACTGCTACAGAATTAGTTGCTTCTTGAGGCAACCTAGTGAGCTGAAACCTTCCCAAAGGAGTCTCAAAATTAATAAGTGGTCGTGAATCCATTGTAGACAATCATATAGTCATAGCTATAGGCCTTGACCATGAGAGTTGGAGTAAAACTGGAGAGAAAAACCCCTGTCACTTTGAGAAATTCCAGGTGAGATTTATTTGCTACAGCAAATTAGAGACTGTTACTATACCCCTTCTAACACACTTCTTGACTGTTTTACATGTCTAGACCGTAGTCAATAGCAGACCACTAAGAACCAAAGAACCTGAAACCTGAAATGCAGGAAGATCCACACCAGAAAACCAAAACACTGTGTACTTGTTTGTCATGCGCCACGTGACACTCAAGGAGAAATCAACTCATTAAATCAATAATATTGAGTCCTAAATCTATACTCGAAGTGCAGAAAGCAATTCTCCATAGCAACTGCGATTTTCCTTTGTGTACTTACTAGTTAACTGCGCTAGCCTAAACTCTAAATCTAAATTAGTCAATCTCCCAATGGGGTACCTTAGTCCTTTTCAATAAGCGACGCACAGCGCTAGGTTCAACGAAATAGTACAGTAGTAGTTTTTTTCATTAAAGTTTTGTTAATTAATTAAAAAGGGGTAAATTGAGCATGGATGGATATTTAGTGAAGAGGGTCTAAGTGTATGTTAGTAATGGTCAATGAAATGGGAATGATGCGATGGAAGGGAGGTCAATGCGAGGAGGAACAAAGGATATAAAAGGAGTTGGATATTTGGTTCAATATTCCTTAGAATTAAATTATAAAATCATATTTACATTAATAGTGGTAAATCCTTAAAAGCTAAAATCATTGTTATTGTATCTTTCTTTTATTTTTTCACAATATTCATTTCTAAATCCTAAATCTTTGATTATTGAGTTTCCAACCCTTCGTGAGATTTTAAGAGTTACTATTACCTTTGAAACTAGTTATAATTCTTCTCGAACGAACCTCGAACCTATAGCTATTACTTCGAGTGACCTTCGAATCATTTCCTCGAATCATTCCTCTGTGCTTCGAAGAAGTTTCTAAAATCCCTCATCTCACTTTCAGGAACATCCACGACCTTGTGCGTAGGTCGTCCGGTGACAGTATAATTTAATTCTCCGTAGTTCTCATTCTTTGCACTACTACGTCCTTTTAGGTGTTTCTAAAATTTTAAATGGCACCTGTTCAACGCACTTCTCCTACAGGCACTACTACTAGAGCTCGCGCTAGAGGCAGGCCAACAGCCACAAGGTCTGTTTCTGGCACTCACTCTTTGGAACCACTCGACCTTAGGGAACAGAAACATTCAGTTCAATCTGTAGAAGACATTCCACAAGATTTTGAGGATTCTAGTGATGAAGAAGAAGGAGAGGATACAATGCACGAGGCACCATCCGCCCCTGCCAATCACCCTTCTGGCCAATCCTCAGAACCTGGACCATCTAACTCTCTGGAAGATTTCATGAGACTTTTCATGAAAACCCTTTCAAATCCAACGTATTCAGAGGGATCTAAATTCAAAACTCCTTCTATGAAATCTCCTGACAAATTCGACGGAGATCACCCCGACAGATTGCGACCCTTCTTGCAAACCTGCAAGCTACTGTTCCATAATGACCCTCGAACCTTTAACAGTGACCGATAAAAGGTTGTTTACGCTTCTTCATTCCTAGCCGGGAAAGCAGCAAGATGGTTCGAACCTTATCTACTCATGCTTTCTTCGACAGAAACCCACTTACTTATCAATAATTGGGAAAAGTTCGAGTACCAACTTTTTACGTTTTTTGGGGACCCTAATGAAACGGACAACGCGGAAATTGAACTTGATTTTCTTCGCATGAGTGATAATGGTAAAGCTTCTGAATATATCTCGAACTTCAGAGCACTTCAAACTCGAGTAGGTTGGAATGATGCTGCCCTTAAGTATCATTTCAAGAAAGGACTTCCTTCGAGGATTCTAGATCAATTAAATCTTCACGGTCAGAAGATGACTACTTTAACGGACTTAATGGATCGAACCCTTGAACTTGACGGTGTTTATCAAGGACGACTTCAACATCTTTGATATGCCAACAAATCTCAAGGCCTAAATTTTAAATCGGGACCTTCTTCACACCCACGACCAAATCAATCCTCCTCGACTCAATCCAAACCCAATAAGGGAAAGGATAAACCTCGACCAAAAGGCTCGACCCCAGGCAATATAAGCAAAGTACTGGATCCTAAAGGGGAACTTAAAGAAGCTGAGAGGAAGAGACGAGCAGATAATGGGTTATGTATGTATTGTGGGGGTAAGCACAAGTTGGAAGACTGTGTAAAGTTGAAGGAAAGAGAAGGTACTAGCTCAAAGTCAAAAAACTAGTAGATAGTTTACTTGTGTGCAAAGCAAACTATCTTATCTCTCCCAGTGCACAGAACCTCCATGTCTTAAGGACTGGAGTTGCCTTAAACCGCTTGAGATTCATTCTTTTTAAGGAGGATATCCCCTTCAGTTGTCTTATAGACTCTGTAGCTTCAATTTCTTTTGTTAGTTTATCTTTTGCCAAGAAGCTTCAACTAACATTTACAGATATCGATTGAACTCCAATCTATTTGGTCGAATCAGAGGAACCCAAATATTGGGTAAGTAAGAAAGTTTTATGGGTTTTCAACTTTCCGAACTTTCCCCCCTTTGAGTGGGATTTATCAGTCTTGGACGCCCCAAGGATGGACGATACCATTCTTGGCCATGACTTTTTAACGCATTGGAATCCCGAAATTGATTGGACTAGGGGATTGATCACCCCACGCTCTAAGTATATTTCTGATTCTTCAATGCAGGTCAATAGGGAGTTAAACAACCGGCCTGACAACTTCCTGCTAGAGGAAAAGTCTCTGCCAGATGACTTGCAAGCATCTGATCCTTCTTTAAATGAGCAATTGTCTAACCCTTCTAGCTCGATGACTTCACTCGAAGAGGATTTAAATTGCCTCGAAGTAATCGAATTCTGCTCTCTAAATACAGGTATCCCCTCGACAGATTCTCTTGAAGATGAAGAGGACGACCAAATCAACGTTGAAGCCATCAAATCAACTCTACCGGAAATCTACCACGATTTCCTCGATGTTTTCTCAATCCGCAAGGCCGATAAGTTACCACCTCATCGACCCTACGACCATCAAATAGAGTTAATAGGCCCAGTACCTCCGGCAGGTCCTGTCTATTCTTTATCGAAGGACAAATCTCAAGTTCTTCAAGACTGCATTGCAGAGAATGTAGCCAAAGGTTTCATCAGAGCCAGTAAATCTCCAACCGGCTCCCCTGTCCTCTTTGTAAAAAAGAAAGACGGTAGTCTTAGGTTGTGTGTTGACTATAGAAAGCTCAACACAGTCACTAAGAAGAATGCATATCCTGTTCCTCCTATGTCATTACTTCTTACCCTTTTCAATGGTGCTAATTTCTTTTCTAAAATTGATCTTAGAGGCGCGTACAATCTTATTCGCATTGCGGAAGGTCATGAACCACTGACTGCAATGCGCACTAGATTTGGTAGTTTTGAATATTTAGTTATGCCTTTTGGATTATGTAACGCACCTTCAACTTTTCAAACTTTTGTTAATGATATCTTTCAAGATGTTGTTGAACAATTTGTAGTCGTCTATTTTGATGATATTTTAATATTCTCGAAAACACTGGATGAACATATTCATCATGTTCGACAGGTCCTAAATCGTCTTCGAGATCATGGTCTCTACGCCAAGCATAATAAATGTGAATTCCACCTCAAATCAATTGATTTTTTGGGTTTTACGTTATCCACTGACGGTTTAGTCATGGATGACAAAAAAGTCCGGAAAATCCTGGAATGGCCTGAGCCCAAAAACATTAAATCACTCCAAGGATTTTTGGGTTTTGCAAACTTCTATAGAAGATTTATTAAAGATTACTCTAAAACTATTTTCAATCTTACTTCTCTTCTTAGAAAAGATATTCCTTTTGTTTTTACTTCTACAGCACGAAAGGAATTCGAAGCACTAAAAACAGCGTTCACCACAGCCCCAATTCTTCGACATTTTGATCCTTCTGCCTTGACAATAGTTGAGACAGATGCAAGCGATTATGCTATTTCAGGGGTCATCTCCCAATTAAATCCTGAAACAAATTTGTTTCATCCTGTTGCTTTTGAGTCACCCAAACTCATAGCTGCAGAATTAAATTATGAAATTCATGACAAAGAGCTTTTAGCTATTATCCATTGTCTTAAAAAATGGCGTTCTTTTCTTCTCAGCCTAGATAGTCCTTTTCAAATTTTAACAGATCATAATGCTTTGAAATACTTCATGTCTTCTAAAGTGTTAACCAGGCGTCAAGCCAGGTGGGCTGAATTATTGTCTGAATTTTCTTTCTCTATTTCCTATCGCCCAGGAAAAAACTGCATTGTCCCAGATATCTTGTCACGTCGGGACGACGTTTACCCACAGCGGGGGGACGCATTTGCTGACAAGAACCCAGCAAATGTGCAATCAATCTTCAACGAATCAATGTTAACGACTCATCAACTTAATTCGATGACAATTCAATCTTTTCGAAATCCACTATCCAACATCCTCGAAGCTCAGTCGAAGGACGATTATTGTTTAGGGTTAAAAGACAAAATACTCTTGAAGCAAGGGGCCAAAAGATTTAGTATTGAATCAGGTCTATTAGTCTTCGAAGGTAGAGTAGTCATACCCAACAACAATGAGATAAAATTATGGATTTTCAACAGTCGACATGATTCTCCATTAGCTGGTCATTTTGGGGTTGATAAAACCTACCAGTTAATAGCGAGGGATTTCTTCTGGCCAGGTATGACCAGGGAAATCAAGGCCTATATAAAATCTTGTTACGAATGTAATAGGAATAAGGCTCCCCGTCACCGGAAGCATGGATTGCTTCAACCACTTCCTATTCCCTCTAAACCTTGGGAATCTTTATCAATGGATTTCATTTCTCAACTTCCTATTTCTAATGATTTTGATGCTATATTAGTAATAGTAGATAGATTCTCAAAAATGTCTATTTTCATTAAAACCACTACTACTGCTACAGCAGAAGATTTGTCAAAATTGTTTCTAGAATATGTATTTTCTAAACACGGCTTACCAAATGATATTATTTCAGATAGAGGCTCATTGTTTGTATCCACATTCTGGACCCAACTGTGTCGACAACTCAATATCACAAGGAATCTCTCCATGGCCTATCACCCTGAAACCGATGGTCAAACAGAAAGAGTTAACCAAATCCTCGAACAATATCTTTGAATGTATGTCAGTTACCAACAAGACGATTGGACCACATGGTTACCATTGGCCGAATTTGCTTATAATAACTCGACTCATTCTTGGACACGACAATCTCCCTTCGAAACCATTTATGGACGACATCCTCGATTCACCTCAATCCATGTAGGAACTAATCATCCTGCGGAACATTATCTTTGAACTATATCACGACTCCAAGAAGAACTTAAAACAAATTTGGAATCAGTGATTCGAAGATACAAGGAACAGGCCGACAAACATCGACAATCTGCTCCTTCCTTTAAACCAGGCGACAAAGTATGTCTTGACGCACGAAACATTTGAACAACAAGACCATCAAAGAAACTGGCTGAAAAGTGCTTGGGACCATTCGAAATCGACTCTGAAGTCTCTAAAACTGCATTTCGACTCAAGTTACCTCCTAAATGGCAGGCAATTCACCCTGTTTTCCATGTATCTCTCCTGGAACTGGCTCGAGAAATATACCCGGGCAAGAACCAACCCCCTCAGGAACCGGTCGAAGTAGAAGATCATCTAGAGTGGGAAGTAAGTCGTATCCTTGATTCAAGAATACGCAAGGGGAAACTGCAATACCTCGTGGAATGGGAAGGCTTCCTCAATGACTCAGACAAAACATCCTGGGAACCAGCCATCAATGTTTCTAATGCTCCTGAAATCCTAAAATCTTTTCATTCGAAATATCCTTTAAAACCAAAACCTTAAAATTTCTTTATTTAAAATTTTCTTTTCTTTTTCTTTCTTTCTTTAAAATCTAAAACACCTCTTAAATTTCTTAGCCTTGTTTTCGTCTTTCTCTCTTCTTTTCTTTCTTCTCCTTCTATAAAATTTCCTCCAAAACCAACTAAAATTAAAATCAAAATTAAAATTAAATACAATAAAATAAAATAAAATAAAATCAAAATTAAAATTAAATAAAATAAAATAAAATAAAATATATAGAATAAAACATAAATAATAAAATAAAATAAAAAACTCATAAATCTCTCTAAATATTTTCTTTCTTTTCTTTTTCAATTCGTTAAATACATTCTTTTCTTAAAATATAAATTCTCTTCAAAAATTTCTCTTCCAAAAAATTTATTCTCTCTTTTAAAAATTTTCTTTCCTTTGAATCATCAAATCTTGTATGACACGACCATTTCCTCAAACTTAACTTCAACCTCTAAATCTCCCTATAATAATTCTTCGAAACAAATAATTCTTCTTTTCAAATTCTCTTAAATTCTAAATTCTGTTTTTTTTTTCTTTTCTTTCTTCTTCCTCTCTTTTCAACTAAAATTTCAAAAAAAAAAAAAAAAAATTTAAAAAAAAAATCCTCAATTTAACAAACTCATCTCAATCACAAAACCGTTTTTTTTCTCTCTCTTTTCTTACATAAAATTTTCCTTTTAAAAACACTAAAACTTCCTTCAATTAAACAACCTTTTTTCTTTCTTTAAAATTCTTCTTTCAAATTCTAAAATTTTTTATTTTAAACTTCTTTTTTTCTTTTTTTTCTTTTTCTCTCTCTCTCAAATCTTATAAAATTAATAACATTCACCTACAATAAAAAAAAAATAATAATAATAATAATCATAATAAAATAAAATAAAAATAAAATAAAACTAAAATACAATTTTCTTTTTCTACTTCTTTACATCTCCTTTTCATTTCAAATCTTTTCTTTTAACTTCTCTCGAACCAATCTTTTCATTTTCTCCAAAACTACCCTTATCTCCTTCCTGCATTTCTCAAATACCTCCTCCTCTCCTACCGGAACCGCCTCTCCCATCTCCAAGAGCTCCTCTGCCACGTTGAAGGAAGCAGCGTCGATAATAGTGTCGACCTCCCCACATAGTTCTTCCGCGAACCTTACTCGTCGACCTTGACGAGGTTTCTTCGACCACACCTGGTCCAGGGTGTCTTCGGGCTCTTCAACTACCTCCGTGGCCGAAGGGTGTGCCTCAGTTGGTATAACCGGTGCAGGCTCCGCAATCAACTCTTCAAGGTTATTTGATGTCTAAAACAAAAAACTCATCAGTAACTTCATCCTTAAAATAAACAAATAAAAACTTACCTCAAAGATGGGGTCAGGCTCTAAAAATAACCTTGGCGTCACTTTGACCTCTACCTCTCTCTCTTCCTCATCGTCCTCGATGACCACCCGTCATTTCTTGGGTGCCCGCCCTGGAACAGGGACTTCATCTTCATCCTCCTCCACCAACTCGTCGACTTCTTCCTCGACACCTCGCTTCGAACTCGTGGCCTGGGTTACCCAGGTTGAGATCTCGTTGTTTAACTCCTTATCATTTTCCCCCACCAATTGTTCATCTTCGATCGAGACATCCCAAATGTCTTCGACCACCTCCTTGGTTTTCAGAACTACCCAAAACTTAGTTTTGGTAAATAGTTTTTTGATTTCCGCGTTCTTCGTCAACGCATCGCACGCCACTTGCCACCAACGGCAAAACTCGCATTTCTGGCAAGGGCCTCGAGTCGCCGTACTTTCGACACAGAAATATTCCATGCTTTCACAAGCCGTGCAAGTCTGTGAAAACTGTCGTGTGATTATTCCCCCATCCGCTTTAGGGTGTGGAGGCGTAGGTGTAGAAGTGGGGCAGTTCATTATAAGAATAAGTAATTAAGAGGTGAGGGAAAAAAGTATTAGAAAAGGGAAATTAGTGTGGGAAGATGGCTCAAGCTCAACGGAGTTTGCAATTTTTTATACCTGGGCATCTGTCACGCGCCACGTGACACTCGAGGCGAAATCAACTCATTAAATCAATAATATCGAGTCCTAAATCTATACTCGAAGCGCAGAAAGCAATTCTCCATAGCAACTGCGATTTTCCTTTGTGTACTTACTAGTTAACTGCACTAGCCATGTTAGTAATGGTCAATGAAATGGGAATGATGCAATGGAAGGGAGGTCAATGCGAGGAGGAACAAAGGATATAAAAGGAGTTGGATATTTGGTTCAATATTCCTTAGAATTAAATTATAAAATCGTATTTACATTAATAGTGGTAAATCCTTAAAAGCTAAAATCATTGTTATTGTATCTTTCTTTTATTTTTTCTCAATATTCATTTCTAAATCCTAAATCTTTGATTATTGAGTTTCCAACCCTTCGTGAGATTTTAAGAATTACTATTACCTTTGAAACTAGTTATAATTCTTCTCGAACGAACCTCGAACCTATAGCTATTACTTCGAGTGACCTTCGAATCATTTCCTCGAATCATTCCTCTGTGCTTCGAAGAAGTTTCTAAAATCCCTCATCTCACTTTCAGGAACATCCTCGACCTTGTGCATAGGTCGTCCGGTGACATTGTTGCACAGAAAATAGCAATAATACTTGATGCATTTGCAAAGCTACACCATAGAAACCAGTTGCAAAGTTGAGTTAAATGAAGAACTAATCCTAGCAACAAAAACAGCCAATTGTGGCCAAAAAACAGTGAAAACTGAGTGAGAAACAATGATATAATTACCATATGGTTTTATAATAGTTAAAGTTGCCCCAAACTCTCTTATTCAGTATGTACACTCAGAACACCATCTAAAAATCCATGCACAGAAACAAATTTGACACTTTTGGAAGCCAAATTGAATAAAAACCCTCTAGAAGCGCTCCTCAGCCTTCTATAACCAAGGAAGGTGGCCCACCTAGAAGTGGCCAGACCTCCCTGAAGCCAGAAAACCACCAAAAACCCCCAATAAATCCCAAAATACTTAGAAAAATTCACCACAACTACTAAAACCCTTAAAACTCAAAAATAAGCTATGACAACATTGTGACATAAAATATAGAGCCAAATTAGCTCTACTTAATGGTACTAAGCACTTAACCTTAAGACTTAAGTTTAGCCTGTAAAACACAAAAAACAAAATTAAACAGCTATCTTTTAGAAATGAAAAATTAGGAAATGACCCCTTAAAACTTAGAATATGAAAAATTTCATAAAGACATAAAATATAGAGAATAACTAGGGCTATCCAATGGTAGTAAAACATACCCATAGTCCCAATATTCACTGAAGAAAACCAGAAAAACACCCATTTATTCAACTAATGTCAATTAAGACATACCAAAACAGCGCCAAACAGACCAACAAAGGCCACTGCCAATGTTGAAAGACCACATCCTCCCTCCAATTGAGAATTTCCGCATTCTCCTTCACCAAAACCACCATGTTCACACATTTTTCAAAATCAATCTCTGAAATGGGTCACCGTCAATACTTTATTGACCATAACCTCATCTGCCCCATAACACCACCAATCCATCCATACAGAACTGCTTGTGATGCCTGCTATTCCAGAAAGAAATCTTGCTCCAGTCCTTGTCCATTATCATCTGCAACAGATTCACCTCTCCCTCAACCTGGTCCATCTTCCAGCAAAACCAAAAGTTCTAGGCCTTCCATCTTGATACCCAAATTAATCAACAAGTTACACCCTTCCAAAAAAAGTGCCAACACCACTACAACCACTAGCGTTACCATACCTGGGCCTTCTGATGGTAAAACCAATGCTTCTCCATACTTAAATTTAAGCTGATGAATTTCCAGTTCATTCCCATCCGGAAAGTGATGATGACAATGTGGGAACCATTGAAACACCACCACCCAATCAATTTCTCACCATCAAGGACAAATTCCAACAACACTCTTCTAAACAAAAACAACTCATTCTAAACTACTTCCAATCTACTCTTGCCAAAGATCCACAGGAAATTGAGAAAAGAAGACACCTCATCCACCAGTTCAAGACTAATTCTGAACACTTTGTTTCATCTCTTGATTCTCTACTGTAATTGATTCTTGCCTGAAATTCTTGACTTAGAAATAAAAATAAATAATTGACAACTTTCCAAGCTTTCTGAATGTAGCCAACCATAAAAACTTCATCTGCTTAAAGTCTTGGGGGACTCATCCTCAGCTTTAAGTCTTGGGGGATTAACAGCCCTCAGTTTATAGTCTTGGGGGACTCAAAAAAACTCTCAGTTTATAGTCTTGGGGGACTCAAAACCTAAATCATAAAACAAAACCTGTCAGCCTAGGTATCCCCAGGACTGATTAATTCTTATGTTTAAAATAAATAACCTTAATTACATTAAGATTATAACTTAAAAATAAGGTTAAAATACTTATATATATTTTTATAAGGGCATCTACCACCGTGTCTGTAAGTTGGGTCAGTATGCATACTTTACCAACAATTGAGGGAATATTCATTAAATTTTGAATTATCACCTATCAGCCTAGGTATCTCCAGGACTGAGTAATTCTTATGTTTAAAATAAGATAATTTTAAATACATTAAGCTTATATCTTAAAAATAAGGGTAAAACACTTATATATATGTGTATAATACATAAATATAATTATTACACTTTTATATAACTTATAGTAGTTTTAATAGCTTATCCATAGCCTAATAATGCTTATTAAGGTGTCAATGGAGTCATAATATACTTATAATAAGTGATATTAAGTAATTATTGACATACATAAGCTTATACGTATACATAAATCTCCTATTCAGTGAAATATGCAGTATATTAGGGGGTATCAAAGTTAGAAATTTTTAATTATTTAAAAGGCATTTCACAACATAATAAGAAAGCCACAACCTTGACATTAACTCTCAATAAAAAGGTGTTTTGGGGGCACAATATGTCATATTTTAAAAAATAGTCATTGTTGATTTAGTGGAAAAAAGAGGTATTTTGAAATGGAAGATTTCTAACTTTGATACCCCCTATTATGTATATTTAGGTCTATAAGTGGGTTTTGGCCTCTTACTAGCATATAACCTTTGTTTTTCTGCTTATTTTAGGTCATATGGACGTATTCAGTGGATTTGAAACACCTACAGAAGCATATACATCTATTTCAGGTGCATATATCCAGTTTGGACAACTTAATCTGCTTCCTTGGATGGATATTCACAAATTTATGGATTGGGAGGTCATTTCTGGTTTAATATGGATGCTTGGGGATGTTATTGGGGGCTTGGAAATTTAATTTTTTTCTTTATATGCTTTGGGTTTCATTTTATTCCTTTTGGATTAGTTATTTTACCTGTTTCTTTATGGTATCCGCTTTATCTGGCTTTTCTATTTATGGTATGGGTCTGTGTTATCATTAATTGTTATGGAGGGTCCTTACTGGAGGTCTGGGTGTTTAATCTGCTTGAAGTGGATTCCATGGGGAGGTGATGGGCCCTCACAGTGCTGTAATTTCTGGGGATAGCAGTGACGTCATCTGGATTGAAGGTCTGTGCACTCCAGTGGATTTTGGTGGTTATTAGACATCACTTACTTACTACAATTCAATTAAACATTTAAGAACAATTATTTTCATTCAGAAATATATTATAAAGCCTTTATAAATTGATATTATCTTTATATAAGCTATAACTATATTCTATTTATCTATTTTCCAACACTAGCACGCATTTAATCCAAGTATTGTGAGTTTTATTTGAGTATAACTACTTTATTAGTATTCCCCTAAGTTTTAATCACTAAATAATTTTTAAATAAGTAGTAGGACCATTAATAAATACTATTAAATCATACTTATATACTAGATACACTGACAATTGGGGGTCTTTCATTAGTTTTTTACTTATTATTTAGTATAAGCCTTGGGACGTGATTTATACTTTAGTATAGCTAAAACCAACCAAGTATTTGGGTCCGCTGCACATTAGTGGGTCAAAATACCTCAGTGACTGTGGAAAAGAGCCCTTATAACAATTTTACTAATTTTTTGTAATAAAAATTTGGTATTTAAAGTAGTAACTGTACCCAATATAAACCCAATTTCACTTGGTATTTGGTCACCAATATAACACCCAATTAAATTGGTATTTGTTTGAATCTTGGTAAGCTATTAATTCACCCTTTTAAAGGTATAGTTAAACTTATTATTTTATTTTTAACAGATTTTTTTGAATTTTTCTTACATTTTATTTAAATGAATAAAGATTTAAATTCAGGGTAAGCTCCAGTGCTCTTTTATTAGTAATATCATTGCTAAAACTTTTAATCTGCTAATTCCAATAGGTTTTCCTTTCTGTAGACGTGATATATTTTTATTCTTATCAATATTAGTGCTCCCCAAGAGAATGTAAGTGAAAAGGATGCTTATAATACTAGATCTAAAGCTAACAAAAACATTGCTCCAGGACATAACCATGGAGGGTCAATCATACCCCCAGCCAGAGCAAATGAGTATAGAAGAAAAAGACGCCCTCTTGAAAAATATTACCATAAAAAAGATGTCTCCTCCTCAGCAGGATCAACTATCCCATCTTGAAAAAAAGGTCCTGAAGTTCGAGGAATCAAAGACTCTCATGCTCAAGGAGGTAGAGCAATTGCAGAACAATTGCAAGGTAGGATTCCAACAAATTAATCAATCACTGGCAGAGCTAAAGGAAGGCCAGCCAAGTCAGCAACCCCCTACCCCAGGAGGGTCACATCACTCCCAGGAGAAAATCCTAGTAGACAAATAGAAGTGGGTTTGGTTCCATCAACAATAGTCCAGTCACAGCTGCAACAGGGATCCTCCTTCTCATCAGACTTCCTCAGTTCACCCCTACAAGGGAAAACAAAAGTGCCAAAAATCAGGGCTCACACAAATTCTGTGGTAATTAGATTACCCTCTCAGATTGAACACAATACTGATAATTACAATTTAGGTAATATTATTCATGTCAAATCTGTGAAGAAAATAGAGGAGGACTTAAGAAAATTAGTTTTTGATGTATATACACCTGACTTGTCTTTTTTCAATAATAACAGTACTATTTATAATACAGTTAATCCTCAGTTGCCACCACTTACTAGTGAGATGAGAAGTTCACAAGAAATGGAGAGAATTGCAAAGGAAGACATAGAGTCTTTTAACAATAATCCAACTGTCCATAGAATTGTTTCAGCATTGTGGAATAGAATGACTGATTGTGAGGAACAGATAGTTAAGCTCACAAGTGATACAATTTCATCCTTAAAATTGAACATTTCTAAACTGGAAACACGTAATAAAGAATTAGAGAATGAACATTTTTCTCTAACTCTTAAGTATGATTATAAATATAGTGAACTTTCAAAAATTCTGTGAGTTAGAAAAGCTATATGAAGCACATTTAATAAAAAATGAATCTAGAACTAAGTTATCTTTTGCCCAGACAAATCAAAGTCTCTCTGAGCTATTACAAAGATTGACTTAAGTTGAGATTGAAACTGCCAATCTACTAATGAACCAAGATAATCATAAGTATACTCAGTATAATAATAATCCTTACATTGGCAAAAGTAAATCTCATTCCTTCCCTATACCACCACAACTAAAACCATCTGGTGGTAGTGTCAAATCTGAAAATTTAAGTCACAAATCTGTACTAGAAGAAATACAAGACTATTTATCAAGAGTAAATGAGTTGTTGAATTTACCTAAGATTGGTGAAATAAAATCCAATCAGAAGAACTGGCCTAAGATAGATCAGTACCCAACTTATGATGCGGAAGCCAGCTCTGATTGGCAACATTTTATTCAAAGAATTGACAATTTGAAATTCTCATATAAGTTACCAGATGAAGAAATAACATCAAAATTGATCTCTTCCTTTAAGGATTTTGCTTTATTATGGTTTGAAGCTGTTTTGAATGAGGGTAAATATTACTCTTTAGCTGAATGGAAACAAATAATTGAAAAACAATTTGGAGGTTCTAAATTCAGACTCACTCAGTAGAGACTTTATGAGAAAACTATGTATAATCTGTTGAATGGTGACAAACCTATGGTATTTTTAATGAATTTAAATAAAATATTAAAAGCCATTGAGCCTAACATGGATTTTAATTTATGGAAAGATAAGATAATATATAAATTACCTATATCTGTCAGATACATTGTTGTAGCTAGAAAAATTAATGTTACTGAATATTCTGACTTTATTAATATTTGCAATGAAATATTCTTAAACCATAAGTATGAATCAAGGTATTCCACTTATAAACAAAATTTTGAACCTGTGAAAAATCAGAATTCAAAAACACTTCAGGAAAAACAGAAAAAACCTACTGCACATGTAGTACCAAAAAAGTATGAGACAAATACTTGTTATAAGTGTAACAAACCTTGGGTTAAAAGTCACAAATGTGAGAAGAATATGAATATTGTTGAAAATCAACATGAATCTGGAATAGAAACTGAAAGAAGTAAAGAATCAAGTGATTATGAAAGCAATATCTCATATAGTGATGAAAATGAAGTCTGTATGTTGGAAGATGATTTGTCCATCTTTGAAAATCAAATATTAAATATGGACTCAAATGAATCTTTATTGAATTTTGAGAATGCTGAAATCATTAAAGATATACAAGCTGATAACTTTAGAATGACACCTATCACGGTTTCAGCTATCATTTCTGGTGAAAATGTTAACATAGTATTGGACACAGGAGCTGCTGGTTCTGTTGTTTCTACTAATACATTACAGAAAATTGATAGTGAATATAAGTCTAGACTTGAACCCCTTCAAAGTAAAAATTGGAGAGGTTTTGGATCAGTAATACACCCTATTGGTAGATACAAAGCTGCTGTTTTCTTTAAACATCAACATGGTTATGTTAGAGTAACTTGTGACTTTGTAGTAATGGATAATACTAACTGTAGTAACTTTTTTATCATTGGAAATGATATTCTGACTAAGTTTGGTGTGAAATTAGACCCTGATAATAACATTTTTACAATTGTCATGAATGGTAAAAGGAAATTTAAAATAAATTCTTTTAACACAGTCTTACACATTGAGTCAGTAAAAAATATTCCTTGCAAAGGAAGAGAATCAAATGAGATGGAACTTCTGGAAACAGAAATTTCAAAAGCATAATTTGGAACTCATATATGTGAAGCTGAGAAAAACAATATTTTGGACTAAATTAAAACATTTCCTATAGCTTTTGCACATGGTACAAATGAACTTGGCCTTGTAAAAGATCATGAGATGAAGATTAGTTTAACCTGTGATATGGATAATATTCCTGCTAGTCTTAAAAAGAAACCATACCCTGCTTCACCAATGAAGAGGAAAGACATAGAGCATAATATTTAGATGTTATTAAAAATGAACATTCTTGAAAAGGTTGAAACTGCACCAAAATATTTTGAAATATCACCTGTGCTAATTTCTTATGAACAAAATAAAGCAAGACTGTGTGGTGATTATAGAGAATTAAATACATTTACAGTAGATGATTTTTATCCCTTGCCAATGATTGCCTCTATACATGCTACCCTTAAAGGTGCTAAGTATATAAGTTGCCTAGATGGAAATAAAAGGTACCATCAAATTCCTGTTGAAAAGAATTCACAGAACTTTTTGTTGATAACAACACACATGGGAATTTATAAATATGTCAGGATGCCATTTGGACCAAAATATGCTCCATCAGTATTTCAGAAGTTAATGGATATAACATTCCATAATGAAATGATTGAAGGATGGTTAATGGTATACATTGATGACATAATAGTGTTCTCTAAGACATATGATGAACACTTAATCCATTTAAAGAAGGTATTTCAAAAAATGGATGAAATAAAAATGACCCTTGCATTGAAAAAATTTAAATTTGGGTTTGAATCTTTAAAAGTGCTTGGTCATATTGTATCTGGCTGACAAATTTCTGTAGACCAAAATAAGGTGGCTGCAATAAAGAATATTGGCATTCCTCAAAATGTAATGGATGTACAATCTTTTCTTGGTATGGGTGGTTATTATAGACAATATATAAAAAACTACCAATCAATTGCTGCACCATTGACCACACTTATAAAGAAATCAGAAGCTTTCATTTGGAATAATGAAAGACAACAGGCTTTTGATAAGTGGAAAGATTGTTTGATGAAAGCTCCTATCTTGGGATTACCAGATTTCAAATTTCCTTTTGTATTATATACAGATGCAAGTTTTATTGGTCTGGGTGCTGCTTTTCATCAAAAACAGCTTATTAAAGGAAAAATGTCAGATGTAGTAATTTGCTATATTTCACCTACTCTAAGAAGTAGTGAATTAAAATATGGTGCTACTCAACTTGAATCTTTGGCAGTAATATGGGCTCTTGAGAAGTTACATTATTACCTTAAAGACCAAAGATTTTAATTAATAACTAACTGTAGTGCAGTTAAGTCACTCTTAAACATGAAAACTCCTAATAGACACATGTTTAGATGGCAATTAGCTGTACAAGAATACAGAGGATGGATGTCTATTACACATAGAGCAGGAACCTTACACTCTAATGTAGATTTGTTATCTAGAGTACCTCTGCCTAATAATGAGGATAATCTTGCTTATGTTCTTGAATCAGAAATTATTAAAATTTATGGCATTTATATTGTAGATCTTGAGGATGAATTTATGCAATCAATTCTTGATATGTATGCTTCAGATCCTGACTTGAGTAAACTCACTACAATATCAAATGATCCATCTAATGCTTCAATGAATGTTTTAATAAAAATATTACCAAATAAGTATAAAGAGGCATTGGAGAAAGGAAAATTTTCCATTGAGGATGGTTTTATATATTACAGGAAAAAATTAAGTAATGTAATTGTAATTCCCCCTTCAATGAAGGAGTTAATGTTAAGTATATGTCATGATGATATATTAGCAGGTCATTTTGACTACCATAAAACATTAACCAGAGTAAAAAACACAGCTTGGTGAATTAACATCTCTGAGGATGTTCAAAAATATGTTGAGACATGTGATTCTTGTCAAAAATCTAAAAGATTAACAGGAAAAAAAGCTGGTTTATTATAACAAATTGAGCAACCAAAAGCTCCATGGGAAACAATTATCATGGACTTTGTAACAGGTTTTCCAATAGCAGGGAATAAGAGTTATAACTCCTGCTGGGTAATTGTAGATAGATTAACAAAAATGTGTAAATTTATTCCTAACCACAAAGAGGTTTCTGCAAAGGACTTAGCTTTTTTATGGTGGACACAAATGTTAAGTATAGCAGGTTTCCCCAAAGCAATATTTTCTGACAGAGATCCTAAATTTACTTCTGAGTTCTGGACATCACTTATGGATGTTTCAGGGTGTCAATTAAAACTTTCTACAGCACACCATACACAAACTGATGGGCTAGCAGAAAGAATGATACAAACTTTAGAAGATATGATAAGCAGATATTGTGTTTTTGGTCTTGACTTTAAAGACAATGACAAATTCACCCATGATTGGTTAATCCTTATCCCAGGTTTAGAATTTGCATACAATAGTACAGTACATTCTGTCACTTGAAAAAAGCCATTTGAGTTATGGTTGTGTTATGTACCTAATACCCCTTCTAAAACTCTTAATAAATTACCTTGATTAAATATCCATCCAGGTACTAAATCATTTCTTCATATTCAAGAATTATGCAGAAAACATGCTAAAGAATGTATAAACAAGGCGTTTGAGTATGAGAAGAAAGGATGGGATAAAGCCCATAAAGAACAAATGTTCAAAGAGGGTGATGAAGCCCTTATTTCTACACTAAGTTTCAATTTAAATGGTAATGTTAAATTGAAGTATCCATTCATTGGACCATTTGTAGTTAAAAAGATGGCTGGTAACAATGCTGTTGAGATTATTCTATATGCACCATATGATAGAAAACATCCAGTATTTCCTATTTCTCTTATAAAACCATAATATTCTAATGATACTGCTCTATTTCCAAGAAGATCAGGAAGTCATAAACTGAAACCTGAAGAAATAGTTGAAAAGGAAGAAATTGAAAAGATACTTAAAAAGAGACACCTTACTAAAGAAAAGGGAGTTAAGTATCTATTAAAATTTAAAAAAAAATCAAGTGAATATGACCAGTGGATTCCAGAAAATGATATCTCTGATCTTAAAAATCTCTTGAAGAAATTTAAATCAAAATAATACTTTTTATTTAGTATATTTATTATAGAAATTTTTAAAATTATTTTTCCATTCACTCCTTACTTTTAATTAAAATGTCTTAACATTTTTTTATTTTTTTTTTTTGGGTGAGGGAGTGTCAGCCTAGGTATCTCTAGGACTGAGTAATTCTTATGTTTAAAATAAGATAATCTTAATTACATTAAGCTTATATCTTAAAAATAAGGGTAAAACACTTATATATATGTGTATAATACATATATATAATTATTACACTATTATATAACTTATAGTAGTTTAAATAGCTTATCCATAGCCTAATAATACTTATTAAGGTGTTAATGGAGTCATAATATACTTATCTTAAGTGATATTAAGTAATTATTGACATACATAAGCTTATATGTATACATAAATCTCATATTCAGTGAAATATGCAGTATATTATGTATATTTAGGTCTATAAGTGGCTTTTAGCCTCTTAATAGCCTATAACCTTTGTTTTTCTGCTTATATTAGGTCATATGGACGTATTCAGTGGATTCTCAACTCCTAAAGAAGCATATACATCTATTTCAGGCGCATATATCCAGTTTGGACAACTTAATCTGCTTCCTTAGATGTATATTCACAAATTTATGGATTGGGAGGTCATTTCTGGGTTAATATGGATGCTTGGGGATGTTATTGGGGGCTTGGACATTTAAATTTTTTCCTTTATATGCTTTGGGTTTCATTTTATTCCTTTTGGATTAGCTATTTAACCTGATTTTTTATGGTATCCACTTTTATCTGGATTTTCTATTTATGGTATGGGTCTGTGTTATCATTAATTGTGATGGAGGGTCCTTACTGGAGGTCTGGTTGTTGAATCTTCTTGAAAAGGACACCATGGGGAGGTGATGGGCCCTCAAAGTGCTGTAATTTCTGGGGATAGCAGTGACATCATCTGGATTGAAGGTCTGTGCACTCCAGTAGATTTTGGTTTAAGTAAGGGAAGATTTTGGCGGTCATTAGACATCACTTACTTACTAAAATTCAATTAAACATTTAAACTCAATTATTATCATTTAGAAATATATTATAAAGCCTTCATAAATTGACATTATCTTTATATAAGCTATAACTATATTCTATTTATCTATTTTCCAACACTAGCACACATTTAATCCAAGTATTGTGAGTTTTATTTGAGTATAACTACTTTATTAGTCTTCCCCTGAGGTTTAATCACTAAATCATTTATAAATAAGTAGTAGGACCATTAATAAATACTATTATTCATACTTATATAATAGATACACTGACATCACCCCTCATTAACTATTCTTTTCTGTAAATATTGGGTAAAAGTAAGTATATATACTTACAGATACTTTATTTGCATCATTAAGACACCCCCCTGTCTGCCAATTTTTTTTGATTTTGTATCCTACTTGCTGATAACTTACTTGACTCCTTCCCAGATCCTCATTTTTAACAATTTTTATTCCAAGCCACTTTACTCACTATTAAAACCAAATATCACTTTTATATACTTCATTATACTACTGAAAACTCAACAAAAGCATACACTACAAAAATGTTAAGCGATCCAAGGAAAAAAAGATCTCTAAACTGGAATGCACAAGAAGAAGAACAACTTGCTATTTCTCAGATATCTATTAGCAAACAACCTGAATTTTCTACATCACATTCAAGGGGAACCTTCTATAAGAAATTGAAGTACACTTTAATGCTCATAGTAAACTGCACTACCAAGATTTTGAACAGATTAAAATAAGCTCCATATTAAACATTTTGTATATTTAATATTTAATCATACTACTCAAAAATTTCTAATTATTCTTCTTTCTAACTTTAGATGGAAAGCTTTGAACACTTCAACATTTAAGTTTAGTGCAATATATCATTGTATTGAAAGGAATCCACCAAGCGGAACAATTCCTAGTGATAGGCTTCAAAGTGTTCTTTCTCTCTATCAAGATCAGTGTAAAACAACTTTTAAAAGTCTGTTAGCATGGGAGAAGCTCAATTTTGCTCCAAAATGGCAAATGGAACATACCCAACCCCTACCTTCTAGAAACTCTTCAATAGGGGGTGTCAGTTCTGGCAAATCCGCACTTAAATTAAGTGCGGATTTCAAACCAAATCAGCACTTACAAATTAGCACTTAAATTTTGCAAAAAAGTCACTTATTTCAAAAAAGGGTGTCAGTTATGACCTCAAATCAGCACTTTTTTCCCGTTTTTTTTCACAACCACATTTTGGCCACAAAACATCCCTTCCTTTCTTACCCCATCCCTGTAACATGTGACACACTGACCTTCCTTGCTACCTACCCATCAATCCTCGGCACACACCCCTTCCTGACATTTTCAATATTTTGACAAGGCATGTTTACATTCTTTTTTACTTATTTCTTCTACTTTTTAATCTTTTTTCTTGTTATGTGCCAGTTTCATAATGCCTCCCAGACATTCCAAATCTCAAAAGGTAACTCAAAAATCTGCTTCGTCACAAAAGTCTCCTCGTAAAGCAAGCCCTACACCTGAAAAATCAAAGGCAGGTTCATGTCAGCTTAAAAAGGATGATTATCTCATCATAATCAACTTCCTTAAAATAAAATCAAATTTTGAAGCATGTTTTGGATGTGAAAAGTCCACTCGTATTGGACGTCCACCTTCTTCAAAGGTTAATGGCTACTTGTTGATGGCCAATGAAGTAAGGAAGAAAACAAGGGGGAGAATCGATATCAATCCTAAACAAATGAAGGAGAGATTTAAGAGTTACCATTCAAAATATAAAAAGACTAATCATGATGTAAATGAAACTGGCTTTGGTATTGACGATGATGATTTGGAGATTGGAATTACTACTGTTTCCGAAAAGCTAAATGTCATGTGTCCTTTCTATGAGGAAATGGATAATCTTTTTGGCTCCCAAGTTGATGTAAACCCTTGGTTTCTACACGATACTACTAAGCATATACCCTCTGGATCCAAACCTTCCTATAATCCTCCCAACACACCTTTACTTGAAGAAGATCAATCCCCTCCACCTTCTAACCATAGTTCAGCTGAAGATGATCCCAACTATCAAGCAGAACAATTATATCGCAGAAGATCTGAATCCTCAGAGGCCCAAAATTTAAATGTATGTTTACTTTTTGTTTTTTCTTCAATTCTTCTCTGAATTTCTCTTTCTTTCTAGTCTCCTCCTACTCAAACTCAATCTCCATTAAATAATCTCAATTCTGGAAATGTGAATACCTCTTTAGAAGCTGCTTTAGAAGAACTTCCTGAAGCCTCTTGTTCAAACTCCAAACTAAAGCGTCGAGCCTCAACTTCAATGAGCTTGAACCATCTATTAAAACGTGGTAATACTTCAACAAGCTCATTTGGCTCCCTTGAGGATTATTTTGAAAAAAAAGATATAAGTAAGTTTTGTTTACTATATATCTTAATCATTAACTCATCTATTTATTTATTTCAATTTAATTTTCTCAGCGAAATCAACTATTGCAAATAATGCCCTTGACTTTGAGAAGATGAAGTTTGATCATATGCTAAGGAAAGATCAGCAAGCCTTAGATTTGGAAGAAAAAAATTTGAGGTAGAGCAGATGGAAAGAGTAAATGACCGTCAATTTCAAAGAGAAATGGCTTCTTGTGATTTGGAAAAACAAGAGAGTTTTAAAAAAAAAGATTTTATTATGGAATGTGTTAAAAATGGCCAATCTTATGAGGACATTAAAAAATTACTTGACCTTTTCAATTGATAAATTGTTTTTCTAGTTAATTTAATTTTGTTTGATTTCTTTTTGGTAATATTTTCTTATATGCTGACTTATAAAAGGAAAAGAATATAGTACGTTATTTTTGACAAAAATTTGAATGTATAAAAAAAATCTATCTTTACTTTCTAGTCAATAAGTTTGCTTATCTAAATTTTTCTAAGTCATCAATTTCACATGTCAGATTTAAAAAATTGGCAATGCCCTCCCCTGCATTTTATTTAAACAAGGGGTGGGTACCACCAAATTTTTCTAAGTCATCAATTTCACATGTCAGATTTAAAAAATTGGCAATACCCTCCCCTGCATTTTATTGAAGTAAAGGGTGAAAGTCATCAAAATTTAATATAATTACATAAATTAATTAATATATAAATAAGATATGTCAAGTATACTACTTTTAAAGTAATGACAATTCCTTAAGCCAAAATGCAGATCAAGTCTAGAAACTAGGTTTGGGACTTTCCACAGGTATAGGCTAGAGGAACCCATGAAACAAATTAATGTTATCATGATTACCATTTATACAACACAAGGTCGTGGGCCCATTACTTTAATTTCATAAATTGAAATATCATATTTATTTGTTAAAAATTTATGGAAGAATATTAAATATTTGGTGACTCTACAAATCCCCATACTTTTTAGATCTACCTAAAGAATGTTTAAATTTATTACCTTTTTCTTCTTTTTTTAACTTGTTTATTCGTTGGATTAACTTTTGACTGATCTGGAAAGAGCAACCAAAATGCGTGAAGTCTTGACAAGATTCCAAACCTGGAGGAGCCTTTGTGGTTTGGTGATTATTGTAAGAAGAATTCCAAACTGTTTTGATGATTCCATTTCCTAATCCAAAATCGATTATACATCTATGATCCAGGAAATATAATCCATGTCCTTTAATTTTAGCAGGTGATGGAATAGGTTGTCCAGTGATAGGATGAATATATGTGAAAATTCCATAAGTGAGGTAATTGGCATCATTTGAGTTGGTGTGAATTTGATTATGAAATCCAGAATGAGTGATTATAACATTTGAAAACATTAGATAATCACTGCTAATATCTTCCCATTCAGAGTCGCACCAGTTTGGTATTCCAAATCTCGTAGCAACTTCATGATTTTTTTCAAAAGCTTTATTGAAGAGTTTTTTAAGTTGAAGAGCAATAAATGAATTAAATGAAGGTAAAGTATTCCATTTTCGAAAATCATTATCTAATTCAGCTTTAGATAAAGATCTGAGTAAAGAATATATGCCTATTTGAATTAAATTCAGTAAAATGATATTAAAAAATCCAGAAAAATCTTTAAACATACCAAGAGAGAAACCTTTAACAAATCCTGGTCTCCATCCAATTCCAATCATGATTCCACCCAACAAATTCTTATTCCTTAAAGATAAGCAAACCAAAGCCATTTGATAGAGTGTTATGATGAGATCGCAGAGTTGATTAAATGATTCATCTTTTAAACCATTAAAAGAATGGTTTTCGTAAATAAATTGAGGTTTGAAAGTATTATTAATAACAGCTTTAACTTCATCACCTCCAGTTTCAGTTAAATAATGTATATTTTCAGGTAACGTTTTCGGATATTTTTTTTTCTTTCAACTTTAGTTTTATAGTACTTGATTTTTGAAATATGGCCAAATAATTGATCCAAGTGAATTTTTATTTTATAATTTCTTTTATTTCGATACTGTTCATTTTTTGACAATGTTTTACATGATGATTGAAAAGAAGCTGAATTTAAAGATGATGAGAGTGAGGTAAGTGGGGAATCTGAAGTTAAAGTCATGTATTTTTCTACTTAAAAATTTGTTACTTTTCAAACACCCAAAATTATACATTAAAAAAAACTCACTTAATTTAAATTAAAAAATAAAAATTCCTCAAAAGACTAATGAGAATTTTTTTTATTTCACTTGAACTTAATGAATATTTTTCTCTAAAATTAAAAAAAAAAATCAAAAAAAAAAAAAAAATCAATAAACTGTTAAATTTTTTTAACACTTCCCCATTCCCCTAAATTCCCCTCTCCAAAGCCCTCTCCCACCTCCCAAAAACCCTTGGAAAACCCCCCCTCCACTTTCCACCAAATCCCCCAAATCCCCCCACCAAATCCCCCAAATCCCCCCTTCAAAACCACCTCCAAATCCCCTCCAAACCCCCCTCCAAACCCCCCTGCAAATCACCCTCCAAACCCCCTGCAACCCCCCCAAACACCCCCTTCAATCCACCTCCTTTCACCCCCTCCAAACCCCCTCTAACCCCCCTCCAAATCCCCCTTGAAACCCCCCCAATAAGTCCCTCTAAACCCCCCTAACCCCCCCTCCAACTTACTTAACGATTCGTTAACAAATTGTTAAGTGAAGGTTAAGGGAGGGTGGGAGGGATATGAGGGAGGATTTGGGGGAGTTTTGAGGGGGATAGGAGGGGGGTTAGAGGCGGGTTTGGTGGGGATTTGGAGGGAGGATTTGGGGGATTTGGTGGGGGGTGGAGTGGAATGAGGGGAAGATATGAGGAGACCAAGAAGGGGGAGAAAGTGAGAGATGAGACCAAAGAGGGAGAAAAGGGAGGTTAGAGTGAGCCAAGGAGGGGGGAATAAGGCAGCCAAAGGGGGATGTATCCATTCCAAGGAGAGGGTAAAGGTGGGAAAAAGACCAGGCCAAGGGGGGATAAAGAGAGAAAAGAGGGAGAGAAAGAGAGAGAAAAAAAAAGGTTAATTTTACTTATAAATTTAAAAACAACCACTTACAAAAAAAAACAAAAAAAAAACAAAAAAACCAAAAAAAAAAAAAAAAAAAAATTAGCAAAAAATTAAGTAAAAAGAATAAAATGACTTACCTGGAGAGATGAGTTGAGAAAAAAGAAATATAAGTGAAATTGATTGAGTGATGTAGGAAGAGAGGAGAAAACGGATATGAGTGAAGAAAAAAAAGAGAGTGACTGAAAAAATATGCGTTTGCTGAAAATATGCGATTTCATGTTGAGTTGATGAAAGAAAACACAGAGAGAAAAAAAAATAAGACTTTAACGGCAAATTCAAAAACCAAAAAAATATGCAAAAAAATTTACCATTCTCAGTGAATAATACATGCAAATTGATAATTTGAAGAGAAAGAAAAAAAAATTAAAATTGCGTTGAAAAATGTTGGAGTGTTATTGGAAGAATTTTCGCCCTTATACTAGTTGATTGAGAAATAGAAGTGTTGGATATAGTTGGAGGTGAATCAACTTGTTCATCTTCATACAGCTCTAACCATTGATCTTTGAGGTCAGCAAGTAGGTTATGAAGTATAGTGCAACACAGAATCCAGTTGATCACCGCCTCCATTTCAGATTTATTTCTAAGAGGACTTCTTAATTCCCTTAAACTAGAAAAACGGCCTTTCAAGATTCCAATAGAATGTTCAATACGGACTCTTGACTTTGCCAAATGATTGTTGAATTTGGCATTTTGACTGTCTTCTGAAGCTGCTCCCCGAAAAGCAGGAAGTACATACTTTCCATTCACATAAGCAGAATCTGCAAGAAGATACTGATTTTCATCAAATAATTTTTCAGGTTCATTTGAAATATGCATTCTTTGGAAGACGTAGGAGTCATGACATGAGCCAGGATAGCCAGCGAAGAATGATATAAATTTTTTGTTTACGTCAGATATAAGCTGAACGTTAATTGAATATCTATAAAGAAGATATATTTGTTTGTGTTAGTTTCAAGGAGGATGAAAGGAGTTAAAAATAATCTACCTCTTTTTACGGTCAAAGTAATTGTTTCCACCTTGAGCAGGTTTCTGGCTCAAAGGAATAGTAGTACCATCAACAAAACCAATACATCCTGGAAAGCCCTCTGCTTGCATAACCTGAGATGATTCAAGTTGCTCTTCTTTTGTTGGCCAGGTGAGAAGTTGAGATTCCAAGGAGTTGATGGCAGTGATACATCGTTTGGTATAAGTGTTAACTGAACCATACCCTAAATCAAAGACATTTTCTAAACGTTTCAAAGCGGCTCCATTACCATTTGAACCCAAACGACATAGTGTGATGGCCAATTGAATTGAAGGATGTCATTGTTCTTTTTGAGAATTATTGTGAAATATGGGATGATCCTGAATAAGTTCAAGCAATTTAAGGAAACATTCCTGAGAAGTCCTGAACAGCTGTCTAAAACTGGGTGTAGATAGGTTAAGAAGTGTTTGGATGGTGTACTTGGGGGTATGAAGTACTTGAGGCTTTCTGGGAAGAAGGTAACGTTTCCTGGCTATTTTTGATAAAACGACAAAATCTTCTTCTAGATCAGAATCGGAATCAGAGTCCAAGAGCAGTTCAAGAGCCATGAAAGTCATTGCTTTATGTAATTTATCACGATTTGAAAGTGAGGAAGGCATGACTCTTATATGATATGATATGAAGATGTAAGTGATGTACGATGTTTTGAGTTATGAAGTGTTATTCTGCGGAGTGCTGCGTATGAATGGGATGATGCTGACAAATCAGTGAAATGGGACTTGATGGTGAAATCAGCACTTTTGGTTGAGAAAGTGCGGATTTGAGTGAAATAAGTGACTTATTTCATTTTGAAATCCACCAGTATTGGGGCTAGTGTGTTTTGGAAATCCGCACTTATTTAAGTGCGGATTTGGTCAAATTTAAGTGCGTATTTGCCAGAACTGACACCCCCTAATAGATAGTTTTTCAAGTGCACAAAGAGCTACACCTATGGACAGTTTTTCAAGTGACCCAAGCAATCAATTTGACTTTAGCAGTTGTCTTGCCTCACCCTCTCCAAACTATTCTGACCTCCCACTGGGCCAAAAAGCAGCCAAAAAACATTGACTTGCTGATTTATCTGAAGGGAAAAAAGATGAAGGATTTTCACATTACAATGATGCAACTGAAAAATGCATTGAGGCCATTCTTGAAAGCAATGAAGTATCTGCAAAAAAAATCAATTTATTAGAAAAGCAACTTGCTATAGCTCAAAATAAAGTCAGAGTTACCAAAGAGCAAATAATCATACAAAAAGAAAGTCTTTATCTTGATAAAAGAAAATGAGACCTTATAGAAACAAATACAAAGATAAATCAGCAAAACATGAGAATAAACTTACAAAAATCAGACTGTGAGAATCAAAGCAGTGAGATTCAGCAACTATTAATGTTGAAGAATAATAACTTATGTGATGATTATGATCTTGTTATATTAAATAAAATGAAAGATGATCTAAAAAAGCGGTGGTTGAATTGTTATAGCTCTTAATTTGGTTATTTTTTAATCTCTACTTGACTTGAAATAAAACATTAGTATAATGAATAAAGCATAATAAAATAATACTTATATTATAGAAGAATTGAAAATTCCTCTAATTCACATTGATACAAAAAAATTGATTAGCTTAAATGTGGAATTTTTTAAAAATTGTTGAAAAACATTAATAAAATTGATTGAGAGAAAATTACACATACCTGTTTATTTAAATGGCCACCTCTTTAAACTTATCATTAGAAACCTTATAATTATCAAGCCTTATTTATAAAAAGCATAAAAATTTAAATTAATAAAAGAGAAATAATATTTAACATTTCAAAGAATAAAGCTCATTTTACATTGCTGAAGTGTGAGTGAAGGAAAGGCGCAAAGATATAGTGTATAATTGGCTACATTTCAGAAGTGTGAGTGAAGGAAAGGCACAAAGATATAGTGTATAATTGGTTGCATTGCAGATGTGTGAATGAAGGAAGAAGGTGCAAAAGGCCCTTCTTATATATTAGAGAGGAGTCCTATTTGCACCAACTCCAGGAAAATCACCCGTTTAGCTACAACTCCTGTGGAAAATATGACTCATCCCCAATGTAATGATGGGCAAATGAATAGGAGATAATTGGCCCATCATTACACTGAAGGAGTAACAAAGTTGGTTAGTAAGGAAAGCTAAAAAGTAATTAATGTGGAAAATACTTACCCAAAAAAAAAGGAGATGCTGAGAGATTGAGAGAAAGTAGAAAAAAATTAACTGTAATATGAAAATTGCCTACCTTTAAAAAATAGGAGAAGCTGAAAGAAGCCAACAAAAAGTTGAATCAAACTAAAGGATAATGTGAAAAATACTTAACTAAAAAAAGGAGATGCCAAGATATTTAGAGAATGTAGAAAAAAAAATAACTGTAATATGAAAATTACTTACATTGAAAAAATAGGAGAAGGTGAAAGAAGCTAACAAACTGTTGAATCAAAATAAAATGTAATGTGGAAAATACTTACCTTGAAAATAATGGAGAAGCCAAAAAAAATTTAACAATCAGTAAATTAAAAAAAAAAGGAAGCCAAAATTAATTTTGGCTTCTCCATTATTTTCAAAGTAAGTATTTTCCACATTACCTTTTTGTTTGATTCAACTTTTTTTTAGCTTCTTTGGGCTTCTCCTATTTTTTCAAGGTAAGTAATTTTCATATTACAATTTATTTTTTTTCTAATCTCTCTCAATCTCTCAGCATCTCCTTTTTTTTCTAGGTAAGTATTTTCCACCTTCTCTGTTAGTTTCCTTCAACTTTTTACTAATTTATTTTGGCTTCTCTTTTTTTTCCAGGTAAGTAATTTTCATATTACTTGTTGATATCTTTTTTTTATTTTCTCTCAATCTCTTGGCATCTCCTTTTTTTTCTAGGTAAGTATTCTCCACATCCATTACTTTTTAGTTTTTCTTACTAACCAAATTTGTTACGCCTTCAGTGTAATGATGGACCAATTATTTCCTATTCATTTTCCCATCATTACATTGGGGATGAGTCATATTTGCCACAGGAGTTGTAGCTAAACGGGTGAGTGTTCTGGAGTTGGTGCAAGTAGGACTCCTCTCTAATATATAAGAAGGGCCTTTTGCGCCTTCTTCCTTCACTCACACTTCTGCAATGTAACCAATTATACACTATATCTTTGCACCTTTCCTTCACTCACACTTCTGAAAGGTAAACAATTATACACTATATCTTTGCACCTTTCCTTCACTCACACTTCTGCAATGTAACCAATTATACACTATATCTTTGCACCTTTCCTTCACTCACACTTCTGAAAGGTAAACAATTATACACTATATCTTTGCACCTTTCCTTCACTCACACTTCTGAAATGTAACCAATTATACACTATATCTTTGCACCTTTCCTTCACTCACACTTCTGCAATTTAAATTGAATTATATTCTTTGCAATGTTATATATTATTTCTCTTTTATTAATTTAAATTTTAATGTGTTTTTATAAATGAGGCTTCATAATTATAAGATTTCTAATGATAAGTTTAAAGAGGTGGCCATTTAAATAAACAGGTATGCTCAATTTTCTCTCAATCAATTTTATTAATTTTTTTCAACAATTTTCAAAAAATTCCACATTTAAGCTAATCAATTTTTTTGTATCAATGTGAAGTATAGGAATTTTCAATCATTCTATTATATAGTAATATACTGTAAGCAGTATTTTGTTGCACTTTTTTGATTATACTAATTGTCTTTTTTAATATAGGCTAATAGCTACTTACAACAAAATTTACTCTACACCTCCATCCATTCCTCTAGAGTTCCAGTTGTGAATCTTCAAATCTTCACGTAATTGGAAATTTATTGAGGAGTTATGCAAATATTGACTTCTCTGCATATATTCAGTAATGCTGTTTAAAAATGTGGGATCATGATGTGTTTTCACTATTTGACTTGATATAATCTCAGAATTTGATAGGTAAGGATCAGTACTTTATTTTGACTGAATGATCATGTTTTGTAATATTACACAACACTTCATTACCTCTTTCACAGTTTCTATTGTCCTTAGTTGACATGGTTGTTGAATTATACCCCACCAGATCTGTAATACTCCAAATTCACGCTCAATGTCTTTTGGTGAAGCTTTTTGTAGTTTGGTGTAGTATTGACTTGCTTCATCTTATGGGTGTGGTATAGTTTTGACAAGTGTTGACCAAGATGGATAAATGCTGTCTGAAAGGTATTAAGAATTTTTATATCTGTGATTGTTTATTTTGTATTGAACTTCATCTTGAGTACCAGCCAATAGTTTGTCAAAGATGTTGCTGCAATGGAGAACATTGATGTCATTTAGAGCACCTGGAGTTCCAAAAAAAAATGCCAAAAGTGTAGGCTCTTTCTGGCCACAGCTTCCAATACAATTTTTGGTGTACCCTCTTTCCCTTGAAATTTCACAGCCCAAGCTGCAGGACAATTTTTCCACTCCCAGTGAAATCTATCAATTGATCCAAGACAGCCAGGAAATCCATGCTCTTCATACATCTTCAAAATAACTTTTTTTTCTGCTGAATTAGTTTCTCGTTAGTATTCCTCTTCATATATACCGATTATATCTTTTATGAAATTCTTGAGTGCTCTGAGGGCAGTTGTTTCACCAATATGTACATACTCATCAGTGCTATCAGCGAAGATCCCAAAAGCAAGTTTTTGTAAAGCAGATGTCATTCTTTGCTGTGGTGATAAGCCTAATTGACCACAACAGTCCTAAAAAATATTATGCTAATAAATTTGTGATTAGTTTTACTGATAAAAACCTATCTTACATTTTTACATAACCAAAAAGAGTTATGTCTATGTAAGTCTTCACAAATCTTGTCAAACAAATCCCTGGTTATACATAAATGTTGCTCAAACATGATGTTGTTGTATGTACAGATGGGGTAAAAGTAGTCATTCATTAGTCTTTGATGGCCTTCTAGTAAATTTCAATTGATAATTTCTTTTTTTTGTCTTGATCTATTTTTGTTTGTATTTTCAAAGAGATATGAAATGATATAGTCTTCTTCTTCCATTTCAAGTAATTCATCAACTATGTTAAAAGCCATGAAAAGGAAAAAAAAATTGAGTTTAAATTAATAGGAGCCAAAATAAGATGGTTAAATATTAAATAAATGGAGTGAATAGTAAAGATACTGCATAGGGAGGTTGAATATGGTAATTCATTATGAAATGACCCAAGTAACATGAAGTTATATACTAATTCTTTACAGACACAATGTTAGATGCCCTAATACATATATATATAATTATTACACTATTTTATGACTTATAGTAGTTTAAATAGCTTATCCATACCCTAATAATACTTATTAAGGTGTTGATGGAGTCATAATATACTTTTCTTAAGTGATATTAAGTAATCATATACATACATAAGCTTATATGTATACATAACCCTCATATTCAGTGAAATATGTAGTTATATTATGTATATTTAGGTATATAAGTGGGTTTTAGCCTCTTAACAGCCTATAACTTTTATTTTTCTGCTTATTTTATGTCATATGGACGTATTCAGTGGACTCACAATGCCTACACAAGCATATACATCTTTTTCAGGCGCATATATCCAGTTTGGACAATTTAATCTGCTTCTTTGATGTATTTTTATAGATTTATGGGTTGGAATATCATTACTGGGTTAATATGGATGCTTGGACAGTTAATTTGGTTCCTTTATATGCTTTGTGTTTTATTTTATACTCTTTGGATGAGTTATTTTAGCTGTTTCTTTATGGTATCTGCTTTTATCTGTTTATTTTATTTATGGTATGGTCTTTGGTATCATTAATTGTGATGGAGGATCCTTACTGGAGGTCTGGGTGTTTAAACTGCTTAAAGTGGACGCCATGGGGAGTTTATGGGCCCTCACAGTGCTGTAATTGCCGGTGATAGCAGTGACATCATCTGGATTGAAGGTCTGTGCACTCCATTAGATTTAGGTATAAGTAAGGGAGGATTTGACGGGTTATTGATCATCACTTACTTACTACACTTCAAATAAACAATATAGAACAATTATTATCATATATAAATATATGATAAAGAATTTATGAATAGATATTATCTTTATATAAGCTATAACTATATTTTATTGATCTATTTTCCACCACTAGCACACATAAAAATCCAAGTATTGTGAGATTACATTGAGAATAACTATTTTATTAGTCTTCCCCTGAGGTTTAATCACTAAATCATTTAAAAATAAGTAGTAGTTCCATTAATATTTACTATTAAATCATAATTAGATACTAGCACACACTGACTATTGGGGGTCTTTCCTTAATTCACCACGCAATATGGGGGGCGGACTTGCTAGCAAGTCTGCAACCTTGAACCCTAATTCATATCTTTTTGAGCACACATTGAGGAAGTGATGAAACCATCATGAAGAAGTATTGAATTTACTTTGAACACACCTTGAAGCTCATGTGAACACAAATGGGGCTACAAGGGCTGGAAAGGCTGGAGAGAGGGGTGAGGAAGGGTGTATGGGGTAGCGAAAAGGTTGGGAAAGAGTTGGAAGGGAAGATTAAGGGTTCCGAGGCATTTTAAATGAAGAAAAGGGTCTGGGAGAGGTTGAGAGGGGTGAAATGGGGATCAAAAGAGGATGGCATACAATGGGGCTGGGAGGATAGCGAAAGGCATGGGAAGGGAAGACAAGCATGTGTTGATAGAATTGAAAGGGATGGAGATTGGTGCAAACAGAGTGTGAAAATAGGAGGATGAACTCTGTTCTTCGGGCGAAGAACAGAGTTCACTTCCATAAAATATTAGCTGAAACATAGTTTTCAATTCTGTAAAAACAGTTGTAAGTAATAGAAAAAGTCACTGATTTTTTTTATATGTAATCTGAAATTTTTTAATAAAATTATTGTATTTAAGAATTGCAATATTGTCAATCAATTTTTATTGATCAAATTAATTTAATAAAGTATTATTTTAATAAGCTTTTTCAAAAAATACTTTGCATTGAGTAGACTCATGGAATGATTTTTTCTGGATTCCATTCAGTTATCCTCACACTTTCACTATGTTTTCAATATAGATCCATTGTTATTTGTGTGATACTTCAAGTGAAAGTTCAGTATTACTTCAGTCTGAGTTCCATCTGATTTCCATCTGACTTCAAGTTGCGGACTTGCTAGCAAGTCCTCCCCCTATATTGCGTGGTGATTATTACTTTTTTTTAGTATAAGCCTTAGGAGTGATTTTTACTCTAGTATATCTCATACAAACCAAATATTTGGGTCTTCAGCAAATTAGTTGGTCATCATAGCTCAATTATTGCAGAAAAGAGCCTTTATAATAATTGTACTAATTTTTTATAATAAAACTAGGTATTTGCAGTAGTAACTGTTCCAAATATAAACACAATTTCACTTGGTATTTGGACACCAATATAACACCCAATTAAATTGGTATTTTGTTAAATCTTGGTATGCTAATTATTCACCCTTATAAAGGTCTAGTTAAACTTATTATATTATTTTTAACAGACTTTTTTGAATTTTTCATATATTTTATTTAAATAAATAAAGATATAAATTCAGGGTGAGCTCCAGTGCTTTCACTAGTAATTGTATTGCTATTAACTTTTGTCTACTAATTACCATATAAGTTTTCTCTTTTGTAGACGTGAAGAATTTTTATTTAAAGACATTTTGAGTGCTCCACAAGACAATGTAAGTGATAAACCTGCTTATAAAACCAGGTCTAAAGCTAAAAACATTGTTCCAGGACATCACTATGGAGGGCCAATCCTACCCACAGCAAGAATCAATGAGCATAGAGGAAAATGAAGCCCTTCTAAAAAAAGATAAAAAAAAATACTTCACCTCCTCTCCTGGATTAACTTTCCCATCTGGCCAAAAAGTTTCTGAAACTAGAGGAATCAAGTTCTACCATTCTAAAGGAGGTAGAGCAGCTGCAAAACAACTGAAAGTTGGGATTTCAGTAAATGAATCAAACTTTGGTGGAGTTAAAGGTAGGGCAGCAAAGCCAACAACCCCCTACCCAAGTAGGCTTACATCAGTCCCATGAAAATATCTTGGTATAGAAATGGAGTGGGATTGGTTCCATCAGAAGTGGTCCAGCCACAGTTGCAACAGGGATCCACCCCCTTATCAGAATGCCTCAGCTCACCCCTACAAAGGAAAGCAAAAGCGCCAAAAGTCAGGGCTTACTCCTATCTTGTGGTAAGTAGATTACCCTCTCATATTGAACACAATACTAATGATTACAATATAGGTAATATTATTGATGTGAAATCTGTACAGAAAATTGAGGACTTAAGACAATTAGGTTTTGATGTAGATACACCTGATTTATCTTATGTTAATAACAACAGTACTATTTATAATAATAATACTATTAACCCTCATTTGCCACCACTTATTAGTGAGATGAGAAGTTCACAAAACAGTGAAAAAATCGAGAAGGAAGACATGGAGTATTTTAATAATAACCCTACTTTCCATAGAATTGTTTCAGCATTATGGAAAAGAATTACTGAGTGTGAGGAAGAGACAATTAAGCTCACAAGTGATACAATTTCATCCTTGACATTAAATATTTCTTAATTTGTAACAAGAAATAAAGAATTGGAGAATAAACAGTTGGCTCTAACTCTTAAATATTATTCTTTAAGTAATAAATATAGTGAACTTTCAAACAAATTCAGTGAAATAGAGAAATTGTATGTAGCACATTTATTAAAATATGAATCAAGAACAATGTAATATCACCAGTGCTAATTTCTTATGAACAAGATAAAGCAAGACTTTGCGGTGATTATAGAGCATTAAATACATTTACAGTAGATGATATTTATCCCTTGCCAGGGATTGCCTCTATACATGCTACCCTTAAAGGTGCTAAATATATAAGTTGCCTAGATTGAATTAAAGGGTACCATAAAATTCCTGTTCAAAAGAATCCACAGAAATTTTTTTTGATAACAGCACATATGGGAATATATAAATATGTCAGGATGCCATTTGGACCAAAATATTCTCCGTCAGTATTTCAGAAGTTTATGGATATAACATTCCATAATGAAATGATTGAGGGATAGTTAATGGTATACATTGATGACATCATAGTGTTCTCTAAGACATATGATGAGCACTTAATCCATTTAAAGAAGTTATTTCAGAAGATGGATGAAATAAAAATTACCCTTGCATTGAAAAAATGTAAATTTGGGTTTGAGTCTTTAAAAGAGCTTGGTCATATTGTATCTGGCATACAAATATGTAAAGACAAAAATAAGGTGGCTGCAATCAAGAATATTTTAATTCTTCAAAATTTAAAGGATGTACAGTCTTTTCTTGGTATGTGTGGTTATTATAGACAATATATAAAAAACTACAGATTAATTTCTGCACCATTGGCCACACTGATAAAGCAATCAGAAGCTTTCATTTGGAATAATGAAAGACAACATGTTTTTGATAGCTTAAAAAACTTTTTGATGACAGATCCTATCTTGGGATTACCAGATTTCCAATTACCTTTTCTATTATATACAGATTCAAGTTTTATTGGTTTGGGTGCTGCTTTGCATCAAAAATAAATTATTAAAGGGAAAATTTCAAAAGTAGTAATTTGCTATATTTCACATACTCTAAGAAGCAGTGAATTGAAATATGGTGCTACTCAACTTGAATGTTTGGAAGTAGTATGGGCTCTTGAAAAGCTACATTATTGCCTTGAAGACCAAAGATTTTAGTTAATAATTGACTGTTGTGCAGTTAAGTCACCCTTAAACATGAAAACTCCTAATAAACATATGTTTAGATAGCCATTAGCTGTACAAGAATACAGAGGACAGATGACTATTACACATAGAGCAGGAACCTTACACTCTAATGTAGATCTGTTATCTAGAGTACCTCTACCCAAATGATGAGAATCCTGCTTATGTTACTGAAACAGAGATTATTAACATTTATGGCATTTATATTGTAGATCTTGAGTATGAATTTATGCAATCAATTCTTGATAATTATGCTTCAGATCCTGACTTGACTAAACTTACTACAATATTAAATGATCTATCTAATGCTTCAATGAGTGTTTTAATAAAAACATTGCCACATAAGTATAAAACAGCATTAGAAAAAGAAAAATTTTCCATTGAGGATGGTTTTTTATATTACAGAAAGAAATTAAGCAATGTAATTTAAATTCCCCCTTCAATTAAGCAGTTAATGTTAAGCATATGTCATGATGATATATTAGCAGGTCATTTTGACTTCCATAAAACATTAACCAGAGTAAAAAATACAGCTTGGTGGATTAAAATTTCTAATGATGTTCAAAAATATGTTGAGACATGTGATTCTTGTCAAAAATCTAAAAGATTAACAGGCAAAAGAGCTGGTTTATTACAACAACTTGAGCAACCAAAAGCTCCATGGGAAATAGTAAACATAAACTTTTTAACAAGTTTGCCAATAGCATGGAATAAGAGTTATAACTCCTTCTGGGTAATTGTTGATAGATTTACAAAAATGTGTAAATTTATTCTTACCCGCAAAAAGGTTTCTGAAAAGGACTTAGCTTCTTTATGGTGGAAACAAATGTTAAATATAGCAGGTTTCCCCAAAGCAATAGTTTCGGACAGAGATCCAAAATTTACTTCTGAGTTTTGGACATCACTTATGGATGTTTCAGGGTGTTACTTAAAACTTTCTACAGTACACCATCCACAAGCTGATGGACTGGCAGAAAGAATGATACAAACTTTAGAAGATATGATAAGAAGATATTGTGTTTTTGGTCTTGACTTTAAAGACAATGACAAATTCACGCATGATTGGGTAACCCTTATCCCAGGTTTAGAATTTGCATAAAATAGTACAGTACATTTTGTCACTGGAAAAAAGCCATTTGAGTTATGGCTGGGTTATATACCTAATACCCCTGCTAAAACTCTTAATAAATTACCTAGATTGGATATCCATCCAGGTACAAAATCATTTCTTCAGATGCAAGAATTATGCAGAAAGCATGCCCAAGAATGTATAAATAAGGCATCTGAGTATGAGAAGAAAAGACGGGATAAAGCCCATAAAGAACAAATATTCAAAGAGGGTGATGAAGTCCTTATTTCTACACTACATTTCAATTTAAATGGTAATTTTAAATCGAAGGATCCATTCATTGGACCATTTGTAGTAAAAAAGATGGTTGTTAACAATGCTGTTGAAGTTATTCTATATGCACCATATGATAGAAAACATCCAGTATTTCCTATTTCTCTTATAAAACCATACCATTCTAATGATACTTCTCTATTTCCATTAATATCAGGAAGGCATAAACAGCAACCTGAAGAAATAGTTGAAAAGGTAGAAATTGAAAAGATACTTAAAAAGATACACCTTACAAAAGAAAAGGGAGTTGAGTACCTATTAAGGTTTAAAAATAAATCAAGTGAATATGACCAGTGTATTCCTGAAGATGAAATCTCTGATCTTAAAAATCTCTTGAAAAAATCTAAATCGAATTAATACTGTTTAATTCAGTATATGTATCATAGAAATTTTAAAATTATTTTTCTATTCACTCCTTACTTATTAATTAAAATGTCTTAACATTTTTTTATTGTTTTTTTGGGTGAGGGAGTTTCAGCCTAGGTATCTTCAGGACTGAGTAATTTTTATGTTTAAAATAATGTAACCTTAATTAAATTAAGATTATAACTTAAAAATAAGGTTTAAATACTTATATATATGGTTTTAATACATATATATATATTTATTACACTATTTTATGACTTATAGTAGTTTAAATAGCTTATCCATAGACTAATAATACCTATTAAAGTGTTAATGGAGTCATAATATACTTTTCTTAAGTGATATTAAGTAATTATAGACATACATAAGCTTATATGTATACATAAACCTCATATTCAGTGAAATATGTAGTTATATTATGTATATTTAGGTCCATGAGTGGGTTTTAACCTCTTAATAGCCTATAACTTTTATTTTTCTGATTATTTTAGATCATATGGACCTATTCAGTGGACTCACAATGCCTACACAAGCATATACACCTTTTTCAGGAGCATATATCCAGTTTGGACAATTTAATCTGCTTCTTTGATGGATTTTTATGGATTTATGGGTTGGAATATCATTACTTGGTTAATATGGATGCTTTTACAGTTAATTTGGTTCCTTTATATGCTTTTTGTTTCATTTTATACTCTTTGGATGAGTTATTTTACCTGTTTCTTTATGGTATCCGCTTTTATCTGTTTATTCTATTTATGGTATGGGTCTTTGGTATCATTAATTGTGTTGGAGGGTCCTTACTGGAGGTCTGGGTGTTTAAACTGCTTAAATTGGATGCCATGTGGAGGTTATGGACACTCACAGTGCTGTAATTGCCGGTGATAGCAGTGACATCATCTGGATTGAAGGTCTGTGCACTCCATTAGATTTAGGTATAAGTAAGGGAGGCTTTGATGGGTTATTGATCATCACTTACTTACTACACTTCAAATAAACACTATAGAACAATTATTATCATATATAAATATATCATAAAGAATTTATGAATAGATATTATCTTTATATAAGCTATAACTATATTTTATTGATCTATTTTCCACCACTAGCACACATAAAAATCCAAGTATTGTGAGATTACATTGAGAATAACTTTTTTATTAGTCTTCCCCTGAGGTTTAATCACTAAATCATTTAAAAAAAGTAGTAGGACCATTAATATTTAGTATTAAATCATACTTATATACTTGCACACACTGACAGAACCAGAGATCAAACCATTAAAGACTAAAGAACTAAACTAACATTCCGGGGTAACTGTTCTACAGAGAAGCCAGCTCATCAGTTACCCCCCCTCTTGCCTTAACTAAATTCAGAGACTCCCCCTTTGGATTCCCTCTTCCAGAATTACACCAACATCACATTATCAGTTTATAGTCCTGAAGGACTCAACCATCAAACCATCCTCAGTTTATAGTCTTGGGGGACTTTACCATTCTTCAGTTTAAAGTCTTGATAGATTTACCACAGTGTTCAGTTGATAGTCTTGACAGACTTTCCACACTTTGCATAAAAAGACAGAGCCAATTCCATGCAAAATACTCTGCAACCACCCTACTGAACTTCCACTTTCTCTTCATCATCTACCCATCACTGATAAAAAATTTTCTTTCATATCTTTTCTCTTCATTGTTGTCCCATCACAGATAATGGCCAGATCCCCAGATTTTGACCCATCAGACCTTCTTTTTTTCACTGCTCCTAAGTACTATGCTTGCAAACAGTGTATCCACATGTGGAGACCTTGCACCTTCACTCTTCCAACTCCTGAAGCCAAACTCTACAACAGGGCCTGTGATTCTTGCAACTCCAAAAAGAAAAAATGTTACAGAGACCCCAATTATCCTATACCAACACCTTCACCTTCACACAAACACATCTCTAGATCTCCTACTAGATACCCAGAAATTGTTCCTGTTTCCTCTTCTCTAACTTCAGCTCCATCCAGAAGATCATGCCACTCTGTCCCCAGAACACTCTCCAAAAGATCTGCCTTATCATCTCAAGAAACAGCATTTATCTCAGAAAATTAAGCTAAAAAAGCTTCAAAATTATCTCCCAGGCTTATAGACCATGTGCAGAAGGCCTGCCTGATGTCAAGCAGCCCGCCTGCCTCACTAGGAAGTGGAAATCAGGCTCAAAACCTCCAAATTCAGCCAGAAAACAGTCAAACTCCACCAGTAAACACCAACAACTCCACACAAAACCTCCTAGTTCCCCCAGAGAGATGCGCTCAACAATTTCTTCCTCTAAAAGTGCCAAAAATTCCAAAACTTCTAGAAGGCCTGCTAGAGGATCTCAAGAAGACACCAGAACACCAAATACTTCTCCCAGACAAAAATCTCCCTCTCAAAAAAGAAGAATTAACTACACTTCTCCTCTACCAGCCAATTACTCCTCTTCCAGATCTTCATCCAGAAGATCCCAATCAGCTTCCAGGTCACCTTCTCCTTGTCCATCCTACAACCAACCTGGTACTCCACCACTAGTATCCAACCAAACTGAGCCAAGCAACAATATAAAAAACAACAACAACAGCCCTGCTGCTTTAACCAGGCCACAGGAACGTCCTCCTTTTAGTTCATATTCTCAACACCATTTAGGGGATGACCAAGAATTTCCATACCTCTATCTAGTTGATCCTCCTACTACATGCATTCAGAATTCTCAACAGCCCAAATCCTGGCCACTTAAAAATTTGATGAGCTTCCAATCTGTAAGTGCCAAATTAATAAATCCAATTTCTTCAACAGTACACAATCACTGATCCAATTCTTCTGTTTAGTTGGCACCCCGTCTCCTGAAACTGCAATTCTTATTTGCCAGCCTCTAGAAACCACATTAACGCTGTATTATTCCAATATGAAGCAACACCTAAGTATTATTTTTTCAAACATGCTAAAGGCCTTTGCTCTTCATGGTCCATTGAATGAATTTGAGAAGAATCTGAGGAAACAACTTCTTGATGACCACTGGAAGGTGTCTAGAATAATCAAGCACACCTTCTAACACTTCATCCCAGACTCTTCTACTTCTTCCCAATGATTACCTTCTAATCTGGTTCATTACCATTTCAATCCATATACTCTTTCCAGCAGCCTACACCACAATAAACACAGTTCTTCCTCCAATCCTTACAAAAAGCAAAAATTCTAACATAATCCGGACCAACTGCCGGAGGCTTCTTCTTCCTAACATTAAACAAAAAAAGAAATTAATAATTTACTAAATAGAGAGAACAAAAATAACTAGCAGATATAAATATATAAATTTGTTTTATTTTTTTTATTTTTTTTTATTTTTTATTTTTATTTTTTACTTAAACTACTTACATACTAAAAAAACTTGAAAATAATTAAACAAAATTACCCAAAGAAATATGAGAGCTGAGAAATAAAAATGAAATGAATAATAATAAGATGAGATATATAATAATTACAAATGGCATCCCCCAGCCAATTGATGAGCTGATCCCCTGATACCTTACCCACATCCAAGTGCACCTTGATTTGGATACACCTTTAAATAATTTTTAAATGATTTTAGATAAAAAATAAATTAAGAAAAACAATATATCAATAAAGAAAATATGAAATAAATAGAAATCAAAGAAAATAATAAAAAAATAAGATAGAGATAGAAAAGAATATAGCATTGCCTGTCCAATCAATGAGCCTTTCCCCATCAATGCTTGCCCACATCCAGGTGACCCTGAGGTGGTGACACCATATAATATAATTTGTGATTTTTCCACTTTTATATCCTAATAAACCCTATAAAAAATTTAAAATAAAAAAAATAAAATAATAAAATAATCTAAAACTACTATCTAACACAACCATAGACACAAAAATTAAAGAGAAAAAAAGAAAAAAAGAAAAAAATTACAGCTCCATAGAAATTCCAGTCCAAGGAAATGATCACTGGGCTGGCTTCCACCAATAAATAAAAATGATGGAAGACCACCAGTGGTCCACTACCAATCCAAATAAACCAAAGAAGCTATTCCCAAGCCAGTAAGCTAGTTTAAAGTCACAGTGGACTTGAAAGTTGAATAACAAAAACCATAACTAGGAGTCAACTAGGAAAAACAAAATACTTGAAACAGACATTATGGGGTAGCTTTTCTGCAGAGCAGCCATCTCATCAGTTACCCCCTCACTTGCTAAAATAAAATCTAGAATCCCACCGTAGGTACCTTCTAACAAAAAATATAAAATCCAACACAATAAACAAAAACCAATAAGTGTGAAGGGTCTGGCACTTGAAGACCAAAAGAATTTCCAGTTTAAAGTCATAGAGGACTAAAACATGTACAGAGAAACCAATACCAGGGTTAAACCAAATTAAGAGAAAGGGTTGGAAACAGACAATATGGGGTAATTTTTCAACAGAGAAGCCAGCCCATCAGTTACCCCTACACTTTCCAAGATAAAATTTAGAAGCCCCACCCCTGGGTACCTTCTAACAAATAAGTTTCCAACAAAACAGATGCACAGCATCACCAAAATCCAAAAGTAAAGAATGGTCCATAGTTTATCCTCATTGCAGAAAAAATCTTCTTCACTTCTAGTGCCACTTGGGTAATATCTCTTCACCTGATAAGAAGCTACTCTCTTCTTTAAGACTGCACCATCTAACTCCTCCAAAACATAAGAACCTCCAGAAACCTGAGATATGACTCTGTAAGGCCCATTCCATCTGTCAGAAAACATTTTTCCCCACTGACTCTCCAAACTTCTATTATACTCCAAAAACAAGCAACCATGTTTCAAGGGATTCCTGAGTCTATGAGCCAACTTCTTGTCCCAGTATCTGACTGATTGATTTCTTATCTTTATCATTATAGAGTATGCCTTCTCTTGACATTCCTCTCTACATTCTAACTGTTGCATCCTGGCACAGAGCAAATCTTCTGTTGAGTATACATCATCCCAATTGATTCCAAGATAAGAGACAGCTTCCAAATCCACTGGTAGAACAGCTTTCTTCCAAAACATTAATTCATAAAGAGAATAGCCAGTTGTCCTTTTCACAGTGACAATATCAGCAAATAACACCAAGGATAAATAATTCCTCCACTTTTCAGCACTATCTCTATACATCTTCACCAAAGCATTCTTGATAACTTGATGGCCTCTTTCAACCATGCCTTCAGCTTCAGGATAATAAGGGGTAGCCACTCTGACTTTAAAACCAATACTTGCTTAAAATTCTTTGAATTCAGCTCCAAACTCTGGCCATACATCAAAAGTCAACAACTTCATCAACCCATATCTAAAACCCAATCCTTCTTCAAAACTTTTGCCACTTTTTCGGCAGTTAAATTAACCATAGGCACTGCCTCAACCCCACCAGACAAATAATCCCTGGAAATAATCAAGTATTTATACCTTCTCTCTTTAATATGGACAGCATCCAAACTGACTCTTCCAAACACAGTTGATTCACAAGTAGCATGGATAATCTCTTTAGGTTTAAAGTGACTTTTTCTTTGACATTCTTCACAAGATTGAAGCCAACCCTGTTTAGCCAACTTCATACCTGGCCACCATAATCCATCTTCTACTCTCCTATAAGTGTCCCCAAAGCCTTTATGGCCAAGGTCTTCATGCAAAGACTTCATCACAACTTCTGGACCCCTCTTCCGAGTCACCACTACTTGAGGATTTGGGTATCTCCTCCTTATCAACCTTCTTCCTGACATATAGAATCCAGGACTCCTCTTCTTTATTGCCACCCAAGTATCATCATCACAACTATCTAGCCTCTCCAAGGTTAAGCAATATTCAACCATAGTAAAATAAAATCCAGACTGACCCCAGGTCTCATCTTAAAAATCCAACAAAACTACATCCAAGGGTACAACCCTGTCGTCAAAATCACCAGTGTGAAAATGAGGCACTTGACCAGCCCAACCAGGACACCAATCCCTTAACTTTGGTACATCCTTTTCCTTCCAATGAATCTTAAGAGAATCCAGTTCACTAAAAAAAAACACCATTTTCTAAATTTGAGCCATCCCAAAAAACAGCCCCATCTTCATGAACAAAGACATTCTGATCACCAGAATCAAGATCAGATCCAGCCAGTTTAACCTCTTTGGGGAGGAGAGAACAATCTTCCAGTTTAGCCTCATGGGGGAGGAGAGACAAATCTTCAGCACCCTTTGTGCTGGCACTAACCACTGGGACATCTTCATCAAATTCTTCAGAGTCCAAATCTTTATCTGTGGGTGGTCTCCTTGATAATCCATCAGGCATTGTAAAGGTTTTTTCAAGTTTGTGTACCAGTTCAAAAAAAAATGCTGAATAAATGCTACCCACCTAGTCATTGGAGCATTTGGAAGACTAGGTGTATTGATTATTTGAACCTGAGATTAAGAATCCACCTGAAGCTCAAAATTCTGCCCCCGCAAAACAGTTTTCAGCTGCTTCATAATTTTTACTACACCACACAATTCCAAATTAGGTTGAGAATATCTAGATTCAACCTCATTAAATACCATGGACTCATACCTTACTGGCCTGAACCTCCCAGTTTTATCTTCTTGAGACAAAACAGCATCAGCAGCACTATAACTTGAGTCCACTTCCAAATAAATTTTTCCAGCTCCCACTCCATAATCCAACTTGTAAAGAATAATATCTTCACCTACCACCTTCTTAAACTTCTGAAAAGCCTTTTCACACTCTTCAGTCCATACCCACTCTGCATCTTTCCTGGTCAACCTCCTTAAAGGTGAAGCCAACAAAGAAAAATCTTTAATAAAAATTCTAACATACACACAAACCCCCAAAAATACTCTTACTTCAGTAGTATTTTTAGGCCTTGGCCATGAATTAATTTTGTTAACTTTCTTCCTTGCCATAATCCTCCCCTCTTTACATACCATATGACCTAAAATTTCCAGAGCAGGAGCACAACAATAAAACTTTGACCCTGAAATGGTCAGCCCAGCCTCTTTAATCCTAAACAATACTCTCTCTAGAGTAATTGCATATTCCAAAACAAACCTCCTTATACCTGGGTTATTCTTCAGCACCTCATTCCCATAATCAGTGGATGGTCCTTTAATTCCACCATCATCAATAAAAATACCAGTATGAGTAAGAACCTCATCCTAAAAAATTCAAGCCATTTGTGCTTGATATACTGCTAAAGAATTAGTTGCTCCTTAAAGAAAGCTAGTGAGCTTAAACCTTCCCAAAGGAGTCTCAAATGTTGTAAGTGGCTGTGAATCCATGTGAAGTTCTCTTTCATCATAACCACCCATAATATCACCCAAAACATAACACACACTTACAGTAAAAGCATCCACAAAGTCCACTGCAATTGGTGGAATCACAGCATCCTTGATAGTGACTCTATTAAAGGCTCTAAGATCATGCACCACCCTCAACTTCCCATTCTGCTTCTTTACACAGAAAACCTAACTTGAGTAACTAGATGTTGATTGTTTGTATAAACCAGTCCTGAATCTTTCCCTAAAAATCTCTACAAAATCATCTCTGATAGCAGCTGGAATTGGAATAGGTTTGATTTTCCAAACTTCATGACAAACCACAGGAATTAAGTAAGGTTCCCCATAAGAGTGTTTCAAGACACCCCTTTCCTCTTCAACAAATTCCACCGCTTTCCCCCTCAGCACAATAACCTGCAACAACAACTTCTTTTCCTCATCATACAACCACCCATCAGGATCAAAATTAATACCTTTCAACCTTTCCACAGTCACTCTAGCAGTTTCCAAAAAATCAGGAGGATTATTCACCAGAAGAGTACAGTACAGATCTCTTAACAAAGGAGGTCTCTTCAAAGGAGGATTCAAACCTACAGGCATAGCCTCATTGACAGGTCTAAACTTCTGTCCTACCTTATTATACTTTGTAGCTCCACCTTTCACTTGAGGGATCTTCAGGACATCTTCACCGCCAGACCTGGAACAAAAACCAGGGTTCCCCATTTCTCACATGTGTGGCCAAGGTAATGTTTTTGAAAGGTGTAGAAGAAACCCTAGCGGTGCACAATTGGGAGGACTTACTTTTATTCCCCAATCTCACCACTCCAATCATTTTCCACAGTTCCACATCTTCATCCTCACTTCCATCTTCTAAATCTTCAAATTAATGATTTATCTTTTGAATCACATATTCTAAAATTGTGCAGTTTATCCTCATGCTGGAGGCCCAAAAATTGATCTTGATGATCTTCTTTCTTCAAAATTTTGTGCAGTTTAACCTCATGCTGGAGGTCCAAAAATTGATCTTGCTGATCTTCACAAAAATAATTTTTGTCTTCTTTCTTAATTATCTTTAGATTTTTTTCTTGATTTTCTTCAGTTATCTTGAAATTTTTCTTTTCTTTTCTTGAGTTTTCTCCTAACCTACAACAATAACCAGGGGTTTCCCTAATGCTCACAGGCGTGGCCAAGGTAATGTTTTTGAAAGGTGTAGAAGAAATACTAGTGGTGCACGATTGGGAGGACTTACTTTTAGATCCCAATCTCACCACTCAACAGCTTTTCTGCATATCTTTCAATAAAGATATATAACCAATCTTCTTATTTGAACTTGAATTAAAAAAAATTGAGAATTTTGAGGGAGAACAGATACTTGATAAAAAACTTGACGAATATATGCAGAGAAGAGAAACATTAAAAAGAGAAATTTTAAAATCCACTTGGTATATCTCCAAGGGAGCTTACCTACTTCAACCTGGGATTTCCTCATCTTGGGGAGAGGTTGTAGAACTTGGGTGATTAGCCCTCATAACTTTAAAAAAGACAGACTCCCACTAGAGCCTGAGCCACACTCCAAAAAACCTGAGGCAGAACCCACTTCTTTTATTCTCCTACAACAATCAATGCACTGGCACATTGAATACAAATCAGGCCTGGTCTCCTAACCATCCTCTCCAGGGGATGATAACCTCATGTGAAGTATCCTTTCATCTTCACCAGTCAACTCCAAACTGATTCCCACATCAAACTGATAACCAATTCTTGCTTGAAAATACATCAAGAATGGCCTACTTAAAACAGCTTTTACTTTTACTTTGGCAATATAAAAATGAACCTTCCCTGAGGCTCCACCAACATCTAACTTCACAAACTCAGATGCTCCAACCAATTCAGTGACATGGCCACCAATCCCTCTCAAATTTCCACCAATACCTGTTTTGATGGGGAGGCCCAGATGAGTAGCCTTAAGAAAAGAAATCAGGTTAATCTGAGAACCTGAATCCACCAATGCCCTTGTCTCCCTGCCATTCAGAGTAACATTGACATAACCCAGAGGTGCAGAAAAATGAGTTTTCAACCCCTATCCAAATGTTTCAGAATAATCAAAAATGTATTCTACCTCCCCAGAAGAAACCCTTCTCCTGGTCAACAACTTTTTCTGCCTATTAGCCAACCCAGGAATAATAGCATAAAACTCCCCATAAGTAAGGGAAACCTGACCCTGATTCATCCTTTCTAGGACAGAGTCAATAACATTAACTTGGCCAGAATCCACCAGCCTCTCAAAGTGAGCTCTTTGCTTCACTACCTTGGTCCTAGATGATTCTTGAGGACCAGAACCACCAACAGATTTAACATAAACAGGAATCAACCCAGGTACCTCACCTGAACCTCTAACTCCAGCAGGCTTTGGAAATGAAGCCAAAGGGACATCATCCTCAGATTCAGAGTCAACATCCATAGGCATTGGCTCACCATTCATTTCCAATGCTCCAAAACTAGGGGGACCCATATCTGCCATACCCTTCTGCATTTTATACAGCTCCTCTTTGCTGTACTTTCTGCTACCTGCACTCAGCTTAGGATCCACCTTTGAAACCTTAGGCTTTGGTTGGCCTGAGAACTGCTCTTAGGCCTTCCCACCTTTCCTGCTTCCACATCATAAACACCAGCCAAGCATTCTCCACTTGACTTTTCACCACAAGAATACAACTCCAAAGCACAAAAGGAAGATGTAAATGAGACTCTATTAGCCTTCTTTCCCTTTCCCTTGCCATCATCTCCAGCTTTACCAGAAGAAGAAGCCTCATTAGGCAACTCTTCAAACCTTGGCCTCCTTGAGTTGACATTATGTTTCCTTCTCAGCAAGTCCACTGGAACCTGACCATCATTAGGCTTCACAAAAGAACCATCTGGGAACTTGAACACTTTCCCATCAAATTCTACCTTCACTTCAGACACATCCCTATTCAGTGCCCAACAATTATTGAATTTGTGGCTCTTCCTGCTGCAATAAGAGCAGCCCCAAGGATCACTCCTACCAACCCTCCCATCAAAATCTCTAGGCTGAGAAGGAGCCTTATTGGCCTTCTGAGCCTCCTGAACAAAAATATGTAGCTGTTTTGTCAGATCAGCCAACTTCTCCACTACAGGATCAACCTCTTTAGGCATATCAGGATCCTTTCCCTTGTTCACACTTTCCTTCTTCCTAGAATCCTCCACATCTTCAGCAAAAGCTTCACTGACCTTGCTAACATACTTGGTGCTAGCTTCTTGGCAAGAATCCACTTCCAACAGTTTCAGATGACCCTCCACAAACTCCTTCTCCACAGAAAGAGCAGCCAATTCCTGATTCCCATTAGAAAGAATCTTCATCTTGTCCTTCCTTGCCAACTCCTTCAGCACATCAATCCTGACATTCCTAGCCAGAGCAGACCATAAAATATCCCTTGCAGTCAGTACTCTCCAACTCCTGCATATACACCAAATAATCCACCACTGGCTCCAACTGAGCCAGAAACTTCCTATAATTATGAAGTTTCTCCACCCCTCAATAAGATTGCCATTCACTTGCAATCATATTGAGATCCACCATTGAATATCTGGATCCCCACCTGTCTGTCATCTGCAGACACAACTTTTTCCAATCTTTTCTCCTATAACTCTCCATAGAAGCAACCTCCTTCACCAAAGCCCTTTCACCAATATAAAAGATGATTTGCTTCACCATGTCCAAGTGAGAAGCACCATCCACATTCCCAGCAGCCTCAAACAGCTCCAGAAACAACTCAACATCCTCCCCCATAAATATAGGTCCCTTCCAGGACTTGGTCCTGAAAGAAGGCCTAACTGAAACAGGAGGATTACCATCTTCAGCAGCACCAACAGTGCCACTACCACCACTAGAGATAGAGGGCCCAGAAGCCATGGTCTGATAGATTCCAGAAAACCAATCTCCAACCACAGAAGAGAGTCCAAAAGTAACAGAAAATCCATAATGCTAACAAATCCTCACCACACTTTGGGCACCAGAAATGTAGACAATCCTATAGTACTAGCTATAGGCCTTGACCAAGGGAGTTGGAGTAAAACTGGAAAGAAAAACCCCTGTCCCTTTGAGAAATACCAGGTGAGATTTATTTTCTACAGCAAATTAGAGACTGTTACAATACCCCTTCCAACACACTTCTTGACTGCTTAACAAGTCAAGAAAGGAGCCTAGATAGACCTAAGATCAAAGAGAACCTGAAATGCAGAAAGATCCACACCAGAAAACCAAAACACTGTGCACTTGTTGCACAGAAAACAGCAATAATACTTGATGCAGGTTGCAAAGCTACACCAGAGAAACCAGTTGTCAAAGTTGAGTTAAATGAAGAACTAACCTTACAACAAGCAAAGCCAATTGTGGCCAAAAAACAGTGAAAACTGAGTGAGAAACAATGATATAATTACCAGATGGTTGTATGATAATTAAGGTTGCCCCAAACTGTCTTATTCAGTATGTACACACAGACCACCCATCTAAAATCCATGCACAGCAACAAATTTGGTACTTTTGACAGCTAAATTGAATAAAAACCATCTAGAAACACTCCCCAGCCTTCTATAACTGAGGCAGGCAGACCTCCCTGAAACCAGAAAACCACCAAAAACATCTAATAATGCCCAAAATACTTAGAAAAATCCACCATGACTACTAAAACCCTTAAAACACAAAATTAAGCTATGACAACATTGAGACATAAAATATAGAGCCAAATTAACCCTACTTAATGGTACTAAGCACTTATCCCTAAGACTTAAGGTTAGCCTGTAAAACACAAAAAACAAAATTAAACAGCTGTCTTTTAGAAATGAAAAATGAGGAAATGACCCCTTAAAGCTTGTAATATGAAAAATATCATCAAGACATCAAATATAGAGAAAAACCTGGGCTATCCAATGGTGGTACCCACATACCCATAGTCCCAAAATTCATTGAATAAAACCAAAAATAACATATAATTCTTCAATCAATGTCAATTAAGACATACACAAATAGCGCCAAACAGACCAACAAAGGCCTCTGCCAATGTTGGAAGACCACAACAGGTCTTATGAAATTATATAACAATTACTGGACTCTTGGTATAGCCTGGCTGACAAATTAGGTGAACATATTTTATTACTTTCTTTGGTGATAGAGCTGTTTAAGGGTGTGTGCATTACTCAATACTTTTAGTAAGATAATATACAGCTTGTTTTGGATGTGAAATGATGATGAGAAGTGAGAAATGTAGTGTTCTGAAAGAGTGAAGTGTCAATGAATTGGACGTGTTGAGGTGTCACGAGGTTGAGCAAGTGAGATGAATTACTGAAAAAATGACAGGGCAGAAAATGAGTTACACAAAAGGTTTAATAAATCATGGAAAGATCCACGATTTACTGAAAAAATTACTGATTTGACCCTTTGCCGAAAGATTGAAACATGATGAGTGTTGAATATTAGCCGCTATTTTCATTAAAATATGCATACCGAAGCTAATTGCACGCGCGATTGTGGATGCTCTAAGAATGGTGATAAACAAGTAACTTCCCATAAGCAAATCAAAGAATTTGTTTACTTACCTACAAGTATTCCAACTTGTTTCATTTTAAAAGTCTCATAATAAGGCTGGAAAAACAGTATTATTTTATTTTTGCAGATGCAGACAAAAAATAATTGAAATAAAAATAAAAATTCACAGAAAATAGTATTCACTAGCACTCGATTTACATCGATTTTCAATTACTTGGTTAAAATTAAAACCACTTTATGATCTCCCCATTTCTCCTGCTCTTCCTCAATCAACACCGGCTTAATGATATCTCTTAACTTATCAGGTTGTGGAACTTTTTTCAATACCCTGCAGATTACTTCTTTTTGTGTCGCCAAAACTTGCTCAAAAAACAATTTCTTATCATCTACAGAACTTTCCGTAAAACGATAATATACTTCAATGTCATCCGTTTGTACCAAACCGGCTCTTTTGCGTAGCCTTTGGACTCGGTTCATGAGTTCTCGTGCAAAGCCTTCGGATTCTAAATTCGGTCTCAGTTTACAGTCCAACAAGACCACCACATCTTCATCAGTGTTGGTCTCGTACAAGGGCAAAGGCGAATCAGAAGCAAGGCTTTCAGATGAAGGCTGTGGCAACTCAACGTATCGGCTGATAGAGAGATCACCTAGCCCCAGCTGAATTCCTTGTATATCTATCGTGCCACTTTTTTGATACTCCTTAACTTGATCGGAGGTGACTTTTTCCAATCCACTCTTTACTTTTCCCATGTCTTTGCGTAGTTTTCGTCCGAGTACTGACCAATCCGCTATGGCTTTGTATTTAACACCACACGACAGTTCATCGGTACTGTAAGTGATTTGATGCACATTAAGTTCATCTTCTATGTAGCTTTGAAGTTTTTTGACATCGTCGTGATACTGAGTTTCTGAATGGAAGACCACTAATTCCTTTAACGGGGTCTAGCAGCACTTGCATCAACAACCTGAAAAAAAATCTAAACAAGTGATGATAACTATACTTTTAATGATATCGTCTTGCGCTCTCTGATAGTACGACCTAGGGTGATCACCGCTTGCATACGCTTGACCTGTCTAACTATTTCAGGATCAAAATATTCTTTTCTGACATGAGGAAACCTCAAAAAATGGATGGACCGTATGTCGTTGCCGAGATTTAGGCTATTAATATCTTTGGGAAAATAGCTTCTCAAGCCTTGGTATATGTTCTCCGTCAAGAAAGGGGTAAATGAAGACTACAAAATTATAAAAGTCATTAAAAACAGCTGAGATAGGGTTTCCATCCCCAGAATCATCAAAAGTATTCACCAACGTCCGACATAAGGTGAAAAGAGTTTCAAACAAGGTATTCAGGGCAACAAGTGTATCTGGGACTCCGTTTTCACCTTTGAGCCTGCGTCTATTAAATCGAATGTACCAGTTTGTAAGTTCATCGACTAAATCTAGGAGCTGAGGTACAACGGTATATAATCGGTATGCTAAAGAAATTTAATGTTAGGAACAACATCAAAATAAGACAATGCTATTTTCACAAAATGTTCCCTACCTTCCATCTCATTTCTAACAGATTGAATAAGAGCTTGACATCTCGCTAGTACCCACCGGTCCATCACATTATCTGACGTCCTCGCCTGGGGATCATAGACGAATTCTACGCCCGATTCTTTCTTCAGCCAAGCCACTTGACCCAAAAAAAATCTGTAGGAATTAAGCCAGGGAAGCATAACTCGTCCCACAACTTCTTTCACTCCTGCTTCGCGGAACCGAAGATTATCTCCTCGAACAACGGGAGAGTTGATTAAAAATAATCTGTAAAATGTTTGAGTTGAGAGAGCAGGTTAAAATTATAATTTAAACACAAAAGGAACCAAAAAAAACTAGCCTTAATGGGTCAGCCCCATGTAGCTTTATTATTAAGTTTGGATCTGGATAGTTTTTCAGACTTTTGCTCATCTTTTTCCCATCTCTATGAATGAATAGTTATAATGAGATGGGTAAGAAATCTGAATGGTTGAGAAAAATCGAAATGTAATACTCTGCTAGGACAAGGCCGCAAACAATGAGATTTTGCCAAGGTGCCTTTTTGAATAAGTGAGTTGAAAGTACAAGTAAAGTATAAAACCTTTTTTGTTTAATGACAATCAGCAAATAAATAATTTCTAATTGAAATTTAAGAAAACACACCATCCCCTAGTTTGATCCATTGCCTCTGATATAAACTGCGCAGGAAACGCCGCTTCAAAAGCTTCCTTATTTTCAAAAGGATAATGCACTTGTGCGTATGGCATACTGAAGACAATCCAAAACCTTTAGTTGATAGCTGTAATCACAGGATGAGATAAATGAATTAACCTTCCCGATTCAAACCAACAGTCAAATACTTCTTCCACACGTCTCAAGACTCCTTTGCCTTGACGGGAGGGTATAGTTATCTTGTCGATTGATTCACGATGTAAATCCTTCAAGATCCCACAGCCAGAAAGCTGATTCAACTCTTCAATTGAGCCAACGCAAATTTGCTAATGACAAAAGGGGCTTTTTTAGCTGACTTGATTTAATAACGAGGGAAACATTAGCAAAGAAAAAGTCGCGCATCTCCCTCACTTCTTCGTAATCTTCGCTGACCCAGATTGGCAAAGGAGTTCCCCAATAGCGATTTCGAGAAACGTTCCAATCTCTGGCATTAGAAATCCAGTTTTGAAAACGATTTTCCCCTACAGATGCAGGAACCCTAAAGCACAAAAGATTTTATTGGACAGACTTATCAAGTTGTTTGAAATAGAAACTTACGTACCAGCGTGTCCGGCGATTGTTCTCGACCAATTGTTCAGTAATAGCTTGGACCCTGATAAACCAAGCCGGAATAGCCCTGTAAATGAGAGGAGTCCCAGAACTTGAAATTTTTGCATTCTGAGCATTAGGCGATTGACTTTTATAAATTCATGAGATGAAAAAAGCAATTCACCGCCAACAAAATGGATAAGAGTGATTGATTTGACTTTGCACAATAACTCTTCCAGTCCCTTTTAAAAATTTTATAATGTTAGAGTCGGCTTCCTACCCAAAGGGAATGATTTCAACAAGCTGTTGGATTTTTTTTTCTTTACAAAAAAAATAATACCTTGACATGCTGTCCAACAAAGTCAGAAACCTCCGACGTGAAGCGACCACTGTCGTCAACAGGGCAAGGTGGAATAACATCATTTGGGACAACTCCATGCCGCTTGCAAACTTCATGATCGTCAGCACCAAATGCAGGCGCCTGATGAACAATACCAGTGCCAGAATCCGATGTGACGTATGTATCAGTCACCACTTTAAATGCCCGACTTTGATATTGATCGAAAAAATAAGAGAACACTGGTTCATACTTCCAGCCTTCCATTTCTGAACCAAGATAAGTAGCCACTTTTTTATATTTAGCCTTCTTGGGATCTTTGTATAAAGTCGCAAGGAGTTTTTCACATATGATGAAATTTTTTTGATGCTGCTCATCAAAAATTTTCCAGTAGGTTAGATTAGGATGGACACACAAAGCCAGATTTGAAGGCAGTGTCCAAGGAGTGGTTGTCCACGCCAAAAGGCAGGTGGAAGGGTCATCCTTGAGCGGAAAAGATATTGTGACTGCGGGGTCGTTCACATCTTTATAAGCAGAACCTGCTTCAAAATTTGATAGAGGCGTTGTGCAGGCAGTGGAGTAGGGCATTACTCTACTTGCACGATAGATCTGGCCATTGTCCCAAAGTTGCTTAAATACCCACCACACGCTCTCCATAAAAGTGACGTTCAAAGTCTTGTAGTCATTGTCAAAGTCTATCCATCGACCCATTCTCTCCACCGTCGACCGCCATTCAGCAGAATATCGCATTACAATAGCGCGACATTCTGCATTGTAGCGTTCGATTCCCATATCCAAAACATCTTGCTTTGACTTGATTCCAAGTTTTTTGTCGATTTCATGTTCGACGGGAAGCCCATGACAGTCCCAACCAAATCGACGTTCCACATAGTTGCCATCTGAATGTGCAAATCGGGTGACCACATCCTAGAAAATCGAGTGCAAGAGAGCAAGCAAGAAGGATTGAGCGCTTGGTATATGAAAACGCCTAAGGATGCAAAAAAATAGACATGAAAGATCGTTGACCTTCACTGTACCCATTAAAAGATGTCCATAATGAGGCAACCCCGTAGCAAAAGGGGGTCCATCATAAAAATTCCAGCGTTTGCGTTCGCCACGCTTCAGCTCATCAAAACTGTTGTCTAAACTTGTTTTGAAAGCATCAATTGATTTCCAGTATTCCAATACTTTTTCTTCTTCCAATGGAAAGCTAAATGGGGCCTGGCAGTCGTGAGCAGGAAAAACACCGTCGGTGGCCATTTTGGAGCTCCGGCGGAAAATGCTGGGGGCAAGTTGAGGGCAGGGAGCGTGTCAGTTTGCATGCATACATGCATGGCACCACTAAGAATAAAATATTGGATTGTCAAAAATTCATGCGTATTCCTTCATTCCACTCATCTAAAGGAAGCCCCAAGGAACAGTCATGGCTTCTGACCAGAACGACGATCTTATGCTTATTGACGCGCCAGTCGCGGCAGACACGCCGCCGCTTTTACCGCCCTCCCCTGTTCCTCCTGATCTCCCTCTGGCTCCAGAATCCCAGCCACTGTCGAGCTCCATTCCTCCTACGGCTCAAGATACTCATCCACCTGAACCCCCTTCCTCTCCAATTGCTCCTCCTCCTCCCAAACCCACTCGCCACCCCAAAAGGCATAGATTTTCTTCTCCCTCTTCCCCCTATAGGCCCCCTAGAGATGACCCCCCTGGCTCCTTGGAAGAAGCAAGAGCCGCTCACCCTGAGCTCTTTTTTGATCCCTCAGTCACTTCACAGGACCCTTCTCTTGCCCCCTAACCGCAAACTCTCAACGACTCTTGCCATAACCCCACCAACCCATTTGTGGATTTTGGACTCACTGCTGCTCCTTGCGTCCCCCTTCCTTCATCAGTCAACCCGGACTCCCCCGCCGCCAGAGTAGTTTGTCTTGTGGGCATCTCCCAAGCAACCAATGCAGTTGCCCTGTCCTCCTGCCTCACAAACCTTTTGGAAACTATCAAGGAACCGCCGCGCAAGGGCACAAAAATCACAATACACAAGGCAGTTCTATCTGACATCAAGGCCCTTGCAGCAGCCATTTCCCACCAAGCCAGCCAATCTGATTTCCATCAAGCTCCGCCTAATGCTCTCTCCCATATATCTCCTCACTCACCAATAAGATAAACAAACTCCTCACCCGTGTTCCCCCACTCCCATCCCCTACTGCACCTTCCCCTCCTCCCTCAAAAGGTGCCCCTCCTACCTGCCCTTCCTTTGCTCACGCTGTCTCCTCCTCTTCCTCTCCCTCTGCTACGCGTACTCAACCTCCACAAGGCCTCCTCCATTTCACTATCAAGCAGACCAACCCGTCCTCCCCTGTCCTCACGGATGTCTCCAACTCTCAACTCCTCACCATGATAAACAACAAAATTAACGCCAAAAATATTATCAACAGTACTACAAACTCTGTCATTCGCATCCGTGGTATCATTTGGCACAAATCCAATGATTGTAAAATCATTGTTGCGACCTCAAGTGACCTTCATTCCCTCACCAATGCATGGCAATCTTGGATCCCACAAGGCCTCATTTACAAAACTCCTACTTACTCTGTGGTGGTCCACGGGGTTCCGACTTACTATGATTTTGATAGTCAGACAGATATTGACACTTTGATCAGTGACAACCCTGAAACTCTCAAGTCGTTATATCGTGTCACCTGGTTAAGAAGACCTGAAGCAAGGGCGGGGAAAAATCATTCCTCTGCTGTTCTTCACCTACTGGATAAAAATATTGCTAATGCCTTATCCTCTCCTTCTCCTCCCTTTCCCCTATATATTGAGGGTCAGGTTTGCCGCACCGAGGCTGTCAATCACAAATGTAGTACGTGCATCAGGTGCTGGAGCAAGGGACACTTATCTATCCACTGTGCTCTCCCTCCCAGGTGCTCTAACTGTGCCGGCCATCATAGCTCCAAGTTGTGCAAAGCACAGAAGCTTTCATCACCAGTGTGCTTCAGATGTATCAACACTATACCCCATGATCACCCAGTGAAGACTGCTCAAACTTCTCTCCTGGCCCTTCTTACGGATCCTAACCCCCCCCTCATTTTCCACCTCCCGCACCTGCCTGCTTGCCTCCTCAATAAGGCTTTATGATAGGACAACCCAATCAATTGCCTAAGTTTCCTTTCACTGTTTTTCAACTAAACTGTCACCACTCTTTTTACATTTTTCATTCTCTGTTTAATGATGCTGCAGCTCCGTCCTACAACATCCCTCCTGTGCAAGAACCTTTTCTTTCACCAGACCATTTTTCTCCTGCGCCTGCGCAGGGTTGGAACCTTGTTGTTCCCCAGTTCCCTTCTCCCTCTCCTCACCTTTTGCCCATCCGATGTTGCTTTTACCTCAATAAAAAACTTCCCCTCCATCTTTTTACTTGCCTCCCTTCTCCTTCCCTAGATCTTACACTCCTTCTCATCAATCACCATCCTTCACCTCATTTATTAGTCAATTTTTATAACCCGCCTCAAACCTTTTCATCCACGCAATATATTTTTCCTTCTCTCTCTCCTTTTATTAATATCCCTACTCTCCTTTTCACTGACTCTAACCTTCATCATGACTTGTGGGCTAGTGCAGACAAGCACTCCTACAATCATCCTGAAGCTACTCCCTTTTTAGACTCCATCAACAACCTGAACATGACATTAATCTCGCAACCAGGTGTCCCAACATTTTGCAACACAAGGAATTTTACTTCAGTAATTGACCTTGTGTTTGCAAATAGTTTGGCACTAAGTTTGGTGATTAGCTGTGTTACAGATTGCGATGGATCCTCCTCACATCTTTCTGACCATCAATCAATCATCACTTGTTTCTTTCTCTCTCCCCTCCCAAACACGCACAAACCTTTTCGCAACTGGAAAAAGTTTGATGAGTGTTCTCTTTCCTCTTTGCTCTCTGCTATTCCTCCTCTCTCCCCCTCTTCCTCCCCTTCTGACATAGATCAGGCTGCCAAGCATATCACTTCCCTTTTTACCGAACTAATGGAATGTTTTGTCCCGCTGCAGCAGCTCGGCTCGTCATGTCATGTATGGTGGAACAGAGATATCTTGGATCCCCTCAAGAAGTCTTGTTACAGCGCCCAGCAAAAAATGCGCTCCTCCCCTACTCCCCACAACACAGCCGAGTTTCTGTCAGCAGGCAAACCATTCTGATCCAAAATTAAATTCCTTTGCAAGTCTCACTGGCAAAATTTCCTCTCTTCTCTCACTCCCCTCACCCTTCACAAGCCTGCTAAGTACCTCTCTCTCCCCTCTGACCCACAATCTAACCCTCCCCTTACAGATGAAGGGGGGGCCATCATTACTGACAACCTTTTAAAGGCCTCCATGCTTTTTGAAGGAACATCAGTAGCCTCAATTCCCTGTGACTTGTCAGATTCACCACCTTTTTTTCCCCTCCATGTTCCTCACTCTCCCCCTTTCACTGCACATGAACTCATAACAACCCTTCTCAAGTCCAAAAAAGGCAGATCTCCGGGCCCGGATGGAATCCCTAATGCATTTCTCCACTGTGATCCCCAGGTGATTGCTAACATTCTGTTACCTCTGTTTCAGCAGTGCCTGAACACAGGACACTACCCAAAAGCTTGGAAACAAGCCAAAACAGTTATCATCCCCAAGCCAGGCCGCCCCAATTACTCTATCCCCAGCGCTTTCCACCCTATTGCACTTCTCAATACTATGGGAAAATTATTGGACTCTATGCTAATAAACCGTTTTTCCTTCCACATTGAATCAGGCAACCTTCTCCCTGAAAATCATTATGGTGGTCATCCTCTGAGAAGCACATCTGATGCTCTACTCCATCTCACTGTTTGGACCAAGGACCAATGGCGTCTGGGTAATGTTGTTGGGGCTCTTTCCCTAGATGTTAAAGGAGCTTTTCTGTCCATCAACACACAGCCACTCCATCGCACCCTTCTTTCACTCCCGCTCCCCAGGGACTTAATATACCTCATCACCAATTCCCTGGCGGGTCGCAGCACCAATATCTCATTCTCCTCTTACGAATCACCTCATTCTTTCTTCCCTAAAGGCCTCCCCCAGGTCTCCCCCTTATCCCCCCTCTTATATATTATATATAACTCTAAATTACTCATTCTCCCTTCCATCTCCAGGTCCTGCTTGGCAATAGGATATATTGATGACATCATATTCCTTTCTGCCGACAATGACCCTGAGAAAGTCACCAATACACTAGCTCAAATAGGTGAAGAGGCTCTTGGTTGGGGTTGCTCACATGCAGCCGTTTTTGATGTGTCTAAAACCAAGTGGTTACTTCTGACCAAACACCACCATCTTTTTAAAATCTCCCCCCTCACTAATTTTTGATGGTCACTCTCTTAAACCAGCTCCTTCTATCAAATGGTTGGGTATGGAACTTGACTCAACGCTTTCTTTTAAACCCAATGGCACCAAGCTTGTTGCTAAAGGGCTTCAAGCTGCCACTACTCTACACTGGCTTGCTTCATCCGGCTGGGGCATCCCTCTTCGTCAGTACAAGCTTCTCATTAATTCCCTTATTCATTCAAGAACGGACTATGCTGCCATTGTGTGGCACAACCCCACAACCACTTCTTACACATCAAGAAAGCTGCAGGTTGTTGACAACAGGGCTATCAGGAGAGCTCTTTGATGTTTTCGCTCCACTCCAGTATGCATCCTCCTACATGATTCAGCTTCCCTCTCTTGTAAACAATGTCTCGACATTGTTGTTCACAAGGCATGGGCAAGGCTTCTCACCATCCCTACCTCCAACCCAATGGTACAGTTGGCTAAGTCGATCCTCCACATCACTCCACCCAAGCTACATAGGCACCCCCTCCATCTTTTATCCCTTTCCTGCCTTTTTACCTCAAATTTCCCACTCACAAGTATGGACACGTGAATCTTAGCCTCCTTCCCTCCTTGGGCTTCTCCCTTATTTGAGACACTTATTGCTCCAACTAAGGAAGCATCCCTTGAGCGTTTGATTGAATCATTTTCCTCTCACCCTTTACCTTCTCACTTCATTTACACTGATGGTTCCAGGTCAAGTGAAGGCGTCTTTTCCGCAGCCTTTGATCTGGGCCTCCCTCTCCCTATGGTTTCTCAAATTGGCGACTCTTCCCTCTATTCAGTTTTTGAAGCTGAACTAGTAGGAATTTTGTTAGGACTCCGCCTCTTTTTAGCTAATCCTTTCCATAGTATCCTTCCATCTCTCACCATCCTTACAGATAATCAATCAGTCATTAGAAAACTATCCTCACTATCCTCGCCTTCCCCAAACGCTTCTGTACTGTTTGCTATTTCAGGTACAGTTAGCCTTATTCATGAACACAATCCTTCCTTGATCCTTTTTTTTCAATGGTGTCCTGGCCACTTAGTCATACCGGGAAATGAGCTGGCTGATTCCTTGGCCTCTGGTTCTCACCCCCTTGCTCCACTTGCTGAGTCCTTTTTTTCTTTTACTCCTCCTTCTCCATCTGTCTCAGCTTTAAAATCATTATTAAAAAAGCATCATTCATTGCTTCTCTCTGCTCCTCTACCTCAAGAGGTTCTTAGGAAACTCAGAGGAAAATGTGAATCATCAAAACTTTTTAAATCTCTCTCTATGCTCCCAAGAGCACATGCTACCGCCTTTGCTCAATGCTGTTCTGGTCACTCCCCCCTAAAGAAATATCTCTTTTGCTTCAAGGCAGTTGATTCTCCACTCTGTTCACTTTGCTCTTCTAGGGCAAAGGACAAGCCTGAACACCTCCTACTCTTTTGCCCTGCTCACTCAGATATCCGCCGCTCACTTATTAAAGAAGTAGAAAAGCATAAGTTACCATTTACTACTACAGCCCTCTTGTCTAGTTCCCCTGCCATGGCGGCTGTAGCTAAATTTTTAGTTGATTCTCGTAGATTCCCTATCAACCTGTCTTCACCCCAGTGATTCTGTCTAAATGTTACCTACTAAATTGCCATTAGTGTCTCCCCATGATCTTTAGTCCATCCCTATTATGTATTTACTACCTTATGTGCCTGATTTTCTCCTTCATGCCCCTTGTCAGGTGAGATTGTAAGATATATATATAAAAAAAAAGGAAGCCCCAAGACAAAACGAATATTTATTGTAGTGTTAAACTACAATATAGAACATTTCATAAAAGATCTTACATAGCTATTAGGTCAGGGTACAGGATGATATTGTAATTTATTTTTTTAATTTCTTAGAGCATTCACAGCTGTGTCAGTAAAGTGGTTTGGCATGCATATTTTACTGACTTTTTCGCCAATCATTTCTCAGTTAGCGCATCTACCCCTGTGTCGGTAAATCTGTTTGGTATGCATACTTTACTGGATTTCAAACAAGACATGCACCCTATTATCCAATGCCTCTACACTCTCCAATAGTGCAGAAAAAACAATATCCTCCTTTAATATCTCTTCCTTGGATTGAAACAAATCCTCAAAACATAAACCTGATCCACCTACCATATCCACCTCTTCATTGCAGACAGTCTCTACTTCTGAAGGCATAACCCAAGGGAAATAATCCTCTGAATCCAAATCCAAATCCAAATCAACCAGCACAAAATCCTCCATAAAATCCAAAAATTCTTCATCAGTGATAGAAACATCATCAACTACAGGAACCTCTTCTACCCCAACAATTCTTCTTCCAAACCTATATCTTTGGGAATAACTGAATCCAAAATTTCAATAGTAGCCAAATCTTCTACACCATCATCTTCAACTTCTTTGGTCACTAAAGTGTCCAAATTGACAGTAGTCTGAGAATAAAAATAATGCAAAACAGCTTTCTTTACCACCTCCATAGATGGAATCCTTTTCTCCCCAGTTATATGAGTCTTCATCAAAACAGCATTTAAAAGAAATTCCCAAATCACCTTCTGAATAACTTCTCCAATAGTGCTCCAAAACACATACTTTACTTCATCTTCCTGACATAAAATATCATAATCCAACAAATAATCCAAAACTACTTAAAATTCAACAATAAACTGATGATACTGATCCATATTTGTTACACCACCTTTATTTTGTCATTTTCTAGCTACATCCTTCATATCCTCCAATGAATAAACCTTTGGTCACCTTTTAGCAATCTCCTTCTTTAACTTTCTCCAATCTTGGGCTTTATAAACTTCCATCTTGATTAACTCTTCTTTAAACTTTCTGTCCCCAATAAAAAACCTAATCTGTTTCACCATATCCAAAGGTTAAGTGCCATCAATGTCTGGATTTGGTTGAGAGGTGAGGAGGAGGAGCTCTATGGGTGCTATGCATTGTGAGAGGTGGGAGAGGGGATATTGCACAAGGGGGTTAAATGGGGCAAGCACTGTGGAGCGCTCCTCATTGGACAACTTATCTAGTAATCCAGTTACTCTCATGTCTCACTACTAAATTAGAATAGTCAGTCCCATCTTCCCTCACTGTCAGAAGCCCCAAGATAGTCAGTCTTAGTTAGTCTCACTACTTTATGCAGCATAGTCAGTCCTGTCCCAGGCTAGTGTCAGTGCTAGTAGTAATCCACCTTCCTAGGTCTTAACAATCAATCACAGCAGAAATTTCATACCTATATAATAATCCCTCTAAATCATCACCAGAAAGCTTGGGACCTTTCCAAGTTACAGTTTTACTGATTCTTTAACAAGTACACCAGTAGAAAAACATCAGATCCAATAGCAGAAGAAATCTCAAAAAAAAAAGATCAACCATAAAAAAAAAGCCTTTTCAAAAAGTGAATCTCTTGAAAGCTAAGATACTCCAAATATCAAGAAAGTTCTTTAAAAGCTAGATAATTTGTACCCCACATTGGCCTTCACAAATGTAGAAAGACTCTTACAGTTGCCTTGCTGCAAGCAGGATCCAAGGGAGTTGGATAAACCTGAGAAAACCCTGTCCCTTTAAGTAAAATAAGATTTCTAAAGAATCAAAGCTAATTTCTCTACTTGATTTGAAAACCACTTTTTAACAAGTTAATATTGAAACTTTTGAGATTTTAGAATCTGTTTTATTTAGAACATATAATGAAATACAACAAAAAGTTGCACCAGTAAAAAGTTATTTAAATGATTGTAAATATAATGTTTTTATAGGATTTTTATTTTGTAAAGATAATTTTAAACTTGAGATTTTTTGGTTGAGACCTTTCTAAAGTTACCCTACAGGTATATCTTTATGAGTTTTTATGTAAAATTTTTGTTATAATTACTAAAATGTTGAATTTGTAAGGGTACTATTATATATGTAAATTTAAGTTATAATAGTTAAAATCATTTTTTTTGGTTTTTAATTCTCTAATTCTTTTTTATATATACTCTAAATTCAAATGTAAAGTCAAATCTATGCATATATTAGTTACATGACCCCATTTCCCCTTCCAGACATGTCCTGGAGCTCATCTGGACTTCTGGATTCAATGAAATATAAAATATACTCTAAAAAATATATAAAAATTCAAGAAGATAGCCAGCCATCTTCTTAAAAAATTCTGGTACTTTTTGTATCCTGTGAAGCCCTATTCATCAAAATAAAAATCATCAAAGTTAAGTAAAATATGTAAATCAAAAATTCTTTAAATCACTAAATAAAATTATTATAAAAAAATTGAAAAAATCCAGAAAAGATCCAGAAGGCTCTTGAACATCCATAATTTCTTTATTCATTAATTTTTGAACCTATAGAAATCTTTTTGGATTTAAAAGAATTTTTTTCATCTTAGAATTCTTATAACCCACTTTTACACTTTTCATAACCAACTTTCTTCATAATAAAATTCAATTAAAGACCAATTAAGCTCAGGAAGTTACTAAATGAGTGTCCCCCAATGTTTTCCATACCATATTGGTGCCATACTAGAATTTATATTACCACAAATGGTGTCATCTCAGGTCTTATCCAACTCATTTCTGCTTGCCTTGGTTTCCAGAAAAAGCCGCAGATTCCTCTTAATCTTCTATATGCAAAACTCCCATTTCCCTTGGCCTCAATTGGTGACCAATCTCAAAATTATTCTCATTAGTGTAACCCCAAAATAACACAACCACCATATTCTCATTATCTTTGTGCTTTGCCATGTGCTGGCCTTAATAGGCAGCATCACCTATCCCATCATCTCTCATTTCTCAAAAATCTACACCCTAACAAGAGCAATGCTGGAAAATCTCAAACTCACACCTTTCTTAAGCTTCCAATTTTTCTTGATCTTCACTTTTTTCACCAATTATCTCAAATAACAACAGCTGCTTGTCAAATACTTTCACCCTGGTGCTTTATTTTTTTCTTTCATTCTCATAGAGTACTTTGTGGTGTGGTGCTATCTTGATGGGGGAATATATTTGTTTTATTCATTATACTTTTCTTTACTATTATTAAATACATCTAAGTATTGTAATAGGATACTTTAGATTTTAGATCTTTTGTTACTTTTCAGTTTTTTTTTATTTTCTTTTTTTGCACTCTCATTAAATTAGTTTTATATTTCTTTTCTTTATCACCAGTTAGATCTCTTTATGTACAGGTATCCTGATATAGGATGATAGCAAAGTGGGGAAGTGATTTTATGGACCTAGCTCCTTATGTACTTAGTTATCAACTATATCTACCTGGAGACACATCATTACTGGTTCCTCCATTTCTATCCGCAGTCTAGCTGATGCTGTGTCAACTGGTAAAGTAATACATATAGGGATCTATCCAGAGTCTATCTGATGCTGTCTCAAGATATATATATATATAACTTAGTACTTATAGGAATCTGTGCTGCTAAAATAACTTCTTCCTCCCTGACCCATTCCCCTTAGCTTAATCATGCCTATCATGCAATGTGTGTGCAAGCCTGCTACTCATCTGCATAGCAGATGGGAAGCAGCCTCATTGAAAGACAATAGAATGGGAAAAGCTAGTCCAACACATCATACACATCAGCCATATGATATTTTTGGAAATGATTAAGCTTTTTTCATCTTATTTAGTCAAACTATTATTTTATCTCTTTACTTCTGCCTTAAAAACTCACCTAAATATTGTAATTACATACATGTTATACTAGCAGTATCATTCACTCAAATCAGTTAGAAGTATTACTTGGTCAAGAAGTTAGAAGTATCATTTCCTCAAACAAGTTAGAAGTATCATTTTCTCACTCTCATTATTCTTAAAATTTAGGTTTATAATCTCATTATTTTTGTTTTAAATGTTGCCTGATAGGTGTGGTATAACTAATTGTTTCCAGATAACTTCCCATAAATTGATGTAAGGTTCATGTTTTTCTAAAATAGTATATGGCTGATATGTGTTATGATGTTACCATAGTATGTACTTAGCTAGTCTCACATTAGTATATAGTGTAGCCTCTGAGTACACCAGAGAAATTTCCTTTGTTCTGCAAGGAATCATTCTCTACAGGTTATGGGCCATCTCACTCATGGAGAGCCCTTTATAAAACCTTGTTCATTGCAAGGATACTGCAATTTTCCTGCTACTTATGTGGTGTATGGGTGCTATCTTCTCAATCCTATTCTTAAAAGAAACATTAGGGGGTTTCAGTTCTGGCAAATGGGCACTTAACTTAAGTTCAGATTTCAAACCAAACCAGCACTTAAATTTTTCAAAAAAGTCACTTATTTCAAAAATGGGTGTCAGTTATGACCTTAAATCAGCACTTTTTTCCCGTTTTTTTTCACAACCACATGTTGGCCACAAAACATCCCTTCCTTTCTTACCCCATCCCTGTCACATGTGACACACTGACCTTCCTCGCTACCTACCCATCAATCCTTGGCACACACCCCTTCCTAAAATTTTCAACATTTTATTACAGTTCACAATTGATGTCTGCCAATCTACATCTGCATCCCACAATTCATTATTCAATCTTACTCCATACAGGGCTACCTCTGGAGCCTGCTTTACTAAGTCCATTGACTCAACTCTTGCAAAATCATATTCACACTTTTGGGGAAGGGTGCTGAAGTAAGAAATATTTCTATTCATTGTAGAATAATTTTCATTATTCTCTCTACAAATCTCATGCTCATAGTATGGAGGAATGGTAGCCAAGTTATTAAAATTTCTATATGGCATGGAGAGATTTTCTAGAATCTCTTTACAAAAATTATCAAGTTCCGTCATTAACAAGTCGATTCCTCCACCTAGTCCTGTTTTAAATGGATGAAATTCATGAAAGTCTTCTCCATATTGTCGACCACTGTGACCCAGATACTCAGTCGAGGATTCAAAGATATCAGTATGTCTCATGGTATTTGTGCTAGGTTGTTCACTGTTGTAGATGTAATGAAATTCTCTTTCCATTGGCTTAGACTCTATAAATATTGAAAAAATGCATGTGTGAAATGCTAAAATGCGTAAAAGAAAATAGCCTTTGTACATTGAAATAACTTTTTTTCAATAAAAAGAAGGAATGATGAAAATTCAGATATATGAAATAGTATGTTCTGAATTTTTCTAAGAATCTTGTAATATACTGTTTCCAAAATTAACCAAGACACTTGAGTTATGCGTTATCCAAGTTCTACCAATTGAGACTTCATGGGAAGGAATGATGATACTTGATACCAAAGCATAGTCTATAGCTACAATTGCAAAGATTCTCCGAAGGTACCCATTTTCTTGAGGTAATTTTAGCCTGCTTGAAGATTTTTGACATAAAGGCATCAATGTTTTCTGTACAGACTTTCACATGGAAAATTTTTTTATCACCTGCTAACAGGTCCCTCTTTTTTAATCATTACTAATAGATTCCCTAAAAATATACCTCTTACTCACACCACGTGCAAACTGCAGAGGATTTCGCGACTTCATCACCTGGAGTATTTTTCCGGGACGCAAAATCTTACTTAGGGATCAATTGAAGCATCACCTGGATTTCACAATTCCTCCTTACTTTTTGGAAATTCAGCTCTCCAACAACTGTAGGTAAGTGGGATGAAAAGTTGGCAAGCAATAAGACTTTTTAGGAGGGATGAATTTAAATGGGAGGGGAAATTTTCATGAATCTAAAAAAGGATTGAAGTGGGATTCAGAATGCCAGTGGAATCTTGCAGGTGATGAATTTTTCAAATCCTCTACAGTTTGCACATGGTTTCAGTTGTCATACCATCTAGAGCCTGTTAAATTCCCAATTGTTTACTTTCCCTTTGATTTTTTGCCCCAATTTTGTACCTAATTTATATATTTATGTCCATTCCCTCATGCCCCATTTTGGGTGAGATTGTAAGAAATAAAAATAAGTAAATAAAAACTGATGAGAGATTGACAGAAGGGAAAGTTGGGTAGGTTTTAATTGAAAGAAAGAAGTACGATGAGGATGTTTTAGGATATTTGAAGGGAGATTCTTGTGGATGAGGGATAAGTGAGAATTCTAGAGAGGAAGAGAAGAGATGAGATAAGATAAGATAAGATAAGAGGGAGGGGGGGTAAATTACAAATTGAGGGAACGATAAGAAAGGATTGATGAGATTAAGATGAAGAAGAGGATTGGGAAGATGGAAGAGAGGAGAGGGAGGAAGATAGAGATGATGATGAGAGTGACGAGTATCAGTGAAATAGGACTTTATGGTGAAATCAGCACTTTTGGTTAAGAAAGTGCGGATTTGAGTGAAATAAGTGACTTATTTCATTTTGAAATCCACCAGTATTGGGGCTAGTGTGTTTCCAAAATCCGCACTTATTTAAGTGCGGATTTGGTCAAATATAAGTGTGGATTTGCCAGAACTGACACCCCCTATTCTATTGGCGCTGTTCTTGACTCAGTCAAAAAAATGACAATTTTCCTCTCTAAATTTGGTGTATGGGAGCCATCTAATCATCCTGCTTAAGAAAGGCATCCACTCTGCTATGGTGTATGAGGCATCTTCCCTCATTGTGATTTTCAACAATACAAGTAAAATTTCATGCCATAAATTATTCTCAACACCCACCTCATTAACTGCACCTATTCTCAAAATCTTTTTACTTTGCTACATACTTTCCTGAACAGGAAGAATTCTCCAAAGCCTTATTATATCATATCTCTAAAATTTCCAATCAATTAGAAGCAAGTCTTAAAATCTACAATTTTGCACATGTCACACAATTCCCTTCTTGCTTAATCTTCAAATATTTTACTGAATATCTCAAATCTCAGTTCACTCTCCTCTCTTCTACTCCATAAAGTTTCTTATTTTATTTCAATTTTTACTTCAATACTTGGTGATTTGTTTATTTCTTGATTGGGGGGATGTGCAAATTTTTCTTAAAAATATTCTTTACTGTTATTAAATACTTTGAAACCATTAACCAGACTAATTTAGCTTCTTAATCCATTATCTTTTATCTTTTTGAATACACTCCTTTTAAATTATTTTACTACTTCCTTTATTTGTCACTCCTCACAATCTTTTGTTATTATTGTAGGGTGATGTTTGTCTAGAAAAGTGAGGGGATGTTATGGTGTTACCATACTATTCACTTAGATAGTCTCACATCAGTATATAGTGTAGCTTCCAATTAAACAGGGGACCTTTCCTTGGTTCTTCAAGGTATCACTCTCTACATTGATGTGAGACTAGCTAAGTATATATTATGGTAAAACCATAACATCCCCCTTACTTTCTAGACAGACATCACCCTACAAAAATAACAAAAGATTGTAATGAGTGACAAAGAAAGGAAATAGTAAACTAATTTAAATGGGGTGTGTTAAAAATAATAAAAGATAATGGAATAAGAAACTATATTAATCCTTCTCATAATGTAAAAGTATTTAATGACAGTAAAGAATATTTTTAAAAAAAATTTATACATTCCCCCCCTTGAGACATCAACAAGTCACCAAATATTGGAGTAAAAATTGAAGGAAAATAAAAAACTTGATGTAGTAGGAGAGGTGAGAGTGAACTGTTATTTGAGATATTCAGCACTAAATTTGAAGATTAAGCAAGAAGGGAATTTTGAGCCATGTGCAAGATTGTAGATTTCAGGACTTGCTTCTAATTGATTGGCAATTTTAGAGAAATGATATAATAACACTTTGGAGAATTCTGCATGTTCAGGAAAGTATGTAGCAAAGTAAAAAGATTTTGAGAATAGGTGCAGTTAATGAGGTGGGTGTTGAGAATAATTTATGGCATGAAATTTTCCTTGCATTGTCACAAATCATGATGAGGGAAGATGCCTCATCCACCATAGCAGAGTGGATGCCTTTCTTAGACAGGGTGATAAGATTGCCCCCATACACCAAATTTAGAGAGGAAAATTGTCATTTTTTGACTGAGTCAAGAACAGTTACCATAGACTGCTTCTTTTAAAAATAGAATTGAGAAGATGGCACCCATACACCATGTAAGGAGCAGGAAAATTGCAGTATCCTTGCAATGAATGGGGGTTTACAAAGGGTTCTCCATGAGTGAGATGGCCTATAACCTGTAGAGAATGATGCCTTTCAGAACCAAGGAAAGGTCTCCGGTGTACTCAGAGGCTACACTATATAGTGATGCAAGACTAGCTAAGTACATAGTATAATAACACCATAACAATATAATGTGTCCAACTAGCTTTTCCCTAATAGAATTAATAACTTAAGTCTTGTTAAACTTATAATTTTGGCATTTAAGTCTATAAGAAGGATATTGATTCATGTAATAACATCAACATGTTACAAATTTACACACAAGACACCTCTACTTCTCCAGAAACTAAGAAAAAGCACTTGCCAAATTGGAGTCCTGCCAAAATTCACTGAATGAAACAGTGGTTTGTTGTTCTGTGTAAGTCCCATGTTGAATGATACAATGCATATGGTGGTGGCTGCCCTTAGAGCATCCACACTTCTTTGGTTGTGTAACTCCCGCTTACATGCATAATACTTCTGAGTTGCACAAATTTATGATATCATTCCACACTCATTTTTTGAAAAATTCACTATTTGTGAGTTACACAAAATATTCATCACTTGTTTTTCTTGGTTTATTCAATAACATTGCTCCTTTCACAGAACTGATCTCTTCTATCCCTCCTTCTGTGGTACTCATTTTTCTTCACTCAACTGTTGCATTTCCCATGCCATTAAATTTCCTTGATGATTAATTAGACATGGAAGAAGAAGAACTGCTTCTTAAATATTTGTTAACTACTTATTACAACAATCAAACATATAATCCAACTACACTGAGACCAAAAAAAAAATGATAGAGCAAGATTGTTACACTGGTAATGCACACTTAATGAAAGACTACTTTGGGCAAACCCATTTTCAATTTTGTTGGAGCTTTGAGGCATAGACATGGTTTATAAAGTATTATAATATAATAAAATGATAATTTTGAGTGTGATGTGATGATGAGAAGTGAGAAAAGTACTTTTCAGTAAGAGAATGATGAGTAATGTAGTGTTCAGTAAGAGTGAAGTTTTAATGAATCGGAGGTAGTGAGTTGTTGCAAGGTTGAGCAAGTGAGATGAATTACTGAAAAAATGACAGGGCAGAAAATGAGTTACACTAATGTTTCAATATTTTGTGGAAAGATCCATGATTTACTGAAAAAATTACTGATTTGACCCTTTACCGAGTGACTGAAAATAGGTGAGTGTGGAATTTTAGCGGCTATTTTCTGTAAAATATGCATACCGAAGCTAATTTGACCCGCGAGTGTGGATGCTCTTACTTCAGTAAACTACAGCGCATGTTTGTTTCGCCATGGGACGCAACAATTACGCAACAGTTGTGCAACGGTAACGAAACAATTGATTTTTGCACTTAAGACCGACCCAAGACTTTTAAGTGCCAAAAATAATTGTTACATAACTGTTGCGTAATCGTTGCGCCATTGTTGCGCCCCAAGACGAAACGAATATTTATTGTAGTGGTAGTTTAAGTCGCGAGTAATATGCAATTAATTCTTACAGTTTTGTTGAAACGGTGGTAGATGCCCTAAGATTTGTGCTGCATTGTAGATATAAAAGGTTAATATTCCTTAACGGAAGATTAAAATAAAGAAAAATCGTTTTTTTAAATCAATTAAAAGGTGATTTTTAATGAAAATCGGGCAACTAGTCATATGGTGTATTTTTCAATTTATTCATTTAACTATTTTTTTCAAAATGTTGCGATATATGTCGTCAATTTTTTTAGGGCCCAACCGAGTGCCTCCAACATCAACTTTATTATTTCACTCTTTTTAAACAAATAATCATGAAACTCACCAGCTGCCGTATGAAAACTGCCAATATTTTTAAAAATATGATGAATTTGAGTGGCGAAAATGTTCTTGTTTTACAGTTCTCTAACTGATGCTTCTACGATATATAACACTAATAATGTAGAATTTGTTAAAGAATAGTAGATTTTGGTAAATCCTACAAAAAAGAAATCCACTTGAACAAAAAATCATATGAAAATGAAGGTTTGAATACAAATCAGTTAAATAAGCAAAAACCTGATCTTGAAGTTCAAATGAAAAAATCAATAAAAGTAAACCCGAAGAAAAAAAAACCTTGTTAAAGCAGAGTCTTTTAAAAACTTAGGAAGAATATCTTTATCCTATCATTTACGGTTTCATATGAAAGAATAGATTCATGATTCAGTTATTTTTAAAAACCCTTGCAGTTTTCCCGTCTTCCATCCCCCGCTAAAAACCTGAGTTTAGGTCGCTTTTGGCGGGGAGATAAGAGGCAGGAAAACTAGAGGTTTTTTTGCAAATCAGCTGCACATCTTATTTATTTCTTGGTTCATTTTCAGGACTTTGATTTTTCATTTTCAAATTAAAATTTCATGTTGGTTATCCCTACATTCAGCGTTATCAATAATTTTAACAATGTGAATACAATACGTGTTTACGATATTAACTTTATCCAACATTTATCTGCATGCAGACTTAAATTTTTATGGCTTCACTTTAGAGATATAATTTCAATCGCTGAGACGATGACAAACCATAATCCCAAATGTAACTCTTTGTAGCATTGTTCTTTGTGTTTTGTTGAAATTATTTATAGACTATGAAACATAGATATAGTTCTCCCTTGTAAAGGTGTAGAGGTGAGATGTATTTAGTAAATTTGGAAAGAGTGGTAACACGAACGTTGTTCATTTGCGAAGTATAACCAGTGAGCCTTATAAAGTTTCTGCAGTAAAAACTCACAAGTCATCTAGGCGAATAGCATAGATAGATTGTATACACTAGATGAAATCTACAGTACATCCATTGTTATTTTTCCTGATTAAGAGAAATATGAAGTAAAAAAATAAAAAGCAACCGCAAAATGGTGCACTCATCTCATTCTGTCACCAAACGCTAAGTTGATCAAGTTTACTTTCCAGACTTATTTTATCTGTTGTTTTACTCCACTGTCTTTTTGCGTGATCATTTTTGCTATTGCTAGTTTGTAAGTTCGATAATCATGGGAGCCAATTTTTCAACAATCATCAGTAATTTAAATTCAACGAGAGCATCCATCACCTCAAGTGTCAATTTTTATACATTGGAAACATCTACGACTACATCGTTTATTCCACTACTAACTTTTACCCCAAGTTCAACGCTAACAGCATCAGTTAGATTGTTCACTTCAACTTCGGGAAACAGCTTAAATTCAGCCTCCAATTCTCAGTCATTAACCTTTCGAGTCAGTTCTACCCCACCTCCTACAGCCGTTCCGCAAAGCTCATTAACAGAAATAACACTGGTTTCCGGATTAAATTTACCTACATTTACTGCAGCTAGAAGCACGGCCTCTCTAGAAACCAATACGGCTTCTCAAAATCTCCTGACTGTTAGTGCAGGATCATCGGCAGTTCAGCCATCTTCAACCAACATCACAGCTACTCGTAGGTTAATTTTTCGTTTTTCTACAATTCACGATTTTCTATTCTATTTCTCAGTAAAAATTGCTTCTTTATATGCATATAACTTGCTTAGCACTTTTATCTAAAATTTCTTCTTGATCTAGAAACTGTTAAACCTTCTCTATATTCTCTCTCAAGTGAACAAAGTTCTGTATCCCATTCTTCAAATACAAATTGTAAGAAAATTTTCATTTACATTTAGAGGTGAAAAAAAATTGCAAGATGAAATTTAGAAATTTCATAAAAGACAATTCAATAAAATTATAATGTTGTCTCTCTCATCACTGACTGAAATTAATTTTTCATGTGGTTTTATTTTACCAAAGCAAAATACAATAAACTCGCTTTGCCAGCAATAATTCTCTCATCAATCTCTTTCCTATGTTTAACTTTGCTCCTGATTTATTATTTATTTCATTCTAAATCTCGATATGGACGCAGGAATTTTTTGAAGAAGATAAATAATGATTATGAAAAACAAGCTCGTCAAGTAGGTGGAAGTAGTATTCTTAATGTTGGTGCCGGTGCTGGTATTGTAGCAGCTACTTTAGATCATGCAAATAGAGATTCAAAAAACGGAAAGTTTATACGCTTAGCAGAGCCAGATAGTCAGTCTGAAAATAGAAATAGCAATCATATCTGGTTGAAACAAAACATAAGACAAACTAGATAAATACAAAGGGTAAATATTCATATGAGAATTAGATGCCTTTGTTGATCTTTCTGATTCAGATTTTCATATCAAAATGTCTGATTATTTTTATTGACTCAATCCTTATTTCCAGATGTATTCAAACCGCACAATTTGCAATATAAACGTACAGTTTGTTACAATGGCCATAAATTTTTTCAACATTTTATATTAGTGTATTTTTTTATCAATTTCTTCTTGTAATATCACCTCGAGCCAAAAATGATACTTTCAATTCAGGGCTGCTGTATGTTGAAAAATTAAGAATGATATCTCATATAATGTTATATTTCAAAAAAAAATAATAATTAAAAAATGAAATGAAAAAAGAAACAAAGAAAAACAAAGAATATCTTTTTAAAGAGTGGGTGGCATATCAATACCTCTGTGTTCAATCTGTCAGCCTGGATATTTCCAGGACTGAGTGAAAAGTACCTATAAATTATGTTAAATACATGTAGTATACATGGGAACAATAAATAAAGGTACACAAGTTGTATGCATAAGTGAAAATTATGATAAAATACAATATATGCCATTACAACACCTTATATACATGCATATATCCACCTTTTATAAGTCTTATGTACTTAATATTAAATTGGAATATTCCAGGGTAAACTTAAGAACCTTAAACATAAGGCTACATAATTTTTAAGTTGACTTAAAGCTGTTGTTTTCATTGTTTCATGTGAAAAACAAGAAATGCACTTTTAATCATTTAAAAGTTGACTATATGTGCTATAAATTTAATAATATTGAAAATGTGCCTTGACAGATCAATTTGTCTTAATTATGACTATTGATTTGTCTACTCAAGTGCATAAAAATAACACTTTTCAAATTTGGAGTTTTTTATTCCAGAAATGGCTTCTGTGTACTGGCCACATACTGCCTGCATTTTTCCCATGTGGATAGCTTCATTTTTAGCAAAGTTAGCTTTTTCACACTATAATTACCCCACATTCTATGCCCAATATGCAGAAACACACTATAATAGGCAACATGCACTTATTCAGGGTCCTAATTCAATTACAGGTGCATTGACCTTATTATATGCACTAATTTCATTTATAATTTCAAACTTGGTGCCAAAAAATCAGTACCACAATTAAATTTGTTAGGTATTGACTATGCCCCAGCCTGATATATAACTAGTGACACCATAAATGCAATATGATCATTGTTTTTGACCACTTGACATAATAATCTCACCAAGTTGCAGAAATAAAATTTGCCTAAATTAGTCAAGGATTTACACATGCAAGTGCCTGCCAAGGACTGCATTCAGTTACCCCACATCTCATGTCCTTTTTTGGGTTTCTCAGTGGTTTCTCAGTCAATTTTGGGTATTTTTGGATGGGGATTTCATGTAGTAATTTGGAATAATTAGCCCCATAATTTATACTGTTAATCCTCCTAAATATTGTGTAATATTTAGTGTTATTATTTCCTTTTTTAGTCTTTTATTTTAAGATATTACATGCATATACTCTCTTTTTTGCTTATTCTTTAATTTTGATGGATTATTGCTATTTCTCCAGGATTTTGGTGGGTGATATCATTCTAATTATGTTATTGGTCATTCTTTATGTTTATGGACAGGTGTATTAGCTAGAATGAAGTGTCATTATCTTTGTATAGGACTGGTAAATTAAGGGGATGCATTGGAAAAATTATTGGGTATAAAAGGATGGGGTTTTTGGTCCTGCTTTCTACATTCTTTATCATTACAATTAAAAAATATAACCAATAAAATTAAAATACATATCAATAGTACTTTTAAAGTCTCTTAATATTTTTTGAGTTATTACATCTATTTTTCTACCAACTATAAGATTGTAAACCATTTATAATTAGTGAGATAAAATTTTCTGAGACCCTTATATTTAATTATATTTTAATACTTATTGGATTTGTATGACAGTATTCATTTAGTACCATTAAAATCTTCTAGATAACTGACTAATCAAGCTATTCATTTCTCTGTACTTGAACTCAGCCTGACACAATCCTTATTAGAAATATGAAAAATGGATTTTCTTTTGAAAAAATCACCCATAATTATTTTTCAGTATGTCATATCTTGCACCAAAAAAACTATTTTTTGTAGTAATTAAAGCACTTTAAATTCTTTTGTTTTTATGGCCAAAAACACCTTTTAACCAATGGCAGACTTCTAAATTGTGTACCCTCTACTAAGAAGTATTATAGTTTATGATTTTTCATTAATTAAAAAGTATGTATTGTTCCAGTAGGAAAACTATAAACTCAATCTAATTTCCAGTAATAAAAAGTTTTTTTGGTGAAAGATATGCCTTATATGAAAAATTAGACATGTTTTATTTAGTGGGAAAAAAACAATACATAAATGGAAGATGAATAATGTTAATACCTCTTAATGTGTAAATTGGAGGGTTAAATAAGTATATTTTAGAGAAAGGAGAAACAAAAAATAGAAATAATAATAGAAATCATCAGTGAATTTTTTTCACTAATTTCAGAAGTCTCAGTTTTGAAAACTACACATACACTCATACTCATACCTATTGTGATTTCAAAACTGAACCAGAATGCAAATAGAATAGTAATTTTTTATTTTAAAGAGTTTAAAATGGTTTTGAGTTCTTAATTTTGTTTCTCTGGTTCTCTTTTACTTTTTGAGTTTCTTCATTTTTATCTTTTTCTCCTTTTATTTTTTGTAGAATCCTGTATGTAAGAGGCTAAAAAATTAAAAAAGAGATTAATAATTTATTTATTTATTTATGTGGTAATTTCTAGTAGTGTCAAGATCCCCCATCAAATTTCAATAAAAAAATTCCATAATATTTTTCAAAATTTTACTAATAATAAAAATAGTAATAATAATAATAAAATAAATAAGCTCCTTTAAACTTGTGAAATTCAACACTACTCATGATAAAAAATATTTTGCACCTTCTAGGAAGTGCCACTCCCTGATTGAACTACCATAGCTCAATCAGGGATAGGAACCTGTTAGCAGGTGCCAGGTATTTTTTCTTGTGACTGCAGCTTATTTTTATAAAATTATAGCCATAAAAATACCAAATTTTAATTTCTAAAACAACTTTGTGAAACAAATATACATTGGACATCAGTTATCTCATGTGAAATTTATTCTATATTTCTGAGTATAAAAATGAATAAATAAAAATAAGAAGAAGAAAAAAAGTCTAACTCCCATAATACACATTCTAGAAAATTTTATAGTACTAGATATAGGCCTTGACCAAGTGAGTTGGAGAAAAACTTGAGAGAAAAGCTCTTGTCCCTTTGAGAAATACCAGGTGAGATTAACTTGCTACAGAAAATTAGAGAATGTTACACATAACACTTCCAACAACTTTTTGAATTCTTAAAAATTCAATAAAGTAGCTCAGATAGGCCACAAAAAATAAAATTGAAATGCAGAAAGAATCCATACTAAAAACCAGAGACACAGTGCACTTTTTGCATAAAAAACAGCAATTGTACTTGATGCAGGTTTCAAAGCTACACCAGAGAAACCGTTACAAGAGTTGAGCTCAAATGAAGAACTAACCTTAAAACAAACACAGCCAATGGTGACTAAAAAAAGTAAAAAAAGAGTAAGAAACCATGATCTAATTACCAGATGGTTGTAAGATAAATATAGTTGCCCCAAACTGCCTTGATCAATATGTACCACAGACCACTACTAACCTACCCAATTCTGGCTCTCTCCACCTCTGCAATGCATAAAATGCACCTCTAAGGACTTCCACCCATGCAAATGCAGCTTTCAACCTCTATTCAGAAGCCTGCATTTGAGCTAAAATACCCCTGTAACACCACTAGAAACCACATATCACTAAAAAACCCTTTAAACAGTAAAATAAGCTAAAAACAAATTGGGCCATAAATTATATAACCAAATGAGGTCTATCAAATGATGCTAAGAAATTAACCATAATACTGAAACCTAGACCATAAAAGTAAAGAATTATAAATCAACAGTTAAAATGAAACATGAAAAATGACCAAAAGAGCCCTTAAAACACAGAATATAAGAAATTTCATCAGTAACTAAAATTTAGAGAAAGATTAGAGCTATCAAATGGTGGTAGTTACACATACAGAGTCAAAAAATTCAGTCAAGGAACCCAGAAAACCCAATAATCCATATAAAAGTGTCACCTTAGACATTACCAAACAACACCAAATACCACAACAAAGGCCCATCCAGATGATAGATGATTTCATCCTGGATATCTCCAGGACTGAGTAAAAAGTACTTATAAGTTATGCTAAACACATGGACTATACATGGGAGAAATAAATTAGAGTACACAAATTGTATACATAAGTAAATTTATGATAAAATACTAAATATGCCATTATAACACCTTATATACAAGCATATATCCACCTTTTATAAGTCTTATGTACTTAATATTAAGTTGTAATATGTTAGAAAAATCTTAAGAACCTTAAATATAAGGCTAAATAATTTTTAAGTAGAGTTAGAGCTGTTTTTTTATTATTTTACATGAAAAACAAGAAATGCACTTTAAAACAAAGTAAAATTATGATAATATAAAAAATATGCCATTATAACACCTTATATACACACATATATCCAGCTTTTATAAGTCTTATGTACTTAATATTAAGTTTTAATATGTTAGGGTAATCTTAAGAACCTTAAATATAAGGCTACATAATTTTTAAGTTCACTTAAAGCTGTTGTTTTCATTGCTTTATGTAAAAAACAAGAAATGCACTTTAAATCACTTAAAAGTTGATCTTATGCACTATAAATTTAATAATATTTAAATTGCGCTTTGACAGATCAATTTGTCTTAATTAGGACTATTGATTTTGCTACTCAAATGCATAAAAATAACACTTTTCAAATTTGGTGTTTTTTATGCCAGAAATGGCTTCTGTGTACTGGCCACATACTGCCTGCATTTTTCCTGTGTGGATAGCTTCATTTTTAACAAAGTTAGCTTTTTCACACTATAATTATCCCACATTCTACGCCCACTGTGGGGAAACACGCTAAAATAGGCAACAGGCGCTTATTTAGTGTCCTAGCTTAATTATAAATGCATTGACCCTTATTATATGCACTAATTTCATTAATAACCTCAAGCTTGGCGCTTTAATTCACTACCACACATAAATTTTTCTAAATTAGTCAAGGATTTACCCGTGAAAGCTTCTTCCAAGAACTTCATGTAGCTATCCCATGTTGGCCGGTCATCTAGAAGAAGGAGAAGGAGAAGAAGGAAAATAGAGAGGAGGAAGACAAGGTAATATAAAGGTGTACAGAAATCAAATAGTATAAGTATTTTAAAAGGGAAGGCAACGAGGTTGCTTGGGGATTTGACACTATGGTATGGGTTTTTAAATTATAATATACTTATTTAACTAGCAATTATTTCCAATGCGCAACAGACAACTATTATTATTATGAGACTTAAGGCAGCCTTTAATTACTTATATACTTTTTAAATTAGATTAAGAATACTAATATAAAAGATAATAAAAGTAATGAAATTAATAATGAAATTTGTTTGAGTGTAAATAATGATGTAGCTACAGGGGATAATCCAAAGCCTTTTATAGGCAAAGGACCCTCTGAAGTGTCACCATATAGTAATTACAAAAAGGAATAACATGAAACTAGACATGAAAAAGAATAGAACTAAAACATGGAGACTGAGAGAAAAACATGAGACATTCAACTAAACCAGTGAGTAAGTAACTAATTTTCACACCATAATTTCCCAAAAACACTTAATTAAAATAATTAGTAACCAAGTAAGTTTGAAACATGAGAACAGTGAGTAAAATAATCCAAAAACAGACATTATAGTGACATGTAAAGGGTTTAAGTAAAAAAATAAAATTATTTTCACGCCAAAAATTCATGTAATCAATTCAATCCAGTTTAAAGCAATTTTAATTAATTGTTTTAACTATGTAATTAATTCAATAATTATTTTAAATGAAACATGTAATTAATTTAATGATATTTGTAATTTAAAGTGGGGATTTTAATACTATGTTATTAAATAAGTGTTATAATTTATTTAATAATTTTTCTGACACAATTAAGGGTCAAAAAAAGTGCCCAATATTATTGTTTAATAATATATGAAAAGTTTTATTTAATATATAAATTTAATTAATTAATTTAATTACATTATAAGTCAATTTTACACATATAACTATAATATATGTTTGTAATTAATTTATTATTAATTTATAATTATTAAATACATAAAAATGCACCATTGTTTGTAGAATATAAAATATATTATGCTTAATTTAAATGTATAAATAATTTATATAACAATAAAATTAATATAACACTTATATTTAATAAGATACTTATATAGTTTTATTATGCAATAAAATATTAATTTATATACATCAAATGCAATTCTTACACCCTCTTTCAGGTCCAATAAATCAACATATCATTTACTGTGCTCCTGGTATAGCCTGGCTGACACCCCACATCTCACATCCTTTTTTGAGTTTTTAAGTGGTTTCTCAGCCAATTTTGGTTATTTTTGAATGGGGATTTCACGTAGTTTAATGTCATGATTAGCCCCATAATTTCTACTTTTAAACCTCCTTAATATTAAGTAAAAATTAGTCTTAATTTTCCCTTTTTATTCTTTTATTTTAATTTATTACATGCATATACTCTCTTTTTTTGCTTTTTCTTTATTTTTGATGGATTATCCCTATTACTACAGGATTTTGGTGGGTGATATCATTCTAATTATGTTACTAGTCACTATTTATGTTGTTGGAAGTATTTATTAGTTTGAATGAGGTGTCATTAAACATGTATTGAGCTGGTAAATCAATAAGTTCATTGGGGAATTTATTGTGTATAAAAGGAGGGGGTTTTTGGTCTTTTCTTCTACATTCTTTATCATTACAATTAAAACATATAACCAATACAATTACAATACATATCAATACATATCAATAGTACTTATAAATTCTTTGAATAGTATCTGAATTTATTAAATATATTTTTATAACAACTATAAGATTGTAAGCCATATATAATTAGTGAGATTAAAATTACTGAGAACCTTATATTGAGTTATATTGTAATACTTATTAGATTTGTACTACAGTATTCATATAGGACCATTAAAGTCTTCTAGAAAACTGACCATTCAAGATATTTAATGTCTCTGTACTTGACCTCAGCCTGACAGATGACCACAACATATATTACTGTGTCAAAAGTGTGATATACCTTATTTGTCGGCCAGTCGTCTAGAAGAAGGAAAGAAAGGGGAAAGAAGAAAGAGGAAAGAGGAATAGGAAAGAAAAAGGATTATAAGAAAATAAAAGAAATAAAATAATAAAAAGATTTGATTTATTAAAGAGGGGCAACAATGATTTATTTGAGAGCTGACATAAAAAATAAAGCTTATTAAATGACAATATTTATTTAGAGTAAGGATTATTATCTTTGAGCGGAAAACACTATTATTACTATCAGACTTAAAGCAACCTGTAATTAGTTATATAAAATTTAAATTAGAATTTTAATACTAATAAAAATAATATAAACGTATTATATTAAGAATATGTTCAAGTTTTGGATGTATAGTAAGTGATGTAGCTACAGGGGATTATAAAAAGACTTTTATAGGAAAGGGATCCTCTGAAGCGCCAAAATAATTAATTACAAAAGAGTAATAAAGTGAAACAAGAATATAAAAGAATTTAACTAAGACATAGATATTGAGAGAAAAACATGAAACAATAAACTAAATCCGTGAGTAAGTAATCAATTTTCCCACCATAAGTTCCCATGTTGGTCAATCGTCTAGAAGAAGGTAAGGAAAGGTGAAAAAATGGAGGAGGACAAGGAGAAAAATAAGAGAAATAAAATATAAAGGTTTATTTAGTTTATTTAAAGGAAAGCAACGAAGAGTAACTTGAGAGGTGACACAAAATTGGGTTTTATTAATAATAATATTATTTCAAATAAGGGCTATGCGCGGCAGACACTGTGAATACTATCAGACTTAAAGCAACCTTTAAATTTTTATATAGAATTTTAATTAGAATTTTATTACTAATAAAAAGAATATAAACGTAATATAAAAGTATATTAAATTTGTTGAGCGTATAGTAAGTGATGTGGCTACAGGGGATTATTCAAGGCCTTTTTATAGGCAATGGGTCCTCTGAAGCGCTACTATATTTGTAAATACAAGAATTATAATAGAATGAAACAAGAATATAAAAGAATAAGTGAAACATAACAATGTAGAGAAAAATATGAAACAAATAATTAAAAACCCCAATTAAAAATCCAATTTTACCACAATTAATTCCCAAATCAGTAAGTAAAAATAGTGAATAACTAAACAAGCCTGGAACATAGTAACTATGAGAAAAATAATTCAAAACAGATGGTACAGTCTGATTTAAGGATTTTTAAGTGAAACAAAAAATATTTTGACGCAACAAAATATGTAATTAATTTCAATTTAGTATTAATTAGTTTTTTCCTGACACAATTAAGGGTCAAAAGAAGCGTCATTATTTATTGTTTAATACTATATGAAAAATGTTATTTAATATATAAATATAAATAATTAATTTAATTATATTATAAGTCAATTTTACACTTATAATTATAATATATGTTTTTAATTAATTAAATATAAATTTATAATTATTAAATACATAAAAATGCGCCATTATTTGTAGAATATAAAATATATTATGTTTAATTTAAATGTATAAAAAATTTATATAAACAATAAAATTAATATAACACTTATATGTAATAAGATACTTATATAATTTTATTATGCAATAAAATATTAATTTATATACATTAAATACATATCTTATGCCCTCTTTTAGGTCTTATAAGTTAACATATCATTTACTGGGCTCCGGGAATAGCCTGGCTGACATCCCAAAACAATTAATTAAAATAATTAGTAACTAAGTAAGCTTGAAACATAAGAACAGCGAGTAAAATAACCCAAAACAGATATTACAGTGAGATATAAAGGGTTTAATTAAAACAAATAGAATGATTTTTGCGCAAAAATCCATGTAATTAATTTAATCCAGTATAATGCAAATTTAATTAATTGTTTTAACTAAGTAATTAAATTCAATAAATAATTTAAATGAAACAAATAAATAATATAATGATATTTCCCATTTAAAGTGAGAATTTTAATACCCTCTTATTAAATAAGTGTTTTAATTTATTTAATAATTTTACTGATACAATGAAGGGTCAAAAAAGCGCCCAATATTATTGGTTTATAAGATATGTATGGTTTTAATTAATATATAATTTTATTTAATTAATTTAATTACATTATAAGCTCATTTTACACTTATAATTATAATATATGTTTAGAACTAAATAATTATGAATTTATATTTATTAAATACATAAAAATGCGCCATAATTTATAGAATATAAAATATATCATGCTTAATTTAAATGTATATATAATTTATACAATAATAAAATTAATATAATATTTATTGTATATATTTAATAAAATAATTATATCATTTCATTATGCAATATAATATTAATTTATATACATAATAAGCATATTTTTACGCCCTCTTTTAGATCCAGTAAATTGGCATAAAATTTACTGGGCTCCTGGTATAGCCTGGTTGACATTATTGGTATATTTGTCAGTTGGTTGACTATATTCTAGGAAAGAGTACAAAAGGTTATTTTAGACTGTCATGTTGTTCTGGAAGAGAAGAATAATCTATTTTTCATTTTCCTGCACCATACATTTGTCTTTTTTTATTCCAGAAAAAAAATTCTTTTAAAAAACCACCTTGAAAAAATATTGTCTAGGACATTTCTCAGGCTCATTTTATTATTATTATTACTATTATTTGTAAGAATGGAAATTAAATCTTAACATCTTTTTCTAGAAAAATTGAAATTGTTTTGCAAAAAATAAAAAAAAGTCATCAAAAGAGGTTTTTTTTTTACTTTTCTGTTTTTTCTACTTCAAAAATGATGCTTTAAAAAAAGTTGATCTTTGCCAAGAAATATATATAAATTCACATAAAGAATTTTTTTAAAAAAAGAAAAAAAAGCAACTCACAAAAGAAAAATTTTTAAGAAAAAAAAATCAACAAAAAAATAGAAAAGTAGAAAAGAATAGAAAATTTAAAAAGTAATGAAAAGAATGATTCTTCACAGGAACTTTTTTCTCACTCTCTCTAGCATCACCAACAAATACAAAATTGGTTTTCTGAAACTTATTTAAATTATTATTATCATCTTTTTTTTTGGGGGGGGGAGAATATATATATATATTAGAGGTAAAAATAGCATTTTTCTGAAAAAGAAAAAAAAATCAATCAAGATTTTTTTTCTTGCAAAAAAAAAAATTAAAAAAAAATTGAAGAATATTTTTATTTTGTTTACTTTACAAAAAAAAGTTATTTTATACAAATGGTTTTTTAAGGAGACATTTTTTGAAAAAAAAAGAAAAAAAAAGAAAAAAGAATGAAAAAACAAGGAATGCAAGAAAAAAAGATATTCAAGTAAATATTTTTTACCTACCAGCTAGAAAATCTACTCTAAGTTTATCTCCTATAAGGTTGTGTCTATAGGTATAGTAAATAAAACTAACTCCCTGAAATATGATTGAAACAAAATGACAAAATGAACAATCTAGATAAGATTTATTTTCACTATAGTAGGGACTAAAGCTTATTATTTCAATGATAAAATAAATAACTAGAATTTTTGTATAATAGTAATAAATTAATAAAACTAATGAGAGTGGTGAATATAATAAAAGTATTTTAATAATAATATAAGATTCCCATTCTCCTCCCAATCCAAGCCCATTTTATAGAGAAAATAACACTAATACATAGATTAAAACAAAGAGAAATATTTCAAATAACTACAATACAGGAAAATTTGAGAAAAAGAAATAAGAAGTAAATACACATGAATTTAGTTCAAATACTGAAATATAATTTATTTTACTAAAATAATAGGGGGTATTAAAGTTAGAAATCTTGCATTTCAAAATACCTTATTTTTTCACCAAAGCAACCATAATTATTTTTTAAAATATGCCATATTGTGCCCCAAAATCACCTTTTTACTGAGAATGAATGTCAAGTTTGTGGCTTTCTTTTTGTGTTGTAAAATATCTTTCAAATAATTACAAATTGCTAACTTTGATACCCCCTAATGAGTATAAAAATTCCCACTCCAGTTTTTTTCACTCATGCCATAGAAATACAGAACTAATTGATTCCCACTCAAGGAAAATTTCCCTTGCCACTTAAACTACAAATAAAATTCTCACCCAAAGAATACTCCAGTCAGTATTAGTATTTTTGGTGTGTCAAGATAATGAATTTTATTATGAGTTACTTAAGTTGCACTATTGAGCATTGGTTATGGCAAAAATTAAGTAATTATTTTGTCTTTACACTTAATAGGGGGTATCAATGTTAACCATTCTGAAATTAAATTAATTGTGGATAAAAATCACTATACCCCAATTCTTTTATGCAATTATTTTTGCTAATAATTGGGTTATTAGACCTATTACTTGTCAATTTTCACCTCTATATGACATTTTTATTGTCAATTTTTTATAACCACATCTTGAACAACTTTCTGGATGTGCCAGCCTCCCTACCTTGCTGCGCACTCCCATCCTGTCTATTCATTTCCATTCAAAAACCCTCCCCATCACATCTGTTTTTTTCTTCTCCTTTTCATCTTCAAATATCTCAAAATGCCCCGTTGTGGTCTTCCAACATTGGCAGAGGCCTTTGTTGGGCTGTTTGGCACTGTTTTTGTATGTCTTAATTGACATTGGTTGAATAATTGGGTGTTTTTCTGGTTTCATTCAGTAAATATTGGGACTATGGGTATGTGGGTACAGCCATTGGTTAGCCCTGGTGTTTCTCTATATTTGATGTCTTAATGATGTTTTTCATATTCCAAGCTTTAAGGGGTCATTTCCTCATTTATCATTTCTAAAAGATAGCTGTTCAATTTTGTTTTTTGTGTTTTATGGGCGAACCTTAAGTCTTAGGGGTAAGTGCTTAGTACCATTAAGTAGAGCTAATTTGGCTCTATATTTTATGTCACAATGTTGTCATAGCTTAATTTTGTGTTTTAAGGGTTTTATTAGTTGTGGTGGATTTTTCTAAGTATTTTGTGCTTTATTGGAGGTTTTTGGTGGTTTTCTGACCTCAGGGAGGTCTGGCCGCTTCTAGGCGGGCTGCCCAACATTGGGTGGCCTGCCCGCATCAGTTATAGAAGGCTGGGGAGCGTTTCTAGAGGTTTTTTATTCAATTTGGCTGTCACAAATGCCAAATTTGTTGCTTTGCATGGATTTTTATATGGTGGTCTGTGTGTATATACTGAATAAGACAGTTTGGGGAAACTTTAATTATCATACAACCATCTGGTAATTAAATCATTGTTTCTCACTCAGTTTTCACTGTTTTTTGGCCACAATTGGCTGTGTTTGTTGCAAGTTTAGTTCTTCATTTAACTCAACTTTGAATACTGGTTTCACTGGTGTAGCTTTGCAACCTGCATCAAGTATTATTGCTGTTTTCTGTGCAACAAGTGCACAGTGTTTTGTTTTTTCTGGTGTGGATCTTTCTGAATTTCAGGCTTCTGGTTCTTTGGTTCTCAGTGGTCTGCTATTGGCTACTGTCTTGACTTGTAAAGCAGTCAAGAAGTGTGTTGGAAGGGGTATAGTAACAGTCTCTAATTTGCTATAGCAAATAAATCTCACCTTGTATTTCTCAAAGGAACAGGAGTTTTTATCTCTAGTTTTACTCTAACTCCCTTGGTCAAGGCCTATAGCTAGTACTATAGGATTGTCTACACCATCACCATCGATCTTCTCAAAAGCAGCCTTCCCCCAGTTGTTCTTCAAATCCCATTACTCCCTCTTTCCCCTGCTCAGCTGAGAAATAAAAGACTGTTGAACTAAAAAGAGATGATCATCTCATACTTTTCAACTGGCTAAATATAAAAACTAATTATGATTCATGTTTTGGTACTGAGAATTTAACTAAAGTAGGACAGCCCCCTGCATCAAAATTTAATGTCTATCTTCTAATGGCCAATGAATTACAAAATAAGACAAAGGGAAGGATTGATCTTTTTCCTAAACAGATGTCTGAACATTTCAAGCATTACCAAGCCAAATACAAGAAGTCAAAGACTCTTTCATTTTCTACTGGTTTTGGTATTACCAACATCAATATCAGTAAGGGTATAAAATACATAGATGATAAACTTGAATATCTATTTCCATACTTTAAGGAGATGGATGCTATTTTTGGAGAGCAAGCTGATGTTAATCCTTCCAACATTTTGGATGGTGAAGATGCTATCTCTGAACATGATGTCAAAAGAAATATTTTCCCATCCTCTTTCTCCACTCAAGCCTCCCCTGTTCTAAATTCAACAAATCTAGATAGCTTTCCAATAGATCCTTATGGTGATACAAACCAATGTGATCCCACTCCAGTAAGCTTTTATTTCTTGTCTAGTTGTTTTATTTTTTTTATTTTTAAAAAGGCTAATGAATGAACCCAGGATCCTCAAGCAAGTGAGTCTGAAGCTAGCATCAATGATAAAGAGGAAAATGTTACCTCAAAGAAAAAACAAAGACCATCAACTACCTTGAATAACGTGAATCTGGTAAGTGATAGCATACCTCTTAATAATTAAGTGAGATTTTCTTTTCTTTTTTTAATATTCCTTTTCACTCTAGGTAAAGTTGAAGTTTCAAGAGATACTTTCAACTTTAAAAAAATAAAAAAATAAAAAAAATAAAAGCTCTCTTTACAAAGGGATGATAGGGAACAAGACTTGGAGGAGAAGAAATTTGAGCTTTCTTCACAAAGGGATGATAGGGCACAAGACTTGGAGGAGAAGAAATTAGAGCTTTCTTTACAGAGGGCTGAGAGTGCACATGACTTGGAGGAGAAGAAATTCAAGCTTTTTTTAAAGAGGGATGAGAGGGCACATTATTTGGAGGAGAAGAAATTTGAAATAAAGAAAGAGGAGAAGGCTCTTGAGTACAATTCCCCATTGGATCATATGAAACTCAAGTATCAACTTGAAGATGGTTCAAAAAAGAAAGATTTCTTGAGAGATTGTGTTAAAGCTAATAAATCTATTGAGGAGATTGAATGCTTAATGAAAATGTTTTATAACTAGTTTTTTTATTTCATTTACAAAGTTTTCTTGATAGAATGCATTAAAGCTAATAATCAATCCTTGGCACACACTCCTCATTGAGATTTGAAACCTTTTTTTGAAACATTTTAGATTATTTGTTTTTTTGGTTAAGTTAATTTTGTTTTACTTCATTTTGGTGATAATTTCATATGCGCTGACTTTTTAAAGGTCTTGATTCTAGATGATTTTTTTTGCAAAAATTTGAAAAATTCATACATTTTTTCTTCTTTACATTCAAATCATTAAATTTACTTTTCAAAATGCAGCTAAGTCAACAAAACTCTATATCTGTTTTAAAAATTTGGCAATACCCTCCCCTGAATTTTATTGAAGCAAGGGGTGGGTATCACAAAAATTTTTCTAAGTCATCAATTTCACATGTCATATTTGAAAATTTGGCAATACCCTCCCCTGCATTTTATTGAAGTAAGGGGTTAAAATCACCGAAATTTAATATAATTACATAAATTAATATATAAACAGCTAATATATATCAATTTCCCTAGTTTTAAAGTAAGGAAAATTCATCCCGCCAAAATGTGGACCAAGTCTAAAAACTAATTTTGGTAATTTCCACAGGTATAGACAAGATGAACCCCATGAAACAATTTAATGTTATCATGATTACCATTTATACAACACTGGGTCATTGGTCCATTACTTTATTTTAGGAAATTGAAATATAAGAGTAATTTATAAAAAATTTATGAAAAAATAAAAAATATTTGATGACTCTACTAATCCCCACACTTTTTTGATCTACATAAAGTTTTTTTATACCTGTTAAACTTACCTTCTTTTTTTACCTTGTTTATTAGGGGGTGTCAGTTCTGGCAAATCCGCACTTACAAATCCGCACTTAAATTTGACCAAATCCGCACTTAAATAAGTGCGGATTTCCAAAACACACTAGCCCCAATACTGGTGGATTTCAAAATGAAATAAGTCACTTATTTCACTCAAATCCGCACTTTCTCAACCAAAAGTGCTGATTTCACCATCAAGTCCCATTTCACTGATTTGTCAGCATCATCCCATTCATACGCAGCACTCCGCAGAATAACACTTCATAACTCAAAACATCGTACATCACTTACATCTTCATATCATATCATATAAGAGTCATGCCTTCCTCACTTTCAAATCGTGATAAATTACATAAAGCAATGACTTTCATGGCGCTTGAACTGCTCTTGGACTCTGATTCTGATTCTGATCTAGAAGAAGATTTTGTCGTTTTATCAAAAATGGCCAGGAAACGTTACCTTCTTCCCAGAAAGCCTCAAGTACTTCATACCCCCAAGTACACCATCCAAACACTTCTTAACCTATCTACACCCAGTTTTAGACAGCTGTTCAGGACTTCTCAGGAATGTTTCCTTAAATTGCTTGAGCTTATTCAGGATCATCCCATATTTCACAATAATTCTCAAAAAGAACAACGACATCCTTCAATTCAATTGGCCATCACACTATGTCGTTTGGGTTCAAATGGTAATGGAGCCGCTTTGAAACGTTTAGAAAATGTCTTTGATTTAGGGTATGGTTCAGTTAACACTTATACCAAACGATGTATCACTGCCATCAACTCCTTGGAATCTCAACTTCTCACCTGGCCAACAAAAGAAGAGCGACTTGAATCATCTCAGGTTATGCAAGCAGAGGGCTTTCCAGGATGTATTGGTTTTGTTGATGGTACTACTATTCCTTTGAGCCAGAAACCTGCTCAAGGTGGAAACAATTACTTTGACCGTAAAAAGAGGTAGATTATTTTTAACTCCTTTCATCCTCCTTGAAACTAACACAAACAAATATATCTTCTTTATAGATATTCAATTAACGTTCAGCTTATATGTGACGTAAACAAAAAATTTATATCATTCTTCGCTGGCTATCCTGGCTCATGTCATGACTCCTACGTCTTCCAAAGAATGCATATTTCAAATGAACCTGAAAAATTCTTTGATGAAAATCAGTATCTTCTTGCAGATTCTGCTTATGTGAATGGAAAGTATGTACTTCCTGCTTTTCGGGGAGCAGCTTCAGAAGGCAGTCAAAATGCCAAATTCAACAATCATTTGGCAAAGTCAAGAGTCCGTATTGAACATTCTATTGGAATCTTGAAAGGCCGTTTTTCTAGTTTAAGGGAATTAAGAAGTCCTCTTAGAAATAAATCTGAAATGGAGGCGGTGATCAACTGGATTCTGTGTTGCACTATACTTCATAACCTACTTGCTGACCTCAAAGATCAATGGTTAGAGCTGTATGAAGATGAACAAGTTGATTCACCTCCGACTATATCCAACACTTCTATTTCTCAATCAACTAGTATAAGGGCGAAAATCCTTCCAATAACACTCCAACATTTTTCAACGCAATTTTAATTTTTTTCTCTTTCTCTTCAAATTATCAATTTGCATGTATTTTTCACTGAGAATGGTAAATTTTTTTGCATATTTTTTTGGTTTTTGAATTTGCTGTTAAAGTCTTATTTTTTTTCTCTCTGTGTTTTCTTTCATCAACTCAACATGAAATCGTATATTTTCAGCAAACACCACGCAATATAGGGGGAGGACTTGCTAGCAAGTCCGCAACTTGAAGTCAGATGGAAATCAGATGGAACTCAGACTGAAGTAATACTGAACTTTCACTTGAAGTATCACACAAATAACAATGGATCTATATTGAAAACATAGTGAAAGTGTGAGGATAACTGAATGGAAGCCAGAAAAAATCATTCCATGAGTCTACTCAATGCAAAGTATTTTTTGAAACAGCTTATTAAAATAATACTTTATTAAATTAATTTGATCAATAAAAATTGATTGACAATATTGCAATTCTTAAATACAATAATTTTATTAAAAAATTTCAGATTACATATAAAAAAAATCAGCGACTTTTTCTATTACTTACAACTGTTTTTACAGAATTGAAAACTATGTTTCAGCTAATATTTTATGGAAGTGAACTCTGTTCTTCGCCCGAAGAACAGAGTTCATCCTCCTATTTTCACACTCTGTTTAAAAAGAATAAAATGACTTACCTGGAGAGATGAGTTGAGAAAAAAGAAATATAAGTGAATGGAAGTGAACTCTGTTCTTCGCCCGAAGAACAGAGTTCATCCTCCTATTTTCACACTCTGTTTAAAAAGAATAAAATGACTTACCTGGAGAGATGAGTTGAGAAAAAAGAAATATAAGTGAATGGAAGTGAACTCTGTTCTTCGCCCGAAGAACAGAGTTCATCCTCCTATTTTCACACTCTGTTTAAAAAGAATAAAATGACTTACCTGGAGAGATGAGTTGAGAAAAAAGAAATATAAGTGAATGGAAGTGAACTCTGTTCTTCGCCCAAAGAACAGAGTTCATCCTCCTATTTTCACACTCTGTTTAAAAAGAATAAAATGACTTACCTGGAGAGATGAGTTGAGAAAAAAGAAATATAAGTGAATGGAAGTGAACTCTGTTTGGTTTGGGACTAAGGCTGGAGAGAGGGGTGAGGAAGGGTGTATGGGGTAGCGAAAAGGTTGGGAAAGAGTTGGAAGGGAAGATTAAGGGTTCCGAGGCATTTTAAATGAAGAAAAGGGTCTGGGAGAGGTTGAGAGGGGTGAAATGGGGATCAAAAGAGGATGGCATACAATGGGGCTGGGAGGATAGCGAAAGGCATGGGGAGGGAAGACAAGCATGTGTTGATAGAATTGAAAGGGATGGAGATTGGTGCAAACAGAATGTGAAAATAGGAGGATGAACTCTGTTCTTCGGGCAAAGAACAGAGTTCACTTCCATAAAATATTAGCTGAAACATAGTTTTCAATTCTGTAAAAACAGTTGTAAGTAATAGAAAAAGTCACTGATTTTTTTTCTATGTAATCCTTGCTTTACGAGGAGACTTTTGTGACGAAGCAGATTTTTGAGTTACCTTTTGAGATTTGGAATGTCTGGGAGGCATTATGAAACTGGCACATAACAAGAAAAAAGATTAAAAAGTAGAAGAAATAAGTAAAAAAGAATGTAAACATGCCTGGTCAAAATATTGAAAATGTCAGGAAGGGGTGTGTGCCGAGGATTGATGGGTAGGTAGCCAGGAAGGTCAGTGTGTCACATGTTACAGGGATGGGGTAAGAAAGGAAGGGATGTTTTGTGGCCAAAATGTGGTTGTGAAAAAAAACGGGAAAAAAGTGCTGATTTGAGGTCATAACTGACACCCTTTTTTGAAATAAGTGACTTTTTTGCAAAATTTAAGTGCTGATTTGGTTTGAAATCCACACTTAATTTAAGTGCGGATTTGCCAGAACTGACACCCCCTATTTGGTGGATTAAGTTTTGACTGATTTGAAAAAAACATCCAAAATGTGTGAACTCTTGACAAGATTCCAAGCCAGGTGGAGCTTTGTTTGTTTGGTGATGATCCTGAGAAGAGTTCCAAATTGTTTCAATCATGCCATTTCCCAAACCAAAATCAATCATGCATTGATGGTCTGGAAAATATAAGCCATGTCCTTTGATTTTAGCTGGAGATGGTATTGTTTGGCCAGTTATTGGATTGATATATGAGAAAATTCCAAAAGTAAGATAATTGGCCTCATTCCTATTGATATGAATCTTATTATGGAATCCTGAATGATTAATAATAACAATTGAAAATATAAGATATTCATTGCTAATTTCTTCCCATTTGGAGTCACACCAATTTGATATTCCAACTTTTGTAGCAAGTTGATGATTTTTTTCAAAAGCTTTATTGCAGAGTTTTTTGAGGCAAAAAGCAATAAAAGTATTGAAAGAAGTTAAGGTGTCCCACAAGCGAAAATTGTCATCTTTTTCAGCTTTAGATAAATCTTTAAGTAAAGAATAGATGCCTATGGAAATAAAATTAGTGACATGATTTTAAGAATGAAACATATATTATCAGACATACCAAGAGAATAGCCTTTATCAAATCCTGGTTTCCAACCAAATCAAATCATAATACCACCCTAAAAATTTTTATTCCTTATTGGTAAGCAAACCAAAGCCATTTGATATAGTGTTATTATGAGATCAAATATTTGATTAAAGCTTTCATCTTTTGAACCATTAAAAGAATGATTTTCATAAATAAATTGAGGTTTAAAAGAATTACTTATAACTGCTTTAATTTCATCCTCTCCTGATTTGGTTAAATACATTAAATCTTCTGGTAACTTTTTTGGATAAGAATTTTTTTGATCCACTCTAGCTTTATAGTACTTGATATTTGATATATGGCCAAATAAGCAATTTAAATGAATTTTCTTTTTTAATTTTCTTTTATTCTTCTGACTTCAATCATCATCATTTTTTTTGATATTTTGGATGATGATTGAAATTAAGTTAAATTTGAAAATGATGATAAAGATGATAAAGAGGATGATGATAGAGAAGTAAGAGGTAATTCTGAAAAAATAGACATTTTTTTCTCTGAACAACAAATTTTTTTTTTCAAAAACCAAAAAAATAAAACTCACAAAGTTTAGTTGGTTTCTTCAACCTTGTGAATTTTATTGATAAAAAATGATCCAAACAATTGTTTTTTGAAAAGAAATCAATTACTAAAACTGTCCTTGAAAAAAAAATTAAAACAAAAATAAAATAAAATAAAAACAAACATCAGTAAAATTATTTTTCAAATAAATGAATTTTATAGTTATTTGGTGTTAGATATACCAACTAAAGTCCTTGAAAAAAATGATAAAAAAAACTATACTCAAATATTTAAAAAAAATTGAATCAGAAAAATTATTCCCAATAATAAAAAATCAAAATTATAAACACATAAAATTAATTTTTTAATCAGCTTGAGCCATAAAAATTATTTTTATAATAGGGGGTATCAATATTCAGTGATCAGCAATTAAATTAATTGCAGATAAAAATCATTATACCCCAATTATCTTCCGCAATTATTTTTGCTAATAATTGGGTTATTAGACACTTTACGTGACAATGTTCACCTCTTATCTGACATTTTTCTACTCAATTTTTCATAACCACAACTTGGCCATCTATTCTTCCTTACCTTGTCAAGCCTATTTGCTCCTCTACGCTCACCCCAACTCTCAACAACATTTTTTTTGCTTTCATTTCTGCTGGAGTTCATACACCTATCTCTCATTGGCCTTTCATCTCCTAGGTTTTCTCAGTGGCAACTTCCTCCAAGAAAAATTTAAAAAATATGGGCTTAGCCAATTTTTCAAGTGGTAAAAGTGACTTATGCAAATTTTTAAGTGTTTCAATCTACTGAGACAAATTTCCAAGTGGTGAGAGTGAATCTTACAAATTTTTGAGTGTTGAAAGTGACTTAGACACATTTAAGAGTGGTGAGAGTGAATCACACAGATTTTTGAGTGTTGCAAGTGACTTAGATGCATTTACAAGTGGTGAGGGTGACTCAGACAAATTTTTGAGTGTTGTGAGTAACTTAGACACATTTATGAGTGATGAGGGTGACTCAGACAAATTTTTGAGTGTTTCAAGTGACTTAGACGAATTTCTGAGTGGTGCAAGTGACTTGGACAAATTTTTGAGTGTTGTGAGTGACTTGGACAAATTTACAAATGGTGAGGGTGACTCAGACAAATTTTTGAGTGTTGTGAGTGACTTAGACACATTTATGAGTGATGAGGGTGACTCAGACAAATTTTTGAGTGTTTCAAGTGACTTAGACAAATTTCTGAGTGGTGCAAGTGACTTGGACAAATGTTTGAGTGTTGTGAGTGACTTGGACAAATTTACAAATGGTGAGGGTCACTCAGACAAATGTTTGAGTGTTGTGAGTGACTTAGACAAATTTACGAGTGGTGAGGGTGACTTGGACCAATCTTTGAGTGAGATTTTCAGATAATTATTTTATTTTAGGGCTTAAGAACAGAAATGTAGGTGTGTTATGCTGGAGAAAGACATAAGATTAGGATACGTGATTTGAAACCATGTGAATTTCTCATGAATGTGATGAGTTTGGAATCAGTAATTAGGAATTGAAATTGGGGTATAAGAAGCAAGATAATGTATTATCATTCATTCCTTATCCACTAGCCCTGGGGCTAATGGATAAGAGTCTTCCTCAATTAATAATGTTGGATATGGGCAAAAAAAATTCCTGATCCCTAATTGCGGATCCCTGAAAATTGATACCCCCTAATATTCTGTAAAAAAAAACCATAAAGAAATACAAAATACTGATATTCTGTAAAAAAAACCAAAAAAAATAAAAAATATTGTTAATAAAAATAATAAAAGTTATATTTTACAATCTCCCATATTGCCCCTCCTTGTCTGCCTCATTTCCCTCTTTTTGGTGTACTCAACCCCTTCCTCCCCCTTCTTTATCTCCTCAAGATCCCCTTACCCCCCCTTTTTCACCAGTTCCTCCTCCCTTTTCCCCCCTTGAGGTGCCTTTTTCCCCCTTCAGACACCTCTTTTCCCTCCTATAAGCTGCCTCACCCCTTCCCCCCCTCTCATCCCCCTCTCCCCTCCACCACTTCCCCCCCTCTCCCTCTCTCCCCCTCTCCCCCTCTCCCCCTCTCCCCCTCTCCCCCTCTCCCCCTCTCCCCCTCTCCCCCTCTCCCCCTCTCCCCCTCTCCCCCTCTCCCCCTCTCCCCCTCTCCCCCTCTCCCCCTCTCCCCCTCTCCCCCTCTCCCCCTCTCCCCCTCTCCCCCTCTCCCCCTCTCCCCCTCTCCCCCTCTCCCCCTCTCCCCCTCTCCCCCTCTCCCCCTCTCCCCCTCTCCCCCTCTCCCCCTCTCCCCCTCTCCCCCTCTCCCCCTCTCCCCCTCTCCCCCTCTCCCCCTCTCCCTCTCTCCCCCTCTCCCCCTCTCCCCCCTCCCCCCTTTAATCCCTAAACAATTGGTACAGCTCCAATCATTTAGTTAGTATGTAGAAGCCTAAACAAATCTCTAAGAAATTCATTTAGGTATAAAAGGAGGGTGGAGGAGATGTGAGAGAGGAGGGGGGAGGGGGGAGAGGGTGTAAAGCAATAAGGGGGTAGAGAGGAGGGGATAGGGAGATGAGGAGGGGGGGGAGAGGGGTGAGGAGGCCTAAAGGGGGGAAAAGGGAGTAAAGGAGGGTATAAGGGGCCTAGAGAGGGGAAAAAAATAACACCTAAAGGGGATAAAGTGGGGGGAAAGGTGAGGAAAGGTAAGGAATGAGGGGTGAAGAAGAGAATAAGGAGGGAAAGGGAAGATTGAGGCTTTCAAGAAGGGGGAAAAGGATAGAAAAAGAGCAGGACAAGAGAGAAAAGAGGGAGAGAAAAAACAAAAAAAAATTATTCTAACCTTGAAAAAAAATTCATGATTAGCAAATCAAAAATCAACAAAAATGAAAAAAATGACTTAACTGGTGAGATGAGTTAAAAAAAATGCAACCAAAAAATTTGAGGGATGTTTGAGGAGAGGAGGAGAAAGATGTAAGTGAAGAATGAAAAAAAGAAACACTGAAAAAATATGTGATTTCATAAAATATGCAATTTCATGTTGAGCTGGTTAAAGAAAACCAATGATCCATCCTAAAAAGATATATTCACCGTAAATTCATAAAAAAAAAGAATATGAAACAAACAAAAATACCAAGCCAAATGAATAAATTATACAAAGTAGACATTTGGAGAGTATGAAAACAAAAAATTAAAAGGGTTGTCTGTCAAAATGGTGGAGGGTGATTGGCATAATGACAGAGAATATGCCAGTTGAATGAATGTTTTGTGATTCAAGGGATGGGAGAGCCGGTGCTGGTTCAGGATCCTCTTCTTCATAAAGATCATTTCAATCATCCTTTAAATCAGCTAGGATATTGTGGAGTATAATGCAAGTCATTATCCAATGATTTTCAGTTTTAATTTCCATTTTTCTTTCTAAATTTGGTTCTGAGTTCCCTGAGACTAGAAAATCTTCCCTTTAAAATCCCAGTAGCATGTTCAATCCGTACTCTTGATTGGAAAAGTGATAATTAAAGGTGGTTTTGTGGTCATTTTCTAAGGTTTCACCCTGGAAATAAGGTATAATGAACTTTCCACTTGCACATGCTGAGTCTGAAAGGGGGTACTGTGATTTGTCAAAGTATGAGTCAAGACTTTGAGAAATCCTCATTCTTTGGAAGACGGAAGAGTCATGACATGAGGCAGGGCAGCCACTATGAAACACAATAAACTATTTGTTGATGTCACAGACAAGTTGAACAGCAATAGAGTATCTACAAAGAAGATAAAAATTTATTTTATGAAAGATGAGAAATTGGAGAACATTTTGAAGAAACCTTTTTTTATTATCAAAATAATGGTTTCCATCATGAGCAGGCTTTTGACTCAAAGGTATATTTGTACCATCAACATAACCTACACATCAAGGGAAACCTTTGGCTTGCATTACGTGAGAGGATTCAAGTTGCTGTTGTGGAGTTGGCCAAGCAAGTTTTTGAGACTTGAGAGAAAGGATAGCAATCATGCAGCTCTTGGTGTATAATATGATGGTACCATATCCTATGGTAAAGAGATCATCTAAACATCTTACAGCAGCACCATTTCCATTTGAACCAAAGCAACATAGTGCAACAGCAAGTTGAAACACAGGATCATGCTGTTTATTATGAGAATTATTATGGAAGATAGGATGATTGAAGATGATTTGAGAAAGTTTGAAAAAAGAATCAGGAGAAGTTCAAAATATTTGAGTGAATTTTAGTTGAGGAATGTTGAGAATGGAGCGGAGATCATATATGGGATCATGTTGAAGATTTGGCCCCTTGGGTTTAGGTAATGCTTTTTAAAAAGAAAAGACATATAGGCTAAAGCATCTTCCAAATCAGAGTCTGTTTTATAGTAAAGAACTAAAAGTAAAGCAATAGAATTCATGGTTGAGTGGAGTTGCTTCCTAGTAGAGAGGTGCTTCATTATTGTTGGTAGAAAAGGTTGTTGGTAGAAGGCTTAGGAGATGAGTGGGAAGTGGGAATTTGCCACCAAATTAGCAGGTGGGGTGTGTAGATAGCCAAAAATTATATGTGTTTGCTACCAAAATTAAGTATCATAGAGTGAAGAGACACATAAGGATAAGAAAAAATGTTATGTGTTTGCCACCAAAATTTAGTATCATAGAGTGAGGAAAGACTTAAGGATGGCATCAGCAATTATAAGTCATGTGACTTTCTTAAAAATCTATCATGGATGTGATGAGTTTGGGATCCAAAATTAGGAAAGGAAATTGGGGTATAAGAGGCAGGATGATGAATTATTGTGGATTCCTTATCCACATTCCCCGGGGCTAGTGGATAAGAATCTTCCACAATTAATAATGTCTGATCCTGGGAAAAAAATTCCTGATTCCTAATTGTGGATCCCTGAGAATTGATAACCCTTAGTACCTGGCTTAAATTTTGCCTCTCCTAGAATATATTCAACCCACCCACAAATATACCTGTAGAGTATACCATACTTTGGGTGTAGTGTATACACTTTATTTTTATCAAGGATTCTACAGGTATGAACATAGTGTTATCCATAATAGTTTAAGAAAATAGATATGATTCATTGCAAGTAATGAAAAATTTTACAATTTCAGTACAATATAAGCAACTTATAATAATTAAACTAATATTTTTTAAAAATATGTTTTTATGAAAGAATTTTAGATAACAAACAACTTGGTTTAAAAGGTAATATAATTATTAAGAAAAATATTGATCTTGTAAACAGATACCTCCTCTTCTTAATTTTTTCACTCCTCTTGATATTTCCAAAAAATTAGTTCAGGTCTATCTACATTTATGTTGTGTCAATTATTATTCTATAAACTATATGCATTATGGTCTTCCAACATTGGCAGAGGCCTTTGTTAGTCTGTTTGGGGCTGTTTTGGTATGTCTTAATTGACATTGGTTGAAAAATTGGGTGTTTTTCTGGGTTTATTCAGTGAATATTAAAACTATGGGTATGTGGGTACTACTATTGGATAGCCCTGGTTTTTCTCTATATTTTATGTCTTGATGAAAATTTTCATATTCTAAGTTTTAAGGTGTCATTTGCACATTTTTTATTTCTAAAAGATAGCTGTTTAATTTTGTTTTTTGTGCTTTACGGGCTAACCTTAAGTCTTAGGGTTACATGCTTAGTACCATCAAGTAGAGCTAATTTGGCTCTATATTTTATGTCTCAATGCTGTCATAGCTTAACTTTGTGCTTTAAGGGTTTTAGTAGTTGTGGTGGATTTTTCTAAGTATTTTGGGCTTTATTGTAGGTTTTTGGTGGACTTCTGGCTTCAGGGAGGTCTGGCCACTTCTAAGTGGGCTGCCCGCCTTGGTTATAGAAGGCTGAGGAGCGCTTCTAGAGGGTTTTTATTCAATCTGGCTGCCAAAAGTGCCAAATTTGTTGCTGTGCATGGATTTTTTAGAGGGTGGTCTGTGTGTACATACTGAATAAGACAGTTTGGGGCAACTTTAATTATCATGCAACCATCCGGAGGTGATATCATTGTTTCTCACTCAGTTTTCACTGTTTTTTGGCCACAATTGGCTGTGTTTGTTTCAAGGTTAACTCTTCATTTAACTCAACTTTGACAACTGGTTTCTCTGGTGTAGCTTTGCAACCTGCATCAAGTATTATTGCTGTTTTCTGTGCAACAAGTGCACAGTGTTTTTGTTAATCTGGTGTAGATCTTTCTGCATTTCAGGTTTTTTTGTTCTTTGGTTCTCAGTGGTCTGCTATTGGCTACTGTCTTGACTTGTGAAGCAGTCAAGAAGTGTGTTGGAAGGGGTATAATAACAGTCTCTAATTTGCTGTAGCAAATAAATCTCGCCTGGTATTTCTCAAAGGGACAGGAGTTTTTCTCTGTAGTTTTACTCCAACTCCCTTGGTCAAGGCCTATAGCTAGTACTATAGGATTGTCTACATTTCTGGCACCCAACGTGGGGTGAGGATTTGTTAGATTTTTGGATTTTCTGTTACTTTTGGACTCTCTTCTGTGTTTTGAAATTGGTTTTCTGGAATATATTGGACCATGGCTTCTGGACCCTCTTCCTCTAGTGGTGTTAGTGGCACTGTTGGTGCTGCTGAGGATGGTAATCCTCCGCTTTCTGTTAGGCCTTCTGTCAGGATCAAGTCCTGGAAGGGGCTTATGTTTATGGGGGAGTATGTGAAGTTGTTTCTGGAGCTTATTGATGCTGCTGGGAATGTGGATGGTACTTCTCACTTGGACATGGTGAAGCAAGTCATCTTCTACATTGGTGAAAGGGCTCTGGTGAAGGAGGTTGCTGCTATGGAGGGTTATAGGAGGAAAGGTTGGAAAAATTTGTGTCTGCAGATGACAGACAGGTGGGGATCCAGGTACTCTATGGTGGATCTCAATATGATTTCAAGTGAATGGAAATCTTATGGAGGTGTGGACAACCTCCATACTTATAAGAAGTTTCTGGCTCAGTGAGAGCTAGTGGTGGATTATTTGGTGGATATGCAGGAGTTGGAGAGTACTGACTCTGAAAGGGATATTTTCTGGTTGGCTTTGGCCAGGAATGTTAGGATTTATGTGTTGAAGGAGTTGGAAAGGAAGGATAAAATGTAGACTCTTCCTAATGGGAATCAGAAATTGCCTGCTCTTTCTGTGGTGAAAGAGTATGTGGAGAATCATCATTCTTTCCAGGAAGCTAGCATTAAGTATGTTTGCAAGGTCAGTGAAGCTTTTGCTGAAAATGTGGAGGAATCTAGGAAGAAGGAAAGTTTGAACAAGGTGAAGGCTCCTGAGAAGCATAAAGGGGTTGAACTTGTGGTAGAGCAGTTGGCTGATTGGACAAAACAGCTACATATTTTTTTCAGGAGGCTCAGAAGGCCAATAATGCTCCTCCTCAGCCTAGAGATTGTGATAGGAGGGTTGGTAGGAGTGATCCTTGGGTTTGCTCTTATTGCAGCAGGAAGGGCCACAAATCCAATGACTGTTGGGCACTGAATAGGGATATGTCTGAAGGGAAGGTGGAATTTGATGTGAAAGTGTTCAAGTTCTCAGATGGTTCTTTTGTGAAGCCTAATGATGTTCAGGCTACAGTGGAATTGGTGAGGAGGGGACATAATGTCAACTCAAGGAGGCCAAGATTTGAAGAGTTGCCTAATGAGGCTTCTTCTTCTGGTAAAGGTATAGATGATAGAAAGGGAAAGGTAAAGGAGGCTAATAGAGTCTCATTTAAATCTTCCTTTGGTGGTTTGGAGTTGTATTCTTGTGGTGGAAAGTTAAGTGGGGAATTCTTGGCTGGTGTGTATGATGTGGAAGCAGGAAAGGTGGGAAAGCCAAAGAGCAGTTTTCAGGCCCAACCAAAGCCTAAGGCTTCAAAGATGGATCCTAAGTTGAGTGCAGTTAGGAAGAAGTACAACAAAGAGGAGCTTTATAAAATTCAAAAGGTTATGGAAGATATGGGCCCCACTAGTTTTGGAGCATTGGAAATGAATCGTGAGCCAATGCCTATGGATGTTGACTCTGAATCTGAAGAGGATGTCCCTTTGGCTTCACTGCCAAAGCCTGATGGAGTTAGAGGTTCTGGTGAGGGATCTGGTTTGATTCCTGTTGATGGTAAATCTGTTGGTGGTTCTGGTCTTCAAGAATCTGTAGGACCAAAATAGTGAAGCAAAGAGCTCACTTTGAGAGGCCAGTGGTTTCTGGCCAAGTTAATTTTATGGACTATATCCTGGAAAGGATGAATCAGGTTCAGGTTTCCCTGACATATGGGGAGTTGTATGCTATCAGTCCTGGGTTGGCTGATAGGCAGAAAAAGTTGTTGACCAGGAGAAGGGTTTCTTCTGGGGAGGTAGAATACATTTGTGATTCTGCTGAAAAATTTGGTGAGGGGCTGGAAACTCATTTTTCTGCACCTCTGGGTTATTTTAATGTCACTCTGAATGGCAGGGAGGCTAGGACATTGGTGGACTCAGGTTCTCAGATTAAACTGATTTCTTTGTTTGAGGCTACTCATCTGTGCTTCCCCATCAAGACAGGTATTGGTGGGAATTTGAGAGGGATTGGTGGCCATGTCACTGAATTGGTTGGAACATCTGAATTTGTGAATTTAGATGTTGGTGGAGCCTCAGGGAAGGTTCATTTTTACATTTCCAAATGCACTGTAAAAGCTGTTTTGGGTGGGCCATTCTTGATGGATTTTCAAGCAAGAATTGGTTACCAGTTTGATGTGGGAATCAGTTTGGAGTTGACTGGTGAAGATGAAAGGAGACTTCACATGAGGTTATCATATCCTGGAGAGGATGGTTGGGAGACCAGGCCTGGTTTGTCTTCAATGTGCCAGTGCATGGATTGTTGTAGGAGAAGAAAAGAAGTGGGTGCTGCCTCTGATTTTTAGGAGTGTGACTCAGGCTCTAGTGGGGATCTGTCTTTTTTAGAGTGATGAGGGCTGATTTCCCAAGTGCTACAACCTCTCCCCAAGATGAGGAAATCCCAGGTTGTAGTAGGTCAGCTCCCTTGTAGATATACCAAGTGGATTTTCAACTTTCTCTTTTTAGTGTTTCTCTTCTCTGCAAGTATTCTTCATTTTTTTTATCTGGTATCTGTTCTCTCTCAAGATTTTCAATTATTTTCAATTAAAGTTCAATAAAGAAGATTGGTTATATATCTTTATTGAAAGATATGCAGAAAAGCTGTGGAGTGATGAGATTAAGGTCTAAAAGTAAGTCCTTCCAGTTGTGCACCACTAGGGTTCCTTCTATGCCTTTCAAAAACATTACCTTGGCCACATCTGTGAGCATTGGGGAAATCCCTGGTTATTTTTGTAGGATAGAAAAAAACTCAAGAAAAGAAAACAAAACTTTCAAGATAACTGAAGAAAATCAAGAAAAAAATCTGAATATAATCAAGAAAAAAGAAAAGATTTATTTTTGTGAAGATTGTCAAGATCAATTTTTGAGCCTCCAGAATGAGTTTAAACTGCACAAATTTTTAAAGCAAGAGGATCAGCAAGATCAATTTTTGGGCCTCTGACATGAGGATAAACTGCACAATTTTAGAAGATTTGATTCAGAAGATGAATCAAGATTTGAAGATTTAGAAGATGGAAGTGAGGATGAAGATGTGGAATTGTGGAAATGTTTTGGAGTGATGAGATTGGTGTATAAAAGTAAGTCCTCCCAATTGTGCACTGCTAGGGTTTCTACTACATCTTTCAAAAACATTACCTTGGCCACACATGTGAGCAATGGGGAAACCCTTGGTTTTTGTTCCAGGTCTGGTTGTAAAGACGTCCTGAAGGTCCCTCAAGTTGAAGGCCGAGCTGCAAAGTATAAGAAGGTAGTGCAGAAGATTAGGCCTGTCAATGAGCCTATGCCTGTAGGTTTGAATCCTCAATTGTCAAGAGATCAGTACTGTACTCCTTTGGTGAAGAATACTCCAGATTTTGTGGAAACTGCTAGGGTGACTGTGGAAAGGTTAAAGGTTGTTGATTTTGGTCCAGATGGGTAATTTTCTGATGAGGAAAAGAAGTTGTTGTTGCACGTTATTGTGCTGAGGGAGAAAGCAGTGGCATTTGTTGAGGAGGAAAGTTGTGTGTTGAAACACTCTTATGGGGAACCTTACTTGATTCCAGTGGTTTGTCACAAACCTTGGCAAATTAAACCTATTCCAATTCCAGCTGCTATTGGGGATGATTTTTTAGAGATTGTTAGGGAAAGATTCAGGACTGTTTTATACAAACAATCAACATCTAGTTACTCAAGTCCGGTTTTCTGTGTAAAGAAGAAGAATGGGAAGCTGAGGGTGGTGCATGATTGTAGGGCCTTGAATAGAGTCACTATCAATGATGCGGGAATTCCGCCTAGTGCAGAGGAATTTGTGGAAGCTTTTTCTGGAAGGGTGTGTTATGGTTTGGTTGATATTATGGGTGGTTATGATGAAAGGGAACTTCACACTGATTCATTGCCACTTACAATGTTTGAGACTCCTCTGAAGAGATTTCAGCTAACTAGGTTGCCTCAAGGAGTAACTAATTTAGTAGCAGTATATCAACACAAATTACTTGGATTTTACAGGATGAGGTCCCTACTAATGCTGGTATTTTTATTGATGATGGTGGAATCAAAGGACCCTCCACTGATTATGGAAATGTGGTGCTGAAGGAGAACCCAGATATAAGGAGATTTGTTTGGGAATATGCAATTACTCTAGAGAGAGTATTGTTTAGGATTGAAGAGGCTGGTTTGAACATTTCTGGGTCAAAGTTTTGCTGTTGTGTTCCTGCTCTGGAAATTCTGTGTCATGTTGTATGTAAGGAGGGAAGGATTATGGCAAAGAAGAAAGTTAATAAAATTCAGTCATGGTCATGGCCTAAAAATACTACCAAAGTCAGGGGATTTTTGGGGGTTTGTGTGTATGTCTGAATTTTTATTAAAGATTTTTTCTTTGTTGGCTTTTCCTTTGAGGAATTTGACCAGGAAAGATGCAGAGTGGGTAGGTGAAGATTTTATTCTTCACAAGATGGATTATGGTGTGGAAGCTGGAAAACTTTATCTGGAAATGGACTCAAGTTATATTGCTTCTGGTGCTGTTTTGTCTCAGGAAGATAAAACTGGGAGGGTCAGGCCAGTAAGGTATGAGTCCATGGTATTTAATGAGGTTGAATCTAGATATTCTCAACCCAAGTTGGAATTGTGTGGTGTAGCATAAATTTTGAAGAAGCTGAAAACTGTTTTGTTGGGGCAGAATTTTGAGCTGCAGGTGGATGCTAAATATCTGGTTCAAATGATTAATACACCTAGTCTTCCAAACGCTCCAATGACTAGGTAAGTGGCATTTATTCAGCATTTCTCTTTTGACCTGGTACACAAACCTGGAAAAACATTTAAGATGCCAGATGGATTATCAAGGAGACCACCAACAGATGAAGATTCAGATTCTGAAGAATTTGATGAAGATTTCCCAGTGGTTAGGGCCAGCACAAAGGGTGCTGAAGATTTTTCTCTCCCCCCCCCCATGAGGCTAAACTGGATGATTGTTCTCTTCTCCACCAAGAGGTTAAACTGGCTGGATCTGATCTTTATTCTGGTAATCAGGATGTTTTTGTTGATGTAAATGGGTCTGTTGTTTGGGATGGCTCAAAAATTGGAGAACAGTGTTTTTGTTGGTGAGCTGGATTCTCTTAAGATTCAGTGGAAGAAAAAGGATGTACCAAAATTAAGGGATTGGTGTCCTGTATGGGCTGGTTGTGTTGCTCATGTGTACACTGGTGATTCTGATGATAGGGTTGTACCCTTGGATGTTGTTTTTTTGGATTTTGAAGATGAGACCAGGGGTCAGACTGGGTTTTATTTTATTATGGTTGAATATCTAATAACCTTGGAGAGGCCAGATATTTGTGATGATGATACTTGTGTGGCAATCAAGAAGAAGAGTCCTGGATTTTATGTGTCAGGAAGGAGGTTGATGAGGAGGAGACATCCAAATCCTCAAGTGGTGGTGACTCAGAAGAAGGGTCAAGAGTTGGTTTTGACATCTTTGCATGAAGACCTTGGTCATAGAGGCTTTGGGGAGACTTATAGGAGAGTAGCTGATAGATTTTGGTGGCCAGGTATGAAGTTGGCTTTGCAGGGTTGGGTTCAATCTTGTGAAGAATGTCAAAGAAAAAGTCACTTGAATTCTAAAGAGGCTGACCGTGCTACTGGTGAAACAACTGTGTTTGGAAGAGTCAGTCTGGATGCTGTCCATATTAAAGAGGGCAGGTATAAATACTTGATTTTTTCCAGGGATGACTTGTTTGGTTGGGTTGAGGCGGTGCCTCTGGTTAATTTGACTGCCAAAAATGTGGCAGAATTTTTGAAGAAGGAATGGGTTTTTAGATATTGGTTGATGAAGCTGGTGACTGTTGATGGTGGGCCAGAGTTTGGAGCTGAATTTAAAGAAGCTGTGGCAAGTATTGGTTCTAAAGTCAGAGTGGCTACACCTTATTATCCTGAAGCTAAAGGCATGGCTGAAAGAGGCCATCAAGTTATCAAGAATGCTTTGGTGAAAATGTGTGGAGATAGTGCTGAAAATGGAGGCATTATTTACCTTTGGTGTTATTTGCTGATAGGGTCACTGTGAAAAAGAAAACTTTCTATTGCCCTTATGAATTAATTTTTGGGCAGAAAGCTGTTCTACCAGTGGATTTCGAACCTGTCTCTTATCTTGGAATTGATTGGGATGATGTGTGCTCAACAGAAGATTTTCTCTGTGCCAGGATGCAACAGTTGGAATGTAGAGAGGAATGTCAAGAGAAGGCATACTCTAGAATGATGAGGATAAGAAATCAATCAGTCAGATACTGGGACAAGAAGCTGGCTCATAGACTCAGGAATCCCTTGAAACCTGGTTGTTTGGTTTTGGTGTATAATAGAAGTTTGGAGAGTCAGTGGGGAAATATGTTTGCTGACAGATGGAATGGGCCTTACAGATTCAGATCTCAGATGTCGGGAGGATCTTATGTTTTGTAGGAGTTAGACAGTGCAGTCTCAAAGAAGAGAGTGGCTGCTGATCAGGTGAAGAGATTTTACCCAAGTGGCACTAGAAGAAAAGAAGATTGACTCTGCAATGAGGATAAACTATGGACCATTCTTTTAATTTTGGATTTTGGTTATGCTGTGCATCTGTTTTGTTGGAAATGGTTTTGCTGTTAGAAGGTACCCATGTGTGGGGCTTCTAGATTTTATTTTTGCAAGTGTGGGGGTAACTAATGGGCTGGCTGCTCTGTAGAACAGTTACCCCAGATTGTCTGTTTCCAACAACTTCTCATAATTTGTTTGAACCCTAGTATTGGTTTTTCTTCACAGGTTTTATTCCTCTATGACTTTAAACTGGAAATTCTTTTGGTTTTCAAGTGCCGGACTCTTCATGATTATTGGTTTTGGTTTATTGTTTTTCGTTGTTGTGTTTTGTTAGAAGGTACCCAGGGGGCTTCTAGATTTTATTTTGGAAAGTGTGGGGGTAACTGACGAGCTGGCTGCTCTATAGAACAGTTACCCCATAATGTCTGTTTCAAGTTTTTTTCCTGGTTGAATCATAGTTCTGATTTTGTCATTCAGATTTTAAGTCCACTATGACTTTAAACTGGCTTACTGGCTTGGGACTGGCTTCTTTGGTCTATTTGGTTTGGTGGTGGATCACTGGTGGTCTCCCATCATTTTTACTTATTGGAGGGAGCCCACCCAGTGATCATTTCCTTGGACTGGACTTTCTATGGAGCTGGAATTTTTATTTTTATTTTCTTTAATTTTTGTGTCTAGGGTTGGATTATATAGGGGTTTTATATTTTTTTCTTTTTTCTCTTTTTTTCTTCTGATTTTTATGGGGGTTATTAGGATATAAAAGTGGAAGAATAAAAAATTATATTATATGGTTTCACCACATCAGGGTCACCTGGATGTGGGTGAGCATTTGTGGGAAAGGCTCATCAATTGGCCAGGCAATGCTATTTTCTTTTTTATTTCTATCTCAATTTTTTATTATTAGTTTCTCAATTTCTATTTATTTCATTTTTGCTTTATTGATATTACTTTTTTCAATTTATTTTTGATTTCCATTAATTTAAAAATTATTTAACAGTGTATCCACATTAAGGTGCACTTGAATGTGGGTAAGGTATCAAGGGATCAGCTCATCAATTGGCTGGGGGATACCATTTGTAATTATTATTTATCTTATATTATTGTTATTATTCATTTCATATTAATTTCTCAGCCCTCATATTTTTTGGGTAATTTTTTTAATTATTTTCAAGTTTTTTTTAGTATGTTAGTAGTTTAAATAAAAATAAAATAAAAATAAAAGTAAAAATAAAAATAAAAATAAAAATAAAAATAAAAATAAAAATAAAAATAAAAATAAAAATAAAAATAAAAATAAAAATAAAAATAAAAATAAAAATAAAAATAAAAATAAAAATAAAAATAAAAATAAAAATAAAAATAAAAATAAAAATAAAAATAAAAATAAAAATAAAAATAAAAATAAAAATAAAAATAAAAATAAAAATAAAAATAAAAATAAAAATAAAAATAAAAATAAAAATAAAAATAAAAATAAAAATAAAAATAAAAATAAAAATAAAAATAAAAATAAAAATAAAAATAAAAATAAAAATAAAAATAAAAATAAAAATAAAAATAAAAATAAAAATAAAAATAAAAATAAAAATAAAAATAAAAATAAAAATAAAAATAAAAATAAAAATAAAAATAAAAATAAAAATAAAAATAAAAATAAAAATAAAAATAAAAATAAAAATAAAAATAAAAATAAAAATAAAAATAAAAATAAAAATAAAAATAAAAATAAAAATAAAAATAAAAATAAAAATAAAAATAAAAATAAAAATAAAAATAAAAATAAAAATAAAAATAAAAATAAAAATAAAAATAAAAATAAAAATAAAAATAAAAATAAAAATAAAAATAAAAATAAAAATAAAAATAAAAATAAAAATAAAAATAAAAATAAAAATAAAAATAAAAATAAAAATAAAAATAAAAATAAAAATAAAAATAAAAATAAAAATAAAAATAAAAATAAAAATAAAAATAAAAATAAAAATAAAAATAAAAATAAAAATAAAAATAAAAATAAAAATAAAAATAAAAATAAAAATAAAAATAAAAATAAAAATAAAAATAAAAATAAAAATAAAAATAAAAATAAAAATAAAAATAAAAATAAAAATAAAAATAAAAATAAAAATAAAAATAAAAATAAAAATAAAAATAAAAATAAAAATAAAAATAAAAATAAAAATAAAAATAAAAATAAAAATAAAAATAAAAATAAAAATAAAAATAAAAATAAAAATAAAAATAAAAATAAAAATAAAAATAAAAATAAAAATAAAAATAAAAATAAAAATAAAAATAAAAATAAAAATAAAAATAAAAATAATAATAAAAATAATAATAAAAATAAAAATAAAAATAAAAATAAAAATAAAAATAAAAATAAAAATAAAAATAAAAATAAAAATAAAAATAAAAATAAAAATAAAAATAAAAATAAAAATAAAAATAAAAATAAAAATAAAAATAAAAATAAAAATAAAAATAAAAATAAAAATAAAAATAAAAATAAAAATAAAAATAAAAATAAAAATAAAAATGAAAATAATACAAATAAAAAAAATTAAAATAAAATAAAAGAAATTAAAAGAAATAAAAATTTTATATATTTATCTGCTAATTAATATTTTTCTCTCTATTTAGTGAATTGTTAATTTCTTTTTTTATAATTATTATTTTAATGTCTGGAAGAAGAAGCCTCTGGTGGTTGGTCTGGATTATGGTTGTGTTTTTGCTTTTTGTTAGGATTGGAAGAAGAACTGCGTTCTTTGTGGTGTAGGCGGTTGGAAAGAGTATATGGATTGTAATTGTCAGGTACCGGGTTAGAAGGTGAATTTTGGGAAGAAGTGGAAGAAGTGGGGATAGAGTGTTGGAAGGTGTGCTTGATTATTCTAGACATCTTCCAGTGGTCATCAAGGAGCTGTTTCCTCAAATTCTTTTCAAATTCATTCAACAGATCATGAAGATCAAGGCCTTAAGCATGTTAGAACACATCATGCTTAGGTGTTGTTTCATGTCAGTATAATCCAGCTTTAATGTAGTTTCTGGAGGTTGGCCAGTCCCAATTGCAGTTTTAGGAGGCGGGGTTCCAACTAAACAGAAGAATAGGATCAGTAATTGTTCTCTGTTAAAGAAATTGGATTTATTAATTTTGTACTTAAAGATTTGGAGCTCATCAAATTTGTAAGTAGCTGGGAGTTGAGCTGTTGAAAAATTCTGAATGGATGTTGAAGGAGGATCAACCAGTTAGAGGTATGGATTCTCATGATAATGCTCTAAATGGTGTTGGGAAGATGGACTAGAAGAAGGAGCTTACTGTGGCCTGGGTGGAGCAGAAGTTCTTCTGTTGTTGTTTTTTATATTATTGCTTGGCGCAGGTGGGTTAGATACTGGTAGAGGAGTGCCAGGTTGGTTAAAGGAAGGACCACGAGAAGGTAACCTGGAAGCTGATTGTGATCTGCTAGATGAAGATCTAGAAGAAAGAGAACTATCAGAAGAATAATTGGCAGCCAGAGGAGAGGTGTAGTTAGTTCTTCTTGGTTGAACAGGAGATTTTTGTTTGGGAGCAGTTTTGTGTGCTCTGTTGTTTTCAGGAGGTCCTCTAGCAGGCCTTCTAGAGATGTTGGAATTTTTGGGTTTGTCTGAAGAAAAATTTGGGTGTGTATGCATTGCCCTGGGAGCACTAGGTGGTTGTTGTGTAGAGTTGTTGATGTTTAATGATGGATTTTGGCTGTTATCTGGCTGAATTTGGGAGTTTTGAGCCTGATTTTTGCTTGCTGGCAAGGCAGGCAGGCTGCCTGGAAATGGTCTAGCAGCCTGGGAGCTGATTTTGAAGCTTTTTTAGCCAGATTTTCTGAGATAAAGGCTGTTTCTTGAGAAGATAAAGCAGGTCTTTTAGGGAGTGTTTTGGGAATAGAATGGTGTGATCTTCTGGAAGGAGCGGAAGATAAAGAAGAGGAAGCAGGTCCAAGTTTTGGTGACCTGGTAGGAGTTCTGCAAATATATTTATGTGAAAGTGAAGGTGGAGGTATTGGATAGTTTGGGTCTATGTCACATCTTTTCTTTTTAGAGTTGCAAGAATCTCGGGCTCTGTTATAGAATTAGGCCTGAGGAGTAGGAAGAGTGAAAGTGCAAGGTCTGCACATGTGGATGCACTGTTTACAAGCATAGTCCTTTGGAGCAGTGAAACAGGGAAGGTCCGATGGTTCAAAATCTGGGGATCCAGCCATGATCTGTGGAGGAACAATAATGAAGAGAAAAGAGATGAATGAAATTTTTTATAATTGATGTGTAGATGATGAAGAATGAGTGGAAGTTCAGCAGGTTGGCTGCAGAGCATTGTGCATGGAGGTGGATCCGCCTTTTTTTTATGCAAAATCTGGGTATTCCATCAAGACTTTAAACTGAACACTGCAGGAAGTCTGTCAAGACTTTAAAATGAGCACTGGTCACTCCATCAAAACTTTAAACTTTTAAATGGTACAGTACCCCAAGACTATAAACTGAGGATGGTTAAATGGTTGAGTCCTTCAGGACTTTAAACTGATAATGGGAGTTGGTGTGATTCTGGCAGAGTGCATATAAAGGGGACTCTCTGAATTTTTTTAAGGCAAGTGTGGGGGTAACTGATGAGCTGGCTGCTCTGTAGAACAATTACCCCAGAATGTTAGTTTGTTTCTTTGGTCTTTAATGTTTTTATCTCTGGTTCTGTCTTTTTTGATTTAGTTTTTGAGTCCCCCAAGACTATAAACTGAGGGTTTTTTGTCCCTCAAGACTTAAAACTGAGCATTAGTCCCCCAAGACTTAAAACTGAGGATTAGTACTCAAAGACTTTAAACTGAGGAAATTATTTTTATTTTTTTAATTCTAAATCAAGATTTTCAGGCAAGAAGCAATTACAGAAAAGAATCAAGAGATGTAACAAAATGTTTAGCATTGGCTTTGAGCTGGTGAATGAGGTTCTTCCTTTTCTCAAGGTCCTGTGGATTACTGGCAGGCGTGGATTGGAAGTAATTTAGAATTAGATGCTTCTGTTGAGAAGAATGTTGTTGGAATTTGTCTTTGATGGTGGGAAATTGATTAGGTGGGTTTGCTTCAATGGTTCCCACATTGTCATCATCACTTTCTGGATGGAAATGAACTTGAAAATTGTCAGATTGAATTTCAGTATGAAGAAGTATTGGGCTTAACATCAGAAGGACCAGGGATGGTAGAGCTAGTGGTTGTAGCAGGGTTGTCACTCTTTTTTAAAGGGTGTAATTTGTTGATCAGTCTGGGTATCAGGATGGATGGTCTGGATCTTTTGGTGCTGGTAGAAGGTGGATCAGGTTCTGAAGGAGGAGAAGATGTTGAAGAGGACAATAGACCAGGTCTGAAACAAGTCTTCTTCCTAGAGTGAGAGGCATCACAGGAGTTTCTGTAGGGATGAGCCAGTGGTGTGATGGTACAGATGAGATTGTTTTCAATGCAGTATTGGCAAGGACCCATGTCATTAGCAGATTTAGAAAGAAAGCTGAACATGGTGGTTGTGATGAAGGAAAATGTGGAAATTCTCTATTGGAGGGAGGATGTGGTCTTCCAAAATTGGCGGAGCCCTTTGTTGGTCTATTTGGCATTGTTTTGATGTCTTAAATGGCATTATTTAATAATTAGGTGTTTTTCTGGAAAAATTCAGTGAATATTGGGACTTCAGGGATGTGGGTAATACCATTAGATAGCCCTGTGTTTTCTCCATATTTTATTTCTTGCTGATATTTTTCAGATTATAAGTATTAAGGGGATAATTTCTCATTTTTTATTTAAAAGGATAGCTGTTTAATTTTTTTCGTGTTTTACACACTAACCTTAAGTCTTAGAGTTAAGTGCTTAGTACCATTAGAATGGGCTAAGTTTTCTCTACATTTCATGTCACAATGTTGTTATAGCCTAATTATGTGTTTTAAAGGTTTTAGTAGTCATGGTAGATTTTTCTAAGTATTTTTGGGTATTTTTGGAGGTTTTTGGTGGTATTCAGGCTTTAGGGTGGTCCGGCCACCTCAGGCAGGCCTCCCAATGTTGGTTGGACCGACTGCCTCAGTGCTAGAAGGCTGGGAAGTGTTTCTAGAGGGGTTTTATGTAATTTGGCCCTCAAAAACACCAAATTTGTTGTTGTGCAGGGGCTTTTAGATAGTGGTCTGTATGTATATAGTGAATAAGACAGTTTGGGGCAACTTTAATTACCATACAACCATCTGGAGATGATATCCTTGTTCCTCACTCAGTTTTCACTGTTTTTTGGCCAAGATTGGCTGTGTTTGTTGCAAGGTGAGCTCTTCATTTAACTTAACTTGGCAACTGGTTTCTCTGGTATATTCTTGCAAGCTATATCAAGTATTATTGCTGTCTCTGGTGTGTATTTGAAACCTACATCAAGTATCATTGCTTTCTCTGGTGTGGACATTGGTCTACATTTCAGTTCTTTGGTTTGGTAGTCTGTCTGGGGACTACTTTCTTGGCTCATCAAGCAGTCAAGTGTGTTGAAAAAGGGGCTTTAGCAAGCAGGAACCAATTTACTGTAGCAGGTAAATCTCACTTTATTTTTTAAAGGGACAGGGGATTTTCTCTCTGGGTTTTCTCCAACTCCCTTTCTCAAGGCTTATAGCTATTACTATAGAATTGTCTACACTGGGAAAAAAATCCTGATCCCTAATTGCGGATCCCTGAACATTGATACCCCCTAATACCCGGTTGACATGTTCTGTCAGCCAGGCTATCTCAGGAGTCCAGTAATTTATACAATAAATTACTGTAATCATATAGAGGAATAACATTATGTAATTACAAAAAATTATTAAAATAAAATTATAAATATTTTATGAATAAATAAAATAATTATTATACTTAATTTTATTATTAAATAAATTTTATTACATAAACAAATATAATATTCTATAATATCATGGCATAATTTGTATGTATAAATAAATTATTTAAAATTATATTATAAGTGTTAATTTAACTTACACTGTAATTACAATTTTAATAATAACATTTTTATAAACTAAAGTACAACTTATCATATAATAATATCCATAAATATATGGCGCTTCCTTGACCCTTAACTGTGTCACTAAAATTACTAAATGAATTAAAAAAAATTATTTAATATGATTAAATTTAATTTCTCATGTTAAATAAGTTTCTTTATTAAATTAATTAATCGTTTCAATTAATTTAATCATTAAATTACTTGGAAAAGTTAAAATAATTAAATTACCTTTACTTATACTGAATGAAGATTATTTAAAAGCGTAAAAATAATTACTTTTATTTTAATTATACTTTTTTAGCTATTTTTATTCCCTCTTTAGAATTCTTTCTCATAGTTCTCAATTTCCATGTTCACGTAGTTATTTGCTATATTAGTTCTATTCTTTTTTAGGAATTTCTGATTGGAAAAGATAATTGTTTAATCACGGCTTTATTTTTATTGTTTTTAATTAAATTTTTTAATTATTTCTTTCATATTATTTTACCTTTTTGTACTTACTATTGGAAATCTCCAGAAGATCCTCTTGCCTATAAAAAGTGTTTGGAAATCTCTCTGGTAGCTGATTACTTATTATACACTCACTTAACCATATTTTAAATATACTACTTTTATTTATTATTTTTATTAGTTCTATATATCTAATTTAAATACTATATAAATAACTATAGGTTGCTTTAAGTCTAATAATACAATCATTGACTGTTGCGCATTGAACAATAACTATTAATTATAATATATTACAATTTTGTCAACCCTCAAACTCTCTTGTCGTCCTCTCTTCTCAAACTACAAATATTTTATTTTTATTACTCATAATTATAATATATTACAGTTTCCCCTCCTCCTATCCCTTTTCCCTCTTCTTTTCCTCCATTATTCTAGACAACCGGCAGATATTTTCCCTCTCCTAGAATATATTCATTCCACCCACAAATATACCTATAGGGTATATCATACTTTGGGTGTAGTGTATACACTTTATTTTTATCAAGGATTCTACAGGTATGAAAATAGTGTTATCCATAATAGTTTAAGAAAATAGATATGATTCATTTCAAGTAAAGAAAAATTTAACAATCTCAGTACAATATAAGCAACTTATAATAATTAAACTAATATTTTTTTTAAATATTTTTTTATGAAAGAATTTTAGATAACAAACAACTTGGTTTAAAAGGTAATATAATTATTAAGAAAAACATTGATCTTGTAAACAGATACCTCCTCTTCTTAATTTTTTCACTCCTCTTGATATGTCCAAAAAATTAGTTCAGGTGTATCTACATATATGTAGTGTCAATTATTATGCTATAAACTATATACATGAGAAGCAAAAGAAGAAAAAAGAAGGAGAAAAAGGAACAATAGAAAAACAATATAACATAACTAAAGTGTTTAAGTAGATATAAAAAAGTACATAAGTGTCTAATACATATCATGCCACTCGTTCTTTTTATTCTCACCTCATGAATTATACTCACAGCCTCTCTCATTTACAATCACATTTCCTTTCCTTTCCCCCACTCCCCACCACCACCCCTTCACTTCAACACAATAGGGGGTATCAATGTTCAGGGATCCCCAATTAAATTAATTGCGGATAAAAATCCTTATACCCCAATTATCTTCCGCAATTATTTTTGCTAATAATTGGGTTATTAGACACTTTACGTGTCAATGTTCACCTCTTATCTGACATTTTTTTACTCAATTTTTCATAACCACATCTTGGACAACCTTCTGTCATAACCACATCTTGACCTACTTTCTGCCATAACCACATCTTGGACTACTCCCTGGATATGCCTTCTACCTTTCTGCGCACTTCCATTCTCATCCCATCCTGTTCATTCTATCCGCTCAGAATTTCTCCCCATTTCATCTATTTGATTCTGCTCCTTTTCATCTGGCTATCTCATCTGCTTGTTTCTGCTCCTTTTTATCTTCATTTATAATAACATGCCTTGTCATCCTAGATCTTCTCAAAGGCATCCATCACCCAGTTGTTCTTCAATTCCCACTACTTCCTCTTTCCCCCGCTCAGCCAAGAAATCAAAGACCATTCAATTAAAAAAAGATGACCATCTCATTCTTATCAACTGGCTGAAATCCAAATCTAACTATGATTCTTGTTTTGGTACTGAGTATGCCACTAAAGTAGGACGGCACCCCGCATCAAAAGTTAATGGCTATATTCTAATGGCAAATGAATTACGGAATAAGACCAAGGGAAGGATTGATCTTTTGCCTAAACAGATTTCTGAACGCTTCAAGCATTACCAAGCAAAATACAAGAAGGCAAAGGCTCTTTCATCTTCCACTGGTTTTGGGGTTACCGACAACAATATAACTAAGGGCATAAAATCCATAGACAATAAACTTGAAACTTTATGTCCTTACTTTAAAGAGATGGATGCAATTTTTGGAGAGTGAGCTGATGTTAATCCTGTAAACATGTTGGATGGTGAAGATCCTATCTCCAAACATGATGTTGAAGCAAATCTTTTCCCATCCTCTTCCTCCACTCAAGCCTCCTCTCATTTGAATGATACATATCTAGATAGATTTTCTGTAGATCCTATAGGTGATTTAACCCAACCAAATCTAACTCAGGTCTGTTTTTTTTATCTTATCTTTTCTATTTTTATTTACTTATCTTTTTCTTATTTCTTAAAAGGCTGATGAACAAACCCAGGATCCTCAATCAACTGAGTCTGAAGCTAGTGACAATGATGAGGAGGAAAATGCTACGTTGAACAAAAAGCGAAGGGCTTCAAGTAGTCTAAATTTCCACTCACAAAGAAGACGAAAAATTGATACTTCATCACAAACACCTTTTTCTTTGATGGAAAAGTTTTTAGAGAAATGTGATGCTGGTAAGTGATATCATACCTCTTATTACCTCACTCTGCTTTTCTTCTACTTTATGTTAATTTTTATTCTCACTCTAGAACAAGTGGAAATTGCTAAAGAGACTCTAAGCTTTGAAAAGAAGAAATACAAGCTCTCTTTAAGGAGGGATGACAGAGTACAAGATTTGTAAGAGAGGAAGTACAAGCTCTCCTTACGGAAGGATGATCGAGTCCAAGATTTGGAGTAGAAGAAGTTCGAGTTAACTCTTAGTATTGAAAAATCCAAAAAAGAGGAAAAAAAACTCAAGCATCAAAACTTAATGGAACAGATGAAGTATAAGCATGATCTTCAAGAAAGTTCTAAAAAGAAAGATTTCTTGATTGAATGCATTAAAGCAAACAAATCTGTTGAAGAAATAGAACATTTAATGAAATTTTTGTTGACTAGTTTCTTTTATTTCTTTCACACTTCATGTGTTCATATTTATTTGTACATAAATTTTACAATTATTTTCTGTATTTCTTGAAATTTTGTATTTTAATGTTAAATATTCTTTTTTTAAATAAAATTTTCAAGTCTCCTTTGAAAATTTGACAATCCCCCACCCCTGGATTTTTTTGAAGTAAGGGGTGGGTATCACAAAAATTCTTTCATGTCATGAATCTTGAAAGTCTTATATGAAAATTTGGCTTTACTACCCCCTGCATTTTACCGGTATCCCAAAAATTCTTACATGTCAAGAATTTCACAAGTCTTATAAGAAATTTTGGCAAAACCCCCCATGGATTTTATTGAAGTAAGGGACAGGTATCACCAAAAAAATTTCACCAAAATATTTACAAGTCAAAAAAATTCTATATCTGTTTTAAAAAATTGGCAATACTCTCCCCTGCATTTTATTGAAGCAAGGGGTGGGTATCACCAAAATTTTTCTAAGTCATCAATTTCACATATCAGATTTGAAAATTTGGCAATACCCCCCCCTGCATTTTATTGAAGTAATGGGTGGAAGTCATCTAAATTTAATATTATTACATAAATTATTAAATAAATATCTAATATATATCAATTTCCCTAGTTTAAAGTAATGACAATTCCTCAAGCCAAAATGCAGACCAAGTCGAGAAACAAAAGTTTGGGACTTTCCACAGGTATAGGCAAGAGGAACCCCATGAAACAAATAAATGTTATCATGATTACCCGTTATACAACCAAAGGTCATTGGCTCATCACTTAACTTGAGAAAATTGATAAATATAAAATATTTATTAATAATTTATGAAAAAATATAAAATTTTCGATGACAACTGTAATCCCCATACTTTTTGGATCTAGATAAAGTTTTTTTAAATCAAATAACTTTACCTTATTGATTCTTTGAATCAACTTATGACTGATTTGAAATGAGAAACCAAAATGTGTTAAATCTTGAGAGGATTCCAAACCAGGAGGAGCTTTGGTTGTTTGATGATTATCCTTAGAAGAATTCCAAATAGTTTCAATGATACCATTTCCCAAACCAAAATCAATGATGCACTGGTGGTCTGGAAAATATAAACCATGTCCTTTGATTTTAGCTGGAGATGGTGTTGGTTGGCCAGTTATTGGATTGATATATGAGAATATACCAAAAGTAAGAAAATTGGCATCATTCCTATCGATATGAATCCTATTGTGAAATCTAGAATGAGTGATAATAACATTAGAAAATAAAAGATATTTGTGGCTGATATCCTCTCATTTGGAGTCACACCAATTGGGTATTCCAACTTTGGTTGCAAGTTCATGATTTTTTTCAAATGCTTTATTACAGAGCTTTTTGAGTTGAAAAGCAAGAAAAGAGTTAAAGAAAGGTAGAGTGTCCCATAAGCAAAAATCTTCATCTTTTTAAGCTTTAGTGATATTCTTGACCAACGAATATATGCCTATATAAATGAAATAAGTGAAATGATATTAAGAATGGAAAAAAAATTATTAGACATATCAAGAGAATATCCTTCAACAAAACCTGGTCTCCAACCAAATCCAATCATGATACCACTCAACAAATTCGTATTCCTTATAGGTAATCAAACCAAAGCCATTTGATAAAGAGTTATGATAAGATCTGATAGTTGATTAAAAGTGTCAGCCAGGCTATTCCAGGAGTCCAGTAAATGATATATAAATTATAAAACCTTAAAAAGTGGGTAAGACTTGTATTTAATGAATATAACTTAATATTTTATTACATAATGAAATTATATAAGAATTTTATTATATACAAATGTTACATTAAATTTATTGGTTATATATATTTTTATATACAATTAAATTGAGCATAATATAATATATTCTACAAATAATGGCGCATTTTTATATATTTAATAATTATAAATTTATATTTAATTAATTAAAAAACATATATTATAATTACAAGTGTAAATTTGATTTATAATATATTTAAATTAATTACTTAAATTTATATATTAACTAATACCTCTCATATGATACTAAACAATTATTAAGGACGCTTCTTTTGACCCTTAATTGTGTTAGAAAAAACAAATAAATTAATTTGAACTAAATTGAGATTAATTGCTTGTTTTGTTGCGTCAAATTATTTTTTGTTTCACTTAAAATGTCCTCTAATCAGGATGTACCATCTGTTGGGAATTATATTTCTCATAGTTCCTATGTTTCCACTCTTGTTTAGTTATTTACTATTGTCACTTACTGATTTGGGGATTAATGGCGGGGAAATTGGATTCTTAATTGGGCTTTTAATTATTTGTTTCATGTTTTTCTCTATATTGTTATGTTTCATTTACTCTTTTGATATATTTGTTTTATTCCATTCTAATCATTATATTTACAAAGAGAGTAGCGCTTCAGAGGACCCATTGCCTATAAAAGGGCCTTGGATAATCCCCTGTAGCCTCATCACTTATTATACACTCAACAATTTAAATACAATTTTTATATTACGTTTATATTCTTTTTATTAGTAATAAAATTCTAATTAAAATTTTATATAACAATTTTAAGGTTGCTTTAAGTCTGATAGTAATTATATTGGTTGCCGCGCAGAATTCTTACTTAAATAATATTAATATTTATAAAACCAAACTGTTATCTCTTCTCAGCTCACTCGTCGTTGCCTTTCTCCCAATAAATTAAATAATTTTATTAAATTTTATTTGTTTTATTACCCATACTCCTTTCCTCCTTCTCCTCCTCTCTTTCTTTCTTCTATCCTTCTCCTTCTTCTAGACGACCAGCCGACAACTGAGGGCCTTTCCAAACGACGACGACGATCGAAGCCTGGCGACGAACGACAAAACGCACGGACCACCTAGCAAAACGAAACTTTTGCCGCGACTGTGTTTCGAACTTGGGTTCGACATCTTAGGTTTATATAATATTAATTTTTATATTATTTTGAAGTGATTTTTCGATCACTATAGTAAGTTCACCTTTGCGCCTCTCACTCATATTACTATATTTTTATTGCAATAACAGTGATTGTGGCTTAATTGCTGATTCACTGAGTGTAAGTGTTCAATTTTAAAAATTTTTTTTTTTTCCTAGTTGACCATTATAGAGTGTTAAATCCTCTTAGTCCTAGAAGAATTGACATTATTATTAATACAAATTGAATTATTAATTTAATTTTTTTTTATTATTAATTATTGTTAATTTTGGTTGACTTAAAAGTACATTGTGCTTAGTCCCAATATATTGCCATATTTAATATTGGTAATTAATTGGTTGAATTAACTAACTTGTTATTCCCAATTTAAACTTGCAATCCAATTTTTTAAAAAATTAATTTTTTAATTATTACTTTATATTAAAAGTTATTTTTTCTATAATTTAATTAATTAAAAAATTTTTTTATATTATTTGGAGCAATTATTGACTAACTTTGATTATTTTTTTTATAAAGTACAAAGTAAAATATTAATCTTCCCACTAGTATGTCCAACAATTTGACAGAAAAAATGGATAACATGCAAGTGGATGAGATAGAAATTGACTATGATGCTGACACTGTAAGTTCTTCTAAAGTTGGTCATAAAAAATCATATGCTAACACAAAGAATTCACATACTGCAGGATGTGGAAATGACAGGAAATGCAAACAAACCAAACCCCCTTCCCCCAGTACCACAGAAGGAAGTAAAGCCTCTAGTGCCTCAAGAAGGTCTTCCAAAAGGCTTCAAAATAAAAAAGCTTCCTCTGCCACAACAAATCAGCAACCTATCCAGTCATATAAAAGAGTTGAAGACAGAAAATATGACGTACAAAGCAAAGGTAGACACATTGTGGGATCAGGTCCAAGAACTCAGGAACCAGATTCAGGCCCAGGCCCCTCCTCAATTGCCTCCCAATCAGCTTCAATTTCAGGCTCAACCTTCACAGCCACCCAGCTCAACCATCCAAAATCCAAATACTATGGAAGTAGAGCAATGGAAATGGGATTATCTAATGAGTCACTACCAACAGAATGTGCAACACCCTCCTCATCATCAGCCTGGCCCATCCAGAACACCCAATTTCCATCCACCTCCTCATCCCTACCAACAAAGCAGGAGAAAGAAGGCCCAAGCACAATCCCAAACCCAGTCCCAGGGGAAGTTTCCTCCTCTGCCATGGTAAGTAATTTGGTTGATAGTCACTTGGGTATGTTTTCTAATAAATCTTCTTCTGCAGGTAATATTATTGAACATGGTGAAAGAACAGTTAAACCTGTTAAAAGACAGCTTCCTGTAACTAGTAGCCCTATTGATGTAATTAGCAAATTGTCATTTGATGAACCTTTACATTTAACTTCTACATCTTTAATTAATCCTTCTCTTGCAATTAAAAATGATTCTGTTCCCCCTGAAATCTATAACTTAATTGAAAAAACTTCTGAGGAAATATTGAAAGATACCCTTGATTTTAATATTGTGAAAGACAAACATGTGAGAGATGTGTTAATCCATGAAAATGATAGATTAAATAATTTACACTTGCAATGTAAAGTGAGTTCTTCTGTACAAGATACAGCTTATTTAAAAATCAAAGAAACCTTGAATATTGTTCTTAGTCAACAAAAACAAATAAGAAGTGACCATAGAGCTATCTCAGATAGAAATATCAGTCTGCATAAGACATTGAGTGAATTGAAACCCCTTATTGAGGAAAATTATTCATTCAAAAATGAAATAAAATCTCTACAAAATGAGTTGAAGAAACTAAAAAATGACTTCCATGCACTAAGTACCAAACACTCAGTTTCTGAGGACAGAAATGTTCTATCTCTTGCAAAAGTGAATGACCAGATGTCTGAAATTCCAAGAATAAGAAACTATGTGTCTGACCTACAGGAAAAGTTCTCAACCTTAACCATAAATAATGAATTAAATGAGATTTCTGCCAGTAAGCTGCATAAAAATAAAGGGAAAAAACCTGAACAAAGTTCATCCTTTCTTCCTCATATTTCAACCATTAAATAAACTGACAATGAGTCTGTAAAATCTTTTGCTACTAGCAAAAAATCTTGTGATGGTCATGCACCAGCTGTTTCTGTAAATAATGAAATTTCTGAACACCTGGCTAAACTTCAGGAATTATTACTAATGAATAATTCAAACCAAAAAGTGGACCATCCCAGTAGTCAGAAAAATTGGCCTAAGTTAGACCAATATCCTACCTTTGATGGTGATTCTTCCTCTGATTGGCAACACTTTATCCAAAGAATTGATAATTTAAAGAGATCTTATAAACTACCTGATGAGGAAATTGTTTCTAAGCTAATTTCTTTATTTTCCAATGTAGCCTTGATGTGGTATGAATCTGTCCTCTTAGATAACAATCATTATACATGGAATGATTGGAAATCCTTGATTGAGAATCAGTTTGGTGGTTCAAAATTCAGGTTAGCTCAGCAAAGACTGTATGAGAATACTAGATATGTATCCTCCTCTGTTGAAAAGCCCATTGTTTTTCTGATGAAAATAACTAAAATCCTTAGAGCAATTGATCCAAAGATGGATTATGATATTTGGAGAGATAAAATCTTGTATAAATTACCAAATTCTCTTAGGGATTTGATTGTTGCTAGAACTGAGCATGTAAGGGAAAATTCTTCTTTCATTAATATCTGTAATGAAGTACTACTCAACCATAGATATGAACCAAAGAATTACCTTAGTAAATCTTATAATGATCAGAATAAACCTTCTATAAAGCTCCCAGAAAAATCTGGTAAACCCTCTGCCCCAGTTGCACCTAAAAAATATGCAACAAATACTTGTTATAAATGTAACAAACCGTGGCAGAAGGGTCATGTTTGTGACAAGAAAATTCATCTTGTTGAACAAAATGAAGACACTGATGAAATTGAACTTGATGTCAATAATTCTTCCAGTGACTGTGAAAGTAATATCTCCTATGACAATGAATCTGTTAAAGATGTTTTAATGTTAGAACATGATGTCCATTATTTAAATAATATATCTGAAGATTGTGTATTGAATTTATCTTCAGTAGAAAATGCTGAAATAATTAAAGATATTACTAACAATTCTATTCCTATATCCCCTTTAAAGGCACCTGTTATCATTAATGGTAAAAATGTTGATGTAGTTCTTGATTCTGGTGCTGGAGGAAGTGTAGTATCTGAAAAAGCTTTGGCTTCAGTGGATAAGGAATATTTGAGTAAATTATTGCCTATAACTTCTGAAAAATGGAGAGGGTATGGTTCTACCTTATTTCCTATTGGCAAATACAAAACCTCTGTATTCTTCAAATATAATGGTGGTTTTGTCAGGGCTATTTGTGAATTTGTTGTCATGAAAAATGATAATTTGAGCAATTGGTTTATTATGGGAAATGATATTTTAACCATGTTTGGTGTGAAACTGGACCCAGCAAATAATTGCTTTACCTTAGGAATGAATGGGAAAAGAAAATTCAAAATTTCTTCTCCTAAACCTTCTGGGCATTTGTTGAAATCTTGTAACTCACTGACCCAATGTAAAGGTAGAACAACAACTGAAATGGATGATTTATTACATGAAATAAATACCGCTTCTTTTGGTGATCATTTGACTAATGAACAAAAGGATTCTATTGTTGCCTCTATTACCTCTTTCCCTATGGCTTTTGCTCATGGTTCTCATGTCTTGGGAATTGTTCAGGAAGAGATGAAAATTACCTTATCCTGTAATTTGAGTGATATTCCTCCTTCCCTTAAGAAAAAACCATATCCTGCTTCTCCATCAAAAAGAAAAGATATTGAAGATAATATTGAAACATTATTGAAAATGAATATCATTGAAAAAGTGGATGTCACCCCCAAATATTGTGTCATCTCCCCAGTCTTAATTTCTTATGAAAAAGATAAAGCTAGATTATGTGGAGATTACAGAGCTTTAAATACTTATACTGTTGATGATATTTATCCTTTACCCAGAATTAATTCAATACATGCTACCTTGCAAGGTGCAAAATTTATTAGTTGTCTGGATGGTAATAAAGGGTATCATCAAGTTCCAGTTGAGAAAAATTCTCAAAATTTTTTGCTTATTGCTACTCATATGGGAATATATAAGTATGTTAGGATGCCATTTGGCCCTAAAAATGCTCCTTCAGTTTTCCAAAAAGTCATGGATAACACTTTCCATCAAGAAATTATTGAAGGTTGGCTCATGGTTTATATTGATGATATTATTGTTTTTTCTAAAACTTTTGATGAACATATGATTCACTTAAATAGAGTTTTCCAAAAAATGGATGAAATCAATATGACCTTATCTTTAAAAAAGTGTAAATTTGGTTTTCAATCTTTGAAAGTCCTTGGCCATGTTGTGTCAGGCTTACAAATTTGTGTAGACCATAATAAAGTTGCTGCCATTCAAAATGTGAAAGCACCAACTTCTGTAAGAGAAATCCAAAGTTTTTTAGGTATGTGTGGCTATTATAGACAATATATTAAAAATTATCAGGTCATAGCCTTGCCTCTTACAAAACTAACCAGAAAAGATGTTGCTTTTCTCTGGAATGATGACTGTCAAAAAGCTTTTAATACATTGAAAAATTGCTTAATGTCAGCCCCTATATTGGCTCTCCCAGATTTTAACAAGCCATTTGTACTTTATACAGATGCAAGCTTTATTGGTCTGGGTGCTGCCCTTCACCAAAAGCAAATTATTAATGATAAATCCTCAGAGGTTGTAATTTGTTATATTTCAAGAACCTTAAGAAATAGTGAATTGAAATATGGTGCCACTCAATTGGAGTGCTTAGCAGTTGTTTGGGCTCTTGAGAAACTTCATTACTACTTGGATGACCAAAAATTTGAGTTGGTAACTGACTGTAGTGCTGTGAAATCTCTCTTAAACCTCAAAACACCTAACAGACATATGTTCAGGTGGCAACTTGCTGTTCAGGAATACAGAGGAAGGATGACTATTATCCACAGAGCTGGAAATGTTCACTCTTATGTTGATATGCTCTCCAGATTGCCTCTGCCAAATAATGACTCCAATCCTGCTTATGTACCTGAGGATGACACTGTTCATATACATGGTATATTTATAGTTGATATGGAAGAAGAGTTATTACAGTTAATACTGGATTCATATGATAAAGATTCTGACTTAAATAAATTAGTTACTATTTTGAATGATCCTAAGAATGCTTCAATTCAAGCATTAATAAAAACTCTTCCTGCAAAATACCAAAATGCTTTAAATAAAGGAAAGTTTTCTATTGAAGATGGTTATATTTATTATAGAAGGAAGCTTACCAATGTAATTGTTATTCCTCCTTCAATGAAAGAAACTATCCTCAAACTTTGTCATGATGACATATTAGCTGGTCATTTTGATCTTGAAAAAACATTGATTAGAATCAAAAACACTGCATGGTGGGCTAATATGTCTGAAGACACAAAATTATATGTTGAATCTTGTGATTCCTGCCAAAAGTCTAAAAGATTAACAGGTAAGAGAGCAGGGTTATTACAACATATTGAAGCACCTAATGCTTCCTGGCAAATCATTAATATGGATTTTGTCACTGGTCTTCCTGTTGCAGGTAAAGACAGCTTTAACTCTTGTTGGGTAATAGTTGATAGATTCACAAAAATGTGCAAATTTATTCCAACCCACAAAGATGTATCCACCAAAGAATTAGCTTTCTTATGGTGGTCTTACATGTTTAATATTATTGGTTTTCCAAAAGCCATTATCTCTGATAGGGATCCAAAATTCACTTCTGAGTTTTGGACCTCTTTGATGGATATTTGTGGCTGTGAGTTAAAATTGTCTACAGCTCACCATCCTCAGACTGATGGTCTAGCTGAAAGAATGATTCAAACTCTGGAAGATATGATTAGAAGGTATTGTGCCTTTGGTTTAGAATATAAAGATAATGACAGATTTACTCATGATTGGGTCACTCTTTTGCCTGGTCTTGAATTTGCATATAATAGCACTGTTCATTCTGTCACTGAGAAAAAGCCTTTTGAGCTTTGGTTAGGTTATGTCCCAAACACTCCTGCTCAAATTCTCAATAATAAATTACCTAAGTTGGAACTACACCCTGGTGTAAAATCTTTTATGCAAATGCAACAGCTATGCAGAAAACATGCTCAGAGTTGTATTGATAAAGCATTTGAATATGAAAAGAAAAGATGGGATAAATCCCATAAAGAATACACATTTAACAAGGGTGATGAAGTGTTGATCTCTACTGTCCATTTCAATTTACAAGGTAACCACAAATTAAAAGATCCTTTTGTAGGACCATTTGTTGTTAAAAGAATGGTTGGTGATAATGCAGTAGAAGTTGTATTGTATTCTCCATATGATAGGAACATCCTGTCTTTCCCATTTCTTTGCTTAAACCTTATACTTCCAACAGTGACTTATTTCCAAAAAGAAGAGGAAGACCTAAGAAGAACCCTCAGGAAGTCACAGAAACAGCAGAAATTGATAAAATTCTCAATGATAGAATTATCACTTCTGAAAGAGGTACTGAATATTTATTGAGATATAAGAACAAATCATCTGAACATGATGCATGGATACCTGGCAAAGAAATTTCAAATCTGCCTGCTCTGTTGAAAAAATACAAAAAGAAAAAATCTTAGCATTTTTTTTTATTGTTTTTTTTAGAGTGAGGGAGTGTCAGCCAGGCTATTCCAGGAGTCCAGTAAATGATATATAAATTATAAAACCTTAAAAAGTGGGTAAGACTTGTATTTAATGAATATAACTTAATATTTTATTACATAATGAAATTATATAAGAATTTTATTATATACAAATGTTACATTAAATTTATTGGTTATATATATTTTTATATACAATTAAATTGAGCATAATATAATATATTCTACAAATAATGGCGCATTTTTATATATTTAATAATTATAAATTTATATTTAATTAATTAAAAAACATATATTATAATTACAAGTGTAAATTTGATTTATAATATATTTAAATTAATTACTTAAATTTATATATTAACTAATACCTCTCATATGATACTAAACAATTATTAAGGACGCTTCTTTTGACCCTTAATTGTGTTAGAAAAAACAAATAAATTAATTTGAACTAAATTGAGATTAATTGCTTGTTTTGTTGCGTCAAATTATTTTTTGTTTCACTTAAAATGTCCTCTAATCAGGATGTACCATCTGTTGGGAATTATATTTCTCATAGTTCCTATGTTTCCACTCTTGTTTAGTTATTTACTATTGTCACTTACTGATTTGGGGATTAATGGCGGGGAAATTGGATTCTTAATTGGGCTTTTAATTATTTGTTTCATGTTTTTCTCTATATTGTTATGTTTCATTTACTCTTTTGATATATTTGTTTTATTCCATTCTAATCATTATATTTACAAAGAGAGTAGCGCTTCAGAGGACCCATTGCCTATAAAAGGGCCTTGGATAATCCCCTGTAGCCTCATCACTTATTATACACTCAACAATTTAAATACAATTTTTATATTACGTTTATATTCTTTTTATTAGTAATAAAATTCTAATTAAAATTTTATATAACAATTTAAAGGTTGCTTTAAGTCTGATAGTAATTATATTGGTTGCCGCGCAGAATTCTTACTTAAATAATATTAATATTTATAAAACCAAATTGTTATCTCTTCTCAGCTCACTCGTCGTTGCCTTTCTCCCAATAAATTAAATAATTTTATTAAATTTTATTTGTTTTATTACCCATACTCCTTTCCTCCTTCTCCTCCTCTCTTTCTTTCTTCTATCCTTCTCCTTCTTCTAGACGACCAGCCGACAAAAAGTTTCATCTTTTACACCATCAAATGAATGAACTTCCAATATGAATTGAGCCTTATAAGAATTACTGATAGCTGCAACAACTCAATCATCTCCAAATTTGGTTAGATATTTGATATCTTCTGGTAATTTTTTTGGATATTGATTTTTTTTATCTACTTTAGTTTTATGAAAAAAAATGTTTGGGATATGACGAAAATAACTTTTACAGAGAATTTTTGTTTCAGATATCTTTTCTTCTGATAAAACTGATTATCTTTAATTTTTTTTGAAGATTTAGATGATGATTTTTTTTCAGATTTCTTTTCTTCTGATGAGACTGATTATCTTTAATTTTAATGAATGATTTAGAAGAAGAATTTTTTTTTTCGGATATCTTTTATTCTGATCAGACTGATTATCATTAATTTTTTTGAATGATTTAGAAGATGATTGTATTGAAGTTGATTTTGAAGAAGATGATAGAGATGATAAAGATGAAGATGATAGAGAAGTAAGGGGTGAATCTGAAGAAGAAGACATTTTTTTGATCTGAAAAAAAATTTAATTGTCAATAAAATTTCAACTCAATTTTTTTTTTTTAAAAATTCTCACCTAATAATAAAAAAAGCTGTTTTTTTATTTTGAAAAATAAAATTGAAAAAAAAAAGAAAAAACCAAAAAATCAGTAAAAAATTTTTTAAAAAAATAATTTATCAAAAAAAAAACCTGAGGTTTTATTTTAAAAAACACAATAAAAGCAAAATCCTTTAAAAAAAAAATTAATAATTAAATTAATTCAAAAAAAAATTTCAGTAAAAATTAAATCAAAAAAAAAAATTAAAAATTAAAAGTGAACCTGAAGATTGGTTATTAAAAACATTTTCACAAGATCCTGAAAAAAAAAAAAAAAAAAATCAGTAAAATCAAAATCAAAATCAAAAAAATATTTTAAATAAAAAAAAAAACCAGAAAAATTTTTTACTAGAAAAATTAAAAATTAATTTAAAAACCTTTTTTGATTTGTAAATAAGAGGGACAGTCCTTAACAGAAAGAATTTTTTTTTTTCTATAATACTGCCAGCCAAAAAAATTAAAAAATTAATCAAATTTACAAAAAAAAATTTGTTAGTATATTTATTTGAAAGTAGGTAACCCCTCTTTATCTCCCATAAATTTCCCCTTTTCCCCTCCTTTATTTATTTGAAATCCCCTTAGAAATCCCTTGCTCCTTGCCTCAAAAGTCCCCTCAAATCCTCTCCTTGCCTGCCTCAAAAACCCCCTGAAACCCCCTGCTTAATTGTCTCAAAACCCCCCCAAATTCCCCCCCCCTTAGTTACCTTAAAACCCCCCCCAAATCCCCTCCCTTAGTTACCTTAATCCCCCCCCTTTACCCTTCTTTATATGTCCCAACCCCCCCCCCTATACCCCCCTCTTTAGCCGCCTCAAACCCCCCCCATTCCCCTCTCTTTAGCTGCCTCAAACCCCCCCTTCCCCCCCCTTAACATCTTTCCTCCCCCCCTTCCACTCCCCTTACCCCTACCCACTCCCTTACCTCCTCCTCTACCCCCCCCCCCCCTCCTTGTTAATGAACAATCGGTAACAATCATTCATTAAGTAAACGAATCGTTAGCAATCCGTTTACTTAGTGAATGATTGCTAACAATTGTTCATTAATTAAAAGGGGGGGTAGAGGAGGAGGTAAGGGAGTGGATGGGGGGGAAGGGGGGGTGTTTGAGGCGCCTAAAGAGAGGGGAAGGGGGGTTTGAGGTGGCTAAAGAGAGGGGAAGGGGGGTTGAGGTGGCAAAAGAGAGGTGAAGGGGGGGTTGAGGGACATAAAGAGAGGGGAAGGGGGGAGTCTTGAAGCGCCTAAAAAGAGGGGAAGGGGGGGTGATGAGGGACCTAAAGAGAGGGGGAAAGGGGGGATTTGAGGCAGCTAAAAAGGGGGTAGAAAGGGGGTATTGAGACAGGTAAAGAGAGGGAAAAAGGGGGGCCTTGAGGATGATAAAGAGAGGTGAAGGAGAGAAAAAAAAACAAAAAAAAAGAGAAAAAAGAGAAAAAAACAAACAAAAAATCAGTTTACCCTAGAACAAAAATAAATGAAGCACTTACAAAAAAAAAAAATCATGATTAGCAAATAAAAAACCAAGAAAAAAGAAAAAAAATGACCTACCTGGTGAGTTGAGTTGAGAAAATAAATGCACCCAAAAAACTGAGTGATGTTTGAGGAGAGGATGAAAAGGATATGAGTGATGAATGAAAAAAAAAATTACTGACAAAATATGTGATATAAGAAAATATGTGATTTCATGTTGAGCTGGTGAAAGAAAACCAATGAGCCATCCAAAAAAAAGATATTCACCGTAAATTCAAAGAAAAATGAATATTCAAAAAACCAAAATACAAAACCAAGTGAATAAAGTACACAAAGAGGACATTTGGAAAGTATGAAAACATAAAAATTAAAAATTAAAAGGGTGGTGAAGAGAAATGTTGGAGAGTAATTGGCATTATAATGGGGCGTATGCTGGGTGATTGAATGATTTGTGAATCAAGGAAGGGGAGTGCCAGTGGTGGTTCAGGATCCTCTTCTTCATAAAGATCATTCCACTCATCCTTTAAATCAGCTAGAATATTGTGGAGTATTACGCAATTCAAGATCCAATGATTTGCAGTTTTGATCTCCAATTTTTTTTGAAATTGGATTCTGAGCTCCTGAAGACTAGAAAATTGTCCCTTTAAAATACCTATAGCATGTTCAATTTGTACTCTTGATTGTGCAAGGTGATAATTAAAGGCAGTTTTGGGGTCATTTTCTGAAGTTGCACCACGGAAAGCAGGTATAATGTACTTTCCACTTGCATATGCTGAGTCTGCAAGGAGGTACTGAGATTTGTCAAAGTATGAGCCAGGGGATTGAGAAATCCTTGTTCTTTGGAAGACGGAAGAGTCATGACATGATCCAGGGCAGCTACTGTGAAAAGCAATAAATTTTTTATTGACATTGCATACAAGTTGAACAGCAATAGAGTATCTAGAAAGAAGATAAAAAGTTAGATTGTGAAAGATGAGAACTTGGAGAAGATTTTGAAGAAACCTTTTTTTGCGATCAAAATAATGGTTGCCATCATGAGCAGGCTTTAGACTCAAAGGGATGGTTGTGCCATCAACAAAACCTATACAGCCAGGGAAACCTTCAGCTTGCATTACTTGAGAGGATTCAAGTCACTGTTCTGGAGTTGGCCAAGCAAGAGTTTGAGACTTGAGGGAAAGGATAGCAATCATACAGCGCTTGGTGTATAATATCACGGTACCATATCCTATGTTAAAGAGATTATCCAAACGTCTTACGGCAGCACCATTTCCATTTGAGCCAAAGCGACATAGAGCAACAGAAAGTTGGATGGCAGGATTACGCTGTTTGTTATGAGAATTTTTATGGAAGATAGGATGTTCAGAAATGAGTTGGTAAAGTTTGAAGAAAGAATCGGGAGAAGTTCTAAAAATTTGTGTGAAGTTTAAATGAGGAATGTTGAGAATGGAGGCCAGATCATATCAGGGATCATGATAAAGATTTGGCCCCCTGGTGATGATGTAACGCTTTTTTGAAAGAAAACACATATAAGCTAAAGCATCTTCCAAAT